>CM035836.1:482758474-483358474 GCA_020510985.1 Pholidichthys leucotaenia | reverse complement strand
AACTTGATTTAATGCTAATAATTGTTTGGCAAATATTAGCATTATTATTATTAGCATTAGCATTATTAGCATTAGCATCGGCCCCTGGACCCCGGCTAGCTACTAGGCTTTTCAGGTTTGAAAAGTTGGCAGGTATGTTCATAGTTTGTATTTCTCTACAGCATGGACTCAATCCACATCTTCACCTTAGTTCTTTTTTTTTTCTGCATTTATTATTTTGTTAGATTTATGACTGTTCTCAGTTCTGAGTATCATTGTTATGATTATGATCAGAGTTCAGTTCTGGCATTATTTGTCATGGTCATGTCTCTCCTGATCCCCTGCATATGTTCTGTGTCTCCCACTGTGTGTGTGACCCTACCCATCCTGTCAGTCTCATTTACCTCATGCGTCAGCTGTCTGTCTGATTCCTCCTCCCTTGACGCAGCACTTTAAGATAAGCCTTTATTAGTCCCACAACGGGGAAATTCCAGGATTGCAACAGCACAGGGATAGCAACACTCAGAGCAACAATCAGAAGGCAAGAAAAAAAAACAAGCAAGCAAGAACAGCTAATATACATATGTACATATTACTATAAAATATACGTATATATACACACACACACACAGACACACAGTGCAGAGCATTGTAGCTGGATGGAATAAATATATGAATATATGAACACAGTGCAGAGCATTGTAGCTAGATGGAATAAATATGTAAATATATAAACACCCACAGTACGGAGCATTGCAGCTAGGTGGAATAAATATGCAAGTATATAAACACACACAGTGCGGAGCAATGTAGCTAGATGGAATAATATGTAGATATATAAAAACACAGTGCGGAGCATTGTAGCTAGATGGAATAAATATATAGATATATAAATATAAACACACCCAGTGCTGAGCATTGTAGCTAGATGGAATAAATATGTAAATATATAAACACACACAGTGCAGAGCATTGTTGCTAGGTGGGATGAAACAGCATAACCGTCTATTTAGTTATCCTACATGGTATGATTATGTGCCCATACATATTCTCACCCTCCATAGCGACCGGTATGTTCCTAGTTGTATGCCGGAGAGGACCATTGTGTAAGTCTATTGCATCTTTTGCATTCAAAAAAACTATTAGTTTGTTACGTCTTTTTGCTATCTCTGCGAGCAGCCCTGCTTAGGTTGTACAGTCTGACAGCCGTTGGTAGGAAGGACCTACGAAACCTCTCGGTTGTGCACCTGGGATGATGTAGTCTGCTGCTAAATGAGCTCCTCAGTGCATCCAGTATGTCCTGCATAGGGTGGAACTCGGACTCCAGCAGAGATGACAGTTTAGCGACCGTCCTTCTCTCTCCTATCTCCTCTATCGGATCAAGGCGCTGCCCCAGGACGGAGCTAGCTTTCTTAATCAGTTTGTTCAGTCTCTTCCTATCGGCTGCAGTAATGCCGCTGCCCCAGCAGACCACTCCAAAAGTGATGGCTGATGCCACCACCGTGTCATAGAATGACTTCAGCAGCGCCCCTTGTACACCAAAAGACCTGAGTCTCCTCAGCAGGAACAGCCTGCGCTGTCCCTTCTTGTAGAGTGCGTCAGTATTGTGTGACCAGTCTAGTTTATTGTTCAGATGAATACCCAGGTACTTATAGGATGTCACCATCTCGATGTCTGTTCCCTGTATATTTACTGGTGCTGTAAGGGGCTGCCCATGCCTGCGGCAGTCCACCACCAGCTCCTTAGTTTTCCTTGCGTTGATCTGGAGGCAGTTCCGATGGCACCAGTCCACAAAGTCCTGGATAAGCCCTCTGTACTCAGCTTCATCTCCGTTGGAGATGAGACCAACGATCGCAGAGTCATCAGAGAACTTCTGTAGATGGCAATGTGTTGTGTTGTGTGAGAAGTCCGCAGTATAAAGAGTGAACAGGAAGGGAGCCAGCACCGTTCCCTGGGGGGCCCCTGTGCTACTTTACCACTGTGCAATGGCTCCTTGTCAGGCGAATCTTTTCAAATCCCAGGAAGGATTGTTTGACTCCTCGGCAGCAGCAGAGCAGAAACAGAGGCAAGCAACCTGTTCATTTTTTAACATCATTAAATGAAAGGTCTTGTCCTGTTTCTGGTGAGGGGGTTCAGTGTCAGCCACAAACCACCACTGAGCTCTTTCCACCCATCTCTGCTGTAATTTCTGCTGCTGCTTTGATCCATCAATCCTCACCTGCCTCTCTGGGTCAGTGTTCTGTTTTTTGTGAGCAAATGGCCATACTGGGAGGCAATCCTGCTGGTTTGGGATGAGCCATCTGCCCCTGTTGCTGCACATAGACCGCGTGAGGATTATCCTGTACCTACTCCACGTTGTTCCCTAGCTCCAGTGCCTGCAACACATCGCTCTTTAGTTTCTGTTCCTGCTCCAGTACCAGCTCAGCTGCTCGCAGTGTGTGCATCTCAGCTTGAGCTGTCTCTGAAGTGCATGCAGCACCTCCAGCCATCTCCAAGGTGTGCACAACAGTTCTTGCTGTCCCTGAGGCATGCACAATGGCTCTCACTGTCCCCGAGGTGCACACAGTGGCCCTCGCTGATCCCGGAGGTGCACGCCACAGCTCCAGCTGTTCCTGTTCCTGTTCTTCCTGAGGTGCATGATCCTGTTCCTGCTCAGTCCAAGGTGCACGTTCCTGTTCTTGCTCAACCTGTAATCACCACTACCTCATCTGCCATCATGCCTGGTGGTTGGACTGCAACAGCAGAGTCACTGGGGTCTTTGTCTGTGGTATAGCAAGAGCTCAGGCAAGTCCTCTTTGTATTTTTAACGTCAGTTTTAGAGAGATCTTGCCTAGGTCTTAGTGTGTGTGTGTGTGTGTGTGTGTGTGTGTGTGGGGTCCTGGTTGTAGCTACCATCTGCTTCTGGGCTTCCTCCATCGAGCTCCACTGCTGCCTGTTGTAGTGACCCAGGTGTTCTGCTTCCCTTCCTGTCTGAGGTGGCTTTTTCGGGGATGGATTCCCAGACATCAGGATTTGAGGATCTTCAGCCCTTACCATCTGATTTCGCTGATGGTCAGCTTGCCTGTACTGTCCTGGACGCTGAGGATTCTCCGTCATGAGTTCCTGTGGCCAGAGAACCCCCATCATGTGTTTCTGAGGCTAGCGCACACCTGTCATCTGCTACCATGGTTAGCATACCTCAGTCATCAGTTCTGGAGCAAAAGGCTCTCATGTTACATTCACCAGGGATTGAGGCTCCTGTGTCATCTCCTGTGGTTGAGATGTCCATGCTGTCATCTCTTGAGGTTGAATTTTCCATGTTACCACCTCCTGAGATTAAAATGTCCATGTTGTCATCTCAACAGAGCCTAAAGCTCCTGTGTTACCTTCTGAGGTTAGGGCGTCTATGACATCTCCAGAGTTTAAGGTTTTCACATTATCATTTCCTGAATTTAAAGTATTCATGTTATCATCTCCTGAGTTTAAGGGTTCTTTGTTGTCAGTTCCTCAGTTTAAAAATTTGATGTCATTTTCACCTGACTTTAAAGTGCCCCTACAGTTATCTCTGGACCCGCTCTGTGCTCTGGTCTGGGGGCCAGGGTCACAGGAAGACCACCTGAACTGCCTTGCTTCCTGGTCCGTTGGTCCTGGGACTTTGGAAGGCCACCCGGCTGGATCAGAGACTCTGGGAGATTGCCAGATCCACCTTGTTCTTTGGTCTGGTGGTCCATGGACCGTGGTAGACCACCTGACCCATTTTGTGTTGAACGTTGGGGTCATGGACTTGGGTTACCATAGGGATGTTTGATTTGGGACTCTGTGGGGGGTAAGAGTTTGTTTTGGCCCACCTGGCCTTGAACCCCCACCACCCATCCTGGGAGGGTGCTTTTCTGTTTTGTTTGTATTCAGTGTAATAGTCAGGGTCGTCTGGAAGCCACTCCTTAAAAGCTGTCAGGGCATGGTTCGGGTCTCATGTCTTTATCTTGATTCATAGTTTGCATTTCTTTAAAGCATGGACTCAATCCACGTCCTCACCTTAAGTTGCTTTGTATTTTCTGCATTTATTATTGTTTATTAGATTTATGACTGTTCTCAGTTCTGAGTATCATTATTATGAAATACGTGGATGACACCACCTTGGTTGGGCTCATCACTGATGATGGTGAGAAGGCATACAGGGCGGAGGTAAGCCTGTGTGTGTTTTTTTTAAACATATTTGGACATATGGATATTTAATATCAATGTTAAAAATACTGGGAGATTCATGTAATACAACTAAATAATTAAAAATGTATTAAAGACTTTTTTTCAAATTTTCTGTAAAATTTAATTTTAAACAAATAGTGAGGAAAAAATTCAGACACCCCCCATCTTTTTTTAGGACACCCTAACATTCATTCCCACTTAAAATGGCTAAAATAAATGTTAAAAAATGCAAATGAAAACAAGAACAAGGCTAGACATATATATGTGAACATTTCTTAATCCATCCATCCATCTTCTTCCGCTTAATCTTTTTCGGGTCGCGGGGCGGCTGGAGCCTATCCCAGCATCTTTGGGCGAGAGGCAGGGTCCACCCTGGACAGATCACCAGTCCATCGCAGGGCCAACACAGAGAGACAGACAACCATTCACTCTCACAGTCACACCTAAGGACAATTTAGAATCCCCAGTTTTGATGCCAATTAACCTAACTTGCATGTTTTTGGCATGTGGGAGGAAACCGGAGAAATCCCGGAGTAAACCCACGCAGACACGGGGAGAACATGCAAACTCCACACAGATCACTGTTGGTCGGGGGCTGGGATCGATTAGATCGATGAGATCGATTTGGACACCGCTTTAAATATTCAGTTCATATTTCTTAATCAAGAACTGAATATTTAAAGGGGTGTCCAAATTTTTCCATGACTGTAGTTCCACCTGTGATGCCGCTATCATGCCTGTGTATATACCAATTGGCTATTTATTATTTTTACTTCAGCCGTATGCTTCATCGTGTGTTCTGTAACTGTTTTATTTCGTAATCTTCTCACTTACTTTATTGTGCAGTAGCCTGGTGGAGCACCCACAATTTCACTGTGCTGTACAACTGTACAATGACAATAAAGCCTATTCTATTCTATCCTTTATGATCTGAGTTCAGTTCTGGCATTATTTGTCACGGTCTTGTCTCCCCTGATCCCTTGCGTATGTTCTGTGTCTCCCTCTGTGTGTGTGTGTGTGTATGCAGCCCCGCCCATCCTGTCAGTCTCATTTGCCTCATGTGTTAGCTGGCTGTCATTATTGGTTTCTCCACCTGTTGGGTTGTGTTAATTGTCCCTCTGAGTATTTATGTTCTGTTTCACTTTTGTTCAGCTCGGGTTCTTTGAGCCATGTCGGCATGATTACACACTTCTGCCTGTCTGTATTTTGCCAAGTCGTGCCATGCCCTGATCAACCTGTTCTGTTTTCTGCCTTAGTCTTTTGTTGCATTTCCAAGCTACAGGTTTGTTTCTGTTTAGCCCTCGAGCAGTGTCTGTGTGACTAGCTTTTTAATAAAAGTGTTAAAAATGTATGTCCAGCGATTGGGTCCAGTTTCTCTCCACCATGACACAGGTAATTTCTACCCCTCCTCTGAAGCTTCATGTTTCTTTCATTTTCTGTTACTAATGCTCTTTAGCCTGCTGTTTTGCCATCTGTCTGTTTCAGCTAATGTCATGAACCGGGCTTGGGATCCTCCCGAGCTCAGCTTCATGGCTTTTTCCTGTTCCTTCGTTATCTGTGTTTTATTTTACCTTTTGAGTTCCATATAGTCTTGCCATTACTTCGCTGGTGTTTCCATGTTCCGTTGTATTTTGGTGCCTTTATTTGTCTGTTTATATTTCTGGTTATTTTATCATCTCTTGAGTAGTCTGCTTTTGGTTTGTTTGTATTTATTTTGTGACCGGCAGCAGTCAGGGGTTTGGCTTTGTGTCCTTCTGCCTGCTGGCAGCCACATCTCCCTCTCCTGCCAATCTGTGACAGCTGATCTGATTCCACTCACTGATTGCCTCCACTCCCTCGGCTCAGCCAGCCCCCCCCCCCAACACACACACACGCATGCACACTCACGTACACACATACACACTTAACTACACACACACACATGCACACACTCATTCACACCTGTGTTCACTCTGCTCAGCACACATCCAAACATTCCTGCACACACGCACACACTCACTCTTGTATTATTTAAGCTCTGTCGTCTCACTGGTATTTGCTGCATTATTGGATTGTCACCTCCATGGACTGCTCATTTCCATGTCCTGTGAGTACTGTTTGTTCCCCCCGCTCACCAATCTCATCTGGGAGTGCTCATCAGTCTCGTCTGTTAGCGCCTTGAATCTTTTTCTCCTGTGTTGTACTCACCAGTGAGCTGTAGAGTGTCCTGTGTAAATCCCTGTTTAACTTGTGCAGTTGAAGCTTTTGTTAAGGCTTGTTGTTCAATAAACGCACACAACATTATCCTGCATTTGGGTTTTTGTCTCTCCTGCCCAAGATGGGCAGGAAATCATGACAGAATAATCCAGGCAGAAATAGAAACCCAGCGGACGTGTTGTGTGTGTGTTTTATTTCTTTTGTGTCTTCCACCAACCTGTTTCTTGGGCAGCTCACCATGGACTTTACTGTTTTTGGACTGAGCACGGAGGAATGCGCAGCGGCAGAGTGAGCCATGGATCTTGCCTCCAGGGCTCGGGCTACCCTCTCTCTCAAAGCCATTCTTTGTTTGTTGGATGACGCTGTCGAGGTGATTTGGATGTGCCCAAGTCTGTGGAGATACCCGGAGTAAACATTGCCCCTCACCCAGATATTCGAGTCCCAGCAGTGTCTCGAGGGAGTGGTGAGAGGGTTCTCCACAACGCAACCCTGGCTGCCCAAGAAGCGCTCCCGGAAGCCGAAAGCCCACCATCTACTTCCTGAGCCGGTGTCCTCTTCTCCCCGCCAGACGTCCCGTTCTACTCCCGGGGAGACGGAGCAAGACACCAGGACAGCAGCTGACATCATCACTAGCCAGGAATTCAGGCAAGTCCTTTTTCGCTCCCTTTCGCTCTCTCCTGAAGTGGTTTGCCTGATTCCTGATGAGGAGATCCAGATTTTACAGTCCGCTGTCAGCTGCTGTCACCACTTTTTTCTTCTGTCTCCCCTTAATCTCCATTGGTCCAGGATGGAGTCGCCGGACGCAGGAGGAGCCAGAGATCTTGAAGGAGCCTACTCTATGGCGAAAGAGTCATCCTGCGTCAGAACACCAGAGGAAGCCCTTCTCCTCACCGGCAGCCGTTGTCCAGACGTCATGCTCAACTACTCCTGCCGCAAAGCCTCTCCCCGTGCCAGCTGTCTCGCCAGTCTGTGCCCTCTCTGCTTCAGCCACAGCTCTTGTCGCCGAGACATCCTCTCCTGCTGCAGAGAGGTCCTCCAGGGTTTCCCCTGACACGCCCATTCCCGCGTCATCCAAGCCGGTTCCTCCACTATCCTCTGAGGGGTCCAGAATAGCCGTTGACACGGAGGAGGATGATAGCCCGCCACCTGCAGCAATCAACATCCAGGCCCGGGAGGTCAGGCAAGTGTTTTTTCATTCTATTTCTTCTGAAAATGATAAATCTTGTCTGTCTCCCAGGAGAGAAACTAAGGTTAAGCAGTCACCTGACTGCTCTCTTCCTGCTGCAACTGTAAAATATTCTCCTTTCTTCTCCATGTCTCCTTCATCTACCCCTGAGCGTCCGTTGGCCCCAGAACTGAGCTGTCAGATGGTGAAGGAGCCGAGGGTCCTGGAGGACCGGGAACCTGAGCCTGCATGGAGCCAACCCCCAGCATCCACGTCAGAGCAATCACTGGCGAGGGTCATGGCAGCTGGGGTTAATTTGACTGCTACCACCATCAACCCTGCTGTGGAGGCTGCCCCAGCAGAGTCGTAGACTAGGCCCGAACCTCCATCTTCGCCCGGATCATTGGAGTCCAGGAGAGTGGTGGAGCTTGAGCTCAGGCAAGTGCTCTATTTTGTCTTCCTGTTCTTGGTTTTAGAGCAATCTTTCCTGACTCTTGGTGAGGAGAGCAAGGTGCAGCCACCCGCTGCATCTGCTGCTGCTGCTGCCGGTGACCCTGACCCCATTCTCCCTGTTTTTGAGCTCATTCCCACGGTCACCGGAGATTAACCAGTCACTCCAGAGGTCTCCAGAGGATCGGGTTCTCCGCCCCAGGCAGCCGGGGATGCAGCCTTCACGGGGGAGGTCGTGGGTGCTCCATCCCAGCCTGGGACCTCCATAGGTGCAGAGGTGACCCAGGCCAGGTCCTCCGAGGGTGTGACTGTTCCCCAGCCTGGGTGGATCGTAGGTGTGGCTGAGCCCCAGCCCGGAGCCACCGCAGACACAGCTGAGCTCCTGCCCGGAGCCACTGTGGGTGCAACAATATTCCAGACTGGGACCCCCGCCGGTGCTACCGTTTTCCTTACTGGGACCAGCAAAGGCATAGTTCCTCCTCCTCCATTGCCTGACAGCGTCGTGGTTCCTCTCTACTCACTGCTAGACACCATTGAGGTCCTCTCATCTCCTCAGCCAGACGCCGTTGTGACCCCTCTTCCTCCTCTTCCTGATGCCGTCGTAGTCCCCTCTCTTTCTCCGCCACATGTGGTTGGAGCCCCTTCTCCATCCAGCATTGTCCTGGTTCCCCGTCCCTTATCATTGAACACCATTGTGGTCCCCCCCCTCCAGCCCTGCTCTCTGCCCTTTGGCCTTCCGGTGGGGGAACCACCTCCTGGATCTCTCCTCCAGTCGTGGTGGTTGAAGAACTCAGGCCGGCCCCCCGATAGACTGAGCTGCTGGGTTGGATGGCCCGTTTTCCCCAGCGGGTCATCCAACTCATTCCACCTGGCAGTTCGGCTGGTTTGGGACTTTGGCAGGTTGCCCGACCAGTTTCACCTTGCCACCCATGGGGCCTGGGACTCTGATCAGCCCCACCAAACTTTTGAGCTCCTTGACCCAAGGGGACTGAACTTTGTATTGTTTTTCTGGTGTGGTTCCTGACCACGTGTTGTTATTTTTTTGTTCCCTCCTAGCCTGTTCCCCCCACCACCCACCCTATGTAGTGTGTTGTTCTTCCTGCGGGGGTGTGGGGTAGGTTTGCTCCTTTTTGTTCTTTGATGGTACTTGGGTTGTCTGGAAATCCACCTCTTGAGAGGGGGACTCTGTCATGAACCGGGCTTGGGATCCTCCTGAGCTCGGCCACATGGCTTTTTCCTGTTTCTTTGTTATCTGTGTTTTATGTTATCTTTTGAGTTCCATATGGTCTTGTTATTACTTAGCTGGTGTTTCCATGTTCCATTGTATTTTGGTGCCTTTATTTGTCTGTTTATATTTCTGGTTATTTTATTATCTCCTGAATAGTCTGCTTTTGGTTTGTTTGTTTGTTTGTATCTATTTTGTGACTGGCAGCAGTCAGGGGTTTGGCTTTGTTGCCTCCTGTCTGCTGGAAGCCACACTTCCCTCTCCTGTAAATGTGTAACAGCTGATTCCACTCACTGACTGCTTCCACTCCCTCAGTGCAGCCAGCTCCCACACACACACACGCACGCACGCACACTCACACCCACACCCACACTCACGCACACTTAACCACACACACACACACACACACACACACACACACACACACACACACACACACACACACACACACACAGTCTACCAACAAATCTACCTACAGGTACAAATAAAGTAACCTGAACCTGAACCTGAACTCATTCACACCTGTGCTCACTCTGCTCAGCACACACCAAAACATTCCTGCACACACGCACTCACTCACTCATATCTGCTATCACTCTGTTCATTAGGTCTTGCATTATTTAAGCTCTGTCTGCTCACTGGTATTTTTTCGGATTATTGGATTGTCACCTCCAAGGACTGCTCGTTTCCATGTCCTGTGAGTACTGTTTGTTCCCCCCGCTCACCAGTCTCGTCTGTTAGCGCGTTGAGTCTTTTTCTTCTGTATTGTACTCACCAGTGAGCTGTAGATCGTCCTGTGTAAATCCGTGTTTTACTTGTGCAGTTGAAGCTTTTGTTAAGACTTTTGTTCAATAAACACACACATTATTCTGCATTTGGGTTTTTGTCTCTCCTGCCCAAGATGGGCAAAAAATCATGGCAGCTAAGTGCCGAATTCAGTAGAACTGTCGCCAAAGACCTGCTAGAGTCATTCATGGATGGACTAGATGACATGGTTCCTGTTACAACTCGCCAGCTGCGCGCACACCTGCACCTCGTCAGCAGCCTGGGATTTAAGCCCCTCTGCCCTGGGCTTCGGCCTGAAGCCGTCTGATTCCCTCGGCTGAATTGCTGCAGAGGATCCCCCTCGTCTCCCAGCAAATCCTACAGCGTAAGCATACCTTATCATTGTCTTTCCAGTCTCTCCCCTGTGCACAGGTGGATTTTCCGGCGGCGGACCTCGCTCCTGCATCGCCACCTTCCTGCTACTGCCACAGGAGGATTTCCCCTGGCGGCGGACCTCGCCTCAACATCGCCGTCTCCCCACTGCTGTCAGGTGCTTCAGGTTACTGTCTCCCGGGCTCGCCCTTGTGCACGCCTGCCACCTGCCCTGCCAAGTAAGCAAACAAACCCCATTTATTCCCTGTACTGGTTTGGTGCCCGTTACCTTTTCCCTGTGCTCTCTTCCCAGGGTTGTCCGGCTGTACGGTCTCCTGCCCCCGTGCCCGACGCAGACGTCCATCACCAGTACATCTACATATCACAGACACGCAGCCACACATCCCTGTTGTTGAATAAAGCTGTTAAATTTACCCTGAGCCTGCATGTGTGTCTCCTGAGCCGTGCATTATGTCAGTACGGCTTCAGCAGAGCGGCTCGGCGGACAGCGGGCTCACACGCCGTTTTTCCACCCTCGAGGCTCGGGTGGATTTAATAGCTCATCAGCAACAGGTGATACTCAACCAGTTAACCCTAATTACTGACCGGTTAGACCACCTGGACCCCAGTCAGCCATTCCCACCGGCTCGTCAGGGAGGCGCAGCTCCAGCTGCTCCAGCGGCCGTCCAGCATGCTCCGGGTGCCCCGGCCCGGCTCACGCCTATTCCGACCCCCGCCCGCTTTAGCGGTAAGCTCGGTGGAGCGTGGGGGTTCATTATGCAATGTGAGTCGGTGTTCCTGCGTGTCCTCGGGGATTTTCCCTCAGACCACAGCCGAATTGGCTATATAGGAAATCTCCTGGAGGGTCGTGCGCTCACCTGGGCTTACGCCGTAATGGCGAAGCCCAGCTATGCCGCCCTCACCTATGGCCAGTTCGTTAACCAGTTCCTGGAGGTCTTTGATCATTCGCGTCTGGATAGCGTCCAGGTCGATCGTCTCCTCAGTCTGCAACAGGGGAGCCGATCGGCCGCGGATTACTCCATTGACTTCCGGGTAACAGCGGAGGAAGTTGGCTGGAAGGAACGCTCCCTCTGTGGCATCTTCCTCCGCAGTTTAAACTCTGGTCTGAGGGATGAGTTGGCTGGTCGGGATATCCCTGGGACATTAGCGGAGCTAATCTTCCTTGCCATCAGCTTGGATAACCGACTGCGCGAGCGCGCCTCGGAGCGGAAGTTGCCTTCTCGCTCGCGGGGTGCCTCGTCGCGCCTGTCCCAAGCTCGCCCCCTGGCGTTACTGCCACCAGAGTCCTCCGAGGAGTTGGAGCCCATGCTGACGGGCCGGGCAAAGCTCCCCCTTGCGGAGAAACAACGCCGCCATGAGTTGGGCCTCTGCATGTATTGCGGAGGCAACCAGCACACCATGGAGCATTGCCTGGAGTAGCCAAACGGGTAGGTCCACGAGTCACTGTAGGGGGCCTCGCAGACGCTAACAGGTCAACTCCCCTCACACATTTGTCGCTGCCCATCCGTTTTTGCCATAACACCACAGGGCATCTCACCCACACACTGGTGGACTCAGGTGCGGAGGGAAGCTTTATTTCTCAAAGCCGGGCAACCCGATTGGGCATCCGTTGCCAGCCCCTCCAGACTCCTCTCTCCCTTATCAATCTCTCCCGTGTGTCCCTGGGGAAAGTGACTCACCGGACAAATCCCGTTTCAGTCATTGTCTCCGGAAACCACCGGGAAGACATATCGTTCTACATCCTGCCATCCTCTGTGTCTCCGGTGATACTGGGTTACCCGTGGATCCGCCTCCATAACCCCGTCCTGGACTGGAAGACTGGAGGAGAGACTGCCTGGAGTACGTTCTGCATGAGGACCTGCCTCCAATCCGCTGCCTGTGCCCCATCTTCTCCTCCCGTGGCCAAGGATGCCGTGCCCCCAGACCTGTCTTTGGTGCCCGCGGAGTTCCATGACCTGGGCGCGGTCTTCAGTAAGTCCAAGGCGATGTCTCTCCCTCCACACCGGCCTTACAACTGTGCCATAAATCTCCGCCAGGGGGCGCCTCTTCCCTCGGGACGTCTGTACAGCCTGTCAGCGCCGGAGAAGGAGGCCATGAACGTCTATCTGAAGGAGTCGCTCAGTGCAGGAATAATTCACCCATCCTCATCTCCATTAGGTGCAGGGTTCTTCTTCGTGGGCAAGAAGGACGGCTCTCTTCGTCCATGCATCGACTTCCGTGCCCTAAACGACATCACGGAGAAGGACCGTTACACCCTGCCCCTGATGGACACTGCCTTCCATTTCCTCCAGAGGGCGACCTGGTTTACCAAGCTGGATCTCCGCAGTGCGTACCACCTCGTCCAGATCCGGGAGGGAGATGAATGGAAGACTGCCTTCCATACCCCGAACGGCCACTTTGAATACCTGGTCATGCCGTTCGGGTTGACCAACGCTCCAGCCGTCTTTCAGCGCCTGATCAATGACGTTCTCCGGGACTTCATCGGTCTGTTCGTGTTCGTCTACCTGGATGACATTCTCATCTTCTCCAAGTCCAGGGACGAGCACCGGCTGCACGTGAGGCGGGTCCTCCAGAGGCTCCTGGAGAACCGGTTGTATGTGAAGGCGGAAAAGTGTGAATTCTACGCCAAGACGACGTCATTTCTGGGGTTTGTCATCTCCCATGACCAGGTGCTCCCAGACCCAGCAAAAGTTAAAGCGGTGGTAGAATGGCCAACCCCCACATCCAGGAAGCAGGTGCAACAGTTCATTGGCTTTGCCAACTTCTACCGCCGCTTCGTCCCCAATTTTGGAGCCATCGTCGTTCCTCTGACCTGCCTCACCTCCCCCAAGACCCCGTTCCGATGGTCTGAAGAGGCCGCAGCGGCTTTCCAGGCGCTGAAGGCGGAGTTTTCCTCCTCCCGGGTCCTGAGCCAGGTCGATTCCTCTCTACAGTGCATCGTGGAGGTCGACGCCTCGGATACGGGGGTGGGGGTGGGGGTGGTGTTGTCACAGCGGTCACCTGCTGACGGGGTCAAACGGCCCTGCGCCTTCTTCTCCCGGCGCTTGTCCCCGGCAGAGCGTAACTATGACGTGGGGGACAGAGAGCTCCTCGCCATCAAGCTCGCGCTCCAGGAGTGGCGTCACTGGCTGGAGGGGGCCGCCCTGCCTTTCGTGGTATTAACGGACCACAAGAACTTGGAGTACTTAAGAACTGCCAAGCGCCTGAATGCCCGCCAGGCGCGCTGGTCTGTTTTTTGCCAGGTTCCGTTCAACATTCAGGCTGGGCTCCAAAAACGGTCTCCCTGATGCCCTCTCCAGGCAGTTCGCCCCAGAGGAACCTGTGGACGCCGTACACACCATCTTGCCCAGGTCGTGCATCGTGGCGGCCGTTTCCTGGGAGATTGAGGACAGGATCCGGAGGGCGCAGGAATCGGAACCGGACCCTGGCGGCAGACCGGAGGGGAGGCTCTTCGTTCCGTCCTCCGTCCGGTGCGAGGTCATCCATTGGCTGCATACATCCAAGCTCGCCTGCCATCCTGGGACCTCTCGGATGATCGACCTCCTCCAACGCTCCTTCTGGTGGCCGGGACTGCGTAAGGACACCACCCGCTACACCCGGGCTTGCCCCATCTGCGCCACCAGTAAGTCTGGCATCGCTCCCCCTACAGGTCTGCTCCAGCCCCTGCCCGTCCCTGGTAGGCCCCAGTCGCACATCGCATTAGACTTCGTCACCGGTCTTCCTGTCTCAAACAGCTTCGACACGGTCCTGACCATCGTCGACCGTTTCTCCAAGGCCGCCCACTTCGTGCCATTATGAGGGCTCCCCTCTGCCTTGGAAACGGCGGACCTCCTTATCCAACATGTGGTCTGGCTGCACGGGATACCGGCTGACATGGTCTCCGACCGGGGTCCCCAGTTCGCCTCGGACGTCTAACGGAGCTTCTGCAAAGCCTTAGGAGCCCAAGTAAGCCTCTCCTCCGGCCATCACCCCCAATCTAACGGGCAGTGTGAGCTGACCAACCAGGAGCTGGAGGCTGCTCTCCGCTGCGCCACCGCATCCAAGCCTGCGTCATGGAGCAAACACCTCGCCTGGGTGGAGTACGCCCACAACACCGCTCGCTCTACCGCCACCGGGATGTCCCCCTTTAAGACGTCCCTGGGTTATGACCCCCCTCTGTTTCCCTCGCTGGAGAGTGAGTTGGCAGTCCCTATGGTCCAGGCTCACCTCAGGCGGTGCCGCTCCATCTGGGCCACTGCGCGCAATGCGCTTTTACGCACGGCGGAGCGCAACAAGACCACGGCTGACCAGCGCAGGAGGCCTGCTCCGCCTACCAGGTAGGCCAACCAGTCTGGGTATCCACGCAGGATGTTAACCTGAAGGGTGAGAGGAGGAAGCTGGCAAAGCGCTTCATGGGCCCATTCCCCATCACCAAAGTTATCAACCTGGTGGCTGTGCGTGTTGCTACTCCCCCCTCCCTCCGCATCCATCCCACCTTCCACGTCTCCAAGGTGAAACCGGTGGTATCAGACCCCATCTGCCCTCCTCCTGCTGCGCCGCCCGTGCCCCGGATGATAGATGGCCACCCGGCCTGGACTGTCTCTGCCATCTTGGACTCCTGGCGCCGGGGTCGCGGGTTACAGTACTTGGTGGATTGGGAGGGCTACGGTCCAGAATGGAGACAGTGGGTGCGTCCCTCATTTGTGTTGGATCCCTCCCTCATCACTGAGTTTCACCGGGCGCACCCTGATAAACCATCGCCAGGAGGCGCTGCTAGAGGGGGGAGTACTGTTACAACTCGCCGCTCATCAACGGCGCCAGCTGCGCGCACACCTGCACCTCGTCAGCAGCCTGGGATTTAAGCCCCTCTGCCCTGGGCTTCGGCCTGAAGCCGTCTGATTCCCTCGGCTGAATTGCTGCAGAGGATCCCCCTCATCTCCCAGCAAAACCTACAGCGTAAGCATACCTTACCATTGTCTTTCCAGTCTCTCCCCTGTGCACAGGTGGATTTTCCGGCGGCGGACCTCGCTCCTGCATCGCCGCCTTCCTGCTGCTGCCACAGGAGGATTTCCCCTGGCGGCGGACCTCGCCTCAACATCGCCGTCTCCCCGCTGCTGTCAGGTGCTTTAGGTTACTGTCTCCCGGGCTCGCCCTTGTGCACGCCTGCCACCTGCCCTGCCAAGTAAGCAAACAAACCCCATTTATTCCCTGTACTGATTTGGTGCCCGTTACCTTTTCCCTGTGCTCTCTTCCCAGGGTTGTCCGGCTGTACAGTCTCCTGCCCCCTGTGCCCGACGCAGATGTCCACCACCAGTACATCTACATATCACACACACGCAGCCACACATCCCTGTTGTTGAATAAAGCTGTTAAATTTACCCTGAGCCTGCGTGTGTGTCTCCTGAGCCGTGCATTATGTCAGTTCCCAGGCTTTTAGTGCTGTACAAAGCATGTGCTACATCAAACAGGAGGTTGGACCTGAGCATTGTTCTGCAGTATCTTCAAAAGGAGGTGTTAACTAAATTATTGGAAAAAAATCTTATTTTAATATGCATTGGAATTATTATTCTTGTTGGATATTGAAGTCACCCACCATTTCCTCTTTTTGTTTTATGTAGGACACAAACCAAAACAGAAGATCAGCTGCCCTGACTGGTCCTTCACAACATCTTTCAGAGAATTCCTCCAACGTAATCAGGATTTGTGATATAAGAAACTGTATTTGCACATTTCATACTTCACTCACTTGTTTTAAGTTGTAAATAAGGAAATCATTTTCATGGTCATTAAAGGTATTGCCATAACCAAAGCCACACTCTGGTTTACAGATAATGTGTATAACTAGTTATTGGGTGATATAGTTTTATCAGTGGTCACTCAAGAGCAGCAGTGCTGACAAAAGCAAAAACATGGTAAATGGTGTTCCCTTATAAAGCACTTTTTCTCATCTCTAGATGACCAAAGTGCTTTACAGATCCTGCTATCTACCTATTCACACACTGATGGCGGTGGAGCTGCCATACACAGATGCTGGCCTGACCCACCAGGAGCAATTGGGGGTTCAGTGTCTTGCTCAAGGACACTTCAACATGCAGACTGCAGACAGAGCGGGAATCGAACCCCTGACCCTCGGATCGGTAGTCGCTTTGTGGCTATGGAGGACAGTTGGCCACAGTGGGAACCGTCAGACTGATGGCTCGGTACAAGCCGGCGGAAATTGCCGATGTGGAGTTTGTTGTGACGGCCCACGAACCGAAAATCATGGACTGGAACCTGTTCTATGGCCTCGAGTTTTCCATCAGGAGTGGTGCTGGGGAAGAGTGGTTTGGCTGCGAACTGTGGGACCAACCGGTTCCGACAGTTCGGGATGATGCTGTGAGGGATGAACAGTTGCTGGTGTAACCCAGTGTTAAAAATGTGAATAGAATTATAAATATCGATAGCGCTTTAACAAACACTCATTTCACAATGGGAAGAGATATTTTGAAGATGGGTATATAAATACAATATAAGTTCATAAAATATGTTCATAAATAGTTAGGAACATTTTCTGGAAAGCTCTGCTAGAGTTCCTAGTGTTTTATTTGGTATATGGAGCAACACGAGTCGGCTGCCTTTTGCAACAGCGGCTCGATTCCGAGTCTTTTTCCCTTCCTCTCTCTTTTGATCCGTCTTTTTTTTTCACCCCACTTATATCACGGACACACAGATCGTCCTAAATGTCTCCTGAGCCGGTGGACGGAGCCACTGTCTATAGCAGGATACGATACAGCAGAGAACAGCTGCTAGCATTCAACCGCCACCCGGTCCCATTGGAAAAACTCGACATACCGAGAGAACTGAGGCGAAAACGCCGCGGCTGCCGGGCTGGAGTAAGGCGGAGGACAAAAAATATAAGGTACAGACCCTCCCTTCCATCTGTTGTCATGGGAAATGTACGGTCGATACTGGGAAAGTTAGATGAGCTAGCGGCTATCTCCCGTTATGATAGCACATACCGGGAGTGCTCTCTCCTTTTGTTTACTGAGACGTGGCTAACTGAACTAGCAGCAGATGCTAACATTGAGCTGGAGGGTTTTCACATGATACGAGCTGACCGAACACCAGACAGTGGCAAGGCTAGGGGCGGTGGAGTGATAATGTATGTTAACAACAACTGGTGCAGACCGGGACATATCACTGTTAAACAACGACACTGCAGCAAAGACATTGAGTTGCTAGCTGTTAGCATGAGGCCTACATATCTCCCGAGAGAACACTCACACGTGATCTGCATTGTTGTTTATGCAAATCCGACGGCGAACGCTGGGACAGCACGTGACGTCATCCATTCAGTAACCAGCAGGCTGCAGACAGAACACCCAGATGCTCTTCTCCTCATCTCAGGCGATTTCAACCATGTTTCACTGTCTCCCATTCTACCCACGTTCACCCAGTATGTCACATGCCACACTAGAGACAATAAAACACTGGATTTATTCTACGCAAACACTAAGGAGGCGTACACCTCATCACAACTCCCCCCACTCGGGAGATCGGATCACAACTTGGTTCATCTCCGGCCGGTGTACAAACCCCTAGTGCACAGACAACCTCCGGCCATGCACACTGTGGAGTTATGGTCTGAGGAGACAATGGACACCCTAAAGGGCTGTTTTGAAGCCACCGCCTGGAAGCAGCTCTGCGATCCACATGGTGAGGACATCGATGGCCTCATTCACACCTTCACGGGCTACCTCAGCTTCTGTGTGGACAAATCCGTTCCCACCAAGACCATACGGCGTCACTCAAACAACAAACCCTGGATCAACCCTGAGATAAAAACACTTCTGAGAGAGAAGAAGAGGATCTTCAGGTCAGGGAACAGGGAGATGCTGAAGTCCGTACAGAGGGAGCTGAGGAGAAAGATCAGAGAAGGCAAGGACAGCTTCAGGAAGAAGATGGAGGACAAGCTGCAACAGAGCGACATCAGCGGGGTCTGGAGAAACCTCAAAACCATCTCGGGGCTCCAGAATACCTCCCCCCAGGCCACAGGGGGCAGGGAGTGGGCGAACAACCTGAATCTGTTTTTCAATAGATTTGACCAACCGCCCTCCCCCCTGACTGCACAACAACCACTGCTGCCTCTAAAGAAATCAAGTCCTGCTGCCCACTCCCCACTCCACCAACACCCCCCCACTCCCAACACACAGCCCCCCATCCTGACCCTGACCAGGACCCAGGTGAGGACGGAGCTGAGGAAGATCAAGGCGAGGAAGGCGCCGGGACCGGACGGCATCAGCGCAAAGCTCCTCAAGTCCTGTGCAGACCAGCTGTGTGGGATTGTGACGTATATCTTCAACATGAGCCTGAAACTGGGGAGGGTACCACAGCTGTGGAAAACATCTTGTGTGGTACCTGTACCAAAAACTTCCCACCCCAAAGACCTGAACAGCTACAGACCGGTGGCCTTGACGTCCCACTTGATGAAGACCCTGGAGAGACTGCTCCTTGCTCACCTCCGCCCCCTGGTGGAACCAGCGATGGATCCACTCCAGTTCGCCTACCAGCATGGCATTGGGGTGGAGGATGCGGTGATCTTCCTCCTTCACCGTTCTCTGTCCCACCTGGAGAAGCCCGGGAATATGGTGAGGATCATGTTCTTTGACTTCTCCAGTGCTTTCAACACCATCCAACCGATGATCCTGAAGGACAAGCTGCTGCGCGCAGGGGTGGACCAGCACCTGTCATCATGGATCCTGGACTACCTCACGAACCGGCCTCAGTTTGTGAGAACCCGGGACTGTGTGTCCGACACGATCATCAGTAGCACGGGGGCCCCCCAGGGAACGGTGCTGGCTCCCTTCCTGTTCACTCTTTATACTGCGGACTTCTCACACAACACAACACACTGCCATCTACAGAAGTTCTCTGATGACTCTGCGATCGTTGGCCTCATCTCCAATGGAGATGAAGCTGAGTACAGAGGGCTTATCCAGGACTTCGTGGACTGGTGCCATCGGAACTGCCTCCAGATCAACGCGAGGAAAACTAAGGAGCTGGTGGTGGACTGCCGCAGGCATGGGCAGCCCCTCACAGTACCAGTAAATATACAGGGAACAGACATCGAGATGGTGACATCCTATAAGTACCTGGGTATTCATCTGAACAATAAACTAGACTGGTCACACAATACTGATGCACTCTACAAGAAGGGACAGCGCAGGCTGTTCCTGCTGAGGAGACTCAGGTCTTTTGGTGTACAAGGGGCGCTGCTGAAGTCATTCTATGACACGGTGGTGGCATCAGCCATCACTTTTGGAGTGGTCTGCTGGGGCAGTGGCATTACTGCAGCCGATAGGAAGAGACTGAACAAACTGATTAAGAAAGCTAGCTCTGTCCTGGGGCAGCGCCTTGATCCGATGGAGGAGATAGGAGAGAGAAGGACGGTGGCTAAACTGTCATCTCTGCTGGAGTCCGAGTTCCACCCTATGCAGGACATACTGAATGCACTGAGGAGCTCATTTAGCAGCAGACTACATCATCCCAGGTGCACAACCGAGAGGTTTCGTAGGTCCTTCCTACCAACGGCTGTCAGACTGTACAACCTAAGCAGGGCTGCTCGCAGAGATAGCAAAAAGACGTAACAAACTAATAGTTTTTTGAATGCAAAAGATGCAATAGACTTACACAATGGTCCCCTCCGGCATACAACTAGGAACATACCGGTCGCTATGGAGGGTGAGAATATGTATGGGCACATAATCATACCATGTAGGATAACTAAGTAGACGGTTATGCTGTTTCATTCCATCTAGCAACAATGCTCTGCACTGTGTGTGTTTATATATTTGCATATTTATTCCATCTAGCTACAATGCTCAGCACTGGGTGTGTTTATATATTTATATATCTACATATTATTCCATCTAGCTACATTGCTCCGCACTGTGTGTGTTTATATACTTGCATATTTATTCCACCTAGCTGCAATGCTCCGTACTGTGGGTGTTTATATATTTACATATTTATTCCATCTAGCTACAATGCTCTGCACTGTGTGTTCATATATTCATATATTTATTCCATCCAGCTACAATGCTCTGCACTGTGTGTCTGTGTGTGTGTGTATATATATATATTTTATAGTAATACGTACATATGTTTATTAGCTGCTCTTGCTTGCTTGTTTTTTTTCTTGCCTTCTGATTGTTGCTCTGAGTGTTGCTATCCCTGTGCTGTTGCAATCCTGGAATTTCCCCGTTGTGGGACTAATAAAGGCTTATCTTATCTTATCTTATCTTATCTTAACCAATGGCTGCATCGGTTGTTTGGCAGTATCAGCCAATGGGGTCACGCCAGCCAATGGGGTCACGCGCTTTTTTGCTCGGTCTTGGTGTAATCTGCAGAATGCTGTCAGACACTGCCGAGACACGACCGAGAGAACGCGATCCCTCACCGAGACGATGAGCTAACGTGCTAGTAGCAGCCTTTGCTTGGACAAAACTTTGAGATTGGTAAGCCTAAACCAACATGAGAAATGAGACATTGCGGTATTGCCAAATTCTAATACCCTGTTTGTTAAATTTTAAGATTTGGATCCAAAGTATGATTTTAACATGCTTGGCAATAAAGTTCATTCTGATTCTGATTCTGATTCTGATTCAAAGGCTGTTAACGCCGTGGAGCGCGGGAACCCCATGACGCATGTGTCGATTAGCATGGTGAGTGATATCCATTTAGTGTGTATGGGAAATGCTAATCGCTAGCTTGAAATGCTAACTGCTGATGCTAATTTCGGCTAGGTTTTTCATGAGAAAAAGCTATTTTTCAAAGCTGTAATGGTTAGCAAAGGTCCCAATTCCCTGGCCATTGATTGCTAATTAATGGTGAATATTGAACCTGTGGTTTATATGTGTTTTAAAGTGTAAATTTGTAATAAATTGTTGTGCTAGCTTAACATGCTAACCCTCCGATGCTAATTCTGGCTAGGTTTTGCACAGGAGGAGGTTGTTTTTTCAGAGCTGTGGATAATAGCTTGAGTTTCTGTGTTCTGGCCTATTTTGTAGGTCAGGTTTTTTTTGTTTGGACTGGATTACAAGTGTGGATTCTCCAGATCTGGATGGTGAGCCGAAGCCCGAACCCGATTGACTGGTAACGGTGATCAAATTGGTCACCTGGGACAGATACTAGAAGGACTGTATATATTGTAAATATATTTGGAGTATATTTTGGGTATTTTATTTTTACCTCCGCCAGGAGGTTATGTTTTTGCCAGGGTTTGTCTGTTTGTCTGTTGGTTAGCAAGATAACTCAAAAAGTTTTGGACGGATTTCCATGAAACTTTCAGGTGTTATTGGAAATGGTACAAGGAAGAACTTGTTAAATTTTGGGGATGATCCGGATCACAGTCCAGAAGAAAACCACCATTACGGAAAATGCCATTTTCGTCAATTACTACTGAACCACTAATCCTATCATTGTCAATCCAATTGCTAGTCATATGTTTTCATGGTCAAGGAATCTGAAAACGTACACACAAACACTGTATGGGGGGAACTGTGGCCGCCATGACGGAAAATGCCATTTTCGTGAATAACCACTGAACCACTAATCCTATCATTGTCAATCCAATTGCTAGTCATATGTTTTCATGGTCAAGGAATCTGAAAACGTACACACAAACACTGTATGGGGGGAACTGTGGCTGCCATTATGGAAAATGCCATTTTCGTGAATAACCTCCACCAAGGAGGTAATGTTTTTACCGGGGTTTGTCTGTCTGTCTATCTGTTACCAACATAACTCAAAAACCTATGAACGGATTTTGATGAAATTTTCAGGAAAGGTGTGTAATGACACGGGGAACAGATGATTATATTTTGGTCACGATCTGAGAGTACATACCTCCACCAAGGCCTTTGTTTGTATTTGTGCAGCAGGATTACACAAAAACTACTGGATGGATTTGGATGAAATTTTCACCAGAGGTGGTTCTTGGGCTAGAGAGGAACCCATTATATTTTGGTGATGATCTGAGAATGCGTACCTCAGCCAAGGCTCTTATCTTCTCACAGTGTGTTAGCAACAATACTCCAAAACTGTTAGAGAGACTTTGATGCAATTTTCACCACAAGTGGCTATAGGCCTACACACAAACGGAGGGCAATTGATCAGCGTTCTCGTCGCGCCCTCCGCCAGTACCCGGGCTCGCCCGGGGAAGCTAATGATCCTACCAGCAGACTAAATTCGAAGACACGACGCCTCTGTGCCAAGTCAAAGAAGAATCCTAGTCACAGTCCTAAAGCCGAAAGCAAACAGCCCCGAGAGCACTTTGTGGTAGGATCTGCCCTTCGCATATTACAACTAAACGTTGAAGGCCTATCTGCAGCCAAGCGAAGCCTTATCGAAGTCCTCGCCTTCCAACATTCGATTGATGTAATCTGCCTCCAAGAGACTCATATTGGCACAGAGGAAGCTGGCCGCTACACCATCAAAGTCTTTGACCTCCTGTGCTATGTTCTACATGCTAAACATGGACGTGCCACCTATGTGCGTTCTGACATAGTTGAAGCAAATCACCTGATAACAACACATTTCTCAGACACCATAACCATTGGTGGCTTCCATATTGTCAGTGTGTACAAGCCCCCTCGTGCCAACTGGGATCTGCAGGTCTTACCCACCCTACCACACCCTGCCATCTATGTGGGGGACTTTAACAGCCATCACCCTGACTGGGGTTACCCAGCAGTGGACAGTGATGGGGAGGCACTTTCAGACTGGGCATCCAGAAATGATCTCGCTTTGATATACGACCCAAAACAAAGAGGAATCCTCCACTCTGCTAGGTGGAAGAAGGACTATTTTCCTGACCTGTGCTGGGTCAGCTCTTTGAATGGGGCACCATATCCTACACAGATCCTCATTCTTGATGATTTTCCACACAGCCAACACCGGCCCCTGCTTGTACACATTGGCCTACAACTTCCAGTCATAAACAGCCCAAGGAAGATGCGCTGGAACTTCCGCAAAGCCAACTGGAAGAAATTCAGTGAAACTCTGGACTGGAGCGTTGTTACCATTCCACTCCACACCATCACTGTAGATGAAGCATACAACCGCTTCTGCAGTGCAATATTCAAGGCTGCCCATACTGCAATCCCACAAGGCTACCGACCCCTCTATGCCCCATGTTTGGACGGAGAAAGCGCTGCCCTCCTACAATCCTGTCAAACATCAGGGGACCCAGAGATAGCACACCATCTCATTGAATCGCTAAATACAGCCCGGCGAAAGAAATGGGAGGAGACAGGTGCTGACCGGGGCTTTACCCACTCTAGCAGGAAATGTTGGAGCCTCATCCGTTGCCTAGGAGCTGCACAGAAGCCCCCTAGCCAAAGCCGAGCATCTGTCACACCCAACCAAGTTGCATCCCACCTACTGACTATCGCCAAAGCACCCCAAGACAAAGACACCAGAAGAGCAGTTACAACTGAGCTAAAAAAACACCAAAAAATGCCTGTAGAGGAAACGAACCCTGAACCCTTCGGGGCTGCTGAACTGGAGAAAGTCCTACAGGGCCTGAAATGTCGAAATGCAGCAGGATATGATAACATCTTCCCAGAATTCATGAAAAATCTTGGCCCCCGAGCCCTAACCTGCTTGACACAATTCTACACAAGGATCACACAAACAAACTCAATCCCAATGAAATGGTGGACAGCAAAGGTCATTGCTATCCCAAAACCTGGCAAAGACCACAAACTACCAGCAAGCTACCGCCCAGTCTCCCTGCTCAGCATTTCTTACAAAATCATGGAGCGCCTAATACTGCAAAGTATTTCCCCAGAAATAGAGGATATTCTAAGTGTGGATCAAGCAGGTTTCCGCAAGGACCGCAGTACAGGAGAACAAGTACTGGCCCTAACCACCTTCATCGAAAATGGCTTCGAGAGCAGACTGAAGACAGGGGCTGTGTTTCTCTATCTTACAGCCGCCTATGATATGGTCTGGCACAAAGACCTCCTCCTGAAACTTATAAAGGCGATCCCTGCTTGGGCAACAGCAATTATAAAAACCCTGCTGACCAACCGAAGGTTCAGAGTCCACCTCGGTCAGAACACAAGTGCATGGAGAACGCAGAAAAACAGACTCCCACAAGGCTCAGTTCTAGCTCCAACTCTGTTCAACCTCTACATAAACAACCTGCCTACTACAAAATCCCACAAATTCATCTATGCAGACGACATCTGTTTGGCACTCCAAGCACCAGACTTTGAACCACTGGAACAGGTGCTCACGGAAGATCTTGGCAAATTGGACCAGTTCTGCAAAATCTGGCACCTAAAACCAAGCCCAGCAAAAACCGTCTCCAGTGTATTCCATCTCCACAATGTAAACACTGCCAGAGAACTAAACATCCACCTGAGCGGACTCAAGCTTAAGCATGCCCCAAATCCAACCTATCTTGGAGTGACCCTTGATAGGACCTTATCCTTCCAGGAACATCTAAAGGGGACGGCTGCTAAGGTGAAGGCATGAAACAACCTCCTCTGCAAGCTCGCTGGTGCAAAATGGGGGGCGGCAGTCTCCACCCTGCGCACCTCAGCACTGGCCCTTTCATACTCTGTAGCAGAATATTGTGCACCTGTCTGGTCCAGGTCATCTTACACACACCACGTAGACACCCAGCTCAACACAACCATGAGAACTATAACTGGAACAATCCGCTCAACACCACTCCTCTGGCTCCCTGTACTGTCAAACATAACCCCTCCACACATCCGGCGAGCAGCATTAACTCAAAGGATGCTCCAAAAAGTTAAAGATTCTCCTCACTTACCAAACCATGCAGATATCTACACCCCACCCACTGCCCGACTTTCATCCAGACGACCGATTTTGAAAAACCCTCCCCCAGCTGACTTTACCATCCAGACAGCTTGGCAAGAGGAATGGGAGACCAAGGAGGTCCCAAACAAACACCTGGTGACAAACCCCAACCAACAGGTCCCGGGCACCAACCTCCCTAGGAGACAGTGGTCTACACTCAATTGCTTCAGGACTGGACATGACCCCTGCTTGGCCAGCCTTCACAGATGGGGCAGTAGCCCTAGCCCACTGTGCGCATGTGGAGAGGAGCAAACAATGGAACACATCATAGAGGCTTGCCCGCTCCAAAGACTGGAAGGAGGATTACACACCCTCCATACAGCAAACCAGGAGGCAACTGCTTGGCTTAAGGACTTTGCATTTGCTAAATAAATAAATACACACAAACCCATTACATTTTGGAGGTGATCCATGAGAAACAGAAGGAGCCTTGGCGGAGGTATGCGCTTTATGAGTGCTTTTCTTGTTCATTTTTTGATTAAATATTATTACTGTACGTTTTAAACTTTGTTTTTAATTGGGGATGTGTGTTTATGATTATCGTTTAACAAATTATGTATCTTATTCTTCTTATTATTCTTATTATTATTTATCATTGATGATTTTATTTATCTTATTATCCTGTCCTAACTCCAGTGTTTCCTCATAGGGAGCCCTCCCATGGGGGGGTTGCCTAGTTCTGGCTGCAGAGCGCTGCCCTGTGACTGCCCTGGCCCACCCAATGCCTGGTCTTGGGTGGTGGCAGAGGTGGTGTCCCTGTAGCTGTGGACTTGGCACTTCCCTTGTGTTGATGGCTCCCTACAACCCGGTCTCAGTAAAAAATTGATCTAATAAACGTTTTCCCACCAATCTAAAAACGTACATTTGCACGTACAAGCTCACTCACTGTGCATACAGTCCTCACCGTGCATGAGCAGAACAACCCATCTTTTACTTTGGTTTCCTAACGCTCATTTGGCTGGTGGGAGGGGGATGGCAGATGGTTACCTACACAGCTGTTCAGGCAACACACACAAAAGCACTCAAGTTCAACTCTCATCCATGACTGATTTTTTCTTTGTTTATTTTTTCCTTACTTTGTTTTTGACTCCACTAATGAAAGATTCCTCTGAGGTTAGGGTTAGGGATTAAAGTATGGGGTAGTTGGTTGATGCTGAAAGACAATAAAAGAAAACAACCCCCACTGCTGTTACACACCTTTCTTAAAACTGTAAACGCCACGTACCCACTACACATCAAAAATCTTTTATATGTGCTTGTGTACATTTTCTCTGAGTGACAAAGCATGGAATTGAACATTTTGTTGCTGAGACTGGGCCCATCTAAGATGGTGCTTCAACACCTGGATCCTCGGCACTCGTCCATGTCTCACATTGATGAGTGTGTGCATGTGTGTGTCTGTCTGCTTGTACAAAGTTGGGTGGGTGAAGGGGTGGGGTGGGAAGGTGTGTAATTGTGTTTTTTAATTTATAAAGCACTTTGTGCTACAAGTATTTTGTATGAAAAGTGCTATATAAATAAAGTTTTAATTGATTGATTGATGAGAAAACCTAATCATTTCTCAGATCAGCTAAATCCTACCAGGCAGCATTTATTCTGTGGTGTAACACCTATTAGCAAACTAGCAACCAGCTAGCTTCAGACAACAATTCACGAGCAAAATCAATAATAGGATATTTTCCTCGTTTTGGACAGAAGATTTGATCCTTTTGTTTGACAAGTTCAACCAATTTAAAATGGTTTGCTGCCCTTGTAGAGGTTGTTTCAAGTTCTCTCACTGAGCTGAATGCACTCCATACCAGCATCCCCACCTTCTGCTCTTACAACTGACTCCGGCTCAGAGAAGGCGCAAGGACTAGTTGGGCAATACCAAGTCTGCAGCAGGGGGGGATACATTGTCTGATTATTAGAAATGTTACTTGTCGTTGCTTGCAAATGAAAAAATGACAGCTTCTTCATACTCGCTTGAGTGGTAGATATTTTTTATTAATTATAATTATATGATTACGGGGGGGGGGGTATATTGGCTAGATTTGATTATTGGGGGGTTACAACCCTTCCAACTCCCCTTAAAATATACGTATGCATAAGAGTAGTTACCCCAAAACAGTTAAGAAGTTACTTAGGTGTGACTTTAGTCTGGACAGTCAGAGCTGTTTTCTCTTGAATTTATGGCAGAATTATTCAAAATTTACTACTTTTTCCTTGTAAATTTGAAAGATTTTTTTTTTCCCACTTAAATCAACTTTTCCCATCATTTGTGTTTAGTGCTAATTTGGGGCTTTTTTCTTGTACATTTAAGTCTTTACTCTCATAAATCTGTGAGGTTTTCCTCATAAATTAAAAATCAAAAACAAAATGAGCAAAGATGCAATATTTTCTGTTATATTATAAGATAAGATAAGATAAGATAAGCCTTTATTAGTCCCACAATGGGGAAATTCCAGGATTGCAAAACCACAGGGATAGCAACACTCAGAGCAACAACCAGAAGGCAAGAAAAAAAGAAAGCAAGCAAGAGCAGCTAATATACATATGTACATATTACTATAAATATACTGTATATATATATATATACACACAGACACACAGTGCAGAGCATTGTAGCTGGATGGGATAAATATATGAGTATATAAACACACAGTGCGGAGCATTGTAGCTAGATGGAATAAATATGTAGATATATAAACACCCACAGTACGGAGCATTGCAGCTAGGTGGAATAAATATGTAAGTATATAAACACACACAGTGCGGAGCAATGTAGCTAGATGGAATGAATATATAAATATATAAATATAAACAGAAACATAAACACACCCAGTGCGGAGCATTGTAGCTAGATGGAATAAATATGTAAATGCATAAACACACACAGTGCAGAGCATTGTTACTAGATGGGATGAAACAGCACAACCGTCTACTTAGTTATCCTACATGGTATGATTATGTGCCCATACATATTCTCACCCTCCATAGCGACCGGTATTTTCCTAGTTGTATACCGGAGGGGACCATTGTGTAAGTCTATTGCATCTTTTGCATTCAAAAAACTATTAGGTTGTTACGTCTTTTTGCTATCTCTGCGAGCAGCCCTGCTTAGGTTGTACAGTCTGACAGCCGTTGGTAGGAAGGACCTGCGAAACCTCTCGGTTGTGCACCTGGGATGATGTAGTCTGCTGCTAAATGAGCTCCTCAGTGCATTCAGTATGTCCTGCATAGGGTGGAACTTGGACTCCAGCAGAGATGACAGTTTAGCCACCGTCCTTCTCTCTCCTATCTCCTCCACCGGATCAAGGCGCTGCCCCAGAACGGAGCTAGCTTTCTTGATCAGTTTGTTCAGTCTCTTCCTATCGGCTGCAGTAATGCCACTGCCCCAGCAGACCACTCCAAAAGTGATGGCTGATGCCACCACCGTGTCATAGAATGTCTTCAGCAGTGCCCCTTGTACACCAAAAGACCTGAGTCTCCTCAGTAGGAACAGCCTGCGCTGTCCCTTCTTGTAGAGTGCATCAGTATTGTGTGACCAGTCTAGTTTATTGTTCAGATGAACACCCAGGTACTTGTAGGATGTCACCATCTCAATGTCTGTTCCCTGTATATTTACTGGTGCTGTGAGGGGTTGTCTTTGCCTGCGGCAGTCCACCACCAGCTCCTTAGTTTTCCTCGCGTTGATCTGGAGGCAGTTCCGATGGCACCAGTCCACAAAGTCCTGGATAAGCCCTCTGTACTCAGCTTTATCTCCATTGGAGATGAGGCCAACGATCGCAGAGTCATCAGAGAACTTCTGTAGATGTCAGTGTGTTGTGTTGTGTGAGAAGTCCGCAGTATAAAGAGTGAACAGGAAGGGAGCCAACACCGTTCCCTGGGGGGCCCCCGTGCTACCGATGATCGTGTCGGACACACAGTCCCGGGTTCTCACAAACTGAGGCCAGTTCGTGAGGTAGTCCAGGATCCATGATGACAGGTGCTGGTCCACCCCTGCGCGCAGCAGCTTGTCCTTCAGGATCATCGGTTGGATGGTGTTGAAAGCACTGGAGAAGTCAAAGAACATGATCCTCACCACATTCCCGGGCTTCTCCAGGTGGGACAGAGAACGGTGAAGGAGGAAGTTCACCGCATTCTCCACCCCAATGCCATGCTGGTAGGCGAAATGGACTGGATCCATCGCTGGTTCCACCAGTGTGTGGAGGTGAGCAAGGAGCAGTCTCTCCACGGTCTTCATCAAGTGGGACGTCAAGGCCACCGGTCTGTAGCTGTTCAGGTCTTTGGGGTGTGAAGTTTTTGGTACAGGTACCACACAAGATGTTTTCCACAGCTGTGGTACCCTCCCCAGCTTCAGGCTCATGTTGAAGATGTACGTCACAATCCCACACAGCTGGTCTGCACAGGACTTGAGGAGCTTTTCGCTGATGCCGTTCGGTCCCGACGCCTTCCTCGCCTTGATCTTCCTCAGCTCCGTCCTCACCTGGGTCCTGGTCAGGGTCAGGATGGGGGGGCTGTGTGTTGGGAGTGGGGGGGTGTTGGTGGAGTGGGGAGTGGTCAGCAGGACTTGATGTCTTTAGAGGCAGCAGTGGTTGTTGTGCAGTCAGGGGGGAGGGCGGTTGGTCAAACCTATTGAAAAACAGATTCAGATTGTTCGCCCACTCCTTGCCTCCTATGGCCTGGGGGGAGGTATTCTGGAGCCCAGCGATGGTTTTGAGGTTTCTCCAGACCCCGCTGATGTCGCTCTGTTGCAGCTTGTCCTCCATCTTCCTCCTGAAGCTGTCCTTGCCTTCTCTGATCTTTCTCCTCAGCTCCCTCTGTACGGACTTCAGCATCTCCCTGTTCCCCGACCTTAAGATACTCTTCTTCTCTCTCAGAAGTGTTTTTATCTCAGGGTTGATCCAGGGTTTGTTGTTTGAGCAACACCGTATGGTCTTGGTGGGAACGGATTTGTCCACACAGAAGCTGAGGTAGCCCGTGATGGTGTGAGTGAGGCCATCAATGTCCTCACCATGTGGATCGCAGAGCTGCTTCCAGGCGGTGGCTTCAAAACAGCCCTTTAGAGTGTCCATTGCCTCCTCAGACCATAACATCACTGTGCGCATGGCCCGATGTTGTCTGTGCACTAGGGGTTTGTACACCGGCCGAAGATGAACCAAGCTGTGATCCGATCTCCCTAGTTGGGGGAGTTGTGATGAGGTGTACGCCTCCTTAGTGTTTGCGTAGAATAAGTCCAGTGTTTTATTGTCTCTAGTGTGGCATGTGACATACTGGGTAAACGTGGGTAGAATGGGAGATAGTGAAACATGGTTGAAATCGCCTGAGATGAGGAGAAGAGCATCTGGGTGTTCTGTCTGCAGCCTGCTGGTTACTGAATGGATGATGTCACGCGGTGTCCCAGCGTTCGCCGTCGCATTTGCATAAACAACAATGCAGATCACGTGTGAGTGTTCTCTCGGGAGATGTGTAGGCCGCATGCTAACAGCTAGCAACTCAATGTCTTTGCTGCAGTGTCGTTGTTTAACAGTGATATGTCCCGGTCTGCACCAGTTGTTGTTAACATACATTATCACTCCACCGCCCCTTGCTTTGCCACTGTCTGGTGTTTGGTCTGCCCGTATCATGTGGAAATCCTCCAGCTCAATGTTATATTAATAACCTCTAGGCCGCTCACTCCGGTACATATAACTATATAATTATATTCTATAGGCATTTCACCTCCAGAGCAACACTGAGTCACAGTTAAACCCTCCCTCCATAACACTTGTAATATTTAGCACTGATTCAGAGTATATCCATGTATGTAGTACTGCCTCTCAGCACTAGGGGCGCACTGTGTGCCAACAGGTATGTCAGCCCAGCCCTCCTCCTTTTTCTCTCTCTTACTTTTTGGTGACCGTGCGAGTCGGACGCATACAGAGGACTCTCCCACATGGACGATAATTCTAATGTATAAGAAGAAGTTGTGTATGGAGACTGTCGCTCCTCATGCTCATTTAATTAAAGTGGCACTACTGGGAACCCAAAAACCATTTGTGTCTGACGTCTTATTCCAGCTATCCGAGTCAGCCGAGTCCACGCGCTACAATTGGCGCCCGAACGAATGTCCTCCAGACTCTCAGCATGATAAATACATGCTGATTTTTATAAGCTCTATATTTTGCTGAGAATAAGGAAACCATTGTCCTGTTTGAACTGAACCATTAGTGCTGCTAGCAACAAGTGCTATATCCAGCTAACGCAAACAGCTCATCGTGCAGGCTTTGGCCTGGTTAATGAACGGGGCGTGAAACTACTGCAGTGCACTGTTGGAAGCAGGGAATGATTTTTTGCCATTACTGCAAGAGATGGTGATAACTGAGGATTGTGCACATGCAAAGCCGAGCCAGCTCCTGGTTCAGCTGTGGAAACTGTGGCGTTGTGACCCCACCAGGTCGCAGCTGACCAATTAATGCTGTGACTACTTGACTTCGTGCCATCTTTAAGACGCTGCTGCAGACCAGTGGACCACCCCCGAAGGAGCTTCGCCGAACCCCCTGTCTTGCCCCCCCACCCCCCAAGGAGTTTTGCGCCTATGCCGAGACTTGCCCCCCCCCCCCAAGAAGCTTCATTCAACAGACTGGCCATCGCAGTCAGCCGTAGTCCTTCTCTACTGAGGGACAAGACCTTCTTAGCACCACTTCAATCAAGCGGCCACACACATCATTCAAGGCTCCAGAACGAGGACAACATCAACTGTATCCTGTATTAATGATTCTGTTGATATTTTCTTATCTTGATTGAGTATAAAAAGTGGCTTTTCTCTGCCCTGCAGAAGGATACAGTAGTTTCACAATTTAAATTGTTCTTGGGTATAAAAGAAGACAATACTAAATTCTGCCTTTGGCATATTTTTGTTTGTTTTATTTTATTCCTGAGGAAACACACTATCCCCTGCATTCTAAATCACTTTGCTGAGAGAAAACAGTGATGTGTTAGTGTCATGATCGAGCACGGGGGGATTCCGCCGTGCTCTGTCTCTTTATCTTTTTCCAATATTTGTATTGGATTGTATTTTTGAGTTCTTTTCCTGTTATTTTATCTTTGGTTTATTTTCACATATTCTGCATTGTTTTTTTTTTCCACGATATTTTTATTGAACCTTTTTACAAACATAACACAAACAATCAGACACTAACACTAAAATAATTTAAAAAAAAGTACTAAAAACACCAACAACCACTAACAAAGGCAGGTCTTCAACAATGCTCCTCTATTTAGTGTAGGCAATCCATTACATAAGTATACATACTATACATTCACCAGTTTGGAATTTACAAGGTCCACACACATCATTCACCTTCTTCTTCAAAAGTTATGTTTAAATTCTTTACATAATCAATGAAAGGTATCCATATATTCTCAAACACAATTTCTTTTGATTTCAGTATGTATGTTATTCTTTCTAGTGGAAGGTTTGTTAACATCTGTCTTAACCACTGAGTCACATCTGGTCTATGAGTCTTTTTCCACAATAGTGCTATACATTTTTTGGCGTTAAGCAAACTGAGGTCTATGAATGCTCTCTCACTCTTGTTAAAGTTATGCTTTTCTGGATAAAGACCCAACAAAAACAGTTTAGGATTCAATATGATTTGTTTTGAAATTATTTTTTCAATTGTTACCCTTACCTCTTCCCAAAACACTCTAATTTTTCTACATTCCCATAAACAATGAAATAGGGTTCCTTTACTTTCCATACATTTTGTGCACGTATCTGGAATGTTTTTGTTATATCTATTTAACTCCACCGGTGTAACATACATCCGCATTAACCATTTAAAATGTATCAATTTAAGACGTACATTTATTGATTTGGTTTGAGCTTCTGCACAAGCCAATTCCCATTGTTCCTCTGAAATTTCAGTTTGCAGGTCTTCTTTCCAATAATTCAATCTTTTCTGTGAGTTTTCACTTGAGGATAATGTCAATGAGTTATAAAACTCTGAAATAATACCCTTTCTCTTATCTTTCGTCAAGATTTTTTCCAAGGATGAATAAGTAGGTCGGATGAGAGCATTACTTTGATTTGATCGGATAAAGTTCCTAAGCTGAAGATATTTAAAAAAATGTGTTCTATTAAGATTAAATTTGATCATCAGTTCTTCAAAAGACATTATGTTATCTGAACCTGATAAATATAAGTCTCAAATCTTTTGAATCCCTTTTAAATTCCATACTTTAAATACAGCATCCGCTCTCCCTTGTTTAAAATATTGATTACCCCATATTGGGCTAAATTGTGACAATAAGTGGGGTTCTTTTAGATATTTTTTGGGTTCACACCATATTTTGATCATATGCTTTACAAATGGATTTTTAACTTGTTTCTGTAATTTTTTTGCCGAGTCTGAGTATATGAATATGGGAAGAGGTAAAGGTAAATTGTATGATTCCATTTCAGTCCAGTGACGGCGATCATTTGATGAAAAATAATATGTCATAGACCTCAGTTGTGCTGACCAGTAATACAACATAAAGTTTGGACATTTCAGACCTCCACGATCAAATGGTAAATATAGTAAGGACAGACGTAATCTAGCCTTCCTATTGTTCCATATAAATTCCACTAACTTTTTTTTAATTCTTAAGAATAGATCTGAAGGTGGTGGTAAAGGAATGTATTGAAATAAATAACGCATTTTGGGTAAGGTATTACTTTTAAGTATATTAATTCTCCTGATCATCGACATTGGTAGTGACATCCATCTCTGAAGTAACTCATCAATATCTGTCATTAAGGCTTCATAATTGACACTGGCGACTGATTCTAGCTTAGGCAAAATTTGAATTCCTAAATATTTAAACTGATTTACAACTTTGAATTGATTTACCTCAGGACCTGGGTGATTTCTCTGGGTCTCATTTAGCATTAATATTGAAGATTTAGTTTTATTTATTTTATATCCTGATATTTCCCCAAAATTCTTTATTAAATTCAACAAAGTCGGAATTGATTTTTTAAGATTCGACATAAACAAAATTATATCATCGGCATACAGGGAGATTTTATGTTCTGTTGGTCCTATTTTAATTCCATATATTTTTGGATGTAAACGTACTGCCATCGCTAAAGGTTCAATTGCCATAGTAAACAGTAAAGGTGAAAGTGGACAGTCTTGTCGACATTCTCTATTGATTTTTATTGATTTTGAGATATTGCTGTTTGTTAGGATTTCTGCTGTAGCATTATTGTATATTATCTGAACCCATTTTATGAAATTATTTCCAAATCCAAACTTTTGTAGGACTTCAAAAAGAAAGGGCCATTCGACCCTATCAAAGGCCTTTTTGGCGTCCAATGATAGGAGAGCTGTATCCGATGCTTCTTTATTAGAATAGATAATATTAAATAGTCTTCTTACATTATGGAAGCCTTGTCTTCCCTTTATAAAGCCATTCTGATCTCGGTTAATAATATTTGGTAATATTTCTTGTAGTCGTCTTGCTAAAATTTTACAGATTAGCTTAAGGTCAGCATTTAACAGGCTTATTGGTCTCATATTTTCGCATTTATTAGAGGGTTTACCTGGTTTTGGCAACTGTATAATTAAGGCATTATTCATGTATAGTGGTAAATTACTATTTTGAAATGCTTCTAAAACCATTTCCAAAAATGGTTTTATTAATTTATTCTTAAATTTTTATAGAGGTCAACTGGAAGACCATCTGGTCCTGCATTTTTTCCTGATTTCATATCATCAATGGCTAGCCCAACTTCTTCTTGACTAATTTTAGACTCCAGTATCTCCCTGTTTTCATTTGGAATACAAGGTATAGATAATCTGTCCACAAACCCATTTAGTTTTGTTAAGTCAGTTTCATTTTTTGTGTCATATAGTTTTTCATAATAATCTCTAAAGGCACTGTTAATTTCTAAAGGATCTACAACTGCTTGTCCGTTACTTATAATACTGGTAATTGGTGTTTTAAATTCTAATTGTTTAATCTGCCTTGGCAATAATTTCCCTGATTTTTCACCTTGTTCATAAAAAGATTGCTTCAATCTTAGAAGACTCGAGGCAGCTCTATTCGCTGATTTTTTGTCATATTCAGCTTTCAGAATCAGTAATTCGTTCTCTAACTTTGGGTCACTTCCTGCATACACTTTTTCTTGGAGAATTTTTATTTTATGTTCCACTTGGACTCTCTCCTCTCGAGTCGTCTTAGGTTTTGAACCTGTATAACTAATAATATGCCCCCTAATAAAAGCTTTGAAAGCCTCCCACTTTATACATGCTGATGTTTGTGTAGTATTGATATCAAAGAACTCATCTATCTGTTTTTCTATGTACTTAACAAATTCCTCGTCCTGAAGCCATTTATGCTGAAATTGCCACCTACCTGGTTCCTTTGTCAATTTCTTATCTACATATATTAAACAGCAGGGTGCATGATCAGAGATCACAATATTATCATAGAAACAGTTTTGAATCGTGGACCTTAATTCTGTGGAGATCAAAAAATAGTCAATACATGAGAATGTCTTGTAGGTATTAGAATAACAAGAGTAGGCTTTAACTTGTGGTTTCATTTCTCTCCATATATCTAGCAATCTCAATTCTTTCATAAAATGATTAATGATCATCCTGCATCCATTGTGCATACAGTCCAGTCCTGTTGATCTATCTATACTGGGATTCAATGTACAATTAAAATCCCCTGCTATTATATGTTGCCCTGTAAGTGATGATAAAATAAGAAATAAATTAGCAAAGAAGTTTTGATCATCTATATTGGGACCGTATAAGTTCACCAGATTTATATTTTCTAATAACAAAGATCCTTGAATGATTAGGTATCTTCCTAATTTGTCTCCAATTACATTTTTTCACTTGAAATGGGACTGTTTTGTGTATGAGAGTCATAACTCCCCTGGCTCGAGATGAAAATGATGAGGTGAAAACACTTCCCTGCCATCTTTTTTTTAAATTCTTTTTACATCCTCCTCTATTAGATGAGTTTCTTGTAAAAACACAATTTTTGAACCTATGTCTTTTATTTTATTCATAACTTGTTTAAGTTTTTTTAAATTTTGTAGACCTCTGCAATTCCATGAAGTTAAATTAAGATTAACGCTTTGGTCTATGATCAATAAGGAGTTTGAGATTACCTCGCAATGTAAACATGCTCACACAGAGAAGCAAAAACATGAGTGGTTGAACATTCATCCTACAAACTACACACAAACAAATTCCCCCTTCCCACATTCGTGGTAATCCCCCCAAAATCAAAAAAAAAAAAATTCCGTCTCCCGCTATAGCCATTGACTGCTCCTCACTCACAAGGATCAGACAAAACCAGTCTTTCTTTCTCCTCTCAATCACCCTGACTCTACTGCTTTTAATGACATAACATTAACTCTCTTCTGTAGTTTTCCAACTTAACTCCAAAATTTTATAGCAACTTTGTACATCATAGTTTTTTTTTTACAATACAATCTGTATTTTGTTTACTTGCTATTTGCTTCAGATCAGTCAGATGCCTGTGCAAATGCTTAAATATTCTACCTTATATTTTGTTCAAGCTTCATGCTTAGCTCCCACCAGTCTCTTCTTGGATCTTCTTGATGAGCTCCTGCGCCTCCTCTGGGATCTTGAAGGTGTGGGTTCTCCATTTATATGTGACCAGCAGTCTTGCAGGATAAATCACTCCATGACGAATCCCAAGGTTGCGCAGCTCTTTACGGGCGGGGTCAAACTGTTTCCTTAATTGTTGGATTCCTGTGGCCAAATCTGGGTAGAACCGCACCTGTTGATCCTGGTATTTAATTTCTCCTTTGGCTCGCGCCGCGTTGGAGATCGTCATCTTGTCTCTGTAGCTGAGGAACTTCATAATCAGCGTCCTCGGTGATGCCTTATTATCTCTCAGTGGGCCAATTCAGTGGGCGCTTTCCAGAACGACCGATGACTGCAGCTCCGCGTTGTTCAGCGCTTCTGGAATCCACTTTTCCAAAAGGGAACATGAGTCCCGCCCCTCCGTACCCTCCGGGAGACCCACAAGCCTCAGATTGTTCTGTCTCGACCGGGTTTCTAAATCCAGGACATTATCTTCCAGATGTTTATTGTTTAATTCCAATGTGCGCACCTTTAATTGTAGGCTGGTGACGTCATCCTCAGCGCTGGAAATTGGGAGCTCCACCTGCGACACTTGTTCCATACAATTGCTTAATTCCTTTCTCAATCCCTCTATTGCTGCTATAATCCCATCAAACTTAATAGAGAAGTCTGCTCTCATTGAGCCAATGGCAGCGAGCACCGCACCTGTGCCGTCGCCAGCAGTCACCGCTCCTCCACTAGCTTGCTCCGACATATCTGGGGATTTTTCTGCTTCATCACGGACGTGAAAGTCCGTTAACTTGGACTGTTTCGGCGGTTCAGTTTTTCCTCCACCTGATTTCCCAGCCTTAGGCTTTACCGGCATGTCCTCGCCGAAATGCTGGGATATGTTTTGTTCCAATTGAGAGGGTTATTTCCCATTTTTTTATTTTTAAGAGCAGAGAAGAGTGAAGCACGTCCTCCTACGTGGCGGCCATAACCGGAAGTATATTCTGTATTGTTTCTTAGTATGATTTATTTTCCTGGTTGCGTTCACTGTAATGTTATTATATATATGTTTGGGTTTTCTTGCCTTTATTTTTTATCATGATATTTTTGCTGTGTCTCCTTTCTTCTCGGGGCTGCAGCACTTTGGGGTATTTTGCTCTGTTGTGGGAGGTGCTCCTGTCAGCTGTCAGTCCCGTCTCTCCCTCTCATTGCTCCCAGCTGATCCAAGTTTATAATCATTGCTTCCTCCTGCCTGCTCATGGTATCCACACCTGCCATCATTTGTGCTCATTTGTTTCTTGTTCTATTTCAGGGTTGGAATAAGGGCTTATTGTGAGAGATATAGAACTTATAATGTTGTGAACAGCACCAAGTACGTGGCGGTAATGCACTTGTAAGCTGGTTGCCAACCGCCAATCAAATCTAAGAGAAAAAGAAGAAGAAGAAGTGTTGTTATTTTCTTCACTCTTTGCCAGAGTCTCTTCCCTCGTCTCCACCGGAACCCTGCCCTTGTTCTGGTGTGTTTAATCCATGGGTTTGCTTTTTATGTCAGTTTGGATTTTGTGTTGGAGCACTGTTTGGACTGTGTTTTTTGTGTTTTTGTTAGAATATTACAAACTAGCAGTTCAGCATTTGGGTTTTCCTCTCTGCCCTGAGGGGCAATTCATGACAGTTAGTCTGTTTTTGCTAATTTTTTTTCTCTTATTTCTTCTTTTACATAAACACAGATCCTTAAATTCAAAATTTGTGGCTAAAAAAAGGAACCAAGCACACATACACTGTTGAAATGCATTTTCAGGAATTATATAAATTTAAGTTTTCTTCATTTGGAAGATAAAGAGACCCAGCAATTAAAAAAAAAACAAAAAACAAAACCCAAAACATTGCAAACATTGGGTGTTGTGCCTTTCAGTTCAGTGTTTTCTGCTGGAAATGAATATTAATGATTTTTTTTTTCTTTTCCCCTTGTTTAAAGTGACAAAATGACCTTCCAGCTTGATAACTTTGAGGACCTGCCTGCCTTTGACCCTAACATTGACATAGAACACAGGACATGCTGAGCCCACACTTGAGTCGTAGGTTTGCAACCTACAAATTGAAGGTTTTTTTTTTTTTTTTTTTGTTACTTATTTGTACCCGTAGGTAGACTTGGTTTGCAGTCTGGTGACAAGCCACCGGCTGCTGGTTGCTGCGTGCGCGAGCGCCCTAAACCTACATGTTTTTGGTGTGCGGGAGGAAACCGGAGAAATCCCGGAGTAAACCCGCACAACACGGGGAGAACATGCAAACTCCACACAGCTCACTGTTGGTCGGGGGCTGGGATCGAACCCACGATCTCATGATCCCCGCGGTCCCCCAGCCGAGGGTAAAACTGTGCTGCCACAGTGCTAAACCACTGCGCCACCGTGCAGCCCATGAAGTTGAAAAACTACAAGAATGTTTGCATGAATCACTTGATTAACAAATGAGAATATTCAAACAATGCACACAAGCCGGCGTACCAAGTGACATGAAACGTACCACACAACCAAATGTTGAAGGAGCTACCTCACTTTCTCACTAAGGAACCAAGAATATGGTTCAGAGTCCTCAGTCCACACATTGCCACTTGGGTGAACTTTCGTGAGCTTTTCAATTCAGTTTTTTTTCCTGCTGATAATCAAGAAAAAGTCATGAGAGGCATCTTAGATTGTGTCCAGTCAGCTAATGAAACTCTCCCCACATTTGTTGCTCACATGATAAATGAATTTAAGAAACTTAGAGCCTGCCACCCGAAAAAGACCAAATTGAACTGATTTGCAGACACACACTTGAGCGATATAGAGTTGCCCTTTATGGCATGCCCATCCCATCAGTGGTGGATCTCCTGCTACAAGCCCATAAACTTCACTCTGTTCTGGGCCCAAGTAGTTTACATTATGATCAGAAGCCCCGTAATGAAAATCAGCAAAAGGTAGCCTACTGTTATAAATGCTCTAAGCCAGGTTTCACTTCACGCAACTGTCCATGTAATCCTGATATGCACATGAGGCCTCATGCATCTGAAAGACCACAGGCCCCATCACAAAATCAAAATGTGCTCCAGGGCCCAACACTCAGTGATAGCAGTGCGGTTGATGGGAATGCCCCTCTTGCTGATAGCCAGGTCAGAGAGCCGCGGTTAAACTTCAGAGGAGGGAGGACATTTCACCAAGGCAATCCCCCCTCCAGACGTTAGTAGAACCTCGCACCCCTGCCCAAAACGACTCAAATGAGCAAATCCTCCAAACTGACCATGTGGAGAACAGATGTTCACAATCATCCTGGAACACATCTTTCAGAGTCAAAATAAATTTCCAGTCTGAGCCCTTGGATGCCACGCTTGATAAAGGAGCCTCGCTCTCGGCCGTAAGAGTGAGTGTATTTATCAATGCTAGAACTAGCAACAAAACTCAACAATGGGACAACCCACCATTGTCGCTCACTGATAATGCTCCTCGGACTCCTAAAGGAATTGTTTGGCTATTGATTGGCTTCATGAATAAACAGATATACCATCGCTGTGCCATAATCAATAACCTCACTTCCCCATTTGTGCTAGGGATGGATTTTATGATGAGAGCAGCTGTTACAATTCACATTCCATCTAGAACAGTGTTGTTGATGATAACCCACCTTCTTCTTTCAATAAGAGGGATTACTCGATGTTTCCTTGCCAAAATGTTACAAGTGACATTATAGGGTCATTGTCCAATGACTTTGGTGACAAAGTCAGTAATTTTGGTTTACGGGAGGATCAAAAGACAGACTTGGCGAATCTACTTGAACGCTTCAGCGACATGTTTGCCACCTCGGTCACACTGACTTAACAGAACATATAATCAAGACAGGAGATGCAAATCCAATCAATCTATCTCCTAATTGCACCTCTCCTTTAAAGAAACAACTGACTGAAAAGCAGAGCCAACAAATGCTGCATGAAGGTATGATTGAGCCCGTGTCAGGCCCTTGGGCTGCATCAGTGGTCATTGTCCACAGACCAAATAAGCCTGGTACCCGTGGTTTTGTGTTAATTACAGGAGACTTAACCAAGTCACTGTGAAGGACTCATACCCGTTGCCCCAGATCGACGAGTCAGTTGACTTCCTAGCAAGGGGTCACTTTATCTCTACACTTGACCTTTCTCAAGGTTATTGGCAGGTAGCGTTTGCAAAGGAGACAAGAGAAAAAAACAGCCTTTGCTTCACACTGTGGCTTGTTTTAATTTCGCATTCTTCCTTTTGGTCTTTGCAATGCCTCCGCGACCTTCCAGAGGCTAATGAATACAGTTCTTGCCGCTTCATGTGCTCACAAGAATAGAAGCCCCATTTCACTGGAGTGAAGCGTGCCAGTCATCTATGGACCTGATTAAACAATGTGTTACTTAAGCTCCAGTTTTAACATTTCTGGATTTTGTGCACCCATTCTTCATCCATGCAGATGCGTGTGATTTAGGATTAAGTGCAGCATTAATGCAGAAAGACGACGAAAACCATGATGTTGCTGTCACGTTCATGAGCCGTTCACTGCACAAGCAAGAAAAGCCCTATTCAACTCCAGAAAAGCAGTGCCTGGTGGTCAAATGGGCACGTGAACATTTCAGGTCATACATTGAAGGCTTCCACATAACTGTTTTCACAGACCACAGCTGCTTAAAATGGCTCATGTCACAACCCAACCCATCTGACCGACTGGCCAGGTGATCATTACGTCTCCAAGACTAATTGGTACACAAACCAGTTGAGTGAAACAAAGTGCCAGACGCGCTGTCTAGGAACCCACTCCCCCTTACAGATGAGGGTCCTGCGGACATCTTGCCCAGTGTTACAGTTATTGGTGGTCTAGATCTTCACGTGCTGCCACCAGTCATGTTAACAGACCGCTCACACATCAGACAGTTGCAACTGGAGGACTCTGTCAACGGTGACTTCCTTAAAAATCTCTGAAATGACACCCAGACAGGCAGGGATAAGTCAACACAATATGCTGTTGTTGATAGCCTACTGTACTTTCAAGACCCTAAAGCAAACTGTGCACTGCATCCTTTGAAAAGGTTCAAGCTCTATGCACCCTTGGCAAGTCATGATTCTTTGCTTAGCCATTACCATGATCACCACACTGCACGTCATTTGGGTATAGCAAAAACATTGGTGAGGCTGTGACACAGATTCTACTGGCCATTGCTGGAACTTGACGTCAAGACATACGTCACGTCATGCACTGTTTGTCAGCTAACTAAACCGAGCCTGAAAAAGCCAGCAGGACTTATACCCCCAGCGGCCCTGACAATATAGTGGCATGGACTTCATTGACCCCTTGCCACATACATCAAATGGCAATGTATACATTTTAGTCTTTGTTGACTACTTTTCAAAATGGGTTGAAGCATGCGCAGCATGAGAAGCTACAGCCCAGGTTGCTGCAGGGAAATTCATCAGTGAAGTATTTTCATCACACGACACTCCATTATACCTCATTTCAGACAGAGGGTCCCCTTTTGTGAGCAAACTTTTTGAACATGTTCTCTTAACATTATGGACTGAACACAGGCTCACCACAGCTAATCACCCTCAAACCAATGCTACTGAGCGTGTGAATCGTACTCTAAGAATAGCCATACGTGCTTATGTTGGTGAGAAACATACATTATGAGACAAATGCATCCCTCAGTTTTGTTTCGCTCTATGCACTGCACCTCACAAGAGCACAGGCCACGGCTCCTCAATGATGCTCTGTGGTCGAGAACTGCAAGCACCACTTGATCTAGTCACCCAACCCACACCTGAAGGGACAGATGAGTTACACACCACTTATGTAGAAACTTTGAGAGAATCACTTCAGGAAGCTCATGACCATGCAAGAGTTGCACTTTCTCATGCTCATGATCGCCAAAAATGCTACAACGACCGCAGACACAGGCATTTTGTTTTTAACTTTGGAGATCTTGTTAGAGTCAGAGCTCAACCCAAATCAGATGCATAAGCAGATTTTGCAGCTAAACTAGCTCCATTTATACACTGGCCCTTATTGTGTGTCAGAAAATTGTACATACAGTAGGGCAAAAAAGTATTTAGTCAGCCATCAATTGTGCAAGTTCTCCCACTTAAAAGATGAGAGAGGTCTCCAATTTTCATCATAGGTATACCTCAACTATGAGAGACAAAATGAGAAAAAAATAATCCAGAAAATCACATTGATGGATTTTTAATGAATTAATTGGTAAATTCCTCGGTAAAATAAGTATTTGGTCACCTACAATCAAGCAATATTTCTGGCTCTCACAGACCTGTAACTTCTTCTTTAAGAGGCTCCTCTGTCCTCCACTCATTACCTGTATTAATGGCACCTGTTTGAACTCATTATCAGTATAAAAGACACCTGTCCACAACCTCAAACAGTCAGACTCCAAACTCCACTATGGCCAAGACCAAAGAGCTGTCAAAGGACACCAGAAACAAAATTGTAGACCTGCACCAGGCTGGGAAGACTGAATCTGCAACAGGTAAGCAGCTTGGTGTGAAGAAATCAACTGTGGGAGCAATTATTAGAAAATGGAAGACATACAAGACCACTGAAAATCTCCCTCGATCCGGGGCTTCACGCAAGATCTCACCCCATGGGGTCAAAATGATCACGAGAACGGTGAGCAAAAATCCCAGAACCACATGGGGGGACCTAGTGAATGACCTGCATAGAGCTGGGACCAGAGTAACAAAGGCTACATCAGAAACACACTACGCACCCAGGGACTAAAGTCCTGCAGTGCCAGACGTGTCCCTCTGCTTAAGCCAGTACATGACCAGGCCTGTCTGAAGTTTGCTAGAGAGCATTTGGATGATCCAAAAGAGCATTGGGAGAATGTCATATGGTCAGATGAAACCAAAATAGAACTTTTTGGTAAAAACTCAACTTGTCGTGTTTGGAGGAGAAAGAACACCATACCTACTGTGAAGCTTGGGTGTGGAAACATCATACTTTGGGGCTGTTTTTCTGCAAAGGGACCAGGACGACTGATCCATGTAAAGGAAAGAATGAATGGGGCCATGTATCGTGAGATTTTGAGTGAAAACCTCCTTCCACCAGCAAGGGCATTGGAGATGAAACGTGGCTGGGTCTTTCAGCATGACAATGATCCCAAACACACCACCCGGGCAACGAAGGACTGGCTTCGTAAGAAACATTTCAAGGTCCTGGAGTGGCCTAGCCAGTCTCCAGATCTCAACCCCATAGAAAATCTTTGGAGGGAGTTGAAAGTCCGTGTTGCCCAGCGACAGCCCCAAAACATCATTGCTCTAGAGGAGATCTGCATGGAGGAAAGGGCCAAAATACCAGCAACAGTGTGTGAAAACCTTGTGAAAACTTATAGAAAACGTTTGACCTCTGTTATTGCCAACAAAGGGTATATAACAAAGTATTGAGATGAACTTTTGTTCTTGACCAAATACTTATTTTACCGAGGAATTTACCAATTAATTCATTAAAAATCCTTCAATGTGATTTTCTGGATTTTTTTTTTCTTATTTTGTCTCTCATAGTTGAGGTATACCTATGATGAAAATTGAAGACCTCTCTCATCTTTTAAGTGGGAGAATTTGCACAATTGGTGGCTGACTAAATACTTTTTTACCCCACTGTATGTGCATACAGTATGCAAATATCCTTTGCACTGGTGAGAATTTGCAGCAGGTTTTAGAGGTGGTCACAACTGAAATGGAAAAATTAACGCAGTGGTTCAACAAAAATAAATTATCTCTAAATCTAAAAAAAAACAAAGATTATGTTGTTTGGAAATTATAAAATAAATCATGAAATAATGATAACGATAGATGATACCAGAATACAAACAGTACAGGAAAATAAGTTTCTGGGGGTGACGCTAGACAGTAAAATCTGCTGGAAACCTCACATCACTCACATCCGGGCTAAATTAGCAAAATGTATAGGCATACTGGGGAAGACAAGACACATCGTGGACTATAAATCATTGGTCTTATTGTACAATTCACTGTTTTTACCTTATCTTAACTACTGTGTAGAAGTCTGGGGAAACACCTACAAGACCAACCTACAAACAATATGCACATTACAAAAAAGAGCTATAAGGATAATAAACAATGCAGGATATAGAGACCATACCAATTCGTTGTTCTTGAAGTCACATGTCATAAAGTTCATCGCTTTAGTTAAATTTAAGACAGCACAAGTAATGTACAGGGCAATTAACAATCAACTCCCAACTAATATACAAAAAATATTTAAAAAAAGAGACAATGATCATAATTTGAGAGGAGACTTAAACTTCACAAAACCCAAGATACGTACAACCAAGAAAAGTATGTGCATATCTGTCTGTGGGGTGGATTTGTGGAACAGTCTGGAGCCGGAACTGAAACTATGTACAAACAGAAATCAATTTAAAAAGAGGTATAAGCACCATTTGTTGAAAGGATATATGTTAAAAGGGTAGAATTTATATGTACGATTCATTATGTTCACTCTGGGACATTATGGGACACTATGGAATGGTGGGTGTGACAGCACTGTGTGTGTCTGTGTCGTTTGAGACTGGTTTTGAAATATAGACTTCATTGTATGTTAGAATGGACAGGTGTTAATGTTGATCTGAAAAAAATACAGTAAATTGTTTACTTGGGGTATTAAAGGTAGTAATTTGTATAAAATTCACATGGGTGTATCGATGGAAAAGAGGAGTTGGAATTAATAAGTGTTCACTTCTTCCTTCTCCCTTTCGAACAGTGTATACTGTAACTTTATTGCATTTGCTATTTGCTTGTTTTTTGTTATATTTTTTGTGTTCGAAATAAACTATCTATCTATCTATCTATACATATTATCATTTTATATAATTCAATGAAGTGTATACGTAACTATTTGCTGAAAAATACTAAAACTGTCTGTGTGCTAGAGGTTCTGTACATGATGCATGAAGACTAACATTGTTTTTCTCTTTTTTAATTATGTTGAAATTCCAGTTCTCCTTTCATGGTAGATTTATCTTAAACCACCTGTCTGCACCTGCCTTAGAGACTGTTACTCCTTAGAGCACAGGACGCACTCTTATAAAATGAAACTGTTCCCCTTTCTTCAGTGTCAGCATATTTTATCTGTTTGACCATGCAACTGCTGTGTATAAAATGTCTGAACTGTGAGGATTACCTCCAGTACCTACTTCCTGTAATCAGAGGTTCGTACTCCTTGTGCAAGTAAAACTCTTAAAAAAATATTCTTGTGTCTTGAATCTTTATTGAGGTAACAAACTAATATACGATCATTTTTGAGTTTTCAGATTCATGACATACGTGGTGCCGGTGACCCGGATGGACAACACTCCAGGAGATGGCTAGAGGTGACGCGCTCTCCGGGTTGAAAACCGTGCGCACAGTCTGACTGCATATAAGTCAGCATTTGGAATCCCCATTGAGGAACTCCGGACTGCGCAGAGCCCTCGGTGTCGCCTGGATGAAGTCTATCCTCGATAATAAGGAAAGAAAGTAAGTGACGTCTTTTGTTATTAAGTGTATGGATCCAGTGAGTTTTCTGTATCCCGGTCGGGGACCATAAAAGTCAGTATACACTCTCAATACGTTACAAGAATCTCCTAATCCATCCTGAGTGAGTAATGTAACAAAGAGCCACAAGAATCTTTTTTTCAAAATCAATAAGTGAGTGCTGCTCATAAGTCTGAAAAGAGTGTAATGGTAGAAAAAATGGTCGGGGACCATAAGTAAGTTGCCAGGTCTTGATAAAGGATAAAAGGTTTAGTTAGGTTGTGATACCTGGTCTGGGACCGAAAAAAGAATATTGGGTCGTCTGGGATGTAATGGTAGCGTGTTGAACTGAAATAACACACTTTTCCTGGTAAAACACTTTAATTCCTGTGGAATTAACAAAGGCTAAAAATGGGTATTTGCGCAAGAAAAACAGAAAACAAAAGAAAAAAGAAGAAACGGTGCATCGAGCAGTTAAAGAATTATAGTGACCGGTTAAAGGAAAAAGATCAAATAAAGGATCGTGAAAAGTATTTAAACAAATGGGAAAAAAAGATTATTCCTTTAAACCCACACTGGATGTGGATGAATGCGCAGTCTTGGCGTCGACGGTAAAATTTACAATTAAAATTAAAATAAAAACAAAAAAGATAAATATCAAAACCAACCGAGTATTGAACCATTATTAAATGAAAAAGATAATCCTCCCCCAGCTTGTTAATGCCGCAATCCTAAGGAGGGTCCATACAGCAAATTATTAAAAGAAGCCCAAGAGGTTGGGAAAAGGAGGAAGTAAATAAAATCATAATAATAACTTTCTTCTATGTTATAAGATATTAGCCCATAATATTTAAGGACGGTCGGATTAAATGGCAACAGAACTGGATAACGTTAAAATGGACAATGAGAAACAGTTATTTTATCTATTCTTTTTGTGTGTGAGCCTTAGATAGAGACAGCAGCAGTTGGGTTGTTTTGTCTTTCTGTAATCTGCCCCAGCGTGGAAAAAAGAATGAGAGTTCTCCGTGGAGGCGGAAGGAGCAGGTTTTGAACTGTTGTAATTTTTTGGCATAAAAGGATTGATTATCTAATTGTTATCCTTCTGAGAAAGGTTTAAGATTACAGGTATCTGAAAATAGTGGCCTTGAGCAAAAGGAGTCGACTAGTTTTGTGTTATGGCAATGTAGAGAAAATGGAAGGAGCTGCTTCAACCTTGTTGAAATAATAACAATTCTGTGTGTGTGTGTATGTGGTTGATCTGTGTGAAAGAAAAGTAATCTAAATATGGGCATTTTTACAAAGTTTTGGGTTTTTACCTATTCAATCTGATGCTGCAGGATTTTAATTAATGTCGCTTACGTGATAAACTGTTTGCATATTTATAAAAGCAATTTTGACGCATTACTGACCTTTTTTCTTTGTTTGAAACAGATAATGCACTTTATAGGAAAAAGGATGAAGATCTAGGTGAATTTTGGGCCAGATTTATAACAAAATTTAAGAAAACTTTGGGGGGACTGCCTAATGCTGCCATGGAAGAAGAGCCCTATAGGGACTTGTTTAAATATAGTTTTCTAGAAGCGTTACCTACCGATCTGTCCACAATGGTAAGGTCAACTTGCATTGACATTGACATTGACATTGATTTTTATTTGAACACTGTTAAAGAAAGAGAGAGTTCAAAACACAACTAAAAAAAACAAAAACAAACCAAAAATAAAATGTTCAAAAGGAGTGGGAAGAAGCCAAGGCTTATACAGTCCCACCCCTTCTCCACACCAAACAAATTACAGTATTACTCATAATCATCATTATCCCACAACCACATTCACCATAATACACCCATAGTCAAATTATACAACAAAAATGACACAACAATGACAGTCCATATCCAACAATATTACGACAACAATAAACATACACTTCTGGCATGTTCAATGCAAACACAAACAACACCATCACCTTCACAATCACCATAACACACAACAACCTTCCCTCACTGAAGACACAATGTAACATCACTGCCCTTCATTCTCATTAGGGATGGGCATAATTAATCGATTAATTGATAATTGATCATTAAGAATTTCACCGAGGAAGTTCATTTTCGTCGACAAACCGATTTTTTTTTTTAAACAATCCGAATGTAGGTTATTAGGCCTAGTGCACGGCCGTCCTCAAACAATGCAATGCATTTAACTGTGCCACTGGCAAAATTTGGGCACCAGGGGGCAACATTTCACCATCGCTGTACCCTGGCGTGCCTCAGTTGATACATGCGAGCTGGTGGAGAGATAACGGAGTTCGGTTCCCAAGGTTGGCGAAATTAGCTAATAGGTACTTGTGCATCCCGGCCACGTCTGTCCCATCCGAACGGGTTTTTTCAGCGGCAGGACTGACGGTGACCAGAATTCGGTCACGTCTGACGCCAGAGCATGTGAATATGCTCATCTTTTTAAACAAAAATGGGTAGCCATCTGTAATAATACTGGCGTCGTGATGCTATCCTGATAATTGGATATACAAAGGCCTTGTTGCCTTGTTACAGGCTTTTCGAGATTGATGTTTTATTATTTTTATTTAGGGTAAAAAAAATGGCTGTTCCGTTATGTTGTGACTGACATGAGTTCACGTTTTACTGCCAAACACTGAACAAGCACTTTTTTTTTTTTAACAAAAAGCAGGCCTATAATTCTGACGCCGTGATATAATGGGATAGCCTACGTAAAGGCAAATTGTTGTGTAGCTTTCTTATTTTGATATCCTTGTTTTTAAACAAAGGAAAAGAAAAAAGTAAAAGAAATATATGTTCCATTATGTGTCCTGTATGTGTCTTCCGTTATTGTCTGGCTCACAACTTGAAGCCTCCCTCGTTTGTGCAGTGCGCATGTGTTCACGTTTTACTGCAAACTTGTCTTGTTAATAAATTCATCCTCGAAGAAAAACACTCTATTTTTTTATTATTATTCTCAATACATAAGAGTGTAGGCATCATACTCCTAAATGTGATTGTTTTTTAATATAAAAATGTTAATGATTAACCGATTATTAATCATTAATTCTCCCAATGATCGACGAAGAAAATTTCACCGAATGCCCATCCCTAATTCTCATACTGCTCAAAAATCATTTCTCTATATGTTGATTTAAATATATGGATGTTTGGACATTGCCTGTGTTTCTCCCCCAACCCATTCCACAATTGGAATGGGTTGGGGGAGATTCACAATTCCACAATTCATTAATTTGAAAACATGTACACTGGCTGAGCTTTAAAAATCATGTGTTACATGCAGGGTACATGTTGATGCAAAAGAAAAAGGTTACGAGTAGGACAGTTCCACTGCTCCTGAGCAGTGTAGAGGGTGAGGAGGAAGTGTTTGTCGCACGAATGGTGCAAGGTGGGGCTAGACCCAAGACAGGCAGGTCAACGCAAGTGAATGATGGAAATCAGGATGTTTGTTACCTCCACCAAGGAGGTTATGTGATCATCTGCGTTAGTTTGTCTGTTTGTCTGTTTGTTAGCAAGATAACTCAAAAACTTATGGACGGATTTTCATGAAATTTTCACAGATTGTCAGAAATGGGGTATCCTACAGATGATTACATTTTGGTGGTGATCCGGATCACCGTCCAGAAGAAAACTGCCATTACGGAAAATGCCATTTTCGTGAATAACTACTGAACCACTAATCCTATCATTGTCAATCCATTTGCAAATCATATGTTTTCATGGTCAAGGAATCTGAAAACGTACACACAAACACTATATGGGGGAACTGTGGCCGCCATTACGGAAAAATGCCATTTTCGCGAATAACTACTGAACCACTAATCCTATCATTGTCAATCCAATTGCTAGTCATATGTTTTCATGGTCAAGGAATCTGAAAACGTACACACAAACACTGTATGGGGGGAACTGTGGCGCTTGGCGGAGGTCTGCGCTCTCTGAGTGCTTTTCTAGTTTTAACTGTGGCAAACCTGGTCACTGGGCCCGTGATTGCAGGTTTGGCCAAAGAGGTGGATTTGGAGGCAGGGGACCAAGTAGAGGTAGAAGAAGATTTCAGAATGATCAGAGAGGCAGGTTTCAGCAAGGCAGAGGAGGTGGAAATCAAAATGACTATGGAGGTGAAAACAGACAAGGACCCTCAGGTGGTCAAGGACCTTCAGACAGAAGAGCATGACTAAATGACTGTGACGAACTCTCTTCTGAGGACAAACAGACAGTACTTGACCAACAGAAAAGACTATCTGAAGTGTTAACAAGGCCTAATGAGACTTTGGACCTGACTATGTACAGCAGTGCATTGTCTGCCCCTACAATATGGTTACTGGTGAATGGAAAAGAGGTTGAATTTCTTTGTGACACAGGAGCCACACGCACTACTGTTCGCAAAATCTCCAAAGGTGCTAAGTTTACTGGAAGAACAATTAAAGTTCAAAATGCAGGAGGTGGAAGAACAACTGAGAGCCTTTATGGCCCAATTACATTAACAGACTCCTCCACAGGAAAAGTATGCATTTCAGAAGTGATTGTGGCACCCTCCTGCCCAGTAAATTTGCTCGGGAGAGATGTATTATTCAAACTTGACATTACATTAGGCCCAGATTTGGAAAAAGATGACTACACTGATTTAAAGGACTCCGACTTTACAAATGTGATGTTTATATGATTTTATATGATTTTGCACTGCGGGATACATTTATAATGGTGTGACAACATCATATTTCAGAAATGTGACAGTAATGAGGAATGTGCTTCTCCTGATACGGCGGTGGCCAAGCTGGGTCAGGGTGAACTACATTGCACTCCATAATTTACCAAGGAATGTATAAAATGGGGCATTCCTTGTAAAGACATTAAATCAAATTCTAAATAGGCAAAACGTCCGCCTTTCCTTTGACTGAAAGAGTGTGCCGCAATATTTCAAATTCAACCCATCTGTGTTCAACTGGACATCCATCCATCTTCTACCGCTTAATCCTTTCGGGTCACGGGGGGGCTGGAGCCTATCCCAGCATCTTTGGGCGAGAGGCTGGGTACACCCTGGACAGATGGCCAGTCCATCACAGGGCCAACACAGAGAGACAGACAACCATTCACTCTCACATCCATACCTAAGGACAATTTAGAATCCCCAGTTTTGATGCCAATTAACCTAACTTGCATGTTTTTGGCATGTGGGAGGAAACCGGAGTGCCCGGAGTAAACCCACGCAGACACGGGGAGAACATGCAAACTCCACACAGAAGGGTCACCGATGGTCTGGAGATGGGATCGAATCCACGATGGTCAAGGGTGGAATCGATCCCATGACCATGGGATGGGAATTTGAATATTTCAAATTCAACCCATCTGTGTTCAATTGGACAAACTGATCTTATTTATCAATGCTGAAGCATATCAAAAATGCACAGATAGTTTTGTTTTTCTCAAATGGAATTTGTAAACTAGTTCAAGAGATGTCACAAAAGAAGCTATGATTATTGAAAGCTTATTTTTGAAGGAACTGGGCTACCCACACATTTTAACAATGGTAGCACACTTCCTTTCAGCAAAAGAATCAAGCAAATACCCTGTAATTTTGCTGCATGTGCGTCTCCATTTATCAAAACAGGGGGTATCAAAGAAATTAATTAGCAAATAATTAGCAATACTCAGAAAAATAGGTAATACATAAAAATGATCAATAAATGATAATGACTTGTTTTATCCTTTCTTAAAGATTTTTTCTATATAAATTAAAACATGATTTCTCCAAGCTAAATAGATTTCATCTAAATAAGTGGAGTGTCATTTTCTTTTTACACATTTTGAAAAATCCAAACATTACACCAGCCTCCAACATAGAACTGATGGCTGAACATAAAAAGCTTATTGATGATTTGAAAAACATACTAATTATAGTATGTGTGTTAGCCTTGCTAAATTATGACAGGACTTTCATTTCATTTTCTGTGATGCCCAGGATAAACATATGACTGCAGTTATGACTCACATACATGCTGGACAATACAGACCATTTTCTTATTATTCATGGAATAATAAGAATTATAAGATCATGCTCCCTATCATCCTACTCCACAACCTGCATCAGCTGAAATGGCTGAAATATTGGCTTTGATTGTAGCACTTACATGGGCTACTAACCTGAATGTAACTGTCTATGCAGACAGTAAATATGCTTATAACACATATCACCTGTACACTGCTACCTGGAACCTGTAGGGGTTTGTCATCTCCACAGAAAAACCAGCAAAACATCAACAGCAATTGTTGCAGCTACGTAATGTTCTGATGCCACCATGTTCTGTGGCTGTTATTCACTACCCTGCCCACACTAATGGCACTGGCTTGTCTAGCTGCAGTAATCGCTTGGCTGATACCGCTGCTCACTGTGCTGCTATTGGTCTTTTAGGAACCGTCTGTCTTATTAATAATGTTGATGTTGATGTTTTAAAAGACTGTCAAAATAATATGGACCTTCCTCCTGTTTCATGTGTAAATAATTTAGATATATATTTGGCTTGCCTGACGGAAAGTTGCTCTGCCACTCTCATTATACAAATGGGCTGCCCTGGTGGCACATGGACTATCAGTGTGCCAACAGGAGGGAAATCAATGATGAGGATATTAGAAAACTATCCTAGTTTTTGAAAGAAGTAAGAAAAACATGCCAAAAATGCATCATTTGTTTACGATGCTCAAGGAGCAATGGGAAGCTACAATATTGCTTGGTGCTGATTGACACCTTTACAAAATGGACAGAAATTCATCCCACATCCTCAGCAAATGCCACATTTGTGTGTAAAACTGTATTGAATCATGCTTTTCCCGCCTGTTGGGTTCCAGAACTGATTTATGCAGATAATGGAACTCATTTTACAGCACAAACAGTTCAAGACTTAACCCAAGCTGTAAGAAGTAAGATCAAATTTCATAGTGCCTACAACCCACAAAGTACAGGCTTTGTAAAAAGAAAAATGGTTCAGTCAAACTAATGATTAACTCTATACCAGATACAAAGACAGGATTGTCACCTTTTGAATGTGCTTTTCACCGTCCTTATGTATTGCCTGACCTCTCACCACTAACCACGCCTAACAACCCTTGGTGAACATCTCAGAGAATGCTTAAACACAAAAGAATACATTGATTCTGTTAGAGCTCTCTCTGCTCCACAGAAAGAAGTGGATAACCCGTTGCAACCTGGAGACTATGTCTTCATAAAGAACCACCACCGTCAACACTGGAATTCAGTAAGGTGGCTTGGACCATACCGGGTGCTGTTAACCACCCCCACTGCAATACGTATTGCTGAATGACCATCTTGGATTCACCTTTCACACGTAAAGAAACTGTGGGTACCTCAGAATCAGAAGAATAAGAATCAGAATGAGATTTATTGCCATTGTTCATGTAGTACACAAACTAGGAATTTGTCTCGGTGCAATGCTGCAACATTAAACATGGAGTAGCACTAAAGATAAAAATAAAAAACTATGCATGCAATAAAATGTAGAATATGAATGAGTAATACTAATCTATGCAATTTTTAAATATATTAACAAGCAGCAGATATTGTGGAGTTCCACATAGTGCAGTCGGTAGTGCAAAAGAAAGCAGTGATAATTATCATGAGTCCGTTTGAGCTGCTGTACGTAGTGTATGATAGTCTAATAAGTCACTTAGTGTTCAGCAGTCTGATGGCAGAGGGGAAGAAGCTGTTCATGTAGCGGGAGGTTTTAGTCTGAATGGACCGAAGTCTTCTGCCTGAGGGGAGGGGGGCAAACAGTGCGTGTCCAGGGTGTGAAGGGTCGACCTGCATGCCTCCGGGTCCTGGAGATGTACAGGTCCTGGAGGGATGGGAGCTTGCAGCCGATCACCTTCTCAGCAGTGCGCACAACGCGCTGCAGTCTTTGTCTGTCCCTGGCGGTGGCTCCTGCATACCACACGGTGATGGAGGTGGTGAGGATGGACTCGATGATGGCTGTGTAGAATTGCACCAACATCTTGGTGGGTAGCTTGAGCTTCCTCAGCTGCCGCAGGAAGAACATCCTCTGCTGGGCCTTTTTGATGAGGGAGCTGATGGTCGGCTCCCACCTGAGGTCCCGGGTGATGGTGGTGCCCAGGAAGCAGAAGGAATCCGCAGTGGTGATGGGAGAGTCTGTGAGGGTAGGGGGGGGGCAGAGGGGTTGTGACTTTTCTGAAGTCCACGATCATCTCCACTGTCTTCAGAGCGTTCAGCTGCAGGTTGTTGTGGCTGCACCAGGACACCAGCTGGGCCACCTCTCTCCTGTAGACAGACTTGTCACCGTTGGAGATGAGCCCGATGAGGGTGGTGTCGTCTGCAAACTTGATCAGCTTGACAGACTGGTGGCTGGAGGTGCAGGAGTTGGTGTACAGGGAGAAGAACAGGGGGGAAAGTACACAGCCCTGGGGTGATCCAGTGCTGATGCTAACAGAGTCTGAGACAGTCTTTCCCAGCCGCACATGCTGCCTCCGGTCTATCAGGAAGTCGGTGATCCACCTGCAGAGGGAGTCAGGCACGTTGAGCAGGGACAGCTTGTCCTGGAGCAGAGCGGGGTGGATGGTATTGAATGCAGAGCTGAAGTCCACAAACAGGATCCTGACATAGGTTCCCGGGGAGTCCAGGTGCTGGAGGGTGGAGTGGATGGCCAGGTTGACTGCATCATCCACAAACCTGTTGGCTCTGTAGGCAAACTGCAGCGGGTCCAGGAGGGGAGTGGTGATGGTCTTGAGGTGGGGCAGGACCAGGCGCTCAAAGGACTTCATGACTACAGAGGTGAGCGCTACAGGTCTGTAGTCATTAAGTCCAGTGATCCGTGGCTTCTTGGGGACAGGGACGATGGTAGAGGTTTTGAGGCAGGCCGGCACGTGGCATGACTTCAGGGAGGTGTTAAAAATGTCTGTGAAGACAGGAGTCAGCTCCTCCACACAGTGTCTCAGGGTGGAGGGAGACACGCCGTCCGGACCGGGGGCCTTGCGTGGGTTCAGTCTGGAGGGGAGGAGGGGGGGGGGCGTCTTTGATGAAGTGGGGACCATGGAGGCAGTGGCGCTGGGGGGGAGGGGGGGAGTTGGACACAGCTGACGAGGTGTCAAAACGAGCATAGTGTTGGGACAGGGACCTGTAAACGAACTCATCAGCTTTCCTGAGTAAGTCCAGTTACAAAGGGGGCATGTCCGTTTAAGGACAAGGCCATCTCAACCCTGGTGAAGAAAGGGGCCCTTTTGGGGTACCCTCTCAGGTGAAAAGGTGATCATGAAGACCTTGTTATCCGTGTGTCTGGTGATCCTTTCTCCTACAGGCTTGGTATGGACCCCAATACCCAACATCGGCAGGAGCAGAAGAAGCGACGATGACAACAGCTTACCATCACTCCATCATTCCAATCAGTGGTATCAGTATGCACATTACTTGGTTAGAGATTCAAATGTCACAGATGAATGTTATGTATGTTCACATTTGCCTGTATCTTCTACTCACCCAACATTCACTGTTACTGATTACACTGGGTCTGAGATAAGAATATTCAATACTACTGGAATTGGAACTTCTTTGCTTACAGTTAAAAAGTCTTTAATGAAAGTAAATCCAACACTGTTTACTTCACCAATCTGTTTTCATAAAAATTATAGTAAAAACAATTTCAACTTGGGTTTTTCACCATAATGTTACATGGCTATTTTGTTCTCACACATTAGCATAAGATCAAATCTTACACATCACATAAAAACATCTTACTTTCATTATTATCACCCTGAACAAACTGAAGTACACACCAGAACAAAAAGAAGTACAAAAATAGACATGCAACACTTAGTAGGTAAACTATCTGGGAAACAGAGAATTAGTGATTTTAAAGGTGTTATGGGTACTCTTTTTCCAATGTATGGCAGTGCTCTAGCTATACACCACATAAATGCATTAGCATGGACAATGGAAAATCTGACTGTATTAATGGAGCAAGGATTCACAACTTTAAATGAAGAACAAAAATTAGCCATTTGAATGATATTTTACATTTACAGCATGGGTTAGATGAAGATAAAGGTTGGGGTTGCTGGGATTGGTTTCAAAGTGGAACTTGGTGGCAGATTCTTTGAAATGGTTAACCCCAGTAATAGATGTATTGATTCTACTCTGTGTACTATTCATATGTGTCATTCCCTGTACAAGGTCCATGATAAGTAGAGCTCTTGTGCAGCACACTTTCGTGTTACAATCTGTTATGCTCCAAAGAGAAGTTCCTGTACAATATACTGCCTTAAGACAACAAAGTGATGGTGATTGTGATGACAGAACCACTGTTTAGATTTGGAAGTGATGCTCAATGATGTCAATGTAGAAAATCGTGAGAAGATACATTGTACTGATGATTGCATGTGATTAAAATTGATAAAATGATGAACAGGAGGGAATTGTCAGAAAATTGTACATATGTGCATACATATTATCATTTTATATAATTCAATGAAGTGTATATGTAACTATTTGCTGAAAAATACTAAAACTGTCTATGTGCTAGAGGTTCTGTACATGATAAGATAAGATAAGATAAGATAAGCCTTTATTAGTCCCACAACGGGGAAATTCCAGGATTGCAACAGCACAGGGATAGCAACACTCAGAGCAACAATCAGAAAGCAAGAAAAAAACAAGCAAGCAAGAGCAGCTAATATACATATGTACATATTACTATAAAATATATATATATATATACACACACACACACAGACACACAGTGCAGAGCATTGTAGCTGGATGGAATAAATATATGAATATATGAACACACAGTGCAGAGCATTGTAGCTAGATGGAATAAATATGTAAATATATAAACACCCACAGTACAGAGCATTGCAGCTAGGTGGAATAAATATGCAAGTATATAAACACACACAGTGCGGAGCAATGTAGCTAGATGGAATAATATGTAGATATATAAATATAAACACACCCAGTGCTGAGCATTGTAGCTAGATGGAATAAATATGTAAATATATAAACACACACAGTGCAGAGCATTGTTGCTAGATGGAATGAAACAGCATAACCGTCTACTTAGTTATCCTACATGGTATGATTATGTGCCCATACATATTCTCACCCTCCATAGCGACCGGTATGTTCCTAGTTGTATGCCGGAGGGGACCATTGTGTAAGTCTATTGCATCTTTTGCATTCAAAAAACTATTAGTTTGTTACGTCTTTTTGCTATCTCTGCCAGCAGCCCTGCTTAGGTTGTACAGTCTGACAGCCGTTGGTAGGAAGGACCTACGAAACCTCTCGGTTGTGCACCTGGGATGATGTAGTCTGCTGCTAAATGAGCTCCTCAGTGCATTCAGTATGTCCTGCATAGGGTGATGATGATGCATGAAGACTAACATTGTTTTTCTCTTTTTTAATTATGTTGAAATTCCAGTTCTCCTTTCATGGTAGATTTATCTTAAAGCACATGCCTGCACCTGCCTTAGAGACTGTTACTCCTTAGAGCACAGGACACACTCTGATAACATGAAACTGTTACTCCCTAGAGCACAGGAAGCACTCTGATAAAATGAAACTGTTCCCCTTTCTTCAGTGTCAGCATATTTTATCTGTTTGACCATGCAACTGCTGTGTATAAAATGTCTGAACTGTGAGGATTACCTCCAGTACCTACTTCCTGTAATCAGAGGTTCGTACTCCTTGTGCAAGTAAAACTCTTAAAAGAATAGTCTTGTGTCTTGAATCTTTATTGAGGTAACAAACTAATATACGATCATTTTTGAGTTTTCAGATTCATGACATCGTGTTACTCAGAAACTGAGCGACATTAACTATGGACTTAGTGGAGCTCACACAGGAGAAGATGCTGGAGTGTTCCATGTAGTAAACATGCAGCCTTTCCACACATGGGCATCAGCTTCATCTGACAGAGAGACTGACCCCACACGTACTGTTCAGAATGCACAAACGGGTCATATTGAAGATGGCTTAACTACACCAGACTTGGATGACCAATCAGACGGACTTGTATTTTAGGACCTCCAGCAGGAAACTGACAGGGCTTCACCAGACCCAGACCCTGGACTGTGCAGGTATGACTTGAGATGGAGACGGAACCCCAGAATCACCTCAGGTTGGTCAGAGACCAAAGGGACAAATAAGTTTCACACCGACAGATGAACACTAGGTGACTGATTTGACTTGACAGAGATGTTTCAACGATATATGTATAAAAAAAAAGGTTTATACAAATGTTTTCCAGAATATTTAATTTGTTATTTTTACATTTGCAAGTTGAATTGCACAGTTAGTTTTGTCTTCTGCCAAAGGAAGGGACTGAAGTTAAATAGAAAATATAAGGGTCTAGTCATGTGCCTATAATGTTGTTTTTTTTTCATTTTCTTTTGTCATGCAAAGTATATTGCGCCTGCCATAATATCTAAGTATTGATAAGTGGCTTAGTATAACACAATTGCTACCCAGCTGTGTACGGCTGAGTCAGCCTTTATTTACCGGGGAGGAATCTGTAACATTTAGCATTGATTGGGAGTATATGATAAGATAAGATAAGATAAGATAAGATAAGCCTTTATTAGTCCCACAACGGGGAAATTCCAGGATTGCAACAGCACAGGGATAGCAACACTCAGAGCAACAATCAGAAGGCAAGAAAAAAAAAAAAAAAACAAGCAAGCAAGAGCAGCTAATATACACATGTACATATTACTATAAAATATATATATATATATATATATATATACACACACAGAGACACACAGTGCAGAGCTTTGTAGCTGGATGGAATAAATATATGAATATATGAACACAGTGCAGAGCATTGTAGCTAGATGGAATAAATATGTAAATATATAAACACCCACAGTATGGAGCATTGCAGCTAGGTGGAATAAATATGCTCATATTCTCACCCTCCATAGCGACCGGTATGTTCCTAGTTGTATGCCGGAGGGGACCATTGTGTAAGTCTATTGCATCTTTTGCATTCAAAAAACTATTAGTTTGTTACGTCTTTTTGCTATCTCTGCCAGCAGCCCTGCTTAGGTTGTACAGTCTGACACCTGGGATGATGTAGTCTGCTGCTAAATGAGCTCCTCAGTGCATCCAGTATGTCCTGCATAGGGTGGAACTCGGACTCCAGCAGAGATGACAGTTTAGCCACCGTCCTTCTCTCTCCTATCTCCTCCATCGGATCAATGCGCTGCCCCAGGACAGAGCTAGCTTTCTTAATCAGTTTGTTCAGTCTCTTCCTATCGGCTGCAGTAATGCCACTGCCCCAGCAGACCACTCCAAAAGTGATGGCTGATGCCACCACCGTGTCATAGAATGACTTCAGCAGCGCCCCTTGTACACCAAAAGACCTGAGTCTCCTCAGCAGGAACAGCCTGCGCTGTCCCTTCTTGTAGAGTGCGTCAGTATTGTGTGACCAGTCTAGTTTATTGTTCAGATGAACACCCAGGTACTTATAGGATGTCACCATCTCGATGTCTGTTCCCTGTATATTTACTGGTGCTGTGAGGGGCTGTCCATGCCTGCGGCAGTCCACCACCAGCTCCTTAGTTTTCCTCGCGTTGATCTGGAGGCAGTTCCGATGGCACCAGTCCACGAAGTCCTGGATAAGCCCTCTGTACTCAGCTTCATCTCCGTTGGAGATGAGACCAACGATCGCAGAGTCATCAGAGAACTTCTGTAGATGGCAGTGTGTTGTGTTGTGTGAGAAGTCCGCAGTATAAAGAGTGAACAGGAAGGGAGCCAGCACCGTTCCCTGGGGGGCCCCCGTGCTACTGATGATCGTGTCGGAAACACAGTCCCGGGTTCTCACAAACTGAGGCCGGTTCGTGAGGTAGTCCAGGATCCATGATGACAGGCGCTGGTCCACCCCTGCGCGCAGCAGCTTGTCCTTCAGGATCATCGGTTGGATGGTGTTGAAAGCACTGGAGAAGTCAAAGAACATGATCCTCACCATATTCCCGGGCTTCTCCAGGTGGGACAGAGAACGGTGAAGGAGGAAGATCACTGCATCCTCCACCCCAATGCCATGCTGGTAGGCGAACTGGAGTGGATCCATCGCTGGTTCCACCAGGGGGCGGAGATGAGCAAGGAGCAGTCTCTCCAGGGTCTTCATCAAGTGGTCTTCATATGCGTGTGTGTAGTACCGCATCTCAGCGCTGGAGGCGCACTGTGTGCTAACAGGTATGTCAGCCCAACCCTCCTTTTTCTCTCTCTTCCTTTCTGGTGACCGTGTGAGTCAGACACATACAGAGGACTCGCCCACATGGACGATAATTCTAATCTATGAGAAGAAGTTGTGATTGAGACTGTCGCTCCTCATGCTCATGTCATTAAAGTGGCACTACTGGGACTACTACTACTATTGCTGGGAACCCAAAAACCATTTGAGTCTTTTTTTTGTTACTTGTTTTGTACCTGTAGGTAGATTTGTTTTGCATTCTGGTGACAAGCCACCAGCTGCCAGTCGCTGCGTGCGCAAACGCCCCGTTCCCTTACCTGCATGATTTTTGCTTGCATGATTGACCTGCATGTTTTTGGCATGTGGGAGGAAACTGGAGAAATCCTGGAGTAAACCCACGCAACATGGGGAGAACATCCAAACTCCACACAGATCACCGTTGGTCGGGGGCAGGGATCGAACCCACGATCTCACGATCCCCCGGCCGAGGGTAAACTGTGCTGCCACAGTGCTAACCACTGCGCCACGGTGCAGCCATGCAGTCTGATGGTCTTTTTCCAGCTATCTGAGCCAGCCGACTCCATGCGGTACACACTCAGTGACGTGAGACAAAAGAAATGAGTACAGTAAAGTTTTCTTCAGAAACAATTTTAAAAATATGTTTAATTAGTTGAAAAATATTGAATTTCATAGAACTCTGAAATATGTTGAGATAAATTGCACACAATCAGGTCAAAATGTTTAGATCAAATCCAAAACCAACATGGAAACTGTGGTTTCAAATTTATTAGTAGTCTCTTCTGCAGGGATGATATATGCATGAACCACATAGAACTGTATGTTTGTGTGTTACAGTGGATCATAAAGTGTAAGGCCTTCATTATAGGGTTAACTTTAATCCCAAGGAAATTTGTATTTGACATCTTTCATTTTTTCTTGGTAAAACGCATCAAAGTATTCGGCTTCTGCTACTGTCAGCTGATTTTTCCAGTCTCCAGAAATCCCTGAAACACAACATAGACACACAAAGAGGAATTAGATTTCAACTTAATCATCAAAAAAGTACAAAAGTCTTTGCCCCGTTCTGAATGTAACACACCTTTCCTGAAAAACTGAGACTTTGTCTGGTCAATCCTCTCTGAAGGAACCATAGAATAGTTTGACATGTTCTTCTTCTTCATGTTGCTGAACAAACATCGGTCAGCTATCTTCTCTACCACCTCAGCATCCAGAGGTTTCTCCAGGAATTGAGCGATTCGGCCCACAGAGTCCTTCAGATCCTGGACCAACAAAGGAACAGTCCACAGCTCATATTTCTGATATGGTAAATCTTCTGTGAACTGTTTGGAGAAAGAGTAGAGCAGGGATGGGCAACATTGGTGGTAGTGAGGGCCACAAATTTTTTTCCTCACTTCCCAAGGGCCAGATTTGCTTGTAATTCTACCATGGGGGTAGGGGGGTATTATTTCCTCCAAAGTTAAAAGTTTCACAATTAAAAGTGAAAATGCAATTGGAAAGTAAAAGCTACTCAGTGTTTTATCATATTAGAATTGTAGAGAAAGGCTGCCGCTCCAACCAGCTCAACGACTTTGTAAGGTGCAGGACAATCGACGAGTCAGATTACAGGGCAGAGGCTGAGCACTTGGCTACTTGGTGCGCTGACAATAACCTGCTCCTTAACACCAGCAAAACCAAGGAGCTCATAGTGGACTACAGGAAGGAGAGGGAAGAGACACATGACCCCATCCATATCAATGGCATAGCTGTTGAACGTGTCCCCAGCTTCAAATTCCTGGGGACCCACATCTCGGAGGACCTGTCCTGGTCAGTTAACACCACCAGCCTGATCAAGAAGGCCCATCAGCGCCTCTTCTTCTTGAGGACATTGAAGAAGAACCATCTGTCAACTGACATCCTGGGCAACTTCTACCGCTGCGTGATAGAGAACACCCTGACCAACTGTATCACACTCTGGTATGGGAGCTGCTCTGTAGCTGACCGCAAGGCGCTGCAGCGGGTGGTGAAAACCGCCCAACGCATCACAGGGACTCCACTTCCAGCTATAGAGGACGTCTAAAGGAAAAGATGTCTGCGCCGGGCACGCAGCATTCTTAGGGACTCCAACCATCCTGCTCATGGACTGTTCCAGCTTCTCCCCTCCAGAAGACGTTTCAGAAGCCTTCGGACTAGAACCAGCAGGTTTAGGAACAGTTTCTTTCCAACAGCTGTCACGTTATTGAACTTAGTTCCCCGCTGACTCTCTTACAATCATCTTTTACCATCCTCACCTGAACATAACTGCATAACTACATCTAACTTATTGCACATTATTTGCACATAACAGTACTCTTAACTTTCTGCACTGCTGCATATATTTGCATATATTTGCTTAAATTGCACATACTGTTAATTACCGTATATACTGCACTGCTGTCCTTTGCACTTCTGATTGGATGCTAAACTGTGTTTCGTTACCTTGTATTCATACATGTGTAATGACAATAAAGTTGAATCTAATCTAATCTAATCTAATCTAATCAACCAAGTATAAATAGAAATAAAGACATCCACATACTTAGTCAGTGCAATGTCCACTCCACTGTCTGCCAAGCCCTCTGCCCCGTCAAACCTTATTCATATTCCTATTCATCATAATCATATTAGAATTAAAATTACTGAAAAAAATATATATATCTGCCCTACAATGGACTGGCGATCTGTCCAGTGTGTACCCTGAGGTTCCTACTCACACATGTGGTGATTTAAAACAAAACAAACCACAATAGTGGATGTGCAATGTTTGTTAATGTTATCAATCTTTTCTTGGGGGGTTTGTGCACTGAAGTATTTGACAGTTCTTTTTTATTCAGGTAAACACACTTTGTGATGTGCCAAGGTCAGTAGTGACCAGGATGTAGTATATTTTATTTCGAAAGGGAAACAAATGTTAATGCTACTAACAGTGCACACTGAGTGTTCATGCACTTTGAGATATGCCAGAGTAAGATGTGATCAAAATGGTTATTTACAATTTTTTTTTTTATTCTAATCATTTAATTGATGTTCAAGAGGAAAAATATTTCTACTGCTTCACGTTCTGCTCAACCCCAGCACTGTAAATGTTTCTATGCACTTTTGATGTGCCTTTGTCATGTCCCAAGTGCACATTTAAAACCAAGACAATGAATAAAAAGTGCACATTTTTTGTCATATTGATTTGTATTGGTTTGAAATTTGTCATATTCAACAGATCGCTGAACATGTGCAGCCCAGTTACATGTCTTGATTTCAAATTGTGGAACAACTGGTTTTGTAATTGAATAGCCGTGCAGTAGAAGATGGATAGATGGATGGATGGATAGATAAAATTATATCATGACCTAATTTTTAAAACTCTCTCCATCAAAATGATGAACAAAGAGAAATTCCGAATGGTAATTAACAAAAGAAGCCAAGAAATAGCTGTGTGGGCTTGGTAATGTCTGGCTCCCCAAAATGAGGAATTAAAAAAAAAGTTTAAGAGCCACTGGTATAGATGAAAAAAAAAAAATCAGCAGACTACAAAGACCAGTCGCTGAACTTTGATTGCTGACATGGGCTTCACCTGCCAAACAGCTCCTCAGCTGTACAATTTATTCTTATTTAAAAGCAGCCTACTTTGTACATTTAGTGCTGTTTACAGCCTATTAATGCAGTCTTACCATGCAAAACATACCTGACAACACTCCGGTGGGTAGCACACTGTCTGCTCCCGCTAGTGGCACCCTCACCCTTGCTCTATGCTCGATCATTTGCAGAGAGCAACACAAGGTTTTGATTAGAGCTTCCTCTACTAGCAGACTCTATAACTGCATTTAAGCATGCGGTTCCAAACATGATATACGTAAATAAATAATTGATTCTTGGAAATTGACTGGTGGGCTGCAGTGGATGAGGGGACGAGCTGCTTGTGGCCCGCGGGCTACCAGTTGCCCATCCCTGGAGTAGAGTCTCACCCTAAACATCTCTTCATAGGAGATGTACATGATCTTCTCCTTGTCTTCAGCATTCAGCCAGCTCTTCACATGATCAACCCAGGAGCCAAAAACAACTGGAAAAAAATCAAAAACATTTTATGAACTCTATTACAACTGATATGCAAATACTAAATTACATTATTCTAACAATTAAAACTGGACCTTTTCCACTTAGGAACTTGTTGAAGAACTCGCTCTGTGGGCCTGGACTCCCCAAGGAGGGGACACTCTTGTGGAAGTGAAAGTAAGAGGTGAACACATCTTTAGGGTTCCTCATGACATAAATGACCTGTAATGACAGTGGTTGGAGAACTTTAACTCTCTTTGCTCTAAGCTTGTTAAAACTATCCCATCAACTTTCCTTCACACCATCAGAGATCTTTCAAAGGTCATTTGGCTGAAGTAGTGGGGTAGTGGTGGCTTAATGGTTAGGGATGTGGACTGGTGAAGGGAAGATCACTGGTTCAGTCCCTGGACTGGCAGGATCAGATGTGGGTGGGACAGATAACATAGTAGTGTTTGCCCCACCCACCTTATCCCCACTGTGGGGCCCTTGAACAAGGCCCTTAACCCCAACTGCTCAAGTGGAGCTGGTCAGAAGACACAGGTCAGTCTGTGGTTGTACCAATCACTTGCAGGTGTGAATGTGTAACTGTGTGAATGTGAATAGGGCATTCTTGAAAAAGAGAGGTTGAAAGAAACTCCCCTGTATAAATAAAAGTTAAAATAAAAATAAATAACTGTCTATCATCGGCATAAAAAGTGATCCTTGACATGCTGCAGATTTACCTTTGGTCTGACTGCAAAGAAGGATGCTGGCATCATGTGGTAGTGAAAATGTGTTGTAAGCATACGTGGAGATGGTCTCTCTTCAAGCTTAAATGTCATAGTTGGCTCATATTCCAACCAGGGAACACGTTTCCAGTTGGGTACAGTCTCAACAGATTTCGGATCTCCTCCGCTCATGATCAGGGAAACAATCTCCTGTGTCCAGGTAGTGCCTGCAGGAAATACAGGTTTTTCACTAATCTGGAGTCTGTCAGAATGTATTTTTGTTATCTTGCACATAAAGAAGTTTAGAAAAACAAAAATATTTTCTTAGCTTGATATCATTGGGTTTCTAGTGGCCTAATGGTTAATGGCACGTACTGCAAGAGCATGTTACTTCACTGCAGTGACTGCTGATTTGATACCCAGCCAAAGCAATCTTTCCTGAGTGTCTCTCCCCTGTTATATCATACTTTGTTATATGCATGTGACTGTCGACCTCGTTTCACTCTATAGGTAGAGTAGAGAGCTGCTTGGGTAGAGCAGTACAAACAAATATGATATAGATAGAATTTCAATGGAGCTTCAGAATTTTTAGATGGAGAAAACTGCTGCAAACATGATGCATAGCCAGACACCAGCTTCTGGCAGTGTTCCTGAGGAATCTTAGTCCATTCCTCATAGGCAAAGGCTTCCAATTCACTACTGTCCTTGGTTTTATGTGCTGCAACCACCTTTTTCAAATCTCACCAGAGATTTTCAATGGGGTTTAAGTCAGGAGACTGTGATGGCCACTCTAGTATTTTCCAGGACTTTTTCTGAAACCAAGCCTTGGTGGACTTTGAGGTATGCTTGGTATCATTGTACTGTTGGAAGGTCCGATGATGCCTAAGGTTCAGCTTCCTCACAGACATCATGACATTTTCTCCCAGGATTTCCGGATGTTTGATTGAATCCATCTTGTTCTCCATATGCAACAGGTTTCCAGTGCCAGAGGAAGCGAAGCAGCCCCAGAGCATGAGTGAGCAAGCACCATGCTTCACTGTAGGCAGGGTGTTCTTTTCAGCCTATGTTTCATTCTTTCTCCTCCACACATACCATTGATCCACAGGCCCAAGAAGTCCCATTTTGGTTTCACTGTTCCACAGAACAGAATCCCAAACCCTTCTTGGCTTATTTATTGTTATGACTTTCCCCGTGCACTATTGTGCAGCGCACAGAGGAAAAGTGGAAGCCCACTCACTGGAGTAAGTTGTGCGTAGTTTGAATGGAAACACAAAATAACAGCCCAAACAATCAATAATGAGCACAGGAAATACTGGGGAAACTACTAAAACACTCAACAGAACTCAGGTGACAATAATACGGCCAGAATGTCCTTCAACGTAAACAGGTAGCACTGTACGGAGAGAGTGAAGCAGCTATTACTCACAAGGCTGGAGCAGTCTGAGTCCATCCAAGTATGAATCCAGGCAAACACAAAACCAAACTGAAGAAGAAGCTGATGCTACGCAGAGTGATGCAGTACCGAGACAAAGGCAGAGCATCTAGTCATGCGTAATGGGAAATAAACACAGAGCATACTCGCAGTGTGCAAAAATGATCCAACAATCTCTCTCCGCAGGAACCAGGCTTAAATAGTTCCAAACCTAATGAGGAAAGAGATTGCCGGTGTGTGTGAAGAGAACCCCAATAATCACACACAGCTGATCACTTTGACAGAAGAGGGAGGCGTGGCTGAGCTGTCACGCTGCCGAGAGGACCCCAGGGCTTCCAGCGAGCGCCTGATAAAAAATAACCAGCAAAAAATACACAAAGCAGGCAAACAGCCACCGCGTCACAGAACTGGGCCAGAACATCAAGCCCAGTTTGTGACATTTATATAGTTTTGAGCAAATTGGAGCAGACTTTTTGTACAGTGGTTACAGTGGTTTGAAACTGATGCCTCATAGCCAGAAGGTTCCAGGTTTGAATTCCTGTGTGGGCAGGAGTCAGAACACTTCTGTGTGGAGTATGCGTGTTCTCCCTACGCTGGGTGCATTTACTCCAAGGCTCTCTGGTTTCCTCTCACAATCCAAAGATACGCATGTTAGGTTTACTGGTCATTCTAAATTGTCCTGAGGTATCTTTCTCCAATAGGCCCTTAGAATAGAGGGTTAGCAGTAGTGAAACATTTGCAGTGATCTTTGAGACTCGAAAAAGCAAAATAAGTACAGATCCTTTTTCTTTATAGGGCTGTAGTCCAGATGAACTAAACATTGATCAAGTTCTGGGATTTTTTTCCCTTTGTAAATCTTTAACAGATCAGTCCAATGTGACAATTTGGCCCATTGAAAATTAACCAGATAATTTCTTATCTCATTCTGTCAAAGGTGACATAAGATAATGGTATGAAACTGTGTCTATCACCCATCCCGCTGTCCACACTTCATAAGAATCATTACGTCTCCGAGTCATTTGCCCAAATAGTCACCAAAACTCACACACAATAATCCTCAGGTAGACCTGCATCTAAGTTGTGCTCAAGGTAAAGATAAAGGTCAAAGGTCACAGGATATGAGGACTTCTCTTTTCACCTCCAAGTTGTTCAAGAGTATAAACGTGTATAGAGGTAGAGCATCCACCGCACAACTGGGAGGTCATTGTTCAAGTCCCGGCTGGGTCATGCCAAAGATCATTTATAAATGGAACTTCCTGCCGTCCAGCTTGGTGCTCAGCAAAAATGGAATGTAGGAAGGAAATGTTGGCGGCATTGGCTCAGGAGGTATGAATGAATGAATGAATGAATCTTTATTTCGGATAGTACAGGTTAAAAGAAACTGAATAATATAACAAAGGGGGAAAGAAAATCCAACAAGGTCAAATTAGACAATAACTCCTCTGATTATATAGTTCAACATAAGTTATCTGAAATGGGTGATGGCTGAAGCCGCAGCTTATATTGCCCACCCATGTTCCATCCAAGAATTCAAAAGAAAAAAACAAAACAAGAGCGAACAAAACAAGAGAGGTAGAGTGGGTCATGTAATAACTGGAGTGTTATAACCGGAGTGTTCATGAATGCGTATAAATGCTCAGTAGTGGTCGGAGACACCCTTGGCATGGATTGGAAGCCACATTTCTGTCAGTCTGCCCCAGGGCAGCTGTGGCTACAGTAGTAGCTTACCACTACCATTGTCTGTGGAGTGAATGAATAATGTATCGCTTGTAAAACGTCTTTTAGTGTCTATGAAAAGTGCTATATAAATCTGATGTATTATTATTTTTAGAGTGAGGTGAAGACTGTTGTCAGCCTCAGGTTGTGTTGGTCAGGTCAGAATGAGCTGCTCCATCTCTTACCATCTGGTCTGGTTGAACCTGACAGTTGTTTGCAGTGTGGCTGCTATTATTGAAATGTTAAGTTAAACATCATGGATTGGCTCTCACTTCTTCATGAACCAAATAGCTATTTGTGACATTTGAATAACAAACAATAAAAACAGTAAAGAAAGTTGGCTTTTCTTTCAACTCCAGTTAAGGAGCTTACAACTGGACCAGAATACAGAACATTTGACATCCACATCTATCTGAAGACATTTTTCTTATTTCTGCAAAATACAGAACTCACCTGACTTTGGATATGTGACAATGAGAATGTCATCTTTGCGAAAAACAAAGTCCTCGTAGTATCTGAGGCTGTCTGGAGGATGAAAAGTTGGAGACAGATAAACTCCCTTGTAAAGCATGTAGAGGTCTTCTTCAGTCATGGTCCAAGGAAAATTCCTCAGGTTCTACACATGGAAATCTGTTGAATGCTAAGGGACTTGGTTACTCTCAAAGAGTTATGAGAGTGTTAGACACACAGCTGGGTCATAGAATAAAACTATTTAGCACCTCCCACCTGACAACCTCAGAGTTTACTCGATGTTATCAGAGTGATAGGTCACCAACTGAGCACCAGAGTACTAGCTGAAAGAGCTGGTTCATATTCTCAGAACTGGTTGGTTTAACACAAACTTGGAGAGTGAGAGGATGGCGGAGGAGTGAAAGAGAAGTGTTTTGGTACCAATTTTGAAGAACAAGCCTGATGCTCAGAGCTGTAGTAACTACAGAGGCATAAAGTTGATCAGCCACACTATGGAGATATGGGAAAGAGTTGCTGAATTAGTTTTGATCAAGATCTGTCCTTCAATTCACATATCAAATTTGTTTCTAAGACTGCCTTCTATCATTTGCGTAATATTGCCAAGATTAGGAGCACCTTTTCTCAGTGATGCTGAGAATCTGATCCACACTTTTGTTAGCTCGAGATTAGATTATTGTAATTCTTTATTTTCAGGTTGTCCTAAAATATCTTTAAAAAGTCTTCAGCTGATCCAAAATGCTGCAGCAAGAGTTTTAACAGGTACTAGAAAGAGATCATATCTCTCTGGTTCTGGCCTCCCTTCATTGGCTTCCCATAGAGTTTAGAATTAAGTTTAAAATCCTTCTTCTTACTTACAAAGCTTGCACAGTGGTATCTGGTGATTGACTCGGCCATTGCAGATATATTCCACTTCTTTGCTTTAAAAAACTCCTGGGTTGCTTTTGCAGTATGTTTTGGATCATTGTCCATCTGTACTGTGAAGCGCCGTCCAATCAACTTTGCTGCATTTGGCTGAATCTGAGCAGAAAGATATCCCTATACACTTCAGAATTCATCCGGCTGCTTCTGTCTCATTAGTAAATGTTTTTCTCATTTTATTTTATGACTTTTCACGCCATTAAAGTGGACCTTTAATTTTCCTAATTTAAAGTGAACAGAGACTGTGTTTTTGGACTCTCTTTCCGGCCTCATACCTGCCTGACTGAGAAGTGGTTCCTTCAGTTTTTGGGTCTATCCTGCTACAAGAGACTTCACCGATTCGGCTGGACTCGTTTCCAAGGAAAGGACTTTTTCACGCCACTCAGGGACGATCACTCTGCTGCCCTCGTCCTGAATGAGCCCCCGGCTGGGTCAACACTTCTGACTGCTGTGAGGAAGCATTGCAGCAGCCACTTCCTCCCGATGTTCCGACTCTAAACTAGGCCAGTATCGACCCGCTGTACACGTGGAGCTTCAGCTGTCTTGTGAGTGCAGCTCATTTTACTATCTGCTGGGTTAAACGTGATGTCCAAACAATTAAATTACAATTGAATATAGCCCGTATTTCAGGGCTCCACTAGTCTCTCAGCCACAGGGTAAAGCTGTAAACTGAAGGAATTCTCTTAGAATTCTCTTAGTCATTTTTAAGTAACTGCCCTTAATTTTTGTAGATTAATTCAGAAGTCATTATTAGATAATTAGCTTATGAATTTTCCCCATAAAATTGTGTTGTTTTGTTAGACATTTCAGCCTTGAGTTGCCCTTGAAACATAAGTCTGGTTCCTCCTTGGTTCTACAGAGGTGTAACGCTGGATTTTACGTTCAGGAATCCAATAACAGTGGATGTGATATCTTACGCTGTTATCATTTGAATGTGTTTATCCATCATTTGAATGCCATGCCATGTAACCTGAATGAGTTTAATAAAAGGGTGAATGAGAGAAGATGAAGTGTTTTCCTTTCGCATATATCTGCTTCCTAATCACGGCAGGAGAAGAACTCACTGAAACTTTGAGACTGATTCATTAAGTAATTGAAGGTACAAAATTAATTAAAATTAAAGTTAATATTATTGTCCATTGTGACTGGTGCCCCTTTAACAAGTGCTTTTATTTAATTTAGCGGGTGTAGAAGTGACGGTTTAACTCAGCCCCCTTTCACACACACTATTAAATAAAATAAATAATTCCTGTACCTTATGACAAATATTTTATTATATAATCCCATTACATTACATACATTTTTGAATTGTACAATAAAGGGATTTTTTAAACCTCAAACCTCTCTCTCTCTCTCTTTCTCCCCCTCTCTGAAAGTGTGGTTTCATAATTTTGGTGAATGTTTTTCTTTTGGTTTGTTTATTTACGGCCCAAAGTATAAAGTGGCAAAGAAGTCTGTGCACACTTTGATGAACTTCCTATCTGGTACTGATAAACTTGCCATCGGGCTGACAAGAAAAAATCAGACTATTAACACTGGCAATGTGGATCCTGTGTTTGTTTTCAATGCTTTGTTAAAAGTCAGACTCCAGGTGGAGTACTCTTACTATAAAATGGTGGACAATTTGGAGGTATTCACCAATTGATGGCTGCACGGTGGCGCAGTGGCTGCACGTGGCGCAGTGGTTTAGCACTGTGGCAGCACAGTTTTACCCTCGGCCGGGGGATCGCGGGGATCATGAGATCGTGGGTTCGATCCCAGCCCCCGACCAACAGTGAGCTGTGTGGAGTTTGCATGTTCTCCCCGTGTTGCACGGGTTTACTCCGGGATTTCTCCGATTTCCTCCCACATACCAAAAACATGTAGGTTTAGGGCGCTCGCGCACGCAGCGACCAGCAGCCGGTGGCTTGTCACCAAACTGCAAACCAAATCTATCTACGGGTACAAATAAGTAACAAAAAAAAAATAAAAATGATGGACTGTAGGGAACATTTTGTGTTCTGTGGGAGAGAGGGATGAGTTATGTTTGCACTTTTGAAATGTGAGACACTTGGTGGAGTGATCTTACATTTTTGAATTGTACAATAAAGGGATTTTTTAAAACTCTCTCTATCTCAATGCTCTCTCACTCTCTCCATGTCTCTCTCTCTTTCTCTCTCTCACTGTCTCCTCACTCTGCCTCACTGAGCTGAACTGTGTGCTGTCGGCATGGCGTGGGAATCCTGCCGACAGTTCCCTGTTCTGTGGAAGAGGCTGGCCTCGCTGTAGGACAGGTGGTTGGGCATGACGGTATAAAGTCAGCGTCAAGGACAAATAGCGCAATTGTCATCTTTCTGGATTCAACTGAAAAAGCTGATCAGGTGGTGGAACAGGGAGTGGTCATAAATGACACTTTTACTCCTGTTCTACCACTGGTGAACCTTCTAGGAGGATCACCATCTCAAAACGCTCCTCCTTTCATTAAAAACGATCAGCTGATAAGAGAATTGTCCCGTTTTGGCCAAGTTGTTTCCCCCATCAGAATGGTCTCTCTGGGTAGTAAATCACCCCTGCTGAAGCATGTCGTGTGTCACAGGAGCCAGTGTTTCATGGTGTTAAAAGACAGCTCTGCAGAACTGAACGTGTCTTTTAACTTCAGGATTGATGGCTTCAGCTACTTAGTCTTTGCAACATCCGAAACCATGAAGTGTTTTGCGTGTGGTGCAGAGGGCCATCTCATTAGATCATGTCCTGAAAAGGTGAACACAAAGAACACTTGCAGTAAGAAAGGCGACGCCGCTGTTTCTGGTGGTCCGGAGGGTAGCGCTACATGTGGTGCGGCGGATGCCGCTGCGGTGTCCGTCCCTGCTGGGGCGGCCGCGGCTGCGGCCGCGTCCGCTTCTGCTTCTGCGGGAGCGTCCGCGTCCGCGTCCGCATCCGCGTCCGCTTGTGCTGGGGCGGCCGCAGCCACGGTTGCCTCTGCTGGGGTGGCCGCGGCGGGCATGGTAGTTGCCCCCCCAAACAGTGATGGTGGGGAATTTCTGTCTGGCGGCAGCTCCGATCATTGTGACGAGCCTGTCACCCGGAGTAAAGAGGTGCAGGGCGAAATGAGTGCAGTTAAACGAAAGAACGTGAATGAAGAGACTTTGCAGGTGGGGGAGGAGCAGTTTGAGGCTGTGGCAGACACTCAGAGTAAACACTGCATGACAAACGTTGCATTTGACGAAGAAATGCAGGAATGTAATTTTGTTGAGGAGGATCTTTTAAAGCTGCACAAAAAAGAAAAAGTGCTGAAAACTTGCAGAGCTCTGCTAAATCTAGTAGGGTTGGGAATTTAGAAATACTGGATGAGAGCGCTTCTGAGGAAAGTGGAGCTGAGTCTGAACTGATGCAGACGCAGACGCAGGAGGAGCAAAGCTCCTATTGTTTTACCAAAATTAGGAAATTTCTCCAGGTGACTAAGGGGAGCAGAGCTGTGAAAGTGGAAAATTACTTTCCAGATCTGGAGTTATTTGTGGCATCAGCTCGCAAGTTTATGAAACTGAATGATGGGAATGAGACTTTCACTGATCAGGAAATATATTGTTTAAAGAAACTGGTTGTTAAACTGAAATTACAAATTACTAACAGTCATGTTGACTCTTAGTTTGTTTCTTCCCTTTTATGCTATGTGTGTGTTTTTTTACTGTACCCTATTTTTATCCTTTTTAATGCCCCACCTTAGAATTGGCACTCTTAATATAAATGGGGCCAGGGATGATGTAAAAAGGGCCTCTTTATACAAGCTTTATAATTTAAAGAAACTTGACGTGCTGATGGTCCAGGAGACTCACAGCACTGTAGACATTGAGAGCCAGTGGAAAAAAGAGTGGGATGGCTGCATTTCTTTTAGCCACAAATCCAATAACAGTGGGGGGGTGGCTGTACTTTTCTCTAGGGGTTGTGTGCCTGTCTCTTATGAGGTAGAAGAGGTGGTGAAAGGACATGTACTCTGACTAAAGGTACAGTTTGAAAACGTGAACTTGGTTTTTATAAACGTGTATGTGCCCACACAGAGAGCAGAGAGGATCAGGATCTTTGATGTGCTATCAGATACGGTTAGATCCTGTAATCCAAATAGTTTTTTATTTCTAGGTGGTGATTTTAACTGTACATTAAACCACAGACTAGACAGGAACCACCAGGAGCCTCACCCTGCTTCTGCCAATAGGCTGAGGGAACTGGTGAAGACACATGAAATGGCCGATGTGTGGAGATCACATCATGGGGACCAGAGGCAGTACACCTGGAGCCATGCTAAAGATAACCTTTTATCTATGGCTAGGTTAGACCATTTTTATGGGTTTAAACATCAAATGAGTGTTTTTAAAAATAGTTGTATCTGTCCTGTTGGTTTCACTGATCGCTGCCTGCTGTTTTGTTCTGTGTTTATTGAAAATGTAAAGTGTAAGAGTGCTTTTTGGCATTTTAATAATACACTTTTAAATGATGTGTTTTTTAAAGGAGTTTTTCATGATGTATGGAAGTCACACAGGGAACAAAAACCTTCTTTTAGTTCTCTCCGAATGTGGTGGGATTTTGGTAAGGCACAGATAAAACAACTCTGCCAACAGTACACTCAAAATGTCACTCGTAGCTTGACCCAATCCTTGAAAGTTCTGGAGACTGAGGTGGTAGAGCTAGAGGAGTTGCTCAGTTCTACAGGAAAACAAGAGCACTTAGAGGCTCTTAAGTCAAAAAGGTCAGCCTTGGCTAGCCTGCTAGGGGTCACCGCACAGGGTGCTCTGGTCCGCTCACGCTACATGGATGTAGCTCTGATGGACTCGCCCTCCCAGTACTTTTTTGGACTGGAGGGGAAAAATGGACAGAGAAAACTCATTCACTCCTTGTTGGACAATGACGGGAGAACAATCTCCACAGCAGCAGAGATCAGGAAATACGCTGCTAGCTTTTACAGTGAATTGTTTAGAGCAGAGTGGAGGGAAGACACGTCACTGGGCCAGGTTTTCCTTGATGGTCTTCCAGTGCTCTCAGAGGACCTTGTTGCTGGCTTGGATGCTCCACTGTCTCTGTCTGAGCTGCATACAGTGCTAATGAGCCTCCAGAATGGAAAATCACCAGGCATAGATGGTCTCTCTGTGGACTTTTTTAAGGAATTCTGGCCCCTGCTTGGTCCAGACCTGCTGGAGGTTCTCCAAGATAGCTTGAAAAGGGGGACCCTACCCACGACCTGCAGGAGGGCCATCATCACACTGTTGCCGAAAAACGGGGACCTACAGAGCCTAAAGAACTGGAGGCCAGTCTCTCTGCTCTGCACGGACTATAAGATTCTTTCAAAAGCTCTGGCTCGAAGACTGAGAAAGGTGATGAGCGAGCTCATTCATGTAGACCAGACTCACTGTGTGCCTGGCAGGCTGATTAGTGACAATGTCACTTTAATTCAGGATGTTTTGGAGGTCTCTGGTTCATTGGTGGTAGAAACTGGTTTGATTTCAATTGACCAGGAAAAGGCGTTTGACCAGGTTGAACACCAACATTTATGGACAATTTTAGTAGCTTTTGGGTTCAGCCCAGGCTTCATAGCCAGAGTACGGGCCTTGTACAGTGACATTGAGAGTGTGCTGAAGATAAATGGGGGCCTGTCTGCCCCTTTAAAAGTCCAGAGGGGGGTTCGGCAGGGCTGCCCTCTCTCAGGGATGCTGTACTCCCTTGCCATAGAGCCTTTGCTTCACTGCTTGAGAAGGAACCTGTCAGGAGCCACATTTCCTGGCTGTGACACCACGTTCAAGCTGTCGGCCTATGCAGATGATGTAGTCATTCTGCTGAACAAGCAGAGTGACACTGACGTTTTGGTTAGCAGTGTCAATCTTTTTGGCCAACTTTCCTCTGCAAAAATAAACTGGGGAAAAAGCGAGGATCTGATGGTGGGGGAGAACCTAGAAAATCAGCTTACGCTGCCTGGTGGGCTGATTTGGAAAAAAGGAGGGTTTAAGTATCTTGGTGTCTTCATTGGAAATCAACAGTTTGAGCAAAAAAATGGGATGGGGTCATAGAGAAAATCAAGGGGAGACTAAATAAGTTGAAGTGGCTAATGCCAAGAATATCTTTTAGAGGAAGAGTGCTCATTTTAAATAATCTTGTTTCCTCATCCCTGTGGCACCACCTCATGTGCATGGACCCCCCTGCTGGTTTGCTGTCAAAAATTCAGTCTGTTATGGTGGACTTTTTTTGGGGGGGTGGACTCCACTGGGTCCCTCAAGCCCTGTTATTTCTTCCCAAAGAGGGAGGGGGGCAAGGAGTGGTTCATTTAGCTAGTAGAGGTGCTGCTTTTAGACTGACTTTCATACAGAGACTGCTGACGGGAGGCCTTTGGCCTGTGTTATTTTACAGAGAGTCCTTGGGCTTGGGCTAGACCTCCCTGTGTTTTTAATGGATTTTAAGAACTCTAGTGCACTGTCTTTGCCCAGTTTTTACTGCAGTCTTTTTTCAGTGTGGACTCTTTTTAAAAAACAAAGAGGGCCATGCGTTTCCCTCCACTGGTTGTTGAGGGAGCCGCTGGTTTTTGGTGGTCGCCTTGGTGTCCTGCCGGGAATTGGAAGGACCTTCCTTGATAGGCTGTGTTCCAGGAATGTTCTCACTCTGAAGCAAGTTGTGGAACTGGCTGGTCCTGGTCTCAACAACGCCTCAGCTTTAGCAGCTCATCCTGGTGTCAGATCAAATCGTTTCATCAATGGCCTTCTTGCACACTGGAAACAGAAGCTTCATGGACTTGAGCGCTCCCTACTCTTGGACTTTAGCAATGGCACGCTGCAGCCAGAAAGCACGGACCCTTTTCCCTCTCTCACGCTTTGTATGGACTTTGATGTCTCTCCTTGCTCCTTACTGGCATTCTGTGCTCCCACTGGTGTGGACTTTGGAGGAGCCAGTGGTAAGGCTCTCTACAGACTGGTGGTGATGGCACTCAACAAAGACAGATTGAACATCTGTGTGGACACTCCATGGAGAGCCTATTTTAGACTAGGAAAAGGGCATCGGCCTGCCTGGAGGGCTCTTTATAAAGCCCCTCTCCCTAAGAGGCATGGAGACTTACAGTGGAGGGTCCTGCATGGTATTATAGCTGTCAATGCTTTTGTTTCTGTGATTAACAGCAGTGTCAGTGATCAGTGGGTTTTTTGTTCCTCTAGGGAGACAGTTTTTCATTGTTTTATTGAATGTCAGCGCCTGAGTGGCCTCTTTGAACTTCTCACAGAACTTTTTCACATTTTTAAGGAAGTTTTCTCTAAGCAGGTTTTCATTTGTGGTTTTATGTACAATCGTCGTTTTAAGCAGAAGTGTCAACTACTGAACTTTGTTTTAGGGCAGGCAAAGTTGGCTATTTATGTAAGCCGGAGAAGAAAACTTAAGAATGTTGAGAATGATGTTGATGTCAAAATTTTATTTGTGAGGCTACTTAAAGCCAGAATCAGGCTGGACTTTCAGTTTTTTATGGGGAATGGGGATGTGGAAAGTTTTAGGACCCTCTGGTCCCTGGAGGATGTCCTCTGTTCAGTTCATGATGGACAGCTTTTTTTGGGGCGTTTTTTTGGGGAATAATTTTCTGTGTAATATAGCATGGCATAGAAACTGTATTGAATGATGGACAAGTGTGTTTATTAAAGATCTTTTAAAAATCAAAATCAAATCTCTCTCTCTCTCTCTCTCTCTCTCTCTCTCTCTCTCTCTCTCTCTCTCTCTCTGAGTGGGTGTGGTCGTGAGTGCGAGCTGAGAGCGTGTGACAGCGTGAGTGAATTATTTTCAACTTTTTCTCTATCTTTTCGTGTTTAAGGTGTTTTTTTTGTTAAATAATCTTAAGTTTTGTTGTTTTCTGTAGCTGGGGTGGGGTAGGCGTTTTGGGAGGGGGGTTTCTGCTGCCAGCTCTGCTGGTCAGCATGGTTTTGGAGCGAGGCTCCGGATTCGAGACGCTGACACGCCGGCATGCTGTCAAACTGACACCGGCTGTCAGCTGCTCAGTGGAGGAGTGTAGTCTGGCTGTGGGGGAGCTGGTCGGTTATGAAAGTGTTAGATCAGCTTCGAGAATGAATAGTGCCGTGGTGATTTTCCTCGATAGTGTGGAAAAAGTTAACCGGGTAGTGGAGAGTGGGGTTGTGATTAAAGACACACTGGTTCCTGTTCTGTCTCTGGTAAATCCCGCGAAGAGAATTACCATCTCAAATGTCCCACCATTTTTAAAGAACGAGCTGTTGGAGAAGGAGCTGTCGAGACACGGACAGCTTTTGTCCCCGATTAAGCACATCCCTCTCGGTTGTAAGTCCCCACGTTTAAAGCATGTCATGTCTTTTAGGCGACAGGTGCTCATGATTTTAAAGAATAGCGAGGAAAGCCTCAACCTCGTGTTTAAATAACGGATTGACGGCTTTGATTATACCATCCACGTCACCTCCGATAATATGAAGTGTTTCGGCTGCGGAATGGAGGGACACTTGATTCGATCATGCCCTCAGGGAGTGGGGGGTGATCACTCGGGGGGGGGGGGGGGCGCTAGTGCGGCCTCGGGGCCGTTTGGCGGCGGAGCGGCTTCGCCGCCCTCCGAGGCTGACGGCGCTACCGCGCCGTCGGGCGTTTCGGCCAGAGCCGCGGGGCTGTCTGGCGGCGGCGCTTCGGCCGAGGCCGCGAGGCTGTCTGGCGGCGGGGCGGCTTCGCCGCCCTCCGCAGCCGGCCTGTCGATCATAACTGAAACAGCAACAAAAGTTAAAGCACATCGCGGGGCTGCTGCACAGACCAACATTGCAGACAAGGGTGATATTACCGAGAGGGATGATGCTGAGGGTCAGACAGAGGAGCCGAATGAGGCCCAGGTAGATGGTGGGACCAGAAAGATGAATATAAAAGCACAGCACAGGGTGAGCGAAAGACAGGAAGAGACAGTTACCAGGGTGGCTGAGTCAGTGTTGGAGGATGAGGATGACATCGAATTAGATGAGGAGTTATGTAAAACCTCCATCAAGCGGAAGAATTTGGAAACCAAACAGCAGAGGATCAAAGTGAAAAGGGTTGTTAAAGACAGTTCTGAGGTTTCTCTATCTCAGCCAGATTCTTATGCTGGGTCTGAGATAGAGAGTGATGGTGAAAGCAGTGATGATGTGGCCAGTGGAGGCGGTTACCCCTTCACAAAAATACAGAAGTTTTTGCAGGACACTAAGGGGGTCAGAATGGTTAAAGTTGAAAGCTTCTTCCCTGATCTAAAACGTTTTGTTGACTCTGCTCGGGTCTACATGAAAAATAGGGGAGAGCTTGAGCAGGAAAGTTTCACTGATCAGGAGATCTACAGACTAAAAAAGCTTGTGCTAAAAGTTAAGAACCAAATTGCCCAGGATGATTAGTCTTTTATCGCTCATTCTTTCTTTTCTGTTTTTATATTGGCTTTGCCCTCTTATATACATGTGTAGTTTTAATTTTGGCACACTCAACATCAATGGGGCAAGAGAAATGTCCAAGCGAGCGAGTGTTTTTACTCTTGCAGAATGCAAGAAAATTAATGTTCTGTTTGTTCAGGAGACTCATAGTTCTGAGGACAATGCTGCTGACTGGAGGAGGGAATTTCGGGGTGAAATTATTCTTAGTCATAGAAGCAGTAAATGTGGTGGAGTGGGTATTTTATTTTCTCGAGATTTTATTCCACTTTCTTATGACATTGATGAGATAATTGCAGGCCACATTTTAAAAGTTCGAGCTGTTTTTGAGAATGTGAAAGTTGTTTTTATAAATGTGTATGCTCCAACCGTAGGCACAGAAAGATTGGCCTTTTTAAATATTTTAGATGACACGATCAAAAATTGCAGTAATGATGACTTTTTATTTGTGGGAGGTGATTTTAATTGTACAGGAAATCCTCTTATGGATAGGAATCACCCAGAGCCACATGCTGCATCCAACAGAGTTTTAAAAGGTCTCATAGAAGCTCATGATCTGTGTGATGTGTGGAGGAATTTTCATGGCAAGGCTAGACAGTACACGTGGAGCCATAGAAAGGACAATATTTTGTCCTTAGCTAGACTGGATAGGGTTTACAGTTTTAAGCACCATTTTAGCATTTTTAAAAGTGCTTTTATAGTCCCTGTTGGCTTCACAGATCATTCCCTGGTTCAGTGTTGTGTTTTTATCAAGAATATAAAGTGCAGTAGTGCATACTGGCATTTTAACACGTCACTTTTATCGGATAACAGTTTTAAAACTGCTTTTATGTTTTTTTGGAGTAATTTTAAATTAACAAAATCAAATTTTAGTTCTTTGCAGCAGTGGTGGGATGTAGGGAAGAGCCAAATAAAGAATCTGTGCCTACAGTATACTCGCAATGTCTCTGGAGACTTGGCCAGGTCTGTCAGGGACCTGGAGAGAGAAGTAGTGGAGCTGCAGTCTTTGGCAGGCTCCACAGGAGAAAGAGGACATTTTGAGGCCCTCAATGGCAAAAAGTCTGTTTTAACTGACCTACTGGGAGTGGCTGCCAGGGGCGCTGTGGTACGCAGTAGGTTCCAGAACATTGCACTAATGGACGCTCCATCTCATTTTTTCTTTGGTCTGGAGAGGAAGAATGGTCAGAGGAGGATGATCCACTCTCTCAGCTCCGAGGACGGGCGGCCGATCCATGAGTCTGCGGAGATCCGTCGCTTTGCAGTTGCTTTCTACAAGGATCTCTTTAAGAAAGAATTTGTTGAGAATCCACATGCACTGAGTCATTTTTTGACGGACTTGCCAAAGGTGATGGCTAGCGTGAATGCGGAGCTGGAGAGCGGGATCACTCTGCAAGAACTGGCAGTGGCTGTCCAGTCTCTTCAGTGTGGAAAAGCCCCAGGGATAGATGGCCTACCAGCGGAGTTCTACAAGACGTTCTGGTCTGAGATCTGTGAGGACTTGCTGGAAGTACTGTCTGACAGTCTGCGGAAGGGTCACCTGCCCCTAAGTTGTAGGAGAGCAGTCCTCACCCTCCTTCCAAAAAAAGGCGACTTGAAAGACATTAAGAACTGGCGTCCGGTGGCCCTCCTATGTACTGACTACAAAATTCTCTCCAAAGTGTTGGCTACCAGACTGAGGAAGGCGATGGAGCAGGTCATACATGTAACCAGACCTACTGTGTACCTGGTAGGTTGGTTACAGACAACATTTTTTTAATTCGTGATGTTTTGGACCTCTCCAGCTCATTGGTCAAAGAACTTGGTCTTATTTCAATAGACCAAGAAAAGGCGTTTGACCGAGTTGAACATCCATACCTTTGGCAGACATTAGAGGCCTTTGGTTTCAGCTCAGGGTTCATCGTCATGATCCAGGCTTTGTATAGAGACATTGAGAGTATTCTTAAGATTAATGGTGGTTTGAGTGCTCCTTTCAAAGTTGAGAGGGGTGTCCGACAGGGCTGCCCCCTCTCAGGTATGCTGTACTCTCTTGCCATTGAGCCCCTCCTTTGTAAACTAAGGCAAGGCCTCACTGGTTTTAAAGTCCCCAACTCTGACTCTGTTTTTAAAGTGTCTGCATATGCTGATGACGTTGTTGTTTTTACAAGAAATCAAAATGATGTAGACTACCTTTTAAGAACTGTCGATCTTTTTGGTGAGTGCTCCTCAGCGAGAGTGAATTGGGGTAAGAGTGAAGCTGTTGTGGTGGGGGGGAGACCACAAAAAATTGCCCTACCTGGTGGCCTCTCGTGGACACAAGGTGGTTTTAAATATCTTGGTGTGTTTTTAGGAAATCAGACTTTTACTGAGAAAAATTGGGAGTGTTTTTTAGAAAAAACTGAAGGAAGACTAAAAAAATGGAAATGGATTCTGCCAAACTTGTCCTTCAGAGGTCGTGTTTTAATTATCAACAACTTGATTGCTTCAATGCTGTGGCATCGACTGTCTTGTCTGGACCCTCCACCCAATTTGCTGGCCAGAGTGCAATCTATAGTCGTGGACTCTTTCTGGGACCGTCTTCACTGGGTTCCACAGAGTATCCTGTTTTTACCGAGGGAAGAAGGTGGTCAAGGGCTCATCCATCTGGCCAGCAGGGGGGCTGTCTTTCGCCTGCAGTTCATTCAGCGACTGCTGAGTGGCCCCCTTGACCTTGTGTGGAGACCTATTGCCAGGGCTGTCCTGGCTCGCTGTGGAGGGCTTGGACTAGAGGAGTCGCTGCTTTTAATGGATTTAAGGGGCCAAAAACTCCCAGAACTTCCCCAGTTTTACCAAAGTGCTTTTAAAATCTGGGGACTTTTTAAAAAGAACTCTCCCCAGGCTTCCTTGCCGCCTTTCTGGCTTTTAAAGGAACCACTTGTGTTCGGGACCCGTTTTGATGTGGGCAATGTTTTAGGACCTTCTGTTTTAAAAAAGTTTATTTTTGCAAAGGTCACAACGCTGGGACACTTGGTAAATTTATGTGGTCCTAACTTGGACAATGCTGTTGCCCTGTGCTCGGCTCTTGGCGTCTCTTCAGTCAGAGTTATAATGAACTTGTTGAAAGATTGGAGAGACTGCCTGTCTGCAGAAGAACACTCTGCTATTGTTTTACACTGCGAAAACTCTGTACAAACTGCTGATGAACCTTTTCCTTTTAGTATTTTATCTCCTGATTTTAAAGATGGCACTGGTGTGTTTTTAAACTCTGAGCACATTAACATTTGTGACTCTCCTGGTAAAAAAATGTATGGACTTTTGGTGAAAATTCTAAATGTGAATAAGTTAAAAGGTCGAGCTGATACACCATGGAGGAAACACTTGGGTCTGGGTCCAGAGGTGAGGCCTGCCTGGAGAGCACTCTATAAACCACCATTAACTAAGAAGGTTGGAGACCTACAATGGCGAGTTTTACATGGTGCTGTGGCTGTAAATGCTTTTATCTCTCTTTTAAACCCAAATGTTGTTGAGGTTTGTCCATTTTGTCCTCAGAAAGAAACTGTGTTCCATTGTTTTCTGGACTGTAACAGACTGCAATCGTTGTTTGTTTTTTTGGGGAAACTGTTTTATCTGTTTGGAGAAGTCTTTTCCCAGCAGATTTTTATCTTGGGCTTTCCATATAGACTGAGGACTAAGAAAAAGAGTGAACTCTTAAATTTCATCCTGGGTCAGGCTAAAATGGCTATTTATGTTAGTAGGAAAAGAAAAATTGAACAACTGCTGGATTGTAATGTAAAAGACATACTGGTTGGCATGATTAAGGCTCGAATAGTGATTGATTACAATTACTATCATCTGATGCAGAATGTTGAAACCTTTGAGGCTATGTGGTGCTTTAAGCACATCCTGTGTTGTGTTAAGGAGGGGAAAATTACCTATGGTATAATCCTGATGTAAGAAGCAAGTTTTTTGTTTTTGTTTTTCCTTGTTTGGTTACTTGTGTCTTTGATTTCTTGTCAGTGAGACATTTTTCTTTTCCATTGCTTCTTTTAGTTGTTTTAGTTGTGTTTTTCTGTTGAATTTGTGACAATAAAGGTGTGTTGAAAAATCAAAAAATCTCTCTCTCTCTCTCTCTCTCTCTCTCTCTCTCTCTCTATCTATCTATATCTATATCTATATCTATATCTATATCTATATCTATATCTATATCTATATATATATATATATATATATATATATATGTATACATATGTATATTCACTGCTCTTATTTTCTTATCTTCTGGATCATTGCTCTGAGTGTTGCTATGCCTGTGCTGTTGAAATCCTGGAATTTCCCCAGTGTAGGACTAATAGAGGCTTAGCTTATAATTTATTTTGACTTTTGCAGTTCTGTGTGAGTTGTTTGAACTTGGGGTTAGAAGACCCAGACATTAGCCCTCTTGTGGCCACTTGATGGTCCCCCTATGGGTTTTCTAGCCAAAAAGGCCAAATGGCCCCTCTCTGGGTCTTCTAGTGTTAAGTTATCTGTTAAAAAAAAAAAATGGCAGGTATTGGGATGGGACCAGATGGGACAGAGGGAAAATGGGAAAATAAATGTTCCCATGACCTTTGCGTTTGAGAGAAACGTTTTTTTTTTTTTTTTGAACCATGGGCGAATTAAAAGCTACATAGAAATCATCATCACACTAGAACAATAATTTTATCAGTTACACCTGTGTTTGCCTTGCTATAATATTTAAAATGTCTTAATGAAAAGGGCCAATTATAGGAAAATTAAAGGAAAATCCTTAAGCTGTGCCACGTGCCGACCTGCCTCAAATCCTCCACCATCATCCCTGTCCCCAAGAAGCCACGGATTACTGGACTTAACGACTACAGACCTGTAGCGCTCACCTCTGTAGTCATGAAGTCCTTTGAGCGCCTGGTCCTGTCTCACCTCAAGTCCATCACCACTCCCCTCCTGGACCCGCTGCAGTTTGCCTACCGTGCCAACAGGTCTGTGGACGACGCAGTCAACCTGGCCCTCCACTCCATCCTGCAGCACCTGGACTCCCCAGGAACCTACGCCAGGATCCTGTTTGTGGACTTCAGCTCTGCATTCAACACCATCCGCCCCACTCTGCTCCAGGACAAGCTGTCCCTGCTCGGCGTGCCTGACTCCCTCTGCAGGTGGATCACCGACTTCCTGACGGACCGGAGGCAGCATGTGCGGCTGGGGAAGTCTGTCTCGGACTCTGTTAGCATCAGCATCGGATCACCCCAGGGCTGTGTACTTTCCCCCCTACTCTTCTCCCTTTATACCAACTCCTGCACCTCCTCCCACCAGTCTGTTAAGCTGATCAAGTTTGCGGACGACACCACCCTCATCGGGCTCATCTCCAACGGCGACGAGTCTGTCTACAGGAAAGAGGTGGTCCAGCTGGTGTCCTGGTGCAGCCACAACAACCTGCAGCTGAACGCTCTGAAGACAGCGGAGATGATTGTGGACTTCAGGAAAGTCACAACCCCCCTGCCCCCCCCCCCCCCACCATCACAGGCTCTCCCATCACCATTGCAGATTCCTTCCGCTTCTTGGGCACCACCATCACCCGGGACCTCAAATGGGAGCCAACCATCAGCTCCCTCATCAAAAAGGCCCAGCAGAGGATGTTCTTTCTGCGGCAGCTGAGGAAGCTCAAGCTACCCACCAAGATGCTAGTGCAGTTCTACACGGCCATCATCGAGTCCATCCTCACCTCCTCCATAACCGTGTGGCACGCAGGAGCCACTGCCAGGGACAGACTAAGGCTGCAGCGTGTCGTGCGCACTGCTGAGAAGGTGATCGGCTGCAAGCTCCCATCTCTCCAGGACCTGTACATCTCCAGGACCCGGAGGCGTGCAGGCCGGATCATAGCCGATCCTTCACACCCTGGTCACGTACTGTTTGCCCCCCTCCCCTCAGGTAGAAGACTTCGGTCCATTCAGACTAAAACCTCCCGGCACATGAACAGCTTTTTCCCCTCTGCCATCAGACTGCTGAACATTAAGTGACTTATTGACTCTTGTGCACTATATACAGCAGCTCATGTTGTTCATCACTGTTTTTCTGTTGCATTATCGACTGCACTGTGGTACCCCATATTATCTGCTACTTGCTAATTTATTTAAATCTGCCTTGACTAGTATTACTCATTATAATTATTATTATTATTATTATTATTACTTATTATTCTACACTTATTGCATGTTTTTAGTCTTTTAGTTTTTTTAGTTTATCTCTTTATCTCTTCATGTTTTTAATGTTGCAGCATGGCACTGAGACAAATTCCTAGTTTGTGTACTACATGAACAATGGCAATAAATCTGATTCTGATTCTGATTCTGATAATGACTGCTTTACCGATGCAATCACACATACTTATATTATACACTTTCTTGCTCCTACACTCTGCTGTTTTCAATTTTTTATTTACCTTCTTTTAATGTAAAATATTGTCATGTTTGTTCACTGTGTTTCAGCTCTCAGCGCCACCTAAATGATGCTCCTCTGAGTTATTGTTTCACCTCAGGAAATAAGGCATGTCACCCTACCAAATGTTCCCTATCAGTTGATAAACTAGATATACAGTAGCACTGTGCAACTCTCTGGGCCTCCAAGGAAACTTCTTATTACAGTTGGAGAATCCAGACTTTCAGAATGAGCTCTGCAATTTGACAGACATCAAGGATCTTCCAATGGAAGGAGCCACACTGAAAGTTCTGTTCACGTTTTCTGAACCAGTTTCTGACTCAACATTGGATACTGGCAGCCTTATCTCACCAAGCCGTAGTGACTCATTTGATTGGCCTGATCCATTTATTATTCCAGATTTCTCTCATGATGTTGAGTTTCAGCTGCGAGTCGCAAATGATGCTTATGCCCAGGATGGAACTGTGATGGTCATCTCAAAAGGTGTGAAGAGTGAAATACTAGATAGACTGATACAGTATATCCAAAATTACTGCCTATCCAAGGTAAAGACCATAGTGAAAGTGTAGCAAAGGTCTTGTCATGAAGCACCTCTGTCTCAGAGAGCCAGGATCAGGTAAAGGATATCATTGCTGGGTATTCAGCTTGAAATTCAAGGCAGTTATTGTCAGAAGATGATGGCAGCTGGATGCCCTGAAGTTCCTGTCAACAAAAGAAAAAGAGGGAGAGGAAACAACAAGCCAATTAAGAAATCAAAAAAGGGAGAGATCCACTACGTGCCGGAACCACCTGAGGGACAAAGTGCTGTTAAATCAGAGAAGGATCGTAAGACCATGTTTCTAGAAGATCAGACTAGAGATCCAGATTTACAGCTCTTGGATGAACTGATGAATGCAACATCCTCACAGCGACAAAAAGAGATCATTGGTGATGAACCACTCATCTCTGTAGTCATGGACAGATGGCCTGCATTGTTCAGTCAGAGGCAGGTTGTCAGGGTGTGCGTTGGGTCTCATGTCTTTATCTTGATTCATAGTTTGTATTTCTTTAAAGCATGGACTCAATCCACGTCCTTGCCTTTAGTTACTTTGCATTTTCTGCATTTATTATTGTTTGTTAGATTTATGAGTCTATTCTCAGTTCTGAGTATCATTGTTATGATTATGATCTGAGTTCAGTTCTGGCATTATTTGTTATGGCCGTGTCTCTCCTGATCCCCTGTGTATGTTCTGTGTCTCCTGTGTGTGTGCATGCAGCCCTTCCCATCCTGTCAGTCTCGTTTGCCTCATGCGTCAGCTGTCTGTCATTATTTGTTTCTCCACCTGTGCCGGGTTGTGTTAATTGTCCCATTGAGTATTTAGATTCTGTTTTCACTTTTGTTTGGCTCAGGTTCTTTGAGTCATGTCGGCATGATTACACGCTTCTGCGTGTCTGTATCCTGCCAAGTCATGTCATGTCCTGATCAGCCTATTCTGTTTTTTTGCCTTAGTCTTTTGTTGCGCTCCCGAGCTGCAGGTTTATCTCTGTTTAGCCCTCGAGCAGCGTCTGTGTTACCAGCTCTGTCAAAAATGTGTTAAAAACTTACATCCAGCGACTGGGTCCAGTTTCTCTCCACCATGACAGAAAAAACCTGACAATATGGACCCAGCAGACAGTGAGTTTTTTTCAAATGGGCCTCGATGAGAAGGAAGTTTGGACTGCTTCTCGCTTCAAGGCTCTCATTGAGGAGACCCACTCCTCCCACACGCGAGAGGGAGCCTACTGTTTTCTTGAAGCTGCAGCAGGACTATTAGAGGGCTTTCCTACTTTGCGGCATTTTTCCCAGCTGGATAGACTCACGCGCGCCGTGTTTAATCTGTGAATGGTAATCCAAGCATGGGAGGTACCACTGCTGGTGATTGAGGAGCAGAGGGAGGAATTTTCTTAGTGAGCCGGTTGGAGATGCAGTTCATGCTGGCTCCAGCGGACACACTGGCCCGGCTTCTCATCATTACCCGAGGCGCCCCAGATCTCCGTTTCCTCCTCCCTCGATGCAGCACTTTACCACTGTGCAATCGCTCCTCAGGCAAATCCTGTCAAATCCCGGAAGGGATCGTCTTTCTCCTCTGCAGTAGCAGAGCAGAAAGAGGCAAGTACCTGTTAATTTTTTAGCACCATTAAATGAAAGGTCTTGTCCCGTTTCTGGTGAGGGGGTTCAGTGTCAGCCACAAACCAACACTGAGCTCTTTCCACCCATCTCTGCTGTAATTTCTGCTGCCGCTTCCATCCGTCCATCCATCCTCACCTGCCTCTCTGGGTCAGTGTTCTGTTTTTTTGTAAGGAACTGACCATACTGGGAGGCAATCCTGCTGGTTTGGGATGAGCCGTCTGCCCCTGTTGCTGCACATGGACTACGTGAGGATTATCCTGTACCTACTCCACGTCGTTCCCTAGCTCCAGTGCCTGCACCACATCACTCCTTAGTTCCTGTTCCTGCTCCAGTACCAGCTCCAGCTGCTTGCAGTGTGTGCATCACAGCTCCAGCTGTCTCTGTCATCAGTGATTCTTGACTAATTCCACCCCCCCATTCTTGCTACATTGAACATGCCTTTCATAAACCTGTCCTTCTATAATTACATGCATTAGAATAAGGTTCATTTAAGCATTTTCAAACATGCAGTACATTTAAACCAATGATTAATGAAACATTTCAAACCAGAATGGTATGTCAGAGTCCTGTTTGATTTTCCAGGGTGTCCTGAAAAAGAAAATAATCTCAGAATCGAGAGTTTTTGTTAAAAGGAAGTAATTTCATTCATTAACCCCAGTTCAGCTTGCAGAGGCAACAGTGAATATAATGTGGAGTTGTCCACAAGGGAGTAATGTTGAGCTGTGGATAATTCCTAGAGACCTGTGGAATGCGGTCAAGGTATCTGGAATGTTTCAAACAGTTCTTGAAGCATAAAACTTCCTGGTTGGGGAGGAACTTCCGGGATTTATGATTGCAGACTACTCCGTTGGGACTAATGGGATCCTTTTCATCCTTTTTTCCATGGAATGTGTTTTCAAACTGTGGTTCTTAGGTGAAGGAAACAATTCTTGACCAGACTTTTGGGTGAAACAATTTCATTAAGGTGAAGAGTGATTTTATAGATTGGAGCCAAAAGGATTGATGCTACACTGGACTGCAGAGATGTTCTTTCACATAAATATGTCTAGGATTACACCATTTCTCATTCACAAAAGGTGCAATTCCTCCTCCCTTCCTTTTACCGCTCCCTATAATGTTCCTGTCCGCCCGGATAATCTTGAAGCCCGGTAGTGTGACGTTGTTGTCAGGGATGTGTGAGTGAAGCCACGTCTCTGTAAAACACATGATGCTGCTCTCCCTGTATTCTCTCTGCATCCTGACCAGCACTGTGAGCTCATCCATCTTCATTTCCCAGAGACCTAACGTTCCCTGTGATTAACACCGATACTATTGGTTTAAACTTTCTCCTCATTCTAAAAAGAGGGGTACCATTTCTCTTTAATTCTTTAGCTCCAATCTGAGTTATGAACTAGTTTTAAACCTGAGACAAATTATGACATACTTGAAGGCGATGGACATCGTACTAACTCAGTTGATGAAACAAAGGAATCTTGCTCACGTGACCTTTGCGTTTGCTTTCCAGCTGGATCCTTAGCTGAAGCTTTATTTGAGGAAGATACAGGAAATTATCTGTCAGCAGATAATTTCTTCCCAGAAGCAAACAATCAGGGGCCGAGATCCAACGACAATGATAAGAGGCTGCTGGCCGCTGACACAGTATGTTATGTGGACTACACGAGAGGGTTTTTTTTTTTTTTCCCAGCCGCTCTCGTGGGTCCAAATAAATCGATGAGATAGTTCAGTCTGATCAAAGGCACAGGATTGGAGAGACAAGATTAATAAAAAAAATATTCAAGCCACAAAATCCGAGTTCTTCAGATGTCATGGTGATTGGTGAAAACAGCTTCTAGTGTGAGAAAAACAATCAGTCCACTTTAAAACATGGTGAGTTAAGAAAAATCAATAGAACAAGTTTAGCAGAATAAAATAGGAAAAAAAAATATCCGTGAACACTGAGTTTCACTCCATATAAAAGAAGTTTGAGCTCAAAACAGAAGAAAAAGTATTTTTCCCAGATATTTAAAGGAAAGAGAATTCAAGGCAGGACATACAAACAACTTAGACAAACTTTCAGAAAGATCTATTGTCTGAACTAGGGCATTCCTCACTTAAACTGAATAGTTTTTTCAGGGAAAAAACTTGACTGACATGAAAGGGAACCAATTGTCTCCCATCACAGGACAATTGAATGAACTCTGGTCCAATTAGAAAGCAGCCCTTTGTCTGTAACCGACCAATAGAATGAAAGGGGGCATTGTCCAACAGAGACTGGCTGATGATTGGCTGAGCCAGCAGATGACTTGAGTAAGCTTTTCCCGAAGGATAAACACATCTCTCTCTACTCTTTCTCCAGACTCTGGGACTTTGATTTCCATATGAAATGCAAAATTTACTTTTATCTGAACAGAGGTCATCTGCTGGTGTCGGTCCACCGTGTTTTATCAAGACCAAAGTCAGCGCAGTTGTCTATCAGGAAATTTTAGAGCACTTCATGGTTCCCTCTGCTGACAAGCTTTATGGAGAAGCTGATTTCATTTTTCCAGGAGGACTTAGAACACCCCCCCCCCCACACACACACACACACACACTTCCAAAAGTATCAAAACTGGTTTAATGACCATGGCATCCCTGTGTTTGATTGGCCAGCAAACTCTCCTGACCTAAACCCCATAGAGAATCTATGGAGTACTGTCAAGAGGAACATGAGACACCAGACCCAACAATGCAGATGAGCTGAAGGCCTATATCAAAGCAACCTGGTCCTTCACAACATCTCAGCAGTGCCACAGGCTGATCACCTCCATGCCACACCACATTGAAACAGTAATTAATCTAAAAGGAGCTCCGACCAAGCATTGAGTGGTACATAGACATACTTTTCAGTTGGACAACATTTCTATTAAAAAACTATTTTTGAAAATTAATTTATGTAATATTCTAATTTTTTGAGAAACTAAATTTGAGGTTTCCATGGGCTGTACAGTAAACCGTAATAATCAAAATTAAAATAAATAAACACTTGAAATAGTATATCACTGTAATGAATCTATATAATATATGGGTCTCACTTTCTGAAATAAGTGAAAAAATATTAAACTTTTTCATGATATTCTAATTTTTGAGATGTACCTGTACTTTCTGAGGAAGCTGAGATCCTTCAATGTGTGCAACAAGATGTTGGAGCTTTTCTACCAGGCCATTGTTGCCAGTACCATCTTCTTTGCTGCTGTCTGTTGGGGTAGCAGTGTCAGAAAATATTTTCAATAGACTCAACAAGATTATCAAGAAGGCTGGCTCTGTGATTGGTCTCAGGCTTGAGACCTTTGAATCTGTGGTGGAGAGGCGGTGTGATGACAATACAGGAATGTCAAATTCAGGAGAAATCAACATGTAAACCCTGGAGAAAACCCTGGAGAAAACAACCCCTTTAGGATTAAATTTGATTACATGATCTACCTCTCCTGTGGCTGGTGTCGCAGATCCGGACCTGTCATGTGATAGGTCAAAAAGTATGAAAAAGCCCCCCAAATAAACCCAGATGTACCAAGCATTTCACATCACTAGATGGTAGACATATATACCTTACTGCTCTTCACTGGAGGACTCATTTCAGCCCACCAGAACCTGGGGGCTGAAATGAGGCTTCCGGCTTCACTTCCGGGGCACAGAAGAATTCAACTTCAATTCAACTTTATTTATATAGCGCCATTTCACAGCAACAGTCATCTCATAGCACTTTCAACTGTAGGGGAAACCCCCACAATTGTAGAAAGACCCCAGCAATCAGGTGATCCCCAGTGAGAAAGCAGTTGGCAATGGTGGAGAGGAAAAACTCCCTTTTAACAGGAAGAAACTTCCAGCAGACGCAGGCTCAGGGAGGGGCAGTCATCTGCTGTGACTGGCTGGGGGGGTGAGGGGATAGAGAAGATGAAAAGAACAGAAATGTAGAGAGCAAACAGCACGGTAGGGACTCAATCTATGGGAGAGAACAAACAGATGTTAATGACCAGCAAAAATATTTCATTGAGAGTGAAGAAAGGAGTGAAGCCCAGTGCATTATTGGTGGCCCCCCGGCTGTCTAAACCTATTTGAATCATAACTAAGGGAGGGTTCAGAGACACATGATCCCTCCCTAATTGTAGGCTATATCAAAAAGGAAGGTTTTAGATTGGCAGCTGGTTCCACAGGAGAGGAGCTTGATAACTGAAGGCTCTGCCTCCCATTGTACTTTTGGAGATTCTAGGTATTACAAGTAATCCTGCATTTTGGGAGCATAGTGCTCTTTTAGGATAATAGGGTAGTATCAGATCTTTTAAATAAAAAGGGGCCTGATTGTTTAGAGCTTTGTAAGTGAGAAGACGGATTTTCACCTTAATTCTAAACTCTATGGGAAGCCAGTGAAGGGAGGCCAGAACCGGAGAGATATGACCTCGCTTTCTAGTACCTGTTAAAACTCTTGCTGCAGCATTTTGGATCAGCTGAAGACTTTTTAAAGATGTTTTAGGACAACCTGATAATAAAGGGTTACAATAATCTAATCTCGAGCTAACAAAAGTGTGGATCAGTTTCTCAGCATCCCTTTGAGACAAGATGCTCCTCATCTTGGCAATATAAGATAAGATAAGCCTTTATTAGTCCCACAACGGGGAAATTCCAGGATTGCAACAGCACAGGGATAGCAACACTCAGAGCAACAATCAGAAGGCAAGAAAAAACAAGCAAGCAAGAGCAGCTAATATACATATGTACATATTACTATAAAATATATATATACACACACACACACACAGACACACAGTGCAGAGCATTGTAGCTGGATGGAATAAATATATGAATATATGAACACACAGTGCAGAGCATTGTAGCTAGATGGAATAAATATGTAAATATATAAACACCCACAGTATGGAGCATTGCAGCTAGATGGAATAAATATGCAAGTATATAAACACACACAGTGCGGAGCAATGTAGCTAGATGGAATAATATGTAGATATATAAAAACACAGTGCGGAGCATTGTAGCTAGATGGAATAAATATATAGATATATAAATATAAACACACCCAGTGCAGAGCATTGTAGCTAGATGGAATAAATATGTAAATATATAAACACACACAGTGCAGAGCATTGTTGCTAGGTGGGATGAAACAGCATAACCGTCTATTTAGTTATCCTACATGGTATGATTATGTGCCCATACATATTCTCACCCTCCATAGCGACCGGTATGTTCCTAGTTGTATGCCGGAGAGGACCATTGTGTAAGTCTATTGCATCTTTTGCATTCAAAAAAAAACTATTAGTTTGTTACGTCTTTTTGCTATCTCTGCGAGCAGCCCTGCTTAGGTTGTACAGTCTGACAGCCGTTGGTAGGAAGGACCTACGAAACCTCTCGGTTGTGCACCTGGGATGATGTAGTCTGCTGCTAAATGAGCTCCTCAGTGCATCCAGTATGTCCTGCATAGGGTGGAACTCGGACTCCAGCAGAGATGACAGTTTAGCCACCGTCCTTCTCTCTCCTATCTCCTCCATCGGATCAAGGCGTTGCCCCAGGACAGAGGTAGCTTTCTTAATCAGTTTGTTCAGTCTCTTCCTATCGGCTGCAGTAATGCCACTGCCCCAGCAGACCACTCCAAAAGTGATGGCTGATGCCACCACCGTGTCATAGAATGACTTCAGCAGCGCCCCTTGTACACCAAAAGACCTGAGTCTCCTCAGCAGGAACAGCCTGCGCTGTCCCTTCTTGTAGAGTGCGTCAGTATTGTGTGACCAGTCTAGTTTATTGTTCAGATGAATACCCAGGTACTTGTAGGATGTCACCATCTCGATGTCTGTTCCCTGTATATTTACTGGTGCTGTGAGGGGCTGCCCATGCCTGCGGCAGTCCACCACCAGCTCCTTAGTTTTCCTCGCGTTGATCTGGAGGCAGTTCCGATGGCACCAGTCCACAAAGTCCTGGATAAGCCCTCTGTACTCAGCTTCATCTCCGCTGGAGATGAGACCAACGATCGCAGAGTCATCAGAGAACTTCTGTAGATGGCAATGTGTTGTGTTGTGTGAGAAGTCCGCAGTATAAAGAGTGAACAAGAACAAGAAGGGAGCCAGCACCGTTCCCTGGGGGGCCCCCGTGCTACTGATGATCGTGTCGGAAACACAGTCCCGGGTTCTCACAAACTGAGGCCGGTTCGTGAGGTAGTCCAGGATCCATGATGATCTTGATGATATTAAGCAAATGATAGAAGGCAGTCTTAGAAACTAATTTAATATGTGAATTGAAAAACAGATCTTGATCAAAAATAACTCCAAGGTTCCTCACAGAACTATTCAGAGAAAGAGAAACCACATCCAAACTAAGAGTTTGATTTGGAAAGGTATTTCTAAGGTTTTTTGGACCAACAAGAATGACTTCAGTCTTATTTGAATTTAATAGCAGGAAATTACAAGTCATCCAAGCTTTGATTTTCTTAAGACAGGCTTCTAACTTGGCTAATTGATTACTATCATCTGGCTTCATTGACAAGTATATTGTTGTCTCATCTGCATAACAATGAAAATGTATACAGTGCTTTCTAATAATCAAATCAAACTTTATTGTCATATTGCTCTACATACAACTGTAGTGCAGGCAAGATGAAATTGCGTTTCTCTCGGCATCCATATAAATAGAAGCAGCATGATTTAAGACACACTCACACATAGCTTCACCCCCCCACCTCCACCCCCCCATCCATTCACACATCCCTGAGACATACTTGGGAAAAAACTAACTAACTATAATATACAAATAATATACAAAATGTCCGTAGGAGCAGTAGTGTGTATGAGAGATTCCGGGTCAACTGTTCAGCATCCTGACAGCTTGTGGAAGGAAGCTGTTGATCAGTCTGGTGGTTCTGCCTCTGATGCTCTGGAATTGTTTACCAGATGGAAGAAGTTCAAAGTGTTTATGCAGAGGGTGAGAACGGTCCTTGACAATGTTCAGTGCCCTGCTCCTACAACGGTTCTGAAAAAGTTCTTGGACAGAGGGGAGGGAGACTCCAATTACCCTCTCAGCTCCCTTGACTATCCTCTGCAGGGATTTTTTGTCTGACATACTGCAGCTGGAGTACCATGTAGCAATGCAGTACGTCAGAACACTCTCCACCACACCTCTGTAGAAGGTCCTGAGGATGCAGATGGGGAGAGAGGCCTGTTTGAGTTTCCTCAAGAAGTGCAGTCTCTGCTGAGCCCGCTTCCTGATCCCCAAGGAATTCTTGCTCCAGGTCAGGCCCTGCGAGATCTGCACTCTGAGGAACTTGATGTTCTCCACTCTCTCCACTAAATGGCCACCGATGCTGAGGGGGACGTGCTCAGGCTGTGACCGCCGGAAGTCCGTGGTGTCGTCTGCAAACTTAATAATCTGGGTCCCCTCGTGTCTGGATACACAGTCATGTGTTAGAAGTGTAAACAACAGTGGACTGAGTACCAGCCTTGAGGGGATCCGGTGCTCAGCGTGACAGAGTTGGAGATGTTGTTTCCAACCCAGACAGACTGAGGTTTCTCAGTCAGGAAATCCAGGATCCAGAGACATGTGGCGGTGTTCAGAACAAGAAGGAGTAATTTCTCCATCAGTCTCTGGGGAATAATGGTGTTGAATGATAATGAATGATAATGCTGCCTAACGAAAGCATATACAAACTAAAAAGAGTAGGGCCTAGCACAGATCCCTGTGGAACTCCATGACTGAGCTTTGAGATAGAAGAAAACTCATTATTGACATGAACAAACTGGAACCTATCAGATAAATAAGATCTAAACCACTGCAAGGTTCCAAGGTTGTCATAGCCAGGAGCGGCACTGGGGTTAAGCTCCCAGTGCTTATGGCGTGCGTCTCAAAAAGCCTCTGACAACTAAGTCCAACTCCTAGCCTGCCCGTGTGGTTTAGTCTCTAAGCCCGGCAGAACTGCTTTTACTAATAGGAGAAGGGGCGAGGGCGGATCTCTGGCGCCTTAAAACCAGATGCTTCATGTAGATTGTGGCTCGTCAACCTGGGAAGGTAGCCCATCTAGGGGAAGGTAAACCCTGATTTCAAACCTCCGCTGCCTTGCGGCACACCCGGTCCCGGGAAAGGCTTCGGGAGTCAACCCTGAGGAAAAATCCAGAGTCGGAGCCCCTAAGGCAGTTCTCTGTTGTTCTCAACATCGTTCTGGCAGATCCTGCGACGGCGCTGGTGCCAAACTATAGCAGCCCTGCTGTTCCTTTGGATTCATCAGTGATGTGGAGAGGGGGGACATGCTGCATGGGCAACATCTTGTCCTCCATATCTTCCTGCCCAGGCTTGAATCCTACCAACGCCCAACGCTGGAAGGTAGAACACCGGATCACTGGAGAGGACACTCCAGCTTCGCCTTTGGCATAGACAAAACACAGGGAATGACAGTTACCGGTTATAAGCCACCACTCAATTGGCATAGAGCACGGCGCCAGGGGTTGTTCCCGATGGTGGGAGGGCTCATCGGATCTCACTGGACAGCTACCGCCCGCCTCAAGCTGGGCAGCCCCCAGCCAATAAGGTGTTGTCCCGCCACAGCTTGCTTTCCTCATTGGGTGCATGGGGATGAGGAGAAGTCCGAACAGCAGGCTGAGAACCTTTGCACCAGGCAAGACAAAAAAACAAAAGAGACCAACTCTAAAACTGGGAACTTGGAACGTCCGCACTATGATAACAGGACTCGCTGCTAACCTCAAGGACATCAACAACACCAGGAAGGCTGCCATCATCAATAATGAGCTGGAGAGACTGGGAGTGGATATCGCCACTCTCCAGGAAACACGGTTGGCTGACGCAGGTACACTGAGAGAGAAGGACTACACGTTCTACTGGCAGGGAAAGGGCAGTGACGAACACAGGGAACACGGAGTGGGCTTCGCAGTGAAGAACACCTTGCTGAAGATGGTGGAACCGGGCAGCAATGGCTCTGCACGACTCCTCACCCTCCGCCTCAACACTACTCAAGGCCCAGTCACCCTCGTCAGTGTGTATGCCCCAACACTGACAGCCACATCAGAGGCAAAAGACGAGTTCTACAAGAATCTCGCAACAACTGTCAGGATCATCCCCAACTCTGAACAACTCATTCTCCTTGGAGACTTCAATGCCAGAGTGGGTGCTGACTACGACTCCTGGCCCTCCTGTCTTGGACCATTTGGCGTGGGCAGAATGAACGACAACGGACAGTGGCTGCTCAAGTTCTGCACATATCACGATCTGTGCATCACAAACCCGTTCTTCAAGACCAAGCCCCAACACAAGGTTTCCTGGCGACATCCACGCTCAAAGCACTGGCACCAGCTGGACTTGATCCTGACCAGGCACACCTCACTGAAGAACGTGCTAATCACCCGTTCGTTCCAGAGTGCAGATTGCGACACAGACCATTCATTGGTGTGTTGCAAGGTCAAGCTGCAGCTGAAGAAATTCCATCGTGCTAGACAGCCTGGAAAGGCACGGATTGACACCAGCAAGATGGCCCAACCAGAACTTGTCGAGCAGTTTGCCTCCACCTTTGAGAAGGAACTTGGTGTACCACAAGAAGGAGAATCTGCAAAGCAGAAGTGGGAAGAGCTGCAAAACACCATCCAAAACACAGCCTTGGCTACCTTTGGGAGGAAGACCTCGAAGTCACAGGACTGGTTTGATGCCAAGTTGACCGAGATGACCCCCGTCATTGAAGCCAAGCGCTCAGCACTTGCTGAGTACAAGAAGTACCCAAACGAGAAGAATCTCCAGACTCTCAGGGCTGCGAGAAGCAAAGTTCAGCAGACTGCTCGGCGCTGTGCCAACGAGTATTGGACTCAGCTCAGCCAAGACATTCAAACCGCTGCCATAACAGGGAACATCCGTGGTATGTACGATGGCATCAAGAAAGCACTTGGTCCGGCTCAGAGCAAGACGGCCCCCCTCAAATCCTCCACTGGGGAGATGATCACAGAAAAGAACAAGCAGATGGAGAGATGGGTGGAACACTACTCTGACCTCTACTCCAGACAGAACACCGTGACACCGTCAGCCCTTGATGCCATCGACTGCCTGCCATCCATGGGCAAACTTGATGCCAAGCCAACCATCGACAAACTCAGCAAGGCCACTGATAGCTTGGCCGCTGGCAAGGCAACCGGCAACGACGGCATACCCCCCGACCTGATCAAGCACTGCAAGACCGCCCTACTGCTGCCATTGCATGACGTCCTCTGCCAGTGCTGGAAGGAAGGTGCCGTACCACAGGACATGAGGGACGCCAAGATCATCACCCTCTACAAAAACAAAGGGGAGAGAAGCGACTGCAACAACTACAGGGGCATCTCCCTCCTCAGCGTTGTTGGCAAAGTCTACGCACAAGTTGTTCTCGTTCGTCTACAGAAGCTTGCCGAACGTGTCTACCCCGAGTCTCAGTGTGGCTTCCGCGCTGAGTGATCCACGGTAGACATGATATTCTCCATCCGCCAACTCCAGGAGAAATGCAGAGAACAGAACATGCCCCTGTACGTCGCCTTCATCGACCTCACCAAAGCGTTTGATCTGGTCAGCAGAGAGGGCCTTTTCAAGATCCTGCCAAAGATAGGATGCCCACCAAATTTGCAAAGCCACATTGAATCGTTTTACACCAACATGCAGGGGATAGTGCAGCACGACGGCAACGTCTCAGAGCCATTCAGCATACTCAGCGGAGTGAAACAGGGCTGTGTACCTGCGCCAACCCTCTTTGGGATTTTCTTTGCTATGCTCCTGAGGCATGCCTTCAGCACAGCAACAGAGGGAATCTACCTGCACACAAGATCTGACGGCAGGCTTTTCAACCTCGCCTGCCTGAAAGCCAGAACCAAAGTACACGAGGCTCTAATCAGAGACATGCTGGTCGCAGACGACGCTGCAGTCGCAACCCACACACAGCAGGAGCTTCAGACCCTGATGGACCACTTCTCCCAGGCATGCGAGGACTTCGGGCTTACCATCAGCCTGAAGAAGACTAACGTCTTGGCGCAAGGCACGGAAGCACCACCAACCATCACTATCGACGACTACGAGCTGGAGGTCGTGAATCAGTTCACTTTTCTGGGGTCCACGATCAGCAACAACCTCTCTCTTGATACAGAGATTGACAAGAGGATTGGAAAATCAGCCTTCACACTTGCTCGCCTCACCACACGAGTGTGGAAGAATCCCAAACTCTCTGTCAAGACGAAGATGGCAGTGTACAATGCCTGCGTCATCAGCACACTGCTCTTTGGGAGTGAGACGTGGACAACATACGCCCGGCAGGAAAAGAGACTGAACTCCTTCCACTTGCACTGCATTCGCCACATCCTGGACATATCCTGGCAAGACAAAGTGCCCAACACAGAAATTCTGTCCCGCGCCGGCCTTCCCTCCATGTTCACTCTACTCAGGCAGCGCAGGCTCCGCTGGCTAGGCCACGTACACTGTATGGAGGATGGCAGAATCCCCAAAGACGTCCTCTACGGAGAACTGGCCACTGGCAGGAGAGACGTTGGCCGCCCACAGCTGCGCTTTAGGGACGTCTGCAAGAGAGACATGAAGACCCTGGAGATCAACACAGAGCGCTGGGAGGACCTTGCAACGAACCGCTCCAATTGGAGAGGCACCCTGACCAGACAGCTCAAGGCGGGTGAAGAGAGACTGACTGCTGCAGCAGATGAAAAAAGGACCCGCAGGAAGAACCGCCACAGACCAAGCAGCAGGGAGACCACCCACAAGTGCGACCTGTGTGACAGGGACTGCCATTCACGCATTGGCCTGTTCAGCCACAGGCGGTGCTGTTCCAGCAGAGTAGACATTTAGGATTCTCTTCCATGGTCATCATAGACCGACGGAGGCCGACGAAACCATTGCAATGAAGTTCCATTAAGTCCAACATAGTGTTCTAATCTATCAAGTAGAATATTATGATCAATAATATCAATGTGACGGATGATAAAATAGGCAGCGAACTGAGAGGTTTTAAGTAGGTTTATTAAATCATACCGCCATCATAGGAACTCGCTCCAGCCCTTGTGCAGGCATGCTGGAGCGGGTCCTCAGGCTCTCAGCAGCAGTAGTCAGAAGCAGTTGTAAGAGTGAGAGAATGAACATGAATTTCACTCAGCTTATATACCCAGTTACAGACAATACATGAAAGGCATGGGACATTTACATCACAGTAAGAGCAGGAAGCATGAACACAATACATGAATGGCACATTAACGTCACAGTACTGAGCAGGAAAGAGCCACATGAAGCGAGGCTGCCTGTTGACATTAATACACACATTTCACTGTTATGTTAATTGCTCTAGCCGAGTGTAGATGGCTGCACGGTGGCACAGTGGTTAGCACCGCGGCAGCACAGTTTACTCTGGGCCGGGGGATCGCGGGGATCATGAGATCATGGGTTCGATCCCTGCCCCCAGCCAACAGTGATCTCTGTGGAGTTTGCATGTTCTCCCCGTGTTTGCGTGGGTTTACTCCGGGATTTCTCGGGTTTCCTCCCACATGCCAAAAACATGCAGGTTACGGAGTTAAGGGGCGCTTGCGCATGCAGCGACCGGCAGCTGGTGGCTTGTCACCAGACTGCAAAACAAATCTACCTACGGGTACAAAATAAGTCCCCCCCCAAAAAAAGCTGCACTAAGGTCTAAAAGGACAAGTACAGAAACAAGTCCATTATCAGATAAGGAGGTCATTAGTGACCTTCACTAAGGCTGTTTCAGTACTATGATGGATTTTAAACCCAGATTGAAACTCTTCAAGTAAACCATTTCCCTGCAGGTGGTCAAACAATTGCGTAGCAACAACTCTAAGATTTTTGAACTGAAAGGGAGATCAGAGATTGGTCTATAGTTAGCTAAAACTCCTGGATCCAGCGTCGGCATTTTGAGTAAGGGTTTAATTACAGCAGTTTTAAAAGCCGGCGGTACATGGCCTAATGTTAACCACTTGCGCTCCGTTGTTCCGCAGGCGGGCAAGTCTCTGCATCCTAGGACGCACGAGGGCGCACTCCTGCGCCCTCGTGCACACTCGGACGCATAGTCCAGATTGTGGTGATGTAGGTGGTGATGGTGATGTAGTGGTGTCCAAGCGCCACTAAAAAAAAAACTGCAGAGACAGCCGCGAACAGATTAGTTCATCTGATTGACCTCTCATTCGACTAATAAGAGCCTTGAATTGGGTTTCTGAAACCTTGAAGAGCCAATGAATGAAAACCTAGGAAGGAGGACCCGCCTACTGTGAATGCAGGAGCCAATTGAAGCACAGAAATTCAGGCTGGGTGAAGAGAGATTTACTGCTGCAGCAGATGAAAACAAAGGACGCTGGACAAATCTGCTACAGACCCAGGCTCACCCAGCAGCATGGAGAACACCCACAAGTGGGACCTGCACTCATTCCAGCAGAATAGGATTAGGATTCTCTTCCGTCATCATAGACCGACGGAGGCCGATGACAAAGGTCGTAAATCATTCAAGAAAACCGCAATATTGGAATTATGTTTTGATCGGGATCCACGAGCGGAGCAGCGTCGCGTTCGTCTTACAATGGGGAAGAGAAGTTCGCCACGACTCTGCTGCTGTGAAGAGGTAAGGTGTTATAAGCTAAATTTTTATTTATCCCTGAAAACTGTAATTCAAAAATGACTTTTGACCGATCGGTAAATTATAACTGTACTGCGCACGAAGTACGAAGTGCGTGCGCCGCGATAAACGGTTCATTTGCCGTGTTCGGACTGTGAACGCCCCCCCCCCCGCTGCAGAAGAGGAGCGGGGGGGCGTTCACGGTCCGAACGCCCCCCGGTCTGCGGGGGGAAGCAGGAAGCATATGAGTCTATTCCTTCATGTAGCGATGGCCGTCTTCTGCAGCGAGGGGGGGGGACAACCCCCCCCCCACACACACACACAGTAGCGGGGGGGGGGGCGCTGTGAAAACATGCAAGGAGTGTAATCCATCATGTAGCCAGGGCCGAACTCCGTCTTTTGTACACACACAAACAGACACAGCCCTGAGTGTGACCTTTCATTAGAGCCCAAAATGAAGATTCTACATTCAATTATTCAAAAGTTATAGATGTTTTTCCAAACTGTGCCATTTGGCACAATTTGGCACAGTTCCAAAACGCCTGGGAACTACCTGAGAACAAAGCTGTGTAAAATATTCATTTTTTGTGGTATTGTTACCAAATTTGGATCTCAGCTTGATAACACTTGGTTCTACATTTCTGTTGTATTTTCCAGCCGGATCGGACAGCTGTGTGTTATTTGCAAGCATTTGTATCCAAAAAAACACTGTGTCCAAATTTATTTTCTTCAAGTTCAGTATGTTTAGATGACTGTAACTCAGTGGCTGGAGCACGTAGAGAGATTATGTTTTTTTTGCCAAAAAATTCCAAGTGTTTTCTTTTAAATGAGACCAACCCCATGAAGATGCTGCAAAGGGTTCAATAACAGCTTTCGATTTACTTTGGGCACGTTATTTTTTGGCATTTTTAGGAAAATTGCCCGGAGTGCAGGGGGTTAATGAAGAATTGATTATTTGAAGAATAAAGCTACCAATAAATGGGAAGACTTCTTCAAATAACCTAGCAGGAATAAGGTGTAAAAGACTAGTTGAAGTCTTGGATGAGGAAATTATTTTATCTAACTCTAAAAGGTCAATTGAAGTAAACTGATCCAAACAGATATCATTTGAAGGAGTCGTAGTAGTTACTGTATTTAAGTTAATGGTGGGAAGAATCTGATTGATTTTTATCTCTGACAGATGAAATTTTATTATTGAATAAGTTTATAAAGTCCTGACTAGTAAGCTCTAAGAGAATGCTAGGATTGGCAGAGTCCTGACTCTTTGTCAGCCTGGCTACAGTGCTGAAAAGAAACCTGGGATTATTCTTGTTCAGGTTCGGCAAGCTTCTGTAGACGAATGAGAACAACTCATGCGTAGACTTTGCCAACAACGCTGAGGAGGGAGATGCCCCTGTAGTTGTTGCAGTCGCTTCTCTCCCCTTTATTTTTGTTGAGGGTGATGATCTTGGTGTCCCTCATGTCCTGTGGTATGGCACCTTCCTTCCAGCACTGGCAGAGGACGTCATGCGATGGCAGCAGTAGGGCGATCTTGCAGTGCTTGATCAGGTCGGGGGGTATGCTGTCATTGCCGGGTGCATTGCCAGCGGTCAAGCTATCAATGGCCTTGCTGAGTTCGTCGATGGTTGGCTCGGCGTCAAGTTCGTCCATGGATGGCAGGCAGTTGATGGCATCAAGGGCTGACAGTGTCACAGTGTTCTGTCTGGAAGAGAGGTCGGAGTAGTGTTCCACCCACCTCTCCATCTGCTTGTTCTTTTCTGTGATCATCTCCCCAGTGGAGGATTTGAGGGGGGCCGTCTTGCTCTGAGCCGGACCAAGTGCTTTCTTGATGCCATCGTACATACCACGGATGTTCCCTGTTATGGCAATGGTTTGAATGTCTTGGCTGAGCTGAGTCCAGTACTCGTTGGCACAGCACCGAGCAGTCTGCTGAACTTTGCTTCTCGCAGCCCTGAGAATCTGGAGATTCTTCTCGTTTGGGTACTTCTTGTACTCAGCAAGTGCTGAGCGCTTGGCTTCAATGACGGGGGTCATCTCGGTCAACTTAGCATCAAACCAGTCCTGTGACTTCGAGGTCTTCCTCCCAAAGGTAGCCAAGGCTGTGCGGTGGATGGTGTTTTGCAGCTCTTCCCACTTCTGCTTTGCAGATTCTCCTTTTTGTGGTACACCAAGTTCCTTCTCAAAGGTGGAGGCAAACTGCTCAACAAGTTCTGGTTAGGCCATCTTGCTGGTGTCAATCCGTGCCTTTCCAGGCTGTCTAGCATGATGGAATTTCTTCAGCTGCAGCTTGACCTTGCAACACACCAATGAATGGTCTGTGTCGCAATCTGCACTCTGGAACGAACGGGTGATTAGCACGTTCTTCAGTGAGGTGCGCCTGGTCAGGATCAAGTCCAGCTGGTGCCAGTGCTTTGAGCGCGGATGTCGCCAGGAAGCCTTGCGCTGGGGCTTGGTCTTGAAAAACGGGTTTGTGATGCACAGATCGTGATATGTGCAGAACTTGAGCAGCCACTGTCCGTTGTCGTTCATTCTGCCCACGCCAAATGGTCCAAGACAGGAGGGCCAGGAGTTGTAGTCAGCACCCACTCTGGCATTGAAGTCTCCAAGGAGAATGAGTTGTTCAGAGTTGGGGATGATCCTGACAGTTGTTGCGAGATTCTTGTAGAACTCGTCTTTTGCCTCTGGTGTGGCAGGCAGTGTTGGGGCATACATACTGATGAGGGTGACTGGACCTTGAGTGGTGTTGAGGCGGAGGGTGAGGAGTCGTGCAGAGCCATTGCTGCCCGGTTCCACCATCTTCAGCAAGGTGTTCTTTACTGCGAAGCCCACTCCATGTTCCCTGTGTTCGTCACTGCCCTTTCCCTGCCAGTAGAACATGTAGTCCTTCTCTCTCAGTGTACCTGCGTCAGCCAACCGTGTTTCCTGGAGAGTGGCGATATCCACTCCCAGTCTCTTCCGCTCATTGATGATGGCAGTCTTCCTGGTGTCGTTGATGTCCTTGAGGTTAGCAGCGAGTCCTGTCATCATAGTGCGGACGTTCCAAGTTCCCAGTTTTAGAGGTGGTTCTTTTGTTTTTTTGTCTTGCCTGGTGCAAAGGTTCTCAGCCTGCTGTTCGGACTTGTCCTCATCCCCATGCACCCAATGAGTAAAGCAAGCTGTGGCGGGACAACACCTTATTGGCTGGGGGCTGCCCAGCTTGAGGCGGGCGGTAGCTGTCCAGTGAGATCCAATGATCCCTCCCACCATCCGGAACAACCCCTGGCACCGCGCTCTACGCCAATTGAGCGGTGGCTTATAACCGGTAACTGTCATTCCCCGTGTTTTGTCTACACCAAAGGTGAAGCTGGAGTGTCCTCTCCAGTGATCCGGTGTTCTACCTTCCAGCATTGGGTGTTGGTAGGATTCAAGCCTGGGCAGGAAGATATGGAGGACAAGATGTTGCCCATGCAGCATGTCCCTCCTCTCCATGTCACTGATGAATCCAAAGGAACAGCAGGGCTGCTACAGTTTGGCGCCAGCGCCATCGCAGGAGCTGCCAGAACGATGTTGAGCACAACAGAGAACTGCCTTAGGGTCTCCGACTTTGGATTTTTCCTCAGGGTTGACTCCCGAAGCCTTTCCTGTGACCGGGTGTGCCGCAAGGCAGCGGAGGTTTGAAATCAGGGTTTACCTTCCCCTATATGGGCTACCTTCCCAGGTTGATGAGCCACCATCTACCCAAAGCATCTGGTTTTAAGACACCAGAGATCCGCCCTCGCCCCTTCTCCTATTAGTAAAAGCAGTTCCGCTGGGCTTAGAGACTAAACCACACGGGAAGGCTAGGAGTTGGACTTAGTTGTCAGAGGCTTTTTGAGATGCACGCCATAAGGAGCATTTTATGAGCACTGGGAGCTTAACCCCAGTGCCGCTCCTGGCTATGACAACCTTGGAACCCTTGAAGCCCTTTTATATTCAGGTGTAGTTTTAATTCTGGCATACTCAATATCATTGGAGCAAGAGAAATGTCCAAGCGAGCATGTGTTTTTGCTCTTGCAGAATGTAAGAAAATTAATGTTCTGTTCATTCAGGAAACTCAACGTTCTGAGTACAATGCTACTGACTTGAGACGGGAATTTCAAGGGGAAGTTATCCTCAGTCATAAAAATGGCAGCAGTGGTGGAGTGGGTATTTTATTTTCTCGAGATTTTATTCCACTTGCTTATGACATTGATGAGATAATTGCAGGCCACATTTTAAAAGTCCAAGCTGTTTTTGAGAATGTGAAAGTTGTTTTTATAAATGTGTATGCTCCAACCGTAGGCACAGAAAGACTGGCCTTTTTAAATATTTTCAATGATACAATCAAAAAGTGCAGTAACGATTTTTTTTTTATTTGTGTAGCATCATCTCACTTTGGCTCATCAATAAGAATTATTCTTCTGCTTAAAGACATTGTTTCACCCAGGAAAAAGACAGCAAGGAAACTGTTATTTTACCCCAAGCCATAACTGAACTCACATTCCTTTGTTAAAACCAGTCTCAGGAATTCACCGTAATGCATTTCCTGTTTTGACTTTATGGCCCCATAAACATGGAGATATGGAACAGAACCCTGGAGACACCAGGAAAAGTAAATGGACCCTTATGTTTTAATGTGAAAATCAATCAATGGGTGTGAAATATATTAATCCGTGATTATATATATATATATATATATATATATATATATATATATGCATGTTAAAATGTTTAAATTCATGTTTATTTTTGCATGTTGATTTATAAGTTGCATGAACACTGAAATAGGTTAAAGTTATACATAAATGTATAGAGAAATATTGCAATATTGAAACTTGTGTATTAGAATTTGCAAAACGAATATCAAATCATGTGACTGCTAGCAGCCAATCTCTGCTTGACAACAGCTCTCAGTGTTGTTTGTTCCAAACAAAAGACTGTTTGCTCATTGGACTAAAGTTCATAAAGCCTGCCCAGATTCCCCCAGATAAAAAAGAAACAACGCCCTTTTTCATCCTCTTTTTTGCCATTTCTCTTTTTTGGCTTTTCACTTCTATTGTGTTCGTCTCTACACAGCAGAGAACTACCGGAGAACACAGGAGGATCTTCATTTTCAACTGCCACGCAAGGAATCACTTGAGTGACATTCTTGTTCATCTGCTGTGATAAAAGTCTGAAGTTCGATAAAAATTTGATATCTAATCAGATGCAAATTAAGGAATCATTAACATAACTCCTCTTTTCATTAAAATCCCATTTTCATCTTCTTAGAGTAATCCAGAACTTTTCATATAATTAGTAAAACTTTCCCCATAAATTTGCGTTGTTTCCATAATCTGTTAACTTCAAACTGATCTAAATTCATTTCACAGTTAACCCTGGTTCTACAGATGTTGACATTGTTAACCACTTGCGCTCCGTTGTTCCGCGGGCGGGCAAGTGGCTGCGTCCTAGGGCGCCCTCGTGCGCTCTCGGACGCATAGTCCAGATGGAGGTGATGTAGGTGGTGTTGGCGTCCAAGCGCCACTGAAAAAAAAAAAGCTGCAGACACAGCCGCGAACAGATTAGTTCATTTGATTGACCTCTCATTCGACTAATAAGAGCCTTGAATTGGGTTTCTGAAACCTTGAAGAACCAATGAATGAAAACCTAGGAAGGAGGACCCGCCTACTGTGAATGTAGGAGCCAATTGAAGCACAGAAGTTCGGGCTGGGTGAAGAGAGATTTACTGTTGCAGCTGATGAAAACAAAGGACGCTGGACGAACTTGCTACAGACCCAGCAGCATGGAAAACACCCACAAGTGGGACCTGCACTCATTCCAGCAGAATAGACGTTTAGGATTCTCTTCCGTCATAATAGACCGACGGAGGCCGACGACAAAAGTCGTAAATCATTCGCCAAAACTGCAATAATGGAATTATGTTTTGACCGGGATCCACGAGCGGACCAGCGTTGCGTTCATCTGACAATGGCGAAGAGAAGTTCACCAAGACTCTGCTGCTGTGAAGAGGTAAGGTGTTATAAGCTAAATTTATTATTTATCCCTGAAAATTGTAATCAAAAAATGACTTTTGACCGATCGGTAAATTACAACTGCACGGCGCACAAAGTACGAAGTGCGTGCGCCGCAATAAACAGTTCATTTGCCGTGTTCGGACCGTGAACGCCCCCCCCCCACTGCAGAAGAGGAGCGGGGGGGAAGGAGTTCAAGGTCCGAACGCCCCCTGGTCCGCGGGGGGAAGCATATGAGTCTATTCCGTCCTGTAGCAATGGCCGTCCTCTGTAGTGAGGGGGGGGACAAACCCCCCCCACACACACACACAGTAGCGAGGGGGAGGTCGCTGTGACAGCGTTGCTGTGGAAACATGCAATGAGTGTAATCCGTCATGTAGTGAGGGCCGAACTCCGTCCTTTGTAGCGGCGGGGGGACAACCCCCCCCCCACACACACACACACAGACACAGCTCTGAATGTGGCCTTTCATTAGAGCCCAAAATGAAGATTCTACATTGAATTATTCAAAGGTTACAGATGTTTTTCCAAACTGTGCCATTTGGCACAATTTGGCACAGTTCCAAAACACCTGGGAACAGCCTGAGAACAAAGCTGTGTAAAATATTCATTTTTTGTGTTATTGTTATCAAATTTGGATCTCCGCTTGATAACACTTGGTTCTACATTTCTGTTACATTTTCCAGCCAGATCGGACAGCTGTGTGTTATTTGCAAGCATTTGTATCCAAAAAAACACCGTGGCCAAATTTATTTTCTTCAAGTTCAGTATGTTAAGATGACTGTAACTCAGTGGCCGGAGCACATAGAGAGATTATGTTTTTTTGCCAAAAAATTCCAAGTGTTTTCTTTTAAAGGAGACCAACCCCATGGAGATGCTGCAAAGGATTGAAGAACAGCTTTTGATTTACTTTGGGCACGTAATTTTTTGGCATTTTTAGGAAAATTGCCCGGAGTGCAAGGGGTTAATCTATCATTTACAAGTTTAATTTTATGGTTAATGAAATCATTGCATCCATCCATCCATCTTCTACTGCTTTTCCGAAGGTCCGGGTCGCAGACGCAGCAGTTCAAGCAGAGAAGCCCAGACTTCCCTCTCCCCAGCCACCTGCTCCAGCTCTTCAGAGAGGATACCAAAGTGTTCCCAGACCAGCTGGGGGACTTAGTCTCTCCACCGAGTCCTGGGTCTGCCCCGCGGTCCCCTCCCAGTGGGACGTGCCCGAAACACCTCAGGTGGGAGGGGTTCAGGAGGCATTCTAATCAGATGCCCATACCACCTCAACTGGCTCCTTTCAATGTGGAGGAGCAGTGGTTCTACTCTGAGCCTCTCCCAGATGACTGAGCTCCTCACCCTATCTCTGAGGGTGAGTCCAGCAATCCTACGGACAAAGTTCATTTCAGCCGCTTGTGTCCGCGATCTTGTTCTTTCGGTCATTACCCAAATCTCGTGACCATAGGTGAGAGTAGGAACGTAGATTGACTGGTAAATCGACAGCTTTGCCTTAGAACTAAGCTCCCTCTTCACCACAACAAACCGGTGCAACATCCGCATCACTGCAGATGCTGCTTCAATCCATCTGTTAATCTCTCGCTCCATTTTCCCCTCACTCGTGAATAAGAACCCCAAGATACTTAAACTCCTCCACTTGGGGCAGGAGCCTGTCCCCCAACCCAGAGAGGACAATCCACCTTTTTTCGGCTGAGGACCATGGACTCGGACTTGGAGGTACTGATTCTCATCCCAGCCGCTTCACACTCAGCGGCAAACCATCATTCGTATATTCATATATTGTTATGTTATTCGTAATTCATATACTGTTACAGATTATGGTGCTGCCCATGAGATGCTGTGGTTCAACTTGAAGCACACTCAGAATGAAATATGAAAGCATAACTGTGTGTGATTTGGTCAACTTATAACTTTTAAACAACGGTGAAGTGAAATTGTGCCTCTGCTGCGGTGCAGCCATTGTCTTTGTCTCTGTGTCACGAGGGGGAAAGGGTGAATTCGCCCGCTTCCTCTGCTGCTGCTGTGTGTGTGTGTGCTGAATCTCTTACCTCCTTCTTCTCCTAGTCTGCTCCCCTGTGCACAGGTGGATTTCCCGGCGGCGGACCACTCCTCTCCATCACCGTTCCCTCGCTGCTGCACCGGGCGCTCCAGGTCGCTGTCTTCCGGGCTTCACCCTTGCTGTGCCAGCCACCTGCCATTTCCAAGTAAGCCAGTCATCATTATCATATCTCCTGTGTTGGTGTGGTGCCCGTTACCCTTCTCCCTTTGCTTCTCCCATAGGGTTGTCCGGCTGTACGGCCTCCTGCCTCCGTGCCCGACGCAGACGCCACCACCAACACATTTACATCTCGCAGACACACACTCATACACACTTGTTGTTAATAAAGCTATTAGATCTACCCTGAGCCTGCGTGTGTGTCTCCTGAGCCATGCATTATGTCACAAAGCAGTTTTTTTTCTGTACACCCCACATTCACCCGCCCTTACAATGGCTAAGGTGAATATTTTGTGCACATCAAACCATTATCAGGGTTAGCCATATGAACATTTCTAAATACAGAACTGAAAATATTAGGTGTCCCAGTTACTGCACATGGATATAAAGCTTGGACTGTAGTTGTTGGCTTTTAATGTATGTGTAAGCAGTTATTGGACTCCATAACATACTGCAATGGCATATTTTCCCCAACCGTTTTAACAGTGTTAAGACAGTGAAAAAATTAGTAGTAACAGACAACACATGATGTCAACAGTCATGGGTTTATTCAACATTTTCAACAACACTAGTCATTGCTTAATTACCTCCGCCAAGGAGGTTATGTTTTTGCCGGGGTTTGTCTGTCTGTCTGTCTGTGTGTTGGTTAGCAAGATAACTCAAAAAGTTTTGTACGGATTTCGATGAAACTTTCAGGTGTTGTTGGAAATGGTACAAGGAAGAACTGATTAAATTTTGGTTGTGATCCGGATCACCATCCAGAACAAAACCGCCATTACGGAAAATGCCATTTTCGTGAATAACTTCTGAGCCACTAATCCTATCATTGTCAATCCAGTTGCTAGTCATATGTTTTCATGGTCAAGGAATCTGAAAACGTACACACAAACACTGTATGGGGGGAACTGTGGCCGCCATTACGGAAAATGCCATTTTCCTGAATAACTACTGAACCACTAATCCTATCATTGTCAATCCAATTGCTAGTCATATGTTTTCATGGTCAAGGAATCTGAAAACGTACACACAAACACTGTATGGGGGGAACTGTGGCGCTTGGCGGAGGTCTGCGCTCTCCGAGTGCTTTTCTAGTTTATGTACATGCTACTGGACACTGTGGGGAAACCGGGTCACACACGCTGTGCGAGGTTTTCAAGGATCGCCAGGAGAACGTTATGGAAGGCAGCATTTTGAGCCATCTCCTCCCTTCGTAGGGCGACTTCGGCCTCCCTGGCATGACAGGCCTCATCCACAAGCCGGTTTACAGTCTGCATTTGCTGGGAATTCAGTGCAATCTGTTCCCACTGTAGCGCCATCCCTTCACGCTGGAGCTCCATCCCTTCCCGCTGCAGCTGTATCTGCTCACGGTGCTCTTCCCGTTCAGCATCTTGCATCGCGGCAAACACAGTGGAAAGCTCTCGTGTGGGGTTGCTCCACTTCCTCTTACCTACACCAAAGACAGAAATGTGTGCTGGCCAGTAAAAGCAAGAGCAAAACATGTAGCGGTACATCTCCAAAAATTCAAAAATAATGTAACAGTTCAATATTTTTGGACACTCATTTCAGAGGGTGAGACCTATATATTATACAGAACATTAATCAGACAGTGAAATATTTTTAGAGTTTATTTATTGGCTTACAGTGCCTGAATATCCCAAATTACTTTTCTCGAAAAATAGATGGTTAACCCCTTGCACTCAATTTCCGTAAAAATGCCAAAAAATAATGTGCCCAAATTAAATCCAAAGCTGTTCTTCAACCCTTTGCAGCATCTTCATGGGGTTGGTCTCATTTAAAAGAAAACACTTTGAATTTTTTGGCAAAACAGTCATAATCTCTCTAAGTGCTCCGGCCACTGAGTTACAGTCATCTAAACATAGTGAACTTGAAGAAAATAAATTTGGCCTGGGTGTTTTTTTGGATACAAATGTTTGCAAATAACACACAGCTTCAGATCCGGGCTGGAAAATGTAACAGAAATGTAGAACCAAGTGTTATCCAGCTGAGGTCCAAATTTTGTAACAATACCACAAAAACTGAAAATATTACACAGCTTTTTCCTCAGGTAGTTCCCAGGCATTTTGGAACTGTGCCAAATTGTGCCAAATGGCACAGTTTGGAAAAACGTCTGTAACTTTTGAATGCTTTAATGTAGAAGCTTCATTTTGGGCTCTAATGAACGGTCACACTCAGGGCTGTGTCTGTGTGTGTGTGTGGGGGGGGGGTTGTCCGAGGTCCGAGTTGAACATGCCGATGCGCGAATGCTGTCACACAGGTTGCATTTGTGGGTGGTCTCCGTGCTGCTGGGTCTGTGACGGTTCTTCCTGCGGGTCCTTTTTTGATCCACTGCAGCAGTCTGTCTTCACCCAGCCTTAAAAAAAAACAGCTGGCAAACTTCTCTGCTTCAATTGGCTCACTGCATTCACAGCGTTGGTAGGCGGGTCCTTCTTGCTAGGTTTTCAGTCATTGGTTCTTCAAGGTTTCAGAAACCCAATTCAAGGCTCTTATTAGTTGAATGAGAGGTCAATCAGATGAACTAATCTGTTCGCGGCTGTGTCTGCAGCTTTTATTTTCAGTGCGCGCTTGGACGCCATCACCATCTCCATCATGCGTCCTACATTACCATCTCCATCATGCGTCCTAGAGCGCACGAGGGCGCTCGAGAGCGCCCTTGTGCGCTCTGGGACGCAGAGACTTGCCCGTCCGCGGTACAATGGAGTGCAAGAGGTTAAGTAAAAATCCCCCCCCCAAAAAAAATACTAAAAAAAAGAAATGTTCTCAAAAGTATGTAGATTTATGGAGAAACTGATTTCATTTTCCAGCAGGAGTTTGCAGTCCCCCCACAGTACCAAAACTATCAAAACCTGGTGTAATGGCCATGGCATGATTGTGTTTGATTTGGCCATGAAACTCTCCTGACATAAAGCCCATATGGATTGTCAAGAAGATGAGAGATACCATCTATGAGTTTCACTTTCTGAAATGAGTCACAAAAAATCTCACTTTGTCATGACATTGCAATTATTGAGATATAACTGTACACGGGAGACACACTGGTGAAAGGCAAGTGGTTGGGTTTGACAAAATTCTTTTGTTGTTGTGTATCACAACTGTGTATCGGTACAGCACATTTAGCAAATGCCCGGTTTATGTTTCAAATGTTTCAAATGCCTTGCTTTTTATGGTGGCCTCAGAAATGTGAATGCGTTCATACAGTGGGCTCACCTGAATCATGACAATGAAGCATGATGACTTTCAAAAACTGAGTTTTGTGCTACAACAGCTCTGCACATGTACCTTTTCCAAGCATGTGATTCATGGTGTAAAATAAACAGTACAGCAACACTGCAGTGGGGAAATACACTTCACTTCACTTCTTTAGTGCAGTTCTACACAGCCATCATCGAGTCCATCCTCACCACCTCCATAACCGTGTGGTACGCAGGAGCCACTGCCAGGGACAGACTAAGGCTGCAGCGCGTCGTGCGCACTGCTGAGAAGGTGATCGGCTGCAAGCTCCCATCTCTCCAGGATCTGTACATCTCCAGGACCCGGAGGCGTGCTGGCCGGATCATAGCCGATCCCTCACACCCTGGTCACGTACTGTTTGCCCCCCTCCCCTCTGGTAGAAGACTTCGGTCCATCCAGACTAAAACCTCCCGTCACATGAACAGCTTCTTCCCCTCTGCCATTAGACTGCTGAACACTAAGTGACTTATTGACTCTCGTGCACCATGTACAGCAGCTCAACCAGACTCATGTCAATCATCACTGTTTTCTTCCTGCATTACCGACTGCACTATATAGTTCTCCACAGTATCTGCTGCTGGCTAATATATATTTTGACTGTTGACCAGTATCACTTAATCTTATCCTACACTTTATTACATGTATAGTTTATTTCTCTTATCTTATCATGTTTAATGTTGCAGCATTGTACCGAGACAAATTCCTAGTTTGTGTACTACATGAACAATGGCAATAAACCTGATTCTGATTCTGATTCTGATTCTGATTCACGGGTATGTGGGTCTATCATGAGGCTTGGATATTAACTTTGTACGTCACAGTTTTTTAAAAATGCACTTGTATAGCTGGAGATTTCGGCTCTGCTTGACATGAATTAATAAACTATAACGTGTGTATATACTGTATATTTGACTATTGGGTTTTACCTGTACCCCCAAGATACTTAAACTCCTCCACTTGGGGCAGGAGCCTGTCCCCAACCCAGAGAGGACAATCCACATTTTTCCAGCTGAGGACCATGGACTCAGACTTGAAGGTGCTGATTCTCATCCCAGCCGCTTCACACTCAGCGGCAAACTGTCCCAGCAAGAGCTGTAGGTCATTGCTGGATGAAGCCAACAGGACAACATCATCTGCAAACAACAGAGATGAGATCCTGTGGTCACCAAGCATGACACCCTCCATTCCCTGGCTGCGCCTAGAAATCCTGTCCATAAAAATTATGAACAGGATCGGTGACAAAGGGCAGCCCTGGCGGAGTCCAACTCTCACTGGGAATGACTCCTACCGAGAGTTGGCAATACGAACCAAACTCTCACAACGGTCGTACAGAGACCGAATAGTTCGTAACAACAGGAGTTTAAGTATCTTGGGGTCTTATTCATGAGTGAGGGGAAAATGGAGCGAGAGATTGACAGATGGATTGGAGCAGCATCTGCAGTGATGCAGACGTTGTACCGGTCTGTTGTGGTGAAGAGGGAACTTAGTTCTAAGGCAAAGCTGTCGATTTACCAGTCAATATACGTTCCTACTCTCACCCATGGTCACGAGCTTTGGGTAATGACCGGAAGAACAAGATCGCGGATACAAGCGGCTGAAATGAGCTTTCTCTGTAGGATTGCTGGACTCACCCTCAGAGATAGGGTGAGGAGCTCAGTCATCCGGGAGAGGCTTAAAGTAGAACCGCTGCTCCTCCACATTGAAAGGAGTCAGTTGAGGTGGTATGGGCATCTGATTAGGATGCCTCCTACCTCTTGCTTGAGGTGTTTCAGGCACGTCCCACTGGGAGGAGACCCCGGGGCAGACCCAGGACTCAGTGGAGAGACTATGTCTCCCAGCTAGTCTGGGAACATCTTGGTATCCTCCCTGAAGAGCTGGAGCAGGTGACTGGGGAGAGGGAAGTCTGGGCTTCTCTGCTTGAACTGCTGCCTCCGCCATCCAGACCTCCGGAAAAGCGGTAGAAGATGGATGGATGGATGGATGGATGGATGGATGGATGGATGGCTTTACCTGTGCGTGAACGTGTTGCCGAAGTTGTGCAACACAGTGACGGAGCTGGACTTGGTTCTGGTTCCGGATGCTCAACATCGCGAGCAGGAGAACCCGGGGTGCTCATGTCAAGGGAGGGGGGCTCCATCGGTGTGGAAGAAAAATCTAGAAAGAAAGGACACACAATTGTAATGTATAACACGACAGTGCAACATGTACGCAAAGCTTTTTAAAAAACCATTAGCATATTTCGCCGTTTTCCTTTTCATACGCGAATTCTATACAGCCAGCGTGATGGCGAGCTAGCTAGCGCTGCTACCGCTCCACTACGATTCACTCACGAGCCACAATACAATGGCGTTGTACTTGTTATTATATAATTACAGTTAGTATAACACCAATAGGCTGGATAAAGCAAAAACAATATCACAAAAAAAAACCACTCACCGTCCATGGTTAACAGTGTGGCCGACGGGTCCACTCCCATCTCTCGCCCATTGCTTGCTGGCTGGTTACCATAAATAGCGTCCATGAGCTTGAACCACTTCCACTGTTTGCGGTTCGCCCCGCTTCGACTGTTGTGGTCCTTTGTGGCCCAGTACCCGCACTTCAGTTTTTTTAATTTCTCCCGACATTGTTTGATTGTTTGGGTGTACCCGCTGGCGGACAACTGCGCCACGACATTGTGAAATATCTTCTCATTCCGGTGGGCTCTGTCTAACTCCCTCTGGATCCAGTCGTCACCCACAATGCTGAGAAAGGTGATTACCTCCTCCTGGGACCACGGTCCAGAAGTAGAAGTAGAAGATTTTTGTGAGCATGAATTTGAAGCCATGATCTCTACCGTTCGCAGTGACTTTTAAAAATGGTGGTTGCGCTACAACGGCGCTGTGCTATGGTGCTACGCCTGCTCTGATGACGCTACGCCCAGACCAATGAATGGTCAGCAGTGGTGTGACAAAACCGTGCTGGTACCCTTCGGACTTGCTCTGAAATGGTGCCGATAAAACTGGCACAGTTCCAAAATAACGGAACCGTAAGAACTTCCGGTTCCAAATGGATAAGCGGACAAAGGGTGCCGAACCGTACCAAACCGTGCCAAACTGACCCTACTGGAAAAGCGCCTTTAGTTGGGTCTGGGCCACAGCAAACAGCCTTGAGGGCCATGGTTACACGTTTGACCAATTTGTGGTCACTTTTTGTTGCGCGTTCGACCACACCAAGAGTCAGGGGAACATTATGAGCCGCCTTATGACTCTCCGCCAGGGGGCTCGGTCTGTGGCCAAGTTCTCTCTGGAGTTTCAGGTTGAAGCGGCAGACTCAGGATGGAACGAGGTTGCGTTATGCAACGTGTTCCTCCACGGGTTGAATGACCATCTCCACGACGATCTGGCGGTTTATGCTGTTCCTGAGACGCTTGACGGTCTTATTAATCAGGCTGTGGGGTTGGACAACAGCCATCGTGAGTGTGCGAAGGAGCGACAGTCCTCCTCTCGCTGGTCCGCCGGGCATGTGCCCACCACGGGGACTGACACTGGGGGGCTAGTCCTCCTCCCGAACCGATGGATCTCAGCCGGTTTCGTTTAACTGAGGCTGAGCGTCGGCAAAGGAGGAGAGCTGGCGCATGCTTGTACTGTGCTTCCCCGGAGCACAGTCGGGACGAGTGCTCCTGGCCGCCAAAAAGACGCAGCCCATCAGTAACCATGGGGGGTATGGCGGGCTGGACCAAGTCTACTCCCCCCTGCAATTTCTCTGTTCAGGTCTTCGTGCAATTGCCGTGGGTCGAAAGGAGAGTCATAGTGTTAGTCGATTCAAGGGCAGAGGGCAATTTTGTGTCGGTCCGGCTCGTGCGGGACCTGGGTATTCTCACTTCTAAATTGTCCCCCCCAACGACGTGTTACCACCATATCTGACAGCGAGGTTGCGGTGGTCGCCAAATGCATGTGGCCGGTTGCCATCCTCTTGTCTGGGAATCACTGGGAGGAACTAACACTCCTAGTTCTCCCAGATTCATCTTCCCCAATGATTCTTTGTTATCCGTGGCTCTGGAGGCACAGCCCCATGATAAATTGGGGCGTAATTCCATCTCCTCCAGGAGCCTGTTTTGTTTGGCCAATTGTTTAAGTTCAGCGGAATGTGCTCCATCCCTCCCGGTCTCTCCTCCTCCGGTCGAGTCGCTGGATCTCAGCCTCGTCCCCCGGGCTTATCATGATATAGGGGAGGTCTTCAGCAAGTCAAGAACGCTGTTGCTGCCACCTCATCGCTCTTACAACTGTGCTGTGGACCTCATCCCGGGGACAAAGCTGCCACCCAGCCGGCTCTATAGTATTTTGGGGACGGAGAGGGGGGCTATGGAGAAGTATGTCAAAGAGTCGCTGAACGCCGGCCTTATTTGGCCATCTTCGGCTCCTCTCAGGGCCGGGTTCTTCTTTGTCGGTAAGAAAGATGCTCACTCTGCCCGTGTATCAAATACCATGAGCTCACCGCCATAACAGTTAAGGAAAAATATCCCCTGCCCTTGATGAATTCCGCATTTGAGCTCCTTCAGCGCTCATGGGTGTTTACCAAATTAGACCTATGCAACGCGTACCCTCTCATTCACATTCGTGAGGGGGACGAGTGGAGGACAGCGTTTAAAACACACTTGGGGCAATTCGAGTATTTGGTGATGCCGTTTGGGCTCACCAATGCCCCCGCTGTCTTCCAACGGTTAATTAACGACGTCCTCCGCGATATGCTCTATCAATTTGTGTTCGTCTATTTGGATGACATTTTGATCTTCTCCCGCTTGTCAGAGGAACATGAGGTCCACGTTAGGACCATTTTACAATGGCTCTTGGAGAACCAGCTCTACGTTAAGGCTGAGAAGTGCGAATTCTCCACAATATCTACTTCCTTCTTGGGCTTCATAGTAGCTGAGGGGAGACTGATTGCCGACCCGGCCAAGATGAGGGCAGTGCTCGATTGGCTGATGCCCCATTCCCGCAGGGAGCTTCAACGCTTCCTCGGGTTTGCAAACTTTTATTGTAGGTTCATCAGGAACTACAGTAGGGTTGCACTGCCCATAACACAGCTGACCTCCGTTAAGGTCCCCTTTCGGTGGACCGAGGCAGCGGAGCAGGCCTTTTCTAAATTAAAGGGCCTGTTCACTGACACACCAATCTTGGCCCAGGTCGACACGCGGCTCCAGTTCGTCCTTGAAGTGAATGCTTCTGATTCGGGGGTGGGCGCTGTTCTCTTGCAGCGCTCACTCTCCGACCAGAAGCTCCATCCATACGCATATTTCTCTCGTCGGCTCACGACAAGACTCCATGGCATCCCAGTGGATATCGTGTCTGACCGGGGGCCACAGTTTACATCTCAGGTTTGGAAGGCCTTCTGCCGCACCCTGGGAACCACGGTGAGCCTCTCGTCTGGGAACCACCCGCAGAGCAACAGGCAGGCAGAGCACACCAATCAGTCCTTGGATATCAGTGTGACGTCACACTGGTGTCAGGAGTGGTGATGGAGCAAGATGTTGGCCAGGACCCGGGTGGAGGTCCAGCGGCCGGGGTGGTTCATCGCCCGGCTGGGAACGGAGCGCAGAGCTGAGACGCCGACTCCCGGAGTGGCTCACTGCGATGGACGGACCAGCGCACCCCACCTTCCGCCTTTTTCAAGGCAGAGTGGGCCAAGCAGAGCAAACCAGCCCCGCTTCCCGCCCTTTTCAGGGCAGGACGGGCTGGCGATTCCAGGGCGATCAGGAGTGGTGATCGACCAGGAGGCGACTGTCCCATCCATCCGGCAGTGGGCCAAGATTCCCCGCTACAACGGCGAGAACTTGTTGGATGACCACCTGGCCCAGGTCGAGTTGACTGCCATGCTGAACGACTGGCGACCGGAGGAAACTGCCGTGCTAACAGCGAGGGGGAGGAGGAGGAGTTACGGCAGACCACGGCGGCGCGTCCACAGAGGAGATGGCCGCAGCGACGCGAGGAAGGGTGCTTCCATTGCGGAAAGCCAGGGCACATCGCACGGTACTGCCCCGCCCCCACCCCGCGGGAAACTGGCCCCTCGCCGACGTTAAATTAGAGCGAGGTGGCATGGACAGGGAAAGGCCGCCTCCCGCAGATGCTTCCCTCGGTGGCGACATCACAGAGGCCCTCGGCGCGCAGCAGCAGCAGAGTGAGCAGGACAGATCTGCGCTTTTCCCGGGCTCGGCAGGGGCTGGACGCCTGGACACGGGCTAGCGGCCACCTGGGAGGTCCTGGCAGCGGTGGGACTCATGACTCCCACTGCCAGGGGAGGAACTGTGCGTAGTCCTACTGAAGCTGTTAGATGTGCTGGTCGTCGCCATCGAAGCCACCCCCAACACCTGGATTGATTCGCGCTGGACTTCTGGGTTGGACTTTGATTTTTCTGGGGACAGAAACCAGTCCGGGGGGGGGGGGGCAGTGTAATGTCGGGGCCGTATTAAGGGGAGCAGGGATTTCCCAGCATGCTTTGCCAGCTGAAAATGTTACTGTGTGTGTGTGTTATTACTAAGTTATTATACTGCTGTGTCATTATAACTACGTTATAATGACCCAGCAGTGTTTATAGGCAGGATTAGGGCAAGATGTATCATGTGTTGTATAACCATGATTGAAACGGAGGTCTGGGAGAATGACCTTCCCTCCTGTCTGTGCTCAGGGGTGTTGGGGTTGGGTGTGTGAATAAAGCCTGCTCGTCGAAACAATCTGCTCCTCTTCTTTGTGTGAACCCCGCACACGTCACACACCACCTTGTGGTGCGTGGCAGCTGAGCACCCTTCATTGTGGAGTTCACATCTGACCTAGGTAGAGTATTCCATGAACACGGCTGTTTCCTCATCCACGGGGCTCACTCCCTTCGAGGCATCACTGGGGTACACACCTCCACTGCTGCCTATGGCTGAGAGGGAGGTCGTGGTTCCTTGGGTGGGGGCACATGCTCGCCGCTGCAGGTGCATCTGGAGGCCCACGTACGCCGGTCTTACCTGCTCTGTGGAGCGCAATCAGGTGGCGGCGGACAACATTGGATGCACGCACCCAAGTACGCAGTGGGACAGCAGGTCTGGTTGGCGGCCAGTCAGGTGCCCTTGAAGACTATGTCCAAGAAGCTGTCTCCACGCTTTATCGGGCCCTTCCCGATCTCCAGAATTATCAACGAAGCTGCCTCCTCCTCCCCGGATCATCGATGGTCACCCCGCCCCCACGGTCCGCTGGATCTTGGATGTTCGCCATCGGGGCCAGGGTGTCCAGTATTTGGTGGATTGGGAGGGCTACAGCTCGGAGGAGTGATCCTGGGTTCCTTTGGCCTGGATATTGGATAAAGAGATGCTCTGGTCCTACCATCAGGCCCATCCCGATAAGCCCTGTGGACCACCAGGAGGCGCTCCTAGAAGGGAGGGCCCTGTCATGGGCGGTGAGAACGCGCCCCCTCCTTCCCATTCATCTCTCCACTGCTCATCAGTGCACCTGAGAGAGAGGACACACCTGCGCCCTCTTATCAGCCAGCGCATTTAAGGAAGCTCACTTCAGTGATTCAACGCGGGCTCATCTGGGTATACTACCATGCAGACAAGTAAGTCGTCTCTTACACAATGGTAGAAGAGGTTATTTATCCTTGTGCTTTCTCTCTTTGGTGCAGGTTGCTGCCACGGTGTAGGTGTGTCGCTGAGGGCTGCGCACGCTCTCCTGGCACAACTTTTCTCACGATGGAAACTTCCGCCCGGTCAGACTCTACCCGCAGTCTCCTGCTCTGCCAGTTGGTCTATTCCCCGCTGGGGTTCGACCTGCGCTCCCTCAGAGCCCACGTAAGTGGTAATGTGGCTCACCTATTTCCCCTATTTCCATTCCTCTGCTTACAGCTCTCACTTTCTCTCCACAGGCCCATTCCTCTGGTGAGTGACTGTTCTGTAGCAGAGCGGGTTTTGATATTTAATAAAACATTCAAGCATGTTTACTGTTTGATTGTCCTTTGTTGCTGCACCTTACACGTGGGCTGAATATTCTAATCAGTCATGACAATTAACAACTTGATCGCTTCAATGCTGTGGCATCGACTGTCTTGTGTGGACTCTCCATCCAATTTGCTGGCCAGAATATAATCTATAAATGTGAACTTTTTCTGGGACCGTCTTCAGTGGGTTCCCCAGAGCATCCTGTGTTTATGTAGGGAAGAAGGTGGTCAAGGAGTCATCCATCTGGCCAGCAGGGGGGCGTCTTTCGTCTGCAGTTCATTCAGCGACTGCTGAGTGGCCCTCTCGACCTTGTGTGGAGACCTATTGCCAGAGCTGTCCTGGCTCGCTGTGGAGGGATGGGACTAGAGGAGTCATTATTTTTAATGGACTTAAAGAACCAAAAACTCCCAGAACTTCCTCAGTTTTATCAAAGTGCTTTTAAAATCTGGGGACTTTTTAAAAAGAACTCTTCCCAGGCTTCCTTGTCACCTTTTTGGATTTTAAAGGAACCACTTGTGTTCGGGACCCGTTTTGATGTGGGCAATGTTTTATGACTTTCTGTTTTAAAAAAGTTCCTTTCTGCAAAGGTTACAACGCTGGGACACTTGGTGAACTTATGTGGTCCTAACTTGGACGATGCTGTTGCCCTGTGCTCAGCTCTTGGGATTTCTTCAGTCAGAGTTATAATGAACTTGCTGAAAGATTGGAGAGACTACCTCTCCGCAGAAGAACACTCTGCCATTGTTTTACACTGCAAAAACTCTGTGCAAACTGCTGTTGAGCCTTTTTCTTTTAATGTTTTATCTCCTGATTTTAAAGATGGCACTGGTGTGTTTTTAAACTCTGAACACATTAACACTTTTTGACTCTTCTGGTAAAAAAAATGTATGGACTCCTGGTGAAAGTTTTTTAATGTGAATAAATTTAAAGGTCGAGCTGATACACCATGGAGGAAACACTTGGGTTTGGGTTCAGAGGTGAGGCCTGCCTGGAGAGCACTCTATAAACCATCATTAACTAAGAAAGTTGGAGACCTGCAATGGCGAGTTTTACATGGTGCTGTGGCTGTAAATGCTTTTATCTCTATTTTAAACCCAAATGTTGTTGAGGTTTGTCCATTTTGTCCTCAGAAAGAGACTGTGTTTCATTGTTTTCTGGACTGTAACAGACTGCAGTTGCTGTTTGTTTTTTGGGGGAAGCTGTTTTATCTGTTTGGAGAAGTCTTTTCCTTGCAGATTTTTATCTTGGGTTTTCCATATAGACAGAGAAACAAGAGAAAAAGTGAACTGCTAAATTTCATCCTGGGTCTGACTAAAATGGCTGTTTATGTTAGTAGGAAAAGAAAAATTGAACAAATGCTGGATTGTAATGTAAAAGACATGCTGGTAAGCATGATCAAGACTCGAATAATGATTGATTACAATTACTATCATCTGATGCAAAATGTTGGAACTTTTGAGGCTATGTGGTGCTTTAAGCACATCCTGTGTTGTGTTAAGGAGGGGAAAATCACTTATGGTGTGGTTCTGATGTAAGAAGCAAGTTTTTGTTTTAGTTTTCTTGGTTTAGTTACTTGTGTCTTTGATTTCTTGTCAGTGAATTGATTTACTTTTCATTGCTTCTTTTAGTTGGAGTGTTTTTCTGTTGAACTTGTGACAATAAAGGCATGCTGAAAAGTCTCTCTCTCTCTCTCTCTCTCTCTCTCTCTCTCTCTCTCTCTCTCTCTCTCTCATGCGTGAGCGTTTGTGGGAGCAGGGGTGTGGAGTGGTGTCGAGTGAGTTCTCTAAACTTTGTTTTTCTAACTTTTCTCTGTCTTGTGTGTTGAGGTGTGTTTATTATATAGCGGTTTGAGTGTGTGTGTGTGCTGGGGTGTGAGTTTTGGAGTGAGTGTGTCGGGGAACAGTTGCTTCTGCTGCCCGTTATTTCCCGGCGGGCATCATGCCGGTGTTTGACCGTGGCGTGGAGTTCGAGCGCTTGACCCGGAGGCATGGTGTGAGAATCCTGCCGACAGTTTCCTGTTGTGTGGAGGAGGCCGGCCTGGCAGTGGGACAGGTGGTTGGGCATGATAGCATAAAATCAGCATCAAGGATGAACAGTACAATTGTTATTTTTCTGGATCGAACTGAAAAAGCTGATCAGGTGGTGGGACAGGGAGTTGTCATCAGTGACACTTTAACTCCTGTTTTACCGTTGGCAAATCTTCTAGGAGGATCACCATCTCTAACGCTCCTCCTTTCATTAAACTGATCAGCTGATCAGAGAGTTGTCCTGTTTTGGCCAAGTTGTTTCCCCCATCAGAATGGCCTCTCTGGTAGTAAATCAGCCCTGCTAAAGCATGTTGTGTGTCACAGGAGGCAGTGTTTCATGGTGTTAAAAGACAGCTCTGCAGAACTGAGCATGTCTTTTAACTTCAGGATTCGAGGTTTTAGTTATTTAGTTTTTGCAACATCTCAAACTATGAAGTGTTTTGCATGTGGTGCAGAGGGCCATCTTATCAGATCATGTCCTGAAAAAGTGAACACGAAGAACACTGGGAGTAAGAAAGGTGACGCTGGTGTTTCTGGTGGTCCCGAGGGTAGCACTACATGTGATGTGGCGGATGCCGCTGCGGCATCCATTTCTGCCGGGGTGGCGGAGGCCACAGCGAGGGAGACCGTGGCGGGCACGGTGGTTGCCCCTCCAAACAGTGATGGTGGGGATTTTCTGTCTGCCGGCAGCTCTGATCATTGTGACGAGCCTGTCACAAATAAGTAAAGAGGTGAAGGACAAAAAGAGTTTTGTTAAAGAAAAAAACGTGAATGAACAGACTTTGCAGGCAGGGGAGGAGCGGACCGAGGCTGTGACGGACACACCGAGTAAACACTGCGTGACAAACGCTGCAGTTGATGAAGAAATGCTGGAATGTAATTTTGTTGAGGAGGATCCTTGTAAAGCTGCACAAAAAAGAAAGAGTGTTGAAAACTTGCAGAGCTCTGCTAAATCTAGTAGGGTGTTGGGTTGGAAGTGCTGGATGAGAGTCTTCTGATGACAGTGGAGCTGAGTCTGAGCTGATACAGACGTAGGAGGAGCAAAGCTCCGACTGCTTTACCAAGATCAGGAAGTTTCTTCAAGTGACTAAGGGGAGCAGAGCTGTGAAAGTAGAAAATTACTTTACAGATCTGGAATTATTTGTGGCATCAGCTCGCAAGTTTATGAAACTGAATGATAAAAATGAGACTTTCACTGATCAGGAAATACAGTGGGGTAAAAAAGTATTTAGTCAGCCACCAATTGTGCAAGTTCTCCCACTTAAAAGATGAGAGAGGTCTCCAATTTTCATCATAGGTATACTTCAACTATGAGAGACAAAATAAGAAAAAAAAATCCAGAAAATCACATTGAAGGATTTTTAATGAATTAATTGGTAAATTCTTCAGTAAAATAAGTATTTGGTCAATAACAAAAGTTCATCTCAATACTTTGTTATATATCCTTTTTTGGCAATGACAGAGGTCAAACGTTTTCTGTAAGTTTTCACAAGGTTTTCACACACTGTTGCTGGTATTTTGGCCCATTCCTCCATGCAGATCTCCTCTAGAGCAGTGATGTTTTGGGGCTCTCACTGGGCAACACAGACTTTCAACTCCCTCCAAAGATTTTCTATGGGGTTGAGATCTGGAGACTGGCTAGGCCACTCCAGGACCTTGAAATGCTTCTTACGAAGCCACTCCTTCGTTGCCCGGGCGGTGTGTTTGGGATCATTGTCATGCTGAAAGACCCAGCCACGTTTCATCTTCAATGCCCTTGCTGGTGGAATGAGGTTTTCACTCAAAATCTCACGATACATGGCCCCATTCATTCTTTCCTTTACATGGATCAGTCGTCCTGGTCCCTTTGCAGAAAAACAGCCCCAAAGTATGATGTTTCCACTCCCATGCTTCACAGTAGGAATGGTGTTCTTTCTCCTCCAAACACGACAAGTTGAGTTTTTACCAAAAAGTTCTATTTTGGTTTCATCTGACCACATGACATTCTCCCAGTCCTCTTCTGGATCATCCAAATGCTCTCTAGCAAACTTCAGACGGGCCTGGACATGTACTGGCTTAAGCAGCGGGACACGTCTGGCACTGCAGGATTTGAGTCCCTAGCGGCGTAGTGTGTTTCTGATGTAGCCTTTGTTACTTTGGTCCCAGCTCTCTGCAGGTCATTCACTAGGTCCCCCCATGTGGTTCTGGGATTTTTGCTCACTGTTCTCGTGATCATTTTGACCCCACGGAGTGAGATCTTGCGTGGAGCCCCAGATCGAGGGAGATTATCAGTGGTCTTGTATGTCTTCCATTTTCTAATAATTGCTCCCACAATTGATTTCTTCACACCAAGCTGCTTACCTATTGCAGATTCAGTCTTCCCAGCCTGGTGCAGGTCTACAATTTTGTTTCTGGTGTCCTTTGACAGCTCTTTGGTCTTGGCCATAGTGGAGTTTGGAGTCTGACTGTTTGAGGTTGTGGACAGGTGTCTTTTATACTGATAACGAGTTCAAAAAGGTGCCATTAATACAGGTAACGAGTGGAGGACAGAGGAGCCTCTTAAAGAAGAAGTTACAGGTCTGTGAGAGCCAGAAATCTTGCTTGTTTGTAGGTGACCAAATACTTATTTTACTGAGGAATTTACCAATTAATTCATTAAAAATCCTTCAGTGTGATTTTCTGGATTTTTTTTTCTCATTTTGTCTCTCATAGTTGAGGTATACCTATGATGAAAATTGGAGACCTCTCTCATCTTTTAAGTGGGAGAACTTGCACAATTGGTGGCTGACTAAATACTTTTTTACCCCATTGTATATCGTTTAAAGAAACTTGTGCTTAAACTGAAATCACAAATCACTAACAGTCATGTTGACTCTTAGTTTGTCTTTTCCTTTTTCTGCTATGTTTTTTTTTTTTTTTTACTGTACCTTATTTTTATCCCTTTTAATGGCTCACCTTAGAATTGGCACTCTTAATATAAATGGGGCCAGGGATGATGTAAAAAGGGCCTCTTTATACAAGCTTTTTAATTTAAAGAAACTTGATGTGCTGATGCTCCAGGAGACTCACAGCACTGTAGACACTGAGAGCAAGTGGAGAAAAGAGTGGGATGGCTGCATTTTTTAGCCACAAATCTAACAGCAGTGGGGGGGGGGGTGCTGTATTTTTCTCTAGGGGTTGTGTGCCTGTCTCTCATGAGGTAGAAGAGGTGGTGAAAGGTCATTTACTCTTATTAAAGGTACAGTGGGAAAACGTGAACTTGGTTTTTATCAACGTGTATGTGCCAACACAGAGAGCAGAGAGGATCAGGGTTTTTGATGTGCTATCGGATACGGTTAGATCCTGTAATTCGAATAGTTTTTTATTTCTGGGGGGTGATTTTAATTGTACATTAAACCACAGACTAGACAGAAACCACCAGGAGCCTCATCCTGCTTCTGCCAATAGGCTGAGGGAACTGGTGAAGACACAGGAAATGGCCGATGTGTGGAGATCACATCATGGGGACCAGAGGCAGTACATCTGGAGCCATGTTAAAGATAACCTTTTATCTATGGCTAGGTTAGACCATTTTTATGGTTTTAAACATCAAATGAGTATTTTTTTAAATAGTTGTATCTGTCCTGTTGGTTTCACTGATCACTGTCTGCTGTTTAGTTCTGTGTTTATTGAAAATGTAAAGTATAAGAGTGCTTTTTGGCCCTTTAATAATGCACTTTTAAATGATGTGTCTTTTAAAGGAGTTTTTCAGGGTGTATGGAAGTCACACAGGGAACAAAAAACCTCTTTTAAATCTCTCCAAATGTGGTGGGATTTTGGTAAGACACAAATAAAACAACTCTGTCAACAGTCCACTGGAAATGTCACTCGTAGCTTGACCCAATCCTTGAAAGCTCTGGAGACTGAGGTGGTAGAGCTAGAGAAGTTACTCAGTTCTACAGGAAAACAAGATCACTTAGAGGCTCTTAAATCAAAAAGGTCAGCCTTGGCTAGCTTGCTAGGGGTCACCGTACAAGGAGCTCTGGTCCACTCGCGCTACATGGATGTAGCTCTGATGGACTCACCCTCCCAGTACTTTTTTGGACTGGAGGGGAAAAATGGCCAGAGAAAGCTTATTCACTCCTTGTTGGATGATGATGGGAGAACAATCTCCACAGCAGCAGAGATCAGGAAGTATGCTGCTAGTTTCTACAGTGAACTGTATAAAGCAGAGTGGAGGGAAGACACGTCACTGGGCCAGAGTTTCCTTGATGGTCTTCCAGTGCTCTCAGAGGACCTTGCTGCCAGCTTGGATGCTCCACTGTCTCTGTCTGAGCTGCATGCAGCATTAATGAGCCTCCAGAATGGAAAGTTACCAGGCATAGATGGGCTCTCTGTGGACTTTTTTAAGGAATTCTGGCCCCTGCTTGGTCCAGACCTGTTGGAGGTTCTCCAAGATAATTTGAAAAGGGGGACCCTACCCACGACCTGCAGGAGGGCCATCATCACACTGTTGCCCAAAAAAGGGGACCTACAGAGCCTAAAGAACTGGAGGCCAGTCTCTTTGCTCTGCACGGACTATAAGATTCTTTCAAAAGCTCTGGCCCGAAGACTGAGAAAGGTGATGAGCGAGCTCATTCATGTAGACCAGACTTACTGTGTGCCTGGCAGGCTGATCAGTGACAATGTCACTTTAATTCAGGATGTTTTGGAGGTTTCTAGTTCATTGGTGGTGGAAACTGGTTTGATTTCAATAGACCAGGAAAAGGCTTTTGACCGGGTTGAACACCAGTATTTATGGACAGTTTTAGCTGCTTTTGGGTTCAGCCAGGCTTCATAGCCAGGATACGGGTCTTGTACAGTGACACTGAGAGTGTACTGAAGATAAATGGGGGCCTGTCTTCCCCTTTAAAAGTCCGGAGGGGGGTTCGGCAGGGCTGCCCTCGCTCAGGGATGCTGTACTCCCTCGCCGTAGAGCCTTTGCTTCACCGTTTGAGAAGGGACCTATCAGAGTCACATTTCCTGGCTGTGACACCACGTTTAGGCTGTTGGCCTATGCAGATGATGTAGTCATTCTGCTAAACAAGCAGAGTGACATTGACGTTTTGGTTAAGAGTGTTAATCTTTTTGGCCAACTTTCTTCTGCAAAAATAAACTGGGGGAAAAGCAAGGCTCTGATGGTGGGGGAGAAACTAGAAAATCAGCTTATGCTGCCTGGTGGGCTGAATTGGGAAAAAGGAGGATTCAAGTATCTTGGTGTTTTTATTGGGAATCAACAGTTTGAGCAAAAAAATTGGGACGGGGTCATGTGCATGGAACCCCCTGCTGGTTTGTTAGAAATTCAGTCTGTTATGGTGGACTTTTTTTTTGGGGGGGGGGGACTCCAGTGGGTCCCTCAAGCAGTGTTATTTCTTCCCAAAGAGGAAGGGAGGCAAGGAGTGGTTCATTTAGTTAGTAGTGACATGGTTCAGGTGACCCACAGAACAGACACGACTCAGGGTGAATACAATTAACGTACTTTTATTGTAAACGTGAGTGAGTAGATGTGTGAGTGCGGGTATATGGTGTAATGTCGTGTAGTGCGATCCGTAATCTCCAGCTGGGGCCGGCAGAGCACCGTACAACCTGGCAACCCTGGAATGAGACAAGGGCCGTTAGTTTACAGTTCAACCTATGCAGCATGATAGATGTTGCAGCGCTTACTGTCAGAAGATGTTGGAATAGCTCAGGTAGCGCCGAAGCTGCAGCCAGGAAGACAATGTCTGCGGGGCTGGCTAGCTGGAGGTGGAAGGATGAGTCCGCCGCCTGGAGGGAGATGGAGGTCCGCTGTCGCGGGGCTCTGCCTGTGCACAGGGGAATCGGACAAGATGAGTAGCAAGTAGGCTTACTTGGTAGTTGGTCCGGGTGGAATCGTCTCAGACGTAGTTCAGCTGGGCTAGGAAGCCGAAGGCTGGAAAGTTGAGTGCAGGGAAGCACGGAGGCAGGCGTAACTGGATTCAGCATAGAGAATCAGACAACTTCGCGCCCAGCACTGGTCCTGATGGAATAAATAGGGCCGCAGGAGATGACAGGCAGGTGCATGCACAGGTGCTGTGACTGGCGGCCATGACAGTACTCCCCCCATATGGCACGCCTCTCGGGGGCCGTTCCAACCTACCCGGGTGCGTCCGATGGAAGTCCCTGATGAGCTGCTTGTCAAGCACGAAGGCAGGACGCACCCAGGACCTCCACTCCAGCCTGTAGCCCTCCCAGTCCATCAGGTACTGCAGGCCACGCCCCCGGTGGCAGACGTCCAAGATGGAGGAGACGGACCATGCCGGGTCGCCGTCGATCACCCTCGGTGGAGGTGGAGACCTGGGAGGGGGACACAACAGGCTGGACGAGACGGGCTTCACCTGAGAGACATGAAAGGTTGGACAGATGCCGGGTGGGGGGGGGGGGGGTTAGACGCACAGACACCAGGTTAATAATCCGACACATGGGGAATGGACCAATAAACCATTGGGCGGTCTTCTTCTGCTCAGCCTTCAGGTTGATATGTTTGGTAGAGAGCCATACCTGCTGACCCACCTGGTAAACCAGACCCGGAAATCTGTGTCGGTTGGCCATCGTGGTGTTGCCTTCCGCTGTCCATAGTAATACCGCTCTGGCCGTCCTCCAGATCAACCGACAACACCTTAGGTGGGCCAGAACCAATGGAACAGCGATGTCCCCCTCCTCTTTAGGAAACAGCGGGGGGTTGTAACCCAACAAAGCCTCAAAGGGGGACATGCCAGTGGCAGTGGACAAGGCTGTGTTATGGGAGTATCCGATCCAGGGGAGGTGTCTGCTCCATGACGATGGGCTGGCGGCTGCGACACACCGCAACGCTGCTTCCACCTCCTGGTTGGCCCGTTTGCATTGCCCATTAGATTGAGGGTGGTAACCACAGGACAAACTAGCTGTAGCCCCTAAAGCGGCACAGAATGCCTTCCAGACCCTGGAGATGAACTGGGGCCCCTGGTCCAAGACGATGTCCTGCGGAATGCCATGCAGTCGAATGACATGTTGGGCCAGCAGATCGGCCGTCTCCTTGGCAGAAGGTAACCCCCGCAGAGGGATGAAGTGGGCCGCTTTAGAAAACCTGTCCACCAGCGTGAGGATGGTGGTGAAGTTATGGACGTGGGAAGACCTGTGACGAAGTCTAACGCCACATGGGACCATGGCCTGCCCGGGACGGGGAGAGGATGAAGCAGCCCGGCCAGTGGCAAAGAGGACGTCTTACCGGTTGCACACTCAGGACAGGCGCGGATGTACTCCACCACGTCCTTCTGGAGGGATGGCCACCAAAATGACCTATGTAGGAGCGCCACAGTGCATGCCCTTCCCGAGTGGCAGGCGAACTTGGAGGTATGCCCCCACTGGATGACCTCCCCTTGAACTGCTGCAGGGACAAAGCCCGAACGGCATGACCAAATATTCGAAATGCCCACTAGGGGTCCTAAAGGCCGTCTTCCACTCATCCCCCTCTCGTATCCGCACCAGGTGATAGGCATTACGCAGGTCTAACTTGGTAAAGCAGCAAGCCCCCCGGAGGGAATCGAACACTGAGTTGAGGAGAGGGAGAGTGTACTTATCCTTGATGGTGATGTTATTAAGTTCCCGGAAGTCAATGCAGGGCCTGAGAGAGCCGTTCTTCTTCCCCACGAAGAAAAACCCTGCCCCCACCGCCGAAGATGAAGTTCTAATTATGCCTGAGCTTAGGGACTCCTTAATATATGAGTCCATGGCCGCATGCGCCGGTGCAGACAGGTTGTAAAGTCTGCTGGATGGCAACGGAGCGCTGGCCCGCAGATTAATAGCACAATAATACGGTCGGTGAGGGATGAGGGAAAGGGCCTGGGTTTTACTGAAGATGGTCCCAAGGTCGTGGTATTCCGGTGGCACTTTTGACAGGTTAGGAGGAGGAGAGGCAGGGACACCCAAAGGTGTGGCAGGTGAGCATGCAGCAGACTGCAGACAGGCACTTAGGCAGAAAGGGCTCCACGAAACTACACTTCCCAAACGCCAGTCAATAGACGGGTTATGCAGATGCAGCCAAGGATAGCCCAGGATGATCGAGGAGGATAACACCGACAGGACAAACAAGTTCAACTCCTCCCGATGGTTGCCCAAAATAATAACTGGCACCGAGGAGTGACAGTGGCTAACAATGCCTTAGACAGGGCAATGAGTTTGAGGGGAGTTTTCAACGGCTACATAGGTGGACCCAGACGGGTTGCCAGGCTCCTAGAAATGAAGCTCTGCTCGGCCCCTGAGTCAATGAGTGCATGTGTGTTATGTTCCTTGTGAACAAAGCAAAACCGGATAAAAATAAGAAAACGGGTGAGGGGATTATTGCAGGTTACGTCCGTGAGACTCCCTACTTCGATGCACGGACTTCCCCTTTTGGTCGCTTGGGACAGGAATTCAGGTCATGCTCCTCGCTCCCACAATAGACGCACAACCCCAACTCTCGGCTGCGCTGTCTCTCCGCAGCAGGAAGTTTCGACCCACCCACAGCCATAGGCTCTCGGTCCTCTGGGAAAACAGTAGACTGGAGGGCCAGCGGGGGGGGGGGGGGGGGGGCTGGAGAGCAGTGCGGCATATTCCCCGAGCGGCCGGAAGTTTTGCGCTCAGCCGCCCGTTCCCTCAGACGGTTGTCAATGCTAATGGCCAGGGAGATACACTCATGCAGCTTAGACAGTTTCTCCAGGCAGGCCAACTCGTCCCGCAGACTAGGGCTCAAACTTCTAAGGAATATACTACTCAGAGAGGCATTTTCCCACCCAACTTCCGTGGCCACAACCCGGAAGTCAACGGCATAATCAGCGACCGCCTTCAGCCTCTGCCGAAGATTTAATAGACGAGAGGTGAGCACCTCCTCCCAGTTCGAGTGACTAAAAACCTCCTGAAATTCCTGTGTGAATTGGACATATGTCATAGAAGCATAATTGCCCTAGCCATGGCCGCATAAGCCCACGCCAAAGCCCGCCCTACTAATAAATTGATCATATAGCCGATGCGGCTCTGGTCAGAGGGAAAATCCCCAGGAACCCGTTGGAATACTATTTCACACTGCATGAGGAACCCCCTGGCTTCTCCCAACACACCTCTGAAGCGAGCGGGAGTAGGGACGGGAGTGAGCTGACTAGCGGTACCCGAAGAGTGAGGGCTAGGAGTAGAGCTAGTGGTGGAGCTAGCGGTAGAGCTAGCGGGAGCTGAAGAGCTAGCTGGTGCTGTGGGGAAACCCTGTGGGCTAACCAAGCGATCTAACCAATCGGTGATGCGGGTTAGCTGAGTTAGCATCACCTGCTGTTGGTACGCTATTTGGTCTACCCGAGCCTCTAGATGGTTAATTTGGCACGCGAGTGCGCTGTCTGCCGGGTCACTTTGGTGGAGTCATACTGACATGGTTCAGGTGACCCACAGAAGAGACATGACTCAGGGTGAATACAATTAACGTACTTTTATTGTAAACGTGAGTGAGTGGATGTGTGAGTGCGGGTATATGGTGTAATGTTGTGTAGTGCAATCTGTAATCTCCAGCTGGGGCCGGCAGAGCACCGTACAACCTGGAAACCCTGGAATGAGACAAGGGCCATTAGTTTACAGTTCAACCTATGCAGCACGATAGATGTTACAGCGCTTACTGTCAGTAGATGTTGGAGTTGCTCAGGTAGCGCCGAAGCCAGGAAGACAGTGTCTGTGGGGCTGGCTAGCTGGAGGTGGAAGGATGAGTCCGTCACCTGGAGGGAGATGGAGGTCTGCCGTTGCGGGGCTCCGCCTGTGCACAGGGGAATCGGACAAGATGAGTAGCAAGTAGGCTTACTTGGTAGTTGGTCTGGGTGGAACCGGCCCGGACGTAGTTCAGCAGGGCTAGGAAGCCGAAGGCTGGAGAGTTGAGTGCAGGGAAGCACGGAGGCAGGCGTAACTGGATTCAGCATGGAGAATCAGATGACTCCGTGCCCAGCACTGGTCCTGACGGAATAAATAGGGCCGCAGGAGATGACAGGCAGATGTGTGCACAGGTGCCGTGATTGGCGGCCATGACAAGTAGAGGTGCTGCTTTTCAACTGTCTTTCATACAGAGACTGCTGACGGGCCCGCAAGACCTGGTATGATGGCCTTTGGCCTGTATTATTTTACAGAGAGTCCTTGGGCTTGGGTTAGACCTCCCTGTGTTTTTAATGGATTTTAAGAACTCGAGTGCACTGCCTTTACCCAGTTTATACCGCAGTCTGTTTTCAGTGTGGACTCTTTAAAAAAACAAAGTTGGCCATGCGACTCCCTCCACTGGCTGTTGAGGGAGCCGCTGGTTTTTGGTGGTCGTCTTGATGTCCTGCCTGGAGTTGGAAGGACCTTCTTTGATAGGCTGTGTTCCAGGAATGTTCTCACGTTGAAGCAATTGGTGGAACTGGCTGGTCCTGGCCTCAACAATGCCTCAGCTTTAGCAGCACATCTCGGTTTCAGATCAAATTGTTTCATTGGTGGTCTTCTTTCACACTGGAAACAGGAGCTTCATGGACTTCAGCGCTCCCTACTCATGGACTTTAGCAACAGCACACTGCAGCCAGAAAGCACGGACCCTTTTCCCTCCCTCACACTTCATATGGACTTTGACGTTTCTCCTAGCTCCTTACGATCGATACTGGGAAAGGTAGATGAGCTAGCGGCTATCTCCTGCTATGATAGCATATACCTGGAGTGTAACCTGTTCCTATTCACAGAAACTTGGCTAACAGGACTAGCAGCAGATGCTAACATTGAACTGGAGGGTTTCCATGCGATACGGGCAGACCGAACACTAGACAGTGGCAAAACAAGGGGCGGTGGAGTGATAATGTATGTTAACAACAACTGGTGCAGACCGGGACATATCACTGTTAAACAACGACACTGCAGCAAAGACATTGAGTTGCTAGCTGTTAGCATGCGGCCTACATATCTCCCGAGGGAATACTCACACGTGATCTGCATTGTTATTTATGCAAATCCGACGGCGAACGCTGGGACAGTGCGTGACGTCATCCACTCAGTAACTGGCAGGCTGCAGACAGAACACCCAGATGCTCTTCTCCTCATCTCAGGCAATTTCAACCATGTTTCACTGTCTCCCATTCTACCCATGTTTACCCAGTATGTCACATGCCACACTAGAGACAATAAAACACTGGACTTATTCTACGCAAACACTAAGGAGGCGTACACCTCATCACAACTCCCCCCACTCGGGAGATCGGATCACAACTTGGTTAATCTCCTGCCGGTGTACAAACCCCTAGTGCACAGACAACCTCCGGTCATGCGCACAGTGAAGTTATGATCTGAGGAGGCAATGGACACTCTAAAGGACTGTTTTGAAACCACCGCCTGGGAGCAGCTCTGCGATCCACATGGTGAGGACATCGATGGCCTCACTCACACCATCATGGATTACATCAGCTTCTGTGTGGACAACACTGTTCCCACCAAGACCATACGGTGTTGCTCAAAAAACAAACCCTGGATCAACCCTGAGATAAAAACACTTCTGAGAGAGAAGAAGAGGATCTTCAGGTCGAGGAACAGGGAGATACTGAAGTCCGTACAGAGGGAGCTGAGGAGAAAGATCAGAGAAGGCAAGGACAGCTTCAGGAAGAAGATGGAGGACAAGCTGCAACAGAGTGACATCAGCAGGGTCTGGAGAAACCTTAAAACCATCTCTGGGCTCCAGAATACCTCCCCCCAGGCCACGGGGGGCAGGGAGTGGGCAAACAATCTGAATCTGTTTTTCAATAGGTTTGACCAACCGCCCTCCCCCCGACTGCACAACAACCACTGCTGCCTCTGAAGACATCAAGTCCTGCTGCCCACTCCCCACTCCACCAACACCCCCCCACTCCCAACACACAGCCCCCCAACCTGACCCTCACTAAGACCCAGGTGAGGACGGAGCTGAGGAAGATCAAGGCGAGGAAGGCGTCGGGACTGGACGGCATCAGTGCAAAGCTCCTCAAGTCCTCTGCAGACTAGCTGTGTGGGATTGTGGAGTACATCTTCAATCTGAGCCTGAAGCTGGGGAGGGTACCACAGCTGTGGAAAACCTCTTGTGTGGTACCTGTACCAAAGATTTCCCACTCCAAAGATCTGAACAGCTACAGACCAGTGGCCCTGACGTCCCACGATGAAGACCCTGGAGAGACTGCTCCTTGCTCACCTCCGCCCCCTGGTGGGACCAGTGATGGATCCACTCCAGTTCGCCTACCAGCATGACATTAGGGTGGAGGATGCGGTGATCTTCCTCCTTCACTGTTCTCTATCCCCCCTGGAGAAGCCCGGAAATGCAGTGAGGATCATGTTCTTTGACTTCCCCAGTGCTTTCAACACCATCCAACCGATGATCCTGAAGGACAAGCTGCTGTGTGCAGAGGTGGACCAGCACCTGTCACCGGCCACGGTTTGTGAGAACCCGAGATTGTGTGTCCAACACGATCATCAGTAGCATGGGGCCCCCCCAGGGAACGGTTTTGGCTCCCTTCCTGTTCACCCTTTATACTGCGGACTTCTCACACAACACAACACACTGCCATCTACAGAAGTTCTCTGACGACTCTGCGATTGTTGGCCTCATCTCCAATGGAGATGAAGCTGAGTACAGAGGGCTTATCCAGGACTTTGTGGACTGGTGCCATCGGAACTGCCTCCAGATCAACGCGAGGAAAACTAAGGAGCTGGTGGTGGACTGCCGCAGGCAAAGACAACCCCTCACAGCACCAGTAAATATACAGGGAGCAGACATCGAGATGGTGACATCCTACAAGTACCTGGATGTTCATCTGAACAATAAACTAGACTGGTCACACAATACCGATGCACTCTACAAGAAGGGACAGCGCAGGCTGTTCCTACTGAGGAGATTCAGGTCTTTTGGTGTACAAGGGGTGCTGCTGAAGTCACGGGTGGGGGTGGGGGGGCTGGAGCCTATCCCAGCATCTTTGGGCGAGAGGCAGGGTACACCCTGGACAGATCACCAGTCCATCGCAGGGCCAACACAGAGAGAGAGACAACCATTCACTCTCACAGTCATACCTAAGGACAATTTAGAATCCCCAGTTTACCGAAAAGGATTAAGCGGAAGAAGATGAATGAATGAATGAATGACCACCTGCCGATTTTCGTTGTCTATCAATGTGATTATAGGAAGAAAAAGTATACCAAAAGTATTAAATATAAAAGAACAAGAACTGAAGAATCTATGTATTTACTGGCAAATGAATTATTAATACAAGACTGGAAGATAGTTTGAACTGGCGATCTGTCCAGGGTGTACCCTGCCTCTTACCCAAAGATACTGAGATAGGCTCCAGCCCCCCTGTGACCCGAAAAGGATTAAGCAGAAGAAGATGGATGGATGGATGGATGGAAGATAGCTTGTGATGAAAATGATATAAATAAAGCATATGATGAATTTTTACAAATATTTCAATCATTGCAATAAAAACTGACAGACAACAATAGACAACAAAACAAAAATATTCCTTGGGTCACCAAGGGGCTATTAAATGCATGTAAAAAGAAGAATACATTACATAAACAATTCATTAAGTGTAGAATGGTAGGGGCTGAGATTAAATATAAAAGATATAAAAATAAGCTAACTAATATATTGAGGACTTGCAAGAAAGAATACTACAACAGAATATTAGAGGATAATATGAATAACTTAAGAGGAATATGGCAAGTGCTAAATGGGATTATTAGTAACCGATCAAAGAATGCAAATAATCCAGAATATTTTATTGAACATGACAATCTGATAAATAATATGGAGGATGTGGTTAGTGGTTTCAATAATTTTTTTGTATACGTTGGTTCTGAATTAGCAAAAACAATAGTGACACCAGAAAAAAACGATAGTGGTTCTGTAAATGAAAAAGAAGATAGAAATCCAAACACAATCTTTTTGGGTGCAGTAACTGAAAAGGAAATTATCGAGACTGTGAGTAAATTTAACAACAAAAACTCAACTGACTGGAATTAAATTGACATGACAATAGTGAAGAAAATAATTGAAGGAATTGTTAAACCACTCACCCACATCTGGAACCTATCATTTCAAACTGGTAAATTTCCAAACAAAATGAAAATAGCAAAAGTAATACCTCTATACAAAACAGGAGACAGTCATTGTTTCACAAATTACAGGCCAGTCTCTTTACTTTATAATCTTCACTAAGAGACTGGATAATTTCACTGAAAAATATAACCTCCTTACAGAGAGTCAGTATGGTTTTAGAGCAGATAAATCTACATCCTTGGCACTGATCGAACTCATTGAAGAAATTACAAGTTGTATAGATAAAAAAAAAAAGTTTTGCTGGAGGAGTATTTATAGATTTAAAGAAAGCTTTTGACACCATTGATCACAGAATTTTACTGAGGAAATTGGAACGGTATGGGATAAGAGGGGTCGGACTGAGTTGGGTGGAAAGTTATTTAAGTAACAGACAACAATTTGTACAAATTGGTGAGCACAAATCACCCTTCATGAACATCACTTGTGGTGTGCCCCAGGGGTCAGTTTTGGGACCCAAACTCTTTATCTTATATATAAATGACATATACAAAGTATCAAAAATTTTGAAATTTATTTTGTTTGCGGATGACACAAATATCCTTTGCACTGGGGAGAATTTGCAGCAGGTTTTAGATGTGGGCACAACAGAAATGAAAAAGTTAATGCAGTGGTTCAACAAAAATAAATTATCTTTAAATCTGAAAAAAAAAAGATTATGTGGTTTGGAAATTATGAAATAAATCATGAAATAATGGTAATGATACATGATACCAGAATTGAAATAGTACAGGAAAATAAGTTTCTGGGGGTGACACTAGACAATAAGATCTGCTGAAAACCTCACATCAGTCATGTTCAGGCCAAGTTGACAATGTTTTGGGATACTGGGGGAAAACAAGACACATCTTGGACTATAAATCATTGTTCTTACTGTACAATTCACCGTTTCTACCATATCTTAATCACTGTGTAGAAGTCTGGGGAAACACCTACAAGACCAACCTACAGCCAATATGCACATTACAAAAAAAAGTTATAGGGACAATAAATAATGTAGGATATAGAGACCATACCAGCTCATTGTTTTTAAAGTCACATTCATGGATTTAGTTAAATATAAGACAGCACAAGTAATGTACGGGGCAATTAATAATCAACTCCCAACTAATATACAAAAAATATTCAAAAAAAGAGACAATGATTATAATTTGAGAGGAGACTTAAACTTTACTAAACCTAAGGTACGAACAACTAGGAAAAGTATGTGCATAACTGTCTGTGGGGTGGATTTGTGGAACAGTCTGGAGCTGGAACTGAAACTATGTACAAACAAAAATCAATTCAAAAATAGGTATAAACATTATTTGCTAAAAGGATATATGGTGGAGGGGTAGTATTAATAAGTACGATGCATTAAGCTCACACTGGGACACTATGGTAGGGTAGGTGGGACAGTACTGTGCATATCTGTGTATATCTGTGTTGTTTGGGGCTGGGTATAGATGTATGGACTATGTATGTAGGGATGGATGGGTGTCAATGTTGATATGTATAAAATATAGTTAATTGTCTACTTGGGGTCTGAACTGAGGTAATAAGATAAGATAAGATAAGATAAGCTTTTATTAGTCCCACAATGGGGAAATTCCAGGATTGCAACAGCACAGGGATAGCAACACTCAGAGCAATAATTAAGAAGATAAGAAAAATAAAAATAAAAATAAATATAAATATAAGAGCAGTGAATATACCGGAGTGGTGGCTCAGTTGGTAGAGCATCCGCCCCACACCTGGGAGGCAGGGGTTCAAATCCCGGCCGGGTCATGCCGAAGACCATATAAAAGTGGAACTTCCTGCCGTCCAGCTTGGTGCTCAGCAATAAATGGAATGGAGGAGGGAACTCTGTGGTGGCGCCTTGCATGGCAGCGGCCCTCTGATTCTGCACTTGGGATGTATGTGATTTACACTGTAGATAGGTAAAGCACAATCTCGTTGTGCTGTACATGATTGGTTATACGGTTGAATGACAATAAGGGTGATTCAATATAAATATATATACACAGTGCGGAGCATTGTAGCAAGATGGAATAAACAGCATAACTGTCTACTTAGTTATCCTACATAGTATGAATATGTACCCATACATATTGTCACCCTCCGCAGCGACTGATTTTGTCCTAGTTGTATACTGGAAGGGACCATTGTGTAAGTCTGTTACGTCTTTTGCATTCAATACTATTAGGTTGTCATGTTTTTTTGCTATCTTTGCGAGCAGCCCTGCTTAGGTTGTACAGTCTGACAGCCGTAGGTAGGAAAGACCTGCGAAACCTCTCAGTTGCGCACCTAGGATGATGTAGTCTGCTGCTAAATGAGCTCCTCAGTGCGTTCAGTATGTCCCGCATAGGGTGGGACTCAGACTCCAGCAGAGATGACAGTTTAGCCACTATCCTTCTCTCTCCTATCTCCTCCACTAGGTCAAGGCGCTGCCCCAGGACAAATCTAGCTTTCTCGATCAGTTTGTTCAGTCTCTTCCTATCGGCTGCTGTAATGCCGTTGCCCCAGCAGACCACTCCAAAAGTGATGGTTGATGCCACCACCGTGTCGTAGAATGTATTCAGCTGCACCCCTTGTACACCAAAAGACCTAAGTCTCCTCAGTAGGAACAGCCTGCACTGTCCCTTCTTGTAGAGTGCATCGGTATTGTGTGACCAGTCTAGTTTATTGTTCAGATGAACACCCAGGTATGATGTCACCATCTCGATGTCTGTTCCCTGTATGTTTACTGGTGCTGTGAGGGGCTGTCCTTGCCTGTGGCAGTCCACCACCAGCTCCTTAGTTTTCCTCGCGTTGATCTGGAGGCAGTTCCGATGGCACCAGTCTATGAAGTCCTGGATAAGTCCTCTGTACTCAGCTTCATCTCCGTTGGAGATGAGGACGACGATCGCAGAGTCGTCAGAGAACTTCTGTAGATGGCAGTGTGTTGTGTTGTGTGAGAAGTCCGCAGTATAAAGGGTGAACAGGAAGGGAGCCAAAACCGTTCCCTGGGGGGGCCCCATGCTACTGATGATCGTGTTGGACACACAATCTCGGGTTCTCACAAACCGTGGCCGGTGACAGGTGCTGGTCCACCTCTGCACACAGCAGCTTGTCCTTCAGGATCATCGGTTGGATGGTGTTGAAAGCACTGGGGAAGTCAAAGAACATGATCCTCACCGTGTTCCCGGGCTTCTCCAGGGGGGACAGAGAACGGTGAAGGAGGAAGATCACCGCATCCTCCACCCCAATGTCATGCTGGTAGGCGAACTGGAGTGGATCCATTGCTGGTCCCACCAGGGGGCGGAGGTGAGCAAGGAGCAGTCTCTCCAGGGTCTTCATCATGTGAGATGTCAGGGCCACTGGTCTGTAGCTGTTCAGATCTTTGGGGCGGGAAGTCTTTGGTACAGGTACCACACAAGATGTTTTCCACAACTGTGGTACCCTCCCCAGCTCCAGGCTCAGGTTGAAGATGTACTCCACAATCCCACACAGCTGGTCTGCACAGGACTTGAGGAGCATCGCACTGATGCCGTCCGGTCCCGAGGCCTTCCTCGCCTTGATCTTCCTCAGCTCCGTCCTCACCTGGGTCTTAGTGAGGGTCAGGTTGGGGGGCTGTGTGCTGAGAGTGGGGGGGTGTTGGTGGAGTGGGGTGTGGACAGCAGGTCTCGATGACTTTAGAGGCAGCAGTGGTTGTTGTGCTGTCGGGGGGGGAGGGCGGTTGGTCAAACCTATTAACAAACAGGTTCAGATTGTTCGCCCACTCCCTGCCCCCCATGGCCTGGGGGGGGAGGTATTCTGGAGCCCAGAGATGGTTTTGAGGTTTCTCCAGACCCTGCCGATGTCGCTCTGTTGCAGCTTGCCCTCCATCTTCTTCCTGAAGCTGTCCTTGCCTTCTCTGATCTTCCTCCTCAGCTCCCTCTGTACGGACTTCAGCATCTCCCTATTCCCCGACCTGAAGATCCTCATCTTCTCTCTCAGAAGTGTTTTTATCTCAGGGTTGGTCCAGGGTTTGTTGTTTGAGCAACACCGTATGGTCTTGGTGGGAACGGTATTGTCCACACAGAAGCTGATGTAGTCCGTGATGGTGTGAGTGAGGCCATCGATGTCCTCACTATGTGGATCGCAGAGCTGCTCCCAGGCAGTGGTTTCAAAACAGTCCTTTAGAGCATCCATTGCCTCCTCAGACCATAACTTCACTGTGCGCATGACCGGAGGTTGTCTGTGCACTAGGGGTTTGTAATAGGTGTATATTTCACATGGGTTGTATTTAGGGAAAAGGAGTTGGAGTAAATAAGTGTTAACTTCTTCCTTCTCCCTTTTGAGCACTGTATACTGTCACTTTTATTGCACTTGTCATTAGTTTTGTTTTTTGCTTTTTTGTTTGAAATAAAGTATCTATCTATCTATCTATCTATCTATCTATCTATCTATTTGTGTTTTCACCATTACTTTTGGACTGTCTTGTTTTCACTTGCCAATAAATTGCCCCACTGTGGTTAAGCACCTGAGTTTGTTATTGCCCCAGATGGGCATTCATGACACCTTGAACCACTCCAGAGCTAAGGATATTTATGGATTGGATGCCAGTTTTTTTTAAAACCTACAAAGACACCTTTATTCATGCATTTAATTAACTTATCAATAAAACACTGTAGTGTCCCTGTTACTTGGAAGCTGATGACAATTACCCCAGTTTTCAAGTCAGACATTAGAACGTACTCACCGGCCACTTTATTAGGTACACCTGTCCAACTGCTCGTTAACACTTAATTTCTAATCAGCCAATCACATGGCGGCAACTCAGTGCATTTAGGCATGTAGACATGGTCAAGACAATCTCCTGCAGTTCAAACCGAGCATCAGTATGGGGAAGAAAGGTGATTTGAGTGACTTTGAACGTGGCATGGTTGTTGGTGCCAGAAGGGCTGGTCTGAGTATTTCAGAAACTGCTGATCTACTGGGATTTTCACGCACAACCATCTCTAGGGTTTACAGAGAATGGTCCGAAAAAGAAAAAATATCCAGTGAGCGGCAGTTCTGTGGGCGGAAATGCCTTGTTGATGCCAGAGGTCAGAGGAGAATGGCCAGACTGGTTCGAGCTGATAGAAAGGCAACAGTGACTCAAATAACCACCCGTTACAACCAAGGTAGGCAGAAGAGCATCTCTGAACGCACAGTACGTCGAACTTTGAGGCAGATGGGCTACAGCAGCAGAAGACCACGCCGGGTGCCACTCCTTTCAGCTAAGAACAGGAAACTGAGGCTACAATTTGCACAAGCTCATCGAAATTGGACAATAGAAGATTGGAAAAACGTTGCCTGGTCTGATGAGTCTCGATTTCTGCTGCGACATTCGGATGGTAGGGTCAGAATTTGGCGTCAACAACATGAAAGCATGGATCCATCCTGCCTTGTATCAATGGTTCAGGCTGGTGGTGGTGGTGTAATGGTGTGGGGAATATTTTCTTGGCACTCTTTGGGCCCCTTGGTACCAATTGAGCATCGTTGCAACGCTACAGCCTACCTGAGTATTGTTGCTGACCATGTCCATCCCTTTATGACCACAATGTACCCAACTTCTGATGGCTACTTTCAGCAGGATAATGCGCCATGTCATAAAGCTGGAATCATCTCAGACTGGTTTCTTGAACATGACAATGAGTTCACTGTACTCAAATGGCCTCCACAGTCACCAGATCTCAATCCAATAGAGCATCTTTGGGATGTGGTGGAACGGGAGAATCGCATCATGGATGTGCAGCCGACAAATCTGCGCCAACTGTGTGATGCCATCATGTCAATATGGACCAAACTCTCTGAGGAATGCTTCCAGCACCTTGTTGAATCTATGCCATGAAGAATTGAGGCAGTTCTGAAGGCAAAAGGGGGTCCAACCCGTTACTAGCATGGTGTACCTAATAAAGTGGCCGGTTTTATGAAGTGAACCTGCAACCATGTGACTACGGCCCTCAGATCAGGAGCATTGTACCAAATTAATCACACCTGTGGATGCACACCTTATATATACCCCTTGCATTCATCCATTATTCCTTTCTATGAATGGTTACAGTTTCACTTTCATTCATAAAACCACATTTACATCTGTAAATGTATGTTTTATTTAATTTCAGTGAACCTGTACCCACGTGGCAACCGTATACCAAATGAGTTCTGAGGAGAATGGAGGTGGTGTCACCCACAGGCTGAAGGAGCACAATGCCCCAATCATGCCATTAAGCACAAACACAATCAGACGAGTTTTACTCCTTATTGAACTTAACTGACACATACAAGTTAAGTCGGTTCCTCCAGGTAACCGGAGCTGAACAAAAACATTCTGAGCACAAGGCACACCTGCTGGCTCAAATGAAGGAAAAACTACGATACAACTTAAGAATCTGCTGTGACCCCCAGAACAGATGAAGAGATGACTGATGAGGTGAGGTTGAGCTGTTAGAATTGGGTGAATGTTGAGAAAGAATCCCAACCAGCGGCTGTGCATACATCCTCAAGGGGTGCACCCCTAAACAACGCCCACATAGTGGCCATTCCCCGAGTCGAGTGAGCCACCAGCTTATCTGGTGGTTCAGCTCCAACCTGTACATATGCAAAAGCAATCAGGTCAACTATCCAATGGGACAGGAGCTGCTGAGAGATAGGCCTGCCCATTGTGGATTTCCCATAGGACACAAAAACCTTGTCTGAAGAACAGACAGACCTCGCACAGTCAACATAATGCTTAAGGGCTCTTACTGGGCACAAACTATGGAGTCTCTCTGCCTCTGAAGAGGTGTGTGGGGGACAGTAGAAGGCTTTGAGCACAAAAGGATGGGAAACAAAAACACTAGCCAGCACCTTGGGCTGAAAAGCTGGGTTGGGCCACAGGTGAACCATCCGATCACCATCCGATCACCATCAAACCTAAGGCATGCTGCATCCACAGAGAGCGCATTCAGTTCACTGACCCTCTTGGCTGAGACAACTGCCAAGAGAAAAGCAGTCTTCCAAGAGAGCAGATGAAGGTCAGCACTGGGGAGAGCCTCAAAAGCGGGTAAGCACAGAGCCCTAAGAACTGTCTGGAGATCCCAATTAGCCAGCAATTGACCTTGAGATGGACAACTCCGCCTCACGCCTCTCAAAAACTGCTTAGCCAAGGGATGCGCCTGAGGAGACAAGCCATCACATTTCTCATGGACAGTTGACTCCGCCTCCAGGTAGGCCCTGATAGTCGGCTCCGCCCGAGCTAGGGCAAAGATGTACTGGAGGAAAGGCAAGATGACAGAGATGTAATATGTCAAGGGATTCTCTCCCTTGATCCGACACCAGTTCGAAAACACTCTCCACTTCCCACTGTATTGCAGCTGGGTAGACAGGGCCCGTGAAGCCTGCACAGTGTCTACAACTTCCTTCTCCAATCCAAGTTTATACTGTTCAAGGGCCATACATGAAGCCTCAGGAGCTGGGGATTTGGATGCCAAGTCATGCCCTGTGCCTGTTAGAGCATGCCCCATCTGACTGGGAGAGGCTAAGGATGACCTCCCAACATCTCATAGATCTCCACCATCCATGGTCTTGTGGCCAATTCGGGGCTATCAAAATTACTTGAAAAGACAGTCGCCTCACCTTCGCGAGGAAAGCCAGTGGAAGAGGCAGTGGTAAAAAGACAAACAGCTTCAATGGAGGCCAGGCAACGCTCAGGGCATCAGTACCTAGCGGACCTGGCGAGTCATGCATGGAGGTCCAGAGAGAGCAGTGGGTGTTCTCTGCCGTCGCAAACAGGTCTGCTTCCACCTGACCAAACCAAAGCCAGATCTGCTCAACTATCTCTGGATGCAGTTGGCACTCACCAGGCTGGGGACCCCCTCATGACAGCTGATCTCCCACTATGTTCTGGGGGAATGGCAGGCGAAAGCCCTCAGGAACATACCTTTGGCCTAAACCCACAAGAGCAGACGGCGTGCCCCCGCATGGACAGAGGGGGACCTCAGACTGCCCTGTCGGTTGATATATGACACCACAGCTGTGCTGTCCACTTGTATCAGAACTTTTTTGTCCTGAATGACCGGAAGAAAAAGCTTCAGCCAAACGTACTACTTCCATCTCGAGATGACTCATATGCCAAGAGTGCTGAGCCAGAGTCCAGCGCCCCTGAACAAACTTGACCTCCCAGACTGCACCCCAGCCTGTTAGGGAGGCGCTGGTTGTAATGGTCACCCTGCAGCCCTCTTGGACCAAGGGAACACCATCTCGGACTGCTGAGGAGTGTCTCCACCACCTGAGAACCATGAGGCCTTTTTGGAAAAAATCTGCCTCCTCGTTTTGTTGCTAAGCAAAACAACCTTCTGAAGTGCAACCACCGCTGAAGGGGTTGAGTATATAACAGACCCTGTGGCACCACCTGGGCAGCTGCAGTAAAGACACCTAAGATCATCTGGCACTGCTGCACTGATATGGTCCTCTGTGAGATGCAGCTCTTGATGCATTCCCTGAGAGCATGCCTTCTCTTTGGAGCCAGGGATGCACTAATGGCAACTGAATTCTGAGTGAGCCTCAAGTACTTGACAACCCTGGTTGGAACCAGGCAGCTTTTCTCCGCATTCAAATGCAACCCAAGCTCGGCCAGGTGAGCCAATATAGTCTCCATATTGGCTCCTCACTATGGCTTCCAATGGCGCACAAACCAGCCAATTGTCCAGATAATTGAAAACTCAAATGTCCTTCTGCTGCAGTGGGGCATTTTTTTATGTTTATTTTGTTAATTTTGCTATTTTATTTGGTTTTGAATCCATGTTTTTAATTTTTTTTTTGTCTTGAAGTTCAAATCAGTCAATCAATCAATCAATCAATCAATCAATCAATCAATCAATAAAAAAAATAAAAATAAAAGAAAGCTTTGCCCTGAAAGGAAAACTTGAGGAACTTCCTGTGGGCCGGATTTATGGGAATATGGAAATAGGACTTGCGAAGGTCCACTGTTGTGAACCAGTTGCCTGGCCTTATAGGTTGAAACAATGTCCTCAGCTTCAGCATCCAGAAGGAGAGCACCTTGAGATACCCGTTCATCCACCTCAGATCTAGGATTTGGGGGGTTCACTTGGGAACAAGAAAATAGGTTGAGTAAAAACCTCATCTTTCTCCCTCTGGAGACCGAGACCATATTGCATTTTTTTCCCAAGTAGGGAAGAGACCTTGCCACCCAGAACTGCAGAAAGAGTGTCCCCCTTTACTTTTGTCCCCAAAACCCCTTGAAATGGGGGGGGGGTGAGATTTGAGTTGTAGGCAGCATCCATATTCCCTTGTATCGATCACCCATGGACATGAGGTGCACTGACGCCAACTCCTGAGGTCCGCTGGTGGGGCTTGGTAGGACCATGGCTGACACACTCTAGACAGCCAGGGCGTGTAGGCAAGGACATGGCCTACACGCTTCCTCCTCGGGTGACCCGAGCTCTGAAAGGAACCTAGCCCTGCCAAACAAAGCCATTGTGGGTTCTCACACCCCTCAAGAGGTCTCCGGACACTCATCCTGGATGGTCCTTGCCGATGAAAGGACTGCGTGCAGTCTCACCTTCTGCACCTCGTCCAACACTGCTTTGGCTACAGGCCCAAATATCTCACCAGGCGCTATCACAGCCTCCAAAACAGCAGCTTTGTCCGTATCCGCCATTCCAGACTGACTCGGCCACACATGCCACTGGGCCATGGTCAGCCAAGGCCTAGGACAAGTCTTGTAGCCTGTGAGCTAGCTCCTTGACTCGTAGTGTCCACCATGTTTACCGACTCCGGTAGAAGGTCAATTCCACTTTTTAAGTCCAGGTCTCTTATCAGGCCTTCTAAATACACAAAAAAAGTATATTTGTATTCACCAGCCTAGAGGCCATAGCCACCGACTGGTAGGCACTAGCCACTAACCCATCAGTGGTGCGACACTTCCTGTTAGGGTGGCGTATAGACTTGCTGCCTGTGGGGGGAGCTCCAGCCAGCAATGCAAAGATAGGACCCACCTTCACACACCATCCAAGCCTTGCTCCGTAGCACCACTCAGACCACTGGGCCTAAAGCAAGGAGCAGCAGCCTCCCTTGGATGAGCCCATAACTTCTGCAGATGTCCCACAAAGTCAGGATAAATTGGCAAGGAATCCTGCCTGCGGGATGCAGGACCCCTGTCCAAAGCTGAAGCCCTAGGTAGAGAAGATGGAGGAAGAAGTCCAGCAGCTGATACTGCTCTAGAAAGCAGTGCCCTGAAAGATATCATAGGACTCAGGAAGGTCCTTCTTGACTGGATGGTCACTGTCGACCTCATCATCATCCTCAGAGACATCCATTCGCCCACTGGGGCCACAGCCGGTGCTGATGGTTTTACCCAAGTTATCAGAGGCCGTGAGGGACACTGCACCAGGATGCAGTCCCGGGGCACATACCGGAGCCTGGCGTGGCATACCCAATAGGTGATGTTGATTTGCTGCCATATGAAGAGTTCATTTGCACAAACTGATAAACGCCACTTCCAAAATTTCCCTCTGTACAACAAACAACTGTTCACATTACCTACTTATAGAAGTTCAAATTGTTTTTTCTAAAAATCCGCTATATCCGCTGTTATACACACTACGGAGTTCATGTTTTTTTTTTTCAAAAGCCAATAATCACCGGGACCCTGTTTTCACAAAACCAGATAACTCCACACACGGCAAATCAGCGCTTGGTATTTGGGTGACGTGACTCAATGGTGCAGCAAGAATCAGCCAGTCATGTGTCTATCTGCTGCAGCAGCGTTCTGCAGAGACCCCTACTTGGATCTGCTCACGTTGCGAGATTTCCCTGCCAGTTTTTTTTTTTTTTTTTTTTTTTACAATTTTGTTGCATTTTATGTCGAATATGGATAATTTTGATGAAGGAGAAGAACCAGTGATGCGTTCACCGGACAAACTACCATGGTTTTCGGGACATGTCTGTTTTTGCTAAAGTATGTGTTGTGGACTTATCTGTTTTTGTACTCATAAACTGCCAAAAAATAACAGAGTTGATGTTCAGTTTTTTGCTTTATTATGTCTGAAATACTCATGTTTCAAGTGACCATTTCTTAGAAGCTGAATTGAAAATACTAACACATATAAACCAACAGTTGAAAAAGTTGTTTTTCTCATTTGAAACCAATTGGACTTACCTGTTTTTGCAAACGAACTCTTCAAATGTTCAATGGTCTTATGCATCTCCTCCAATTGCCTCTGCATGAAGTCCATCCCGGGTCACGTAGCTGGCTTTCTTCAATCCTCTTCCGTTTCCTGCTGGCCTTCCTGGTTCCAGCTGGAGTACTTAAACTCAGAGAGATAAAGCCCTGGGCTGGTGGCATACCAGTGTCAGGGCTATTTCCCCCTCCATCACTCCCCACAGAAGCCATTATTCCTCCAAGAGAACAACAGGAGAGAAAACAAGACAGTTATTATTATTATTATTATTGGACCTTGGGGAAGTCAGATTATTTAGCACCTCAGACAGAGACAGTGAATAAGCATGGGAGAACAATGCCCAGGGAGTTCCTGGGCATATAGCAGGAAGGAGTCAAGGACATAGGGGGTTGAAGGCAGTGTAATGTAAATGTCATGCTGTGTGATGTGAAATGCCATGAAACGTGTGAAGAGTGACTTGGGTTTTAGAGCAGAGCTTGCTGTAATGATTCAGTCTATTCTGTGCTTGTGAGATGTGAAGTGTGTAATAAACAGTCTGTCCATGAATCTGCCTCTTATTTCACACACTCCACACTGGTGACCCAAGACGTATTATGGAACACGAGGCAAGAACCCCGGAGCCGGCCCGGTCGGGAAGCCCCAGCGACGCAGCAGCCATCCCACAGACAGCCCGGACTGGAGTCCCCAGCAACGCGTGTGCGGTTTTAGTCAAGCTACCGGACTTCTGGCAGCACAACCCACGCTCTTGGTTCCACCACACCGAGGCTCAGTTCGCCCTCCGGGAAGTAACGGCAGACGACACCAAATTCTACCATGTCGCAGCATCCGCAACCGGCGGCCCGGATAGCGCTCACCACCGATGCTTCAGAAGGGCCATAGGGGCTGTCGTTTAGCAGCGCGTCGCTGGGGCTTGGCAGCCGCTCGCCTTTTTCAGCAGAACTTTGCGTGACAGCGAACGTAAATACAGCGCGTTCAACAGGGAGTTGCTGGTCCTCCACCTGGCCATACGCCACTTCCAGTTCTGGCTGGAGGGGCGCAGCTTAACCGCGTTCGTGGACCACAAGCCACTAACGTTCGTGATTGCCAAGGTTTCAGAACCGTGGTCGGGCCAGCAGCAGAGACAGCTGGCCGCGATCTCAGAGTTTACTATCAATATTCAGCATGTGTCGGGTAAACTGAATGTGATGGGGGACTGCCTCTCGCGAGCCGTGGTGGCCCCAGTTTACATGGGGATAGATTACGCAGCCATGGCCGCGGAGCAGATTAGCGATGCAGAAGGTGCGCGCGCTCCAGTCTGGACCAACAGGGATAAGGCTGGAGAGCAGAGTGCTGCAAGACGGCATGCCCCCCCTAATCTGCGATGTCTCCACGGGACGCCCGTGTCCGGTTGACCCGGTCGCGTGGCGCCGCTGCGTGTTTGAGTCGGTTCACACTCTGGCGCACCCAGGACTGCACGCGTCCGTCAAAATGGTGGGAGAGAAGTTCGTGTGGCCGAGCCTACGCAAACAAGTTAAAGAGTGGGATGCAGCCTGCGTGGCGTGCCAACGAGCCAAGGTACACAGACACACGAAGGCTCCCTTGGAGCCATTTCGGGTACCGGCTAAGAGGTTCGACCATGTTCATGTGGACCTCGTGGGCCCCCTCCCGCCATCACAGGGGTGCACGCACCTCCTGACAGTGGTGGACTGCACCACGAACTGGCCAGAAGCAGTCCCGCTGGCGGCAACCACGTCTGCAGATGTAGCACGCGCTTTTTTAACAGCATGGGTGTCACGTTTTGGAGTCCCATTGGACATTACGTCTGACAGGGGCCCTCAATTTGTTTCCGACCTCTGGTCCACGATGGCCCGCAGCCTGGGTGTTGCAATTCATCGTACAACCGTGTACAACCCACAGGCCAATGGGTTATGCGAGCGTTTTCATAGATCACTGAAAGCAGCACTCAGGGCTTCACTAACGGATGCAAATTGGGTAGACAGGTTGCCGTGGGTTTTATTGGGGTTGCGCTCCGTGCCAAAAGAGGATTTGGAAGCTTCCCCGGCGGAGCTTGTTTTTGCGCAGCCCCTACGGCTGCCCTGGGAATTTCTACCAGATAATCCCGCGCCGGGCAGCTGCCCGTCTCAGCTTTTGCAGCATAGTGCAAACACAGGCACGCTGCCGGGCCCTGCCCACCACTGTTTTCCGCGTGCTTTTGTGCCTAAAATGTTGAAGAACGCGGAGTTCGTGTTCGTCAGACACGACACCCGCCACCCTCCATTGCGCCCACCCTATGATGGACCGTTTAGAGTGTTGAAAACAGGGGATAAGCATTTTTTGCTAGACTTGGGGGGTAGATGGGAGAAAATTGGCATAGACAGACTCAAACCCGCCTTTATAGTGGCAGAAGAGCAAGTGCTGTTGGCTAGGGCTCCTCGGCGTGGAAGACCCCCACGGAGAGCTCCCCAAGGAAACGATTCACCAGAGCAGCCACACGGTCAAAGCGGAGCCCCCCCCCCCCCCCCCCGCCACGGCTCACCCGCAGTTAGACACACTCCCAGCAACCCCCCACCGGCACAGCAGCGCCACGGAGGCAGTAAACTCCAGTTACAGCAGATATGGGAGGAGACAGAAGCCAAAAGAGAGTGTGGACTGATGTTCTGTCTAAGATGCGGGGGGGGGGGGGGCGGGTATAGGACCTTGGGGAAGTCAGATTATTTAGCACCTCAGACAGAGACAGTGAATAAGCATGGGGGAACAATGCCCAGGGAGTTCCTGGGCATATAGCACGAAGGAGTCAGGGACATAGGGGGTTGAAGGCAGTGTAATGTAAATGTCATGCTGTGTGATGAGAAATGCCATGAAACGTGTGAAGAGTGACTTGGGTTTTAGAGGAGAGCTTGCTGTATTGATTCAGTCTGTTCTGTGCTTGAGAGATGTGAAGTGTGTAATAAACAGTCCGTCCATGAATCTGCCTCTTATTTCACACACTCCACATTATTATTATTATTATTATTATTATTGTTATTATAGACAGGCCAAAGGGTTGGTCCATGAGGTACAAGTGCGCTAATCTGAAGACAACATAGCAATATCAGATTTCTTTTTTTTCCCCCAGTGTATTTATTGAATTTTTTCCCATTTTGTTTTGCACACACACACACACACACACACACACACACACACACACACACACACACACACACACACACACAAAACAACCAAACAATCAAAACGTGAAAAACAGCTCAGCACATTGATCTACATAAAATCAGAGATTGAAATTTAAAAGGAAAAAAAAAAAGGATATACTGCACAGCTAGAAACTCATACATGTACACACATAAACCAGCACTTGTACACTTGTGCAGAGGAACGTATCCATCACGGCACCACAAACAAGGTCCGGGAAAAAGGAAGTCATATTTAATCCAAGTTAACACTGCCAAGAATCGAAGCCACAGAACATGGATGATGCAGAGATTTTTACTACAGCAAAAAATCCTGAAGACGCTGAGGCTGCACTCTCATCAGCTCTGATGCATGTTCAACACTGGCTGACCAAGTCCTCTCTCTCTGAATGTAAATAAAATTGTATGTAGGTTTTTTTAATGCCTTACTACTATTACACATTCTATTACTATTACAGACTCTGTAATTTCCCAGTTTGACTATAATTTCCCAATTTGGGATCAATAAAGTACATCTAAGTACATCTGTCTAACATTTACGTAGGAGAAGAATTAAATGTTGTCAAGGAATCCAAATACCCGGGTGTGACATTGGACTCTACACTCTCGTTCAAGAGCCATATCAAAGCCATATCACGACATGTTCAACACCAGTGACTCATGTAGTAATTATGTGTTATCGATTTGTTGAAAACAGACCAGATCTGTGACCGTCCTATGACCTAGGCATGTTTGTGTGTCCTTGATTGTTTGTGTGTATGCATGCTTGTATGCTAATTTGCATAACTTCAATAACCCTGTGCACATGGTTTTAACCATGCATGCAAAACTGGTGCAATATCATTAGCACACACACCAGTGTATGTGCTGAAACATGTGCAGTTGAGCAGTGTGCAGTTCACTAAGCACTTTAAATTCACATAATTCTAGAAATGCACTTTCCTGAACTACACAATGTACCTTAGCACTTTACATTTAAACATCCCGAGTAACACCTTGGTCATTGTGATATTTTTTGCTGGTCTGAGATCAACAATATTCATCTTAACTTTGTTCATTTATTCCTCTCCATCAGTGTGCAACATTACTGCTATTGTTATTATTGCTGCATTGTGTTATTTTCTTTAATATTGTTGTGTTGTTCATTGTTGTTGTATCGTGTTTTCTGTTTTATGTGGCTGGCACTGGCTTGCCAGGGGACACAAGATGGAAATTAGCTTCAGCTATAATCTTGTATGCTGCATATTTACGTCTTATGTTCATTAATATGCACTGTCCCTTGTTATAAATAAATAAACTTATACATTTCAGTAGTAGCCTCCACATTGCAAACAACTGTTAGGTTCAACCAGACCAGATGGTTAGAGATGGAGCAGCTCATTCTGGCCTGACAACAGTCTCCTCATGTTTATACTGTTGACCCACTGGGAGGTGAAATGAGAAGTCCTCAAATCCTATGACCTTTGACCTTTATCTTTACCTTGAGCACAACTTAGATGCAGGTCTACCTGAGGATCATCATGTGTGAGTTTTGGTGACTATCTGGACAAACACCTTGGAAATGTAGTGATACTTACTGTATGAGGTGTGGACAGTGGGATGGCTGATGGACACAGTTTCATGCCATTACTTCATGTTACCTTTGACAGAATGAGATAAGAAATTGTCTGGTTAGTTTTCAACAGGCCAGATTGTCAAATTGGTCAGATCTGTTAAACATTTACCTTTACAAGAGGATGAAATCCCAGAGCTCGATCAATGTTCAGTTATGTCTGGACTACAGCCTTGTAAGATAAAAGGACCTGTTCTTATATAGAACGTTTTCGAGTCTCAAAGACCACTCAAAGTGCTTCACTAATGTTAATCCTCTATTCTAAGGTCCTTTTGGAGACAGATACCTCTGGAGAATTTAGAATGACTAATTAACCGAAAGTGCATATCTTTGGATTGTGAGAGGAAACCAGAGCCCTTGGAGTAAATGCACCCAGTCAGTGCCGGCCAGAGACATAGGCCATATAGGTGGTTGCCTCGGGCGTCACGTGCTGGAGGAGGCACAGCTGAAAGCCCTCAATTTTTTTTTTAAATTAATAATTCAATTCAATTCAATTCAATTCAACTTTATTTATATAGCGCCATTTCACAACAACAGTCATCTCATAGCACTATCAACTGTAGGGAGGACCCCCACAGTTGCAGAAAGACCCCAGCAATCAGGCGATCCCCTGTGAGCAAGCACTTGGCGACGGTGGAGAGGAAAAACTCCCTTTTAACAGGAAGAAACCTCCAGCAGAACCAGGCTCAGGGAGGGGCAGTCATCTGCTGCGACTGGCTGGGGGGTGAGGGGATAGAGAAGAAGAAAAGAACAGACATGTAGAGAGCAAACAGCACGATGGGGACTCAATCTATGGGAGAGAACAAACAAATGTTAAAAATGTTAATAAATAAAATAAAATAAAATGTTAATAAAAATGTTAATAAAATAAAATTTCTAATAGTCAGAGGCGCTGTGCCAGCAGACAAGGCAGACAAATGCTTAGAGCCCCAGGCCAGTAGGGGGCCTTCGAGGGCTGACCAACTTTTAAGGTGCCTTCACACCAAACGCGAACGGGCAGCACGAATCCGTACAAAGTTAATGGAAAGAGGCGAGCACATACGAAATCACGGATTTGCGTGTTCACGTCCCAGAGAATATGCTAGCTTTGAGATTCTGTCATCACCGGAGTAAAAGTATCACCATTGGAGGGTAAAGTAGTTTGAAAATGAGACTGCCACTCACCTGGAAACAGGAGGACCATGAGCTTTTCAGCTAAATCGGGATGTTGGAGTTATTTACCCATGGATTCCTCCCACGGATGTGCTAACAAGGCTTGCAAGCTAGCAACGGAAGCACTCATCTTGTAAAGTTTTGGAAACAGGGACAACTTTTTTAGTTGAGTTCTCCATCGGATAATGTAAACCTAAAGCATGACGTTATTTTGGGGATTTCCACAGTAGGTTGAACCCTGCTGCAAAAGTTATTAAGGCAAATACGCCTGTCTGCATCTCACTCAGATGGTGAATTCATGTCTATTCATGTGCTTACATTGAGTTATAAAGTAATCACACTGCGCAAAAAATTTGCCCTTTCGTGTTTGGTCTGAATGCACCTTGAAGGTGATTTCACACCTACAGGCTGTAGTTTGTTTCAGTCTAACTTGAGTTTGTTTTCTCCGTTAGTGCGGTTCCTTTTGTCTGGTGAGAACATGGTAATTGCACTCAGGTGTGTGCCAAACCAACTGTACCAAGACCACCTGAAAGAGGTGGTCTCAATTTGAATCAAATGGAGAACTCTGTGGTCCTGCAAGTGAGAAAGTGACCGCACTAAAACAGGACCAGTGGCAAACGGTAAAACATTTTATGTCACTGTACATACCTGATAGATCTTTGAAAATATCTGTGGCTGAGCATGTCACGGTTCTGGAGGATTAATGAACGTTAACATGTTATTTTTCCATCCGTAGCAGTGCTTCATTTTCAAACTGTACAATTTGCAGAAAGTGGTATATACACGTATGTAATAAATGGTAACCATGGCAATGAACCCCCCGACCCTGTAGATTACACTACAATTTGTATTATTTTCTCCCTAGAAATACATAAATCTTGTTCTTGCGACAAAAAAATCTGACCAATAAGAACAGAGAATGTTCTGACGCAAGTCTCGCGGGATTTAACATGACGCAGTTTGGTCTGCTTGAATTTTTGCCTTTGTGAAAGGGGACCGAACCAAGGAGAAAATGATACAAAGTAATAAACTTGTCAACTGGTTCGGACCAAATTAAACAAATTTAGGTGTGAACGCACCCTTCATCACTTCAGTAGTGACAGTAGCGTGGAGAGTTTGTGGCGGCCCCGCCCACACCTCTCACTCCTGTACCTCATTTGTAAACACATTACAGAGAGGAACTTGTTGAGATTTGTAAAATTAAAAAGATTTTAATAGTACTTGGGGTAGCCTCATCTCACCACTCACTTAGGGTGGGAAGAAGGAATGTGGGATTCCATTAATTCTACAGCACCACTTCTGTACCTTCTCTAACTCTTCAGAGACCTTTTGTCAGACCTCCCCAAACTGGACTGGCATATTCCAGAACCGGATGAATGAAGGTCAGATAGGTCTGTTTTAAGACATCAGGTGGGAGGCCAGCTCTTTTAGCCACACAAAGGCAGTGAATCCTGGGTCTTGTTTTAGAGAGCATGTAGTTGACATGAGCATCCCATGACAAATCTGAGATCAGAACTCCAAGCAGCTTGACTGTGGAGACTCTACTGATGCTATGACCAGAGACCATCGGCAGTGGAGGAGAGGCAATGTGAGTCTGTCTTCTAGCACTAATAACCATAGCCATGGTTTTAGCTCCATTTATGATCAGAAAGAAGTCCTGTCCCCATGCAGACGCAGAGTCCAAGGCCTTCTGGGTTAGGCCAGGTAAAGACCCATCAGCAGCTCAGTGAGTGTTAGATCATCAGCATATTTCACAGAGAAAAACAGAGGTAGGAAGACATGAGTCCAGGCTGTTCATACAGATCACAACAAGTAATGGTGATAATAAAACCAGCTAAGATAATGTGAGTAATTATGGTCCATTTAATAATTTATTTGCTTAATTTTCTCTCTCTTTAGATTGGTACAGTGGTGTGCAGTGGCGAGGAGAGATATGGGACTTATTTGGTGTTTTTTAAATTTTATTATCCACCTCTGTGAGGTAAAAAGTTACAAGAGTTTGAATAGAAATGTGGTAGTCCCTGTTTGGTTAAAGGGGAAGCGCGTTTGGAAAGCTCTTGTTGTTTATTTGGTTAAACTGTCTTTTGTTTTTGTTCTTTTTGTTCAGCTTATTGTGGTTTAGGCACTTTTCAGTACTAAGGTGGCAATACTCAAGTACCAATGATAAAGAATACATTCTGGCTTCACCGAGCCCTTATTGTGAAGGCGCTTGGTGGGGTTTCTGGGCTGTCAAAGTCGGTCAGCTGTTTGTCATTTCTGCTCATTAGCATCCAGCTTATTAGGTGGGCGCTGACGGCAGTCGGGTTGCGGGAGTATCGTCGTACATTCGTCGTACACTTCATCATGTCATGTCAGGTTTGTGCCTTCTTGTTATTTCATAGTTTAGCTCGTAGTGGCTGGGTTAGCCCGATGAGCCCCTGTACCTCGTAGTGTGTGTTTTTGCACTTAGCGGCTCATAGCCTTATGTCACGTCTTGTCTTGTCTTGTTAATAAACATCTTTGCAAAACTCACCAGTGGACTCTTGGCGTCTTATGGTGATCCGCGAGGATCACCGCATGACTTATAGATTCATCTCACGGACAGTGATATATTGCAAGTGTTTATTTTAATTTTGATGATTATGGCTACAGCCCATATTAACCAACACCTCAGCGGCCAACATTTCTATTTAAAAACTTAAATTCTATTAAAATAAATAAACGCTTGAAATATCTGTGTAATGAATCTATATAATACACGGATTTCACTTTCTGAATGAGTGACAAAAAATATTGAATTTTTTCATGACATTCTAATTTTTGGAGATGTGCCTGTATTAGGGAAATACACTTAAAGTCAGTGGTGGGATGTGACAAAAATGCTTTGTTTCCCTGACCAGCACCGTAGGATCCACTCGTACATGTACAAGTACATTATCAATCCAGGGATTTATGGTGGAACAGCACAACAACACTGTTCCAACACCTTTTATGGAAAATCCACAGAACAGGTGTGTGGGTCTATTCTGACGCTTTAGAAAATTATATGAATGAATTTATAAATCACTGGTTTGAAAATGCACCTGTATATGTTGAGATTTTGGCTCCTGTGGTCCACTTGAACTGCATCCACAATATAAACACTGAGGGAGGCTAACCCCTGGCATGTGGAAACAGATTCTAGGAAGAAATTACACAAATTAATGCACAGCACCAAAGTGCAGCACGTACAAACCAGGACTTTAACCTCTTGCACTCTGGTCAATTTCCCTAAAAACACCAAAAAATAACGTGCCCAAATTAAATCAAAAGCTGTTCTTCAACCCTTTGCAGCATCTTCATGGGGTTGGTCTCATTTAAAAGAAAACACTTTGAATTTTTTGGCAAAACAGTCATACTCTCTCTAAGTGCTCCGGCCACTGAGTTACAGTCATCTAAACATAGTGAACTTGAAGAAAATAAATTTGGCCTGGGTGTTTTTTTTGGATACAAATGCTTGCAAATAACACACAGCTTCAGATCCGGGCTGGAAAATGCAACAGAAATGTAGAACCAAGTGTTATCCAGCTGAGGTACAAATTTTGTAACAATACCACAAAAAATGAATATATTACACAGCTTTTTCCTCAGGTAGTTCCCAGGTGTTTTGGAACTGTGCCAAATTGTGCCAAATGGCACAGTTTGGAAAAACGTCTGTAACTTTTGAATGATTCAATGTAGAAGCTTCATTTTGGGCTCTAATGAAAGGTGACATTCAGGGCTGTGTCTCTGTGTGTGTGTGGGGGGGTGGGGGGGTTGTTCCTCCCCCGCTACAGAGGACAAACATCGCCCATCGCTACATGACGGATTAGCCTTATGTGGTGATGTGGCGACCGCGGCGCAGTCACCGTGGCTTCCCCCCTCACTCGCTACAGAAGAATAGCGGTGGGGGGGCGGCGTTCACGGTCTGGACGCGGTGAATGAACCGTATACCGTGGCACACGAACTTCAGACTTCGTGTGCCGCACAGTTGTAATTTACCGATCGGTCAAAAGTCATTTTTGATTACAATTTTCAGGGATAAAGAATAATTTAGCTTATAACACCTTACCTCTTCACAGCAGTGTCCTGGCGAACTTCTCTTCCTCATTGTCAGACGAACGCTGGACGCTGGTTCTGGTCTCGTGACCCGATCAAAACATAATTCCATTATTGTGGTTTTGTGCTTCCATGATTGCGGTTTTTGGCGAACGATTTTTCAAAACAAATAACAGTAGCAATTAAAAAAAGACTGGCAAACGCGTGTGTGTCACTCAGCCTTTGTCGTCGGCCTCCGTCGGTCTATGACCATGGAAGTAAATCATAACGTCTACTCTGCTGGAACAAAAACAAAATAAGCACCGCCTGTGGCTGAACATACCGATGCGCGAATGGCAGTCGCTGTCACACAGGTTGCATTTGTGGGTGGTTTTTGTGCGGCTGGGTCTGTGACGGTTCTTCCTGCGGGTCCTTTTTTGATCTGCTGCAGCAGTCAGTCTTCACCCAGCCTTAAAAAAAACAGCTCGCGAACTTCTCTGCTTCAACTGGCTCACTGCATTCACAGCGTTGGTAGGCGGGTCCTTCTTGCTAGGTTTTCAGTCATTGGTTCTTCAAGGTTTCAGAAACCCAATTCAAGGCTCTTATTAGTCGAATGAGAGGTCAATCAGATGAACTAATCTGTTTGCGGCTGTGTGTGCAGCTTTTATTTTCAGTGTGCGCTTGGACGCATCTCCATCATGCCTCCTAGAGCGCACGAGGGCGCACGAGAGCACCCTCGTGTGCTCTGGGACGCAGAGACTTGCCCGCCCGCGGTACAACGGAGTGCAAGAGGTTAACCAGGATTAACATATTTCATCATTTTGCTCTCACAAGCGAATACTTAGGACAAAACAAGCGCGAATCAGCAGAGTTGGCTACTAGCTAGTTCCTAGCTAACACTCATTAGCCAGCACAGGATGGCGCTGTATGGCTCAAAAAAGTGAGCTTACCACCAACAGGATAAATAAACGAACAGATGCACATTATTACAAATTACTCACCGTCGATGGTTCTCTCACGTTCATCTTCAGCTTGTCTCTAGTCCAGTTCTATGCTGGGCTGCATCTGTATTGGTGCGGGTCGCTCTTTTCACTGTGGCTCTGCCACCAAGCAGAGAAAACCCCGCACCTCTTTGTTAGACCACGGTGTAGATTTCCGCAAAACCCACAACGCTGTCTGTATTAATATTGTATTTACTCGGTGACCGAGTTAGTCCGTGAAATATTACAAATGGCGGTCGTGTAGATTCCACTGAAGAAGACGGACGCTTTCGTGACGTTACACCCTGACCAATCAGTGGCTCGCAGTCTGTTGACGTCATGTCTCGGCTCGACTCAGCACGGTTGTACTCTGGCCTCGAACAGGCATGGAAATAGCGCCTGTTAACCAGTGCTGGGTACAGTGGAAAGGGCAAGAAAGCGAGTTGAGTCGAAGTGAGTAGGGCTGAGTAGGTAGCCTGAGTAGGTAGCCCCAATTGGCCTAACACGACTCGACTCACCACTACTCGTTTCGGCCTCGGTTGTGTCTCCATAGCAGCTGGGTAAAGCTGGGTTAAGCTGGGGTGGGCAGGATTTTTTTTTACAGCAAAGCGGCGCCACACTCCCGTGACGTAAAACACGCGACCCAAGCAAAACATAACATGGTGGCTGTACAAGGTGACTCCTCGGTCTGTGGCTTTTTGTCACCGTAAATGCCAAAAAGGACCGCCAGACAAGGGTACAGGCGGTGAAACGAAACACTCTGGAATAGTACTGCAGCTTCTGGGAGAGCTGAAGACGTGAGGATACAAACTAGGTCAAATATGACGGTAAGCTAATGGTTGCTAATGCTAGTTTGCTATAAGTACGTTGTACTACACTGTAATGTCTGCAAGTTATCGCTGTTAGGTACTAAAATATGTATGCTGTGTGTGTGTGTTTCAGATGGCTCTGTTGTGGTAAAATTACCGCTTCAAACGGTCGGTCTGGGCGTTCAACACAGCCTGTCACTGATGTCACCCCAGCTTCACAAACGATCAGTGGTTATAGAGCATAAGAATGTCTATAGAAACGTTTATTTCCTGTGCAAAAAATTGCTCTGATCTGCATGAAAATCATGGAGAGACTGTTGAGACATCATGTCATGTAGCTGCTCCAGCAGCACTGAGTCTGTGGTGGTGTCATAGCAAAAAATGATCAGCTGACACAACTTGATCGCCAGGTTAATAACTATATTAGCCACAAAATATATATTCAAAACGCAAACAGTACTGAGTTACGTATAATAAGATATATTTGACAGTTATGATGCATTTTAGGCCAAAACAAACCTGATCTAGGATTAAAAGCAATTAAAATTCTTCCGGCGCCACACGAGTCGGCTGCATTTTGCAACAGCGGCTCAATTCTGAGTCTTTTTTTCCTTCCTCTCTCTTTTGAGCCTGTGACAACTCTCTGATCCGGCACACCTTTCACTCCATTTATATCATGGACACACAGATCGCCCCAAATGCCTCCCGAGCCGGTGGACGGAGCCACTGTTTATAGCAGGTGACGGTACAGCAAGGAAGAGCTGCTAGCACTCAACCGCCACCCGGTGCTAACAGAAAAACTTGACATACCGGGAGAACTGAGGCGAAAACGTCGTCGGTGCCGGGCTGGAGTAAGGCAGAATACAAGAAATATAAGGTACAGACCCACCCTTCCATCCGTTGTCATGGGGAATGTACGATCGTTACTGGGAAAGGTAGATGAGCTAGCGGCTATCTCTCGCTACGATAGCATATACCGGGAGTATAGTCTGTATCTTTTCACAGAGACTTGGCTAACCGAATTAGCAGCGGATGCTAACATTGAACTGGAGGGTTTCCACGCGATACAGGCAGACCGAACATCAGACAGTGGCAAGGCAAGGGGCGGTGGAGTGATAATGTATGTTAACAACAACTGGTGCAGACCGGGACATATCACTGTTAAATAACGACACTGCAGCAAAGACTTTGAGTTGCTAGCTGTTAGCATGCGGCCTACATATCTCCCGAGGGAATACTCACACGTGATCTGCATTGTTGTTTATGCAAATCTGACGGCGAACACTGGGACAGCGCGTGACGTCATCCATTCAGTAATTGGCAGGCTGCAGACAGAACACCCAGATACTCTTCTCCTCATCTCAGGCAATTTCAACCATGTTTCACTGTCTCCCATTCTACCCACGTTTACCCAGTATGTCACATGCCACACTAGAGACAATAAAACACTGGACTTATTCTACGCAAACACTAAGGAGGCGTACACCTCATCACAACTCCCCCCACTCGGGAGATCGGATCACAACTTGGTTAATCTCCGGCCGGTGTACAAACCCCTAGTGCACAGACAACCTCCGGCCATGTGCACAGTGAAGTTATGGTCTGAGGAGGCAATGGACACTTTAAAGGGCTGCTTTGAAACCACCGCCTGGGAGCAGCTCTGTGATCCACATGGTGAGGACATCGAAGGCCTCACTCACACCATCACGGACTACATCAGCTTCTGTGTGGACAACACCGTTCCCACCAAGACCATATGGTGTTGCTCAAACAACAAACCCTGGATCAACCCTGAGATAAAAACACTTCTGAGAGAGAAGAAGAGGATCTTCAGGTCGGGGAACAGGGAGATGCTGAAGTCCGTACAGAGGGAGCTGAGAAGAAAGATCAGAGAAGGCAAGGACAGCATCAGGAAGAAGATGGAGGACAAGCTGCAGCAGAGCGAAATCAGCGGGGTCTGAAGAAACCTTAAAACCATCTCTGGGCTCCAGAATACCTCCCCCCAGGCCACGGGGGGCAGGGAGTGGGCGAACAACCTGAATCTGTTTTTCAATAGGTTTGACCAACTGCTCTCCCCCCCCAACTGCACAACAACCACTGCTGCCTCTAAAGACATCAAGTCCTGCTGCCCACTCCCCACTCCACCAACACCCCCCCACTCCCAACACACAGCCCCCCAACCTGACCCTCACTAAGACCCAGGTGAGGACGGAGCTGAGGAAGGTCAAGGCGAGGAAGGCGTCGGGACCGGACGGCATCAGCGCAAAGCTCCTCAAGTCCTGTGCAGACCAGCTGTGTGGGATTGTGGAGTACATCTTCAATCTGAGCCTGAAGCTGGGGAGGGTACCACAGCTGTGGAAAACATCTTGTGTGGTACCTGTACCAAAGACTTCCCACCCCAAAGAACTGAACAGCTACAGACCAGTGGCCTTGACGTCCCACATGATGAAGACCCTGGAGAGACTGCTCCTTGCCCACCTCCGCCCCCTGGTGGGACCAGCGATGGATCCACTCCAGTTCGCCTACCAGCATGGCATTGGGTTGGAGGATGCGGTGATCTTCCTCCTTCACTGTTCTCTGTCCCACCTGGAGAAGTCCGGGAATGTGGTGAGGATTATGTTCTTTGACTTCTCCAGTGCTTTCAACACCATCCAACCGATGATCCTGAAGGACAAGCTGCTGTGCGCAGGGGTGGACCAGCACCTGTCATCAAGGATCCTGGACTACCTCACAAACCGGCCTCAGTTTGTGAGAACCAGGGACTGTGTGTCCGACACGATCATCGGTAGCACGGGGGGCCCCCAGGGAACGGTTTTGGCTCCCTTCCTGTTCACCCTTTATACTGCGGACTTCTCACACAACACAACACACTGCCATCTACAGAAGTTTTCTGATGACTCTGTGATCATTGGCCTCATCTCCAACGGAGATGAAGCTGAGGACAGAGGGCTTATCCAGGACTTTGTGGACTGGTGCCATCAGAACTGCCTCCAGATCAACGCAAGGAAAACTAAGGAGCTGGTGGTGGACTTCCGCAGGCAAGGAAAACCCCTCACAGCACCAGTAAATATACAGGGAACAGACATTGAGATGGTGACATCCTATAAGTACCTGGGTGTTCATCTGAACAATAAACTAGACTGGTCACACAATACTGACACACTCTACAAGAAGGGACAGCGCAGGCTGTTCCTACTGAGGAGACTCAGGTCTTTTGGTGTACAAGGGGCGCTGCTGAAGACATTATATGACAGTGGTGGCATCAGCCATCACTTTTGGAGTGGTCTGCTGAGGCAGTGGCATTACAGCAGCCGATAGGAAGAGACTGAATAAACTGATCAAGAAAGCTAGCTCTGTCCTTGGGCAGCGCCTTGACCCAGTGGAGGAGATAGGAGAGAGAAGGATGGTGGCTAAACTGTCATCTCTGGTGGAGTCCAAGTTCCACCCTATGCAGGACATACTGAATGCACTGAGGAGCTCATTTAGCAGCAGACTACATCATCCTAGGTGCACAACCGAGAGGTTTCGCAGGTCCTTCCTACCTACGGTTGTCAGACTGTACAACCTAAGCAGGGCTGCTCGCAGAGATAGCAAAAAGACGTGACAGCCTAATAGTTTTGAATGCAAGAGACGCAATAGACTTACACAATGGTCCCCTCCGGCATACAACTAGGAAAATACCGGTCGCTATGGAGGGTGAGAATATGTATGGGTACATAATCATACCATGTAGGATAACTAAGTAGACGGTTGTGCTGTTTCATCCCATCTAGCAACAATGCTCCGCACTGTGTGTGTTTATATATTTACATATTTATTCCATCTAGCTACAATGATCCGCACTGTGTGTTTATATATTCATATATCTATTCCATCTAGCTACAATGCTCCGCACTGTGTGTTTATATATCTACATATTATTCCATCTAGCTACAATGCTCCGCACTGTGTGTTTATATACTCATATATTTATTCCATCCAGCTACAATGCTCCGCACTGTGTTTATATATTTATATATCTATCCCATCTAGCTACAATGCTCCGCACTGTGTGTATATATATATATATATATATATATATATACTGTATATATATATATATATATATATATATATATATATATATATATATATGAGGCGGCATGAAAAAATAAGCAGCGTTGCTGTGGTTTTAAGCAGGTTTTATTAATCATACCGCCTTCACGGGATCCCCTCTCCGGTGCATAGTGTGAGCAGCCCGGAGCGGGATCCCTAGGCTCTCAGAGAAGGAGAGGCGGACACAGTGTGTCCACCAGTTGCAGGATCAGATGAGAGAGTGAGAGAGAGAGAGATTGCGTTACAGAGCTGCGCCTTAAATACTTGACCATAACAATACATCAAAGGGACATACCCCAGCTAGTATGATCAAAGGGATAACAGAACAGGCAGGAGGTATTTGCATTTGTGAGACCAAGGGCAGATTAGCTAGACCTCGCTCCAGGTGCGGACAAAGAGGCTAACAAGCACATCTACATATTGATCTTAGTCTCTAGGTCACCGTAAGGACAGGACGCATGAATACAATGCATGAAAGGCAACGATTAACGTCACATAGGTGAGACAGAAGAAACTCGTCTACCTGTAGACATTAATACACCAAAGCACATCTACATATGTAAGATGCTCAGAAAAAGCACAGTAAGGACAAGCCATATGCACACTATACAGAATGGCGCATTACATCACAACACATGCATGTTTGCATCACAAATACATGAATGGCACATTGCATCTCAGTAATGCAGCAGGTAAACAGAGAAAAGAGGGCTGAGTGTCCTCAGTCTGTTGTGGGGTTAAAACGAACCGCCACACACGCTCCCCCCCAGAGGACGCGGCAGGGGGTCGCGACCTCGATAATCCATTTGTGTGAGCGAGCTGTGGGAGAAGCTCACTGCAGGCGGAGGGGGAGGGAGGGGAGGGGTAGTAAGTGCCGGCAGGAGCTGTGAAATCGTCCTGAGCCGTGCAAAAATTGCTTGCTGCTCCGTGACGTCGAGGGTTTGTCCCGTTGCACGTGCGGAGATCACAAGAAGAAAAATTAGTCTCTGACTCCTCTCGTGGCCATGAAGAAAAGCAGGGGCGGCTGTAAGAAAAAAAAGTAAACAAAGCATAGGGACTGTTGGCTTTGGGTGCTGAAGCAACCCCAAAACTCCCGGGAACAGCTGATGGCTGAAATCCCGTTGTGCCGTGGCTAAGACCATTAAAAAATCCAGTGGCGAGCTGCGTGCTTGCTTCAGGTGAACGAGCAGCCCTGAAGGTTCTGTGAACAGCGGCGGAGGATGATGGCGGTCTCTGGCGTGGCTGAGACTGTTAATAAATCCTTCGATCATGCTGCATGCGTGCCTCAGGTGAGCGTGCAGCCCTGAAAGGCAGCGGCGAAGGAGGAAAGCAGTCTGTGGAGCCGTTACTTGTCCCGTGCGTAATGCGCCGTCCTTGTAACTCCCCAAGCGTGCGCGGGGGTTCCGTGGTGTGGGTGGGCCGCTGGAGTGGCGAGTCAGGGTGCAGAAACTTGGCGGAGAACGGTGCAGACGGCGCCGGTAAAATCCAGGTTGAGCTGTTGCTGTAGATTGGCCATGATGCGTTGGAGCGGTGAGAGGAAATAGACGATCTTTAGTCCCTCAGGCCCGTGCAGATGCGTTGGAGCGGCGGGAGGGAATAGACGATCTTTTGTTCCTCAGGCTCATGCAGCTGCGTTGGAGCGGTGTGAGGAAGTAGACGATCTCCGTCCCTCGGGCTCGTGGAGACGCGTTGGAGCGGTGCGAGGCAATAGACGATCTTTGTGCCCCGGGCTCGTGCAGCTGTGTTGGAGCGGTGAGAGGGAGGAGACGATCGTTGTCGCTCGTGCGGCCATGGTGCGTTCAGTTCCACGCGCTGCGCTCCCCGTTGGCCCTGGAGGTTGCCGTCGTGGAGAGAGGACGAGGTGCGTGCGCTCTCTGTGAGAGCGGCCGGTCCAGCGTGGTTGTGCAGATCTCACCATGAAACGTTGCTGCAGCTTTCCCGGTCGTGGGTGGTCTCCGGAGGGTTTCAACCTGGAAACTCTGCGTCGAAATCTCCCTGAAGCAGAAGGGAGCTGTTGCGTTCGCTGGCAGCGTGTTCGTTTTCAGCGTCGGGTCACTGCAGCGGTCCAGACCAGAAGTTGCTTTGCACAAAGCGTGTGCTTTCAGGCGGGGTCACCAACGCAGCTGTGTGGCTGTCCAGCTCGGAAGGTTGCATTCGCACAAAACGTGTGCGTGTTCGAGGGGTCACCACTGAGGCGGCATGAAAAAATAAGCAGCATTGCTGTGGTTTTAAGCAGGTTTTATTAATCATACCGCCTTCACAGGATCCCCTCTCCGGTGCATAGTGTGAGCAGCCCGGAGCGGGATCCCTAGGCTCTCAGAGAAGGAGAGGCGGACACAGTGTGTCCACCAGTTGCAGGATCAGATGAGAGAGTGAGAGAGAGAGAGATTGCGTTACAGAGCTGCGCCTTAAATACTTGACCATAACAATACATCAAAGGGACATACCCCAGCTAGTATGATCAAAGGGATAACAGAACAGGCAGGAGGTATTTGCATTTGTGAGACCAAGGGCAGATTAGCTAGACCTCGCTCCAGGTGCGGACAAAGAGGCTAACAAGCACATCTACATATTGATCTGAGTCTCTAGGTCACCGTAAGGACAGGACGCATGAATACAATGCATGAAAGGCAACGATTAACGTCACGTAGGTGAGACAGAAGAAACTTGTCTACCTGTAGACATTAATACACCAAAGCACATCTACATATGTAAGTTGCTCAGAAAAAGCACAGTGAGGATAAGCCATATGCACACTATACAGAATGGCGCATTACATCACAACACATGCATGTTTGCATCACAAATACATGAATGGCACATCGTATCTCAGTAATGCAGCAGGAAAACAGAGAAAAGAGGGCTGAGTGTCCTCAGTCTGTTGTGGGGTTAAAACGAACCGCCACACACACACACACACACATATATATATATATATATATATATATATACACTACCGTTCAAAAGTTTGGGGTCACCCAGACAATTATTTTGTGTTTTCCATGAAAAGTCACACTTATTTACCACCATGAGTTGTAAAATGAATAGAAAATATGGTCAAGACATTCACAAGGTTAGAAATAATGATTTGTATTTGAAATAATAATTTTTTCCTTCAACTTTGCTTTCGTCAAAGAATCCTCCATTTGCAGCAATTACAGCATTGCAGACCTAACATGATTGCACAAGGGTTTTCTAATCATCCATTAGCCTTCTAACGCAATGAGCAAACACATTGTACTATTAGAACACTGGAGTGATAGTTGCTGGAAATGGGCCTCTATACACCTATGTAGATATTGCACCAAAAACCAGACATTTGCAGCTAGAATAGTCATTTACCACATTACCAATGTATAGAGTGTATTTCTGATTAGTTTAAAGTTATCTTCATTGAAAAAAAGTGCTTTTCTTTCAAAAATAAGGAAATTTCTAAGTGACCCCAAACTTTTGAACGGTAGTGTATATTTATATTTATATGTACAAATGTATACTTGCTGCTCTTGTTCTTTTTTCTCTTGCCTTCTGATTGTTGCTCTGAGTGTTGCTATCCCTGTGCTGTTGCAATCCTGGAATTTCTCCATTGTGGGACTAATAAAGGCTCATCTTATCTTATCTTAAATAATGCAGTCACAAGGTTACACGGAAAATGCTTGATTTACTAGATACATGTACTGTAGAATATACAGTATATTCTCTGCATCAACAATGTACTATACATGCATTCATGTAGTACTGCACTGACAATAAACCTGTTAAGTTTTTGCAGATGTGTCTTTTTTTTTATATGTGAAGGTTACCACCATGTGGCACAAATTTAATACTAACAGACTGGAAAAGCTGTCTAAGAACAATCCAGCAGTTTGAGAAATCACTTTTGGTTTGGTCTAAGTCTGCCAACAGAATTATGAACCATAAAGCAGTTTGTGTTAAAATGTTAATTCCCATTAAACCCTAACCCGAGGGTTTCCAATCATGTGTCAGCCAGGGCCAAGACCCTGCAGGTTCTCTCTTCTACCCAGTCTCTTCAGCAGGTGTTCTCACTGATCTGCAGTCAGTGGGAGAAATTCAGTGGAATCTGCTGTTGAAGACACTGTTTGGAGGTAAAGCCTGCAGGGTCTTGGCCCTCCATGGCACATGATTAGACATGTGGGCTATATTAATCATATATTCCATAACCTACATATGCTGAAGCATGAGGGAATGTTTGGTGATTACATATGTAAGGCGACTTCACACCTCAGAAAGGACAAAGACTCTCAACTGCCAGTGAAGAACAAAGACGTTCCCAGACACTGCGGTGGAGACCGGAGGAGCTGCCCTCACCCCCCAGGGCCATGAGGAGGAGTACGGAGACAATGGGGGGATTAAGTTAATGAGGGATGTCAGCCTTTGATATGCATGTCTTTTGTTATGTGCAAGTATAAGTTCACAGAGCCGGAGGTATTCGGTCTCTTTTCTTGCTTCTGCTTCTGCACTTAGATGAGACTTGTTAGAGGAGCTGATAATAAACTTTGGTTTATATATCACACCGCCTTGTTCTTCCAAGCTCTTCTACAAGACACCCCCGCCCAAACCCATTATGAAGAAGAACAGGTGCTAATATGGCCCAGAATTCCTCCATATACTGGTACTGTCACTAAAGTGTGCAGGGTCTTCTGCGGTGGCACATCCAACAATACAGTCTTCAGTTAATAAAATAATTGTTTTGGTTACTTTTCTTAAAAATGAGCCATTATTTTCAACGTCACCCATAAATGGTTTGTACTGTTGACGCTTTTCCCACCAGTGTCTTAACGGACAAAACAGAAAATCAAGATACAAACACAATATTGTTTATTACAATCAGCAGCAAATTCCAGATTATTCAGAATGTGCAAAATTCAAACTGTAAAAAAAAAACAACAACTTAGAATGGGTCACTCAGCAGCTGGGCTGTGCAGCTCACACTGGTCCCAGATCAGCAAATCTTAGGCCTGCATCTCTGTAAACAGTGACGCAAGGTCCAGTTTGGGTGGATCGTTTCCCTCTTGCCTAGACAAAAAGACAGAAATGGGTGGTGGTTAATTAAAGCAAGTTTAAAACATATTTGGGAAATACACTTGTTGCTAAAAGCCAGTGGTGGAATGTGAATGAATGAATGAATTTTTATTTTGGATAGATTAAAAGTAAAGATTAAAAGAAAATAGAATAATAGAACAAAGGGGAAAAAATCTAACAAGGTCAAATTAAACAATTACTCCTCTGATTATACAGTTCAACATAGGTTATCTGAAATGGGTGATGGTTGAAGCCGCAGCTTATATTGCCCATCATATTTCATCCAAGAATTCAAAAGAAAAACAAAACAGGAGTGATTCCAATTCCAATGTGAATATAAAGTACTTCGTTGTTGTATTTAACCACAATTTTCATGTAGCTGCGCTTCAGTAAAGTCGATTTTACAAGGGCTGCGTTACATTTAAAATCATCTGTTTTGTCATGCTAAGCACACTATTGTACTCCCTGTACACCTTTGACTGTATTCCAACCCACCCAACCACTGTCATCATAAAGTACGTGGATGACATCACCTTGGTTGGGCTCATCACTGATGATGACGTGAAGGCATACAGGATGGAGGTAGAGAATCTGCTGCTGTGGTGCCAAGCAAACAATCTAAAACTGAATGTCCACAAAACCAAAGAACTCATACTGGACTTCAGGAAGAACAGACAGGACCACAACCTCCTTGTTGAGCAAAACTAGGTTTCTGAAAACTGACATCATGGAAAAGGAAACAACTTGTTGAATAAAGTGAACATGAATGAAAGTAGCAAAATGGATGAACAAGCTACAGCAGCTCAATGGGTGTGGCCAGAGCAGCTTGCAGCTTGGGTGGAGTCAATCTACCTGAAGTTTGAAAAAAAACTTAAGTTTCTTCGCTGCAGCAGCAGTACTGTAATGAGCTTGGCTGAAAAACCTCTACAAACAACCAGAGAGGCAGCTGGTAAGATATTAAAGTTCAAATTTATGTTGAAGCTGCTTCCTATTGATGACATTGAGTCAGCGCAGGTTTTGATTGTTGCCCTGAATGATAATCTGCAGCTGTTGAGCATTTAAGCAATTATGGTTGTGAAATTCACTGAGCTGGCTTTCATGAGTGCTTTTTCTTTACACTGTTGGTTTATTTAGTCACTGGTGGTAGTATTTTAAAACACTTAATGTATTGATAATTGAATAAGTATGGTAAAATTAGATTGGTTGTGGTTTTAGGGTGATAATTTATATGTTAATTAATTAACTATTGGAATTTTATCTTAATGTATTTAAAGGAATGGTGTTTAATTATTTATTGTTAGCTTAACTATTTACTGGTATTTAAAGGGTGTGTTTGTATTTAAATATTGTATGGTTTTAGAGCGTTTTTGTGTGTGTGTCTTAGGTTTTTCACATCATCCCTTGGCCTGCAAACCAAAAGGCAGATGTCCATATTCCTAAAGAACTGAATAAAGGAGGGGGAAAGGACAAACTGGTCACTTGTGTGGAATCTGTGAAAACTCTGAGTAGATGGGTCAATCCCTTTCAAGTGGGGAAGCACAGAAGAAAAAACTTGACACCCCTGCTCATAAATGATGACCACATTGAAACCATCCCCATCTTCAGGTTCCTCTGCACTCACATTTCCTCTGAACTCTCCTGGACTGTCAACACCAAGGCCCTGGTGTGTTATGATTTACGCCCCTTCCTGGAGCACAAACTGGATTAATTGGACTCAATTGCTGGAGCTGTGGTTTGCAGTGGTTTATTTTAAACTAAAAATAAACCAGACGTGACATAAACTTGACTTAACTAAACATGACATGATGTGAAAGTACAGTAACATGGTAAACCCTAACACAGTAGATCGCTGCACTGAGGGCAAAATATGGAATGTCTATAAAGATCAGAAGATCAAGAATGCCCGAGAACAATCAGTAATCAAGAAATCAAGAACAGCCGTGAATGACAAACGACGAAAAAAGCCCATAATGTAAAACTGGAAGTAAACAAAAGACGCTGTCAAAGCAAAAGTCCAAACTCAAAGCATGACAGGAACATATGATGACATAACTGCAAGAATACAAACCATCAATCTCAAACATAATCATCACAAAATCCCAGGCAAAACCTAAAACATGATAATACTAATAATAAAAATAATAATAATCGGGGCGGCAGTGGCTCAGGAGGTAGAGCAGGTCGTCTAATAACCCGATGGTTGGTGATTCGAATCTCGCTCTCCCCAGATATCCTGCCGTTGTGTCCCTGGGCAAGACACTTTACCCACCTTGCCTCCTGTGTCCATAACACAGGGTATGAATGTGTATAAATGTTTGGTGGTGGCCGGAGAGGCCGTTGGCGCGGCTTGGCAGCCACATTTCCGTCAGCCTACCCCAGGGCAGCTGTGGCTATAGTAGTAGTTTGCCACTACCGTTGTCTGTCTGGAGTGAATGAATAATGTATCTACTTGTAAAGCGTCTTTGAGTGTCTATGATAAAGCGCTATATAAATCTGATGTATTATTATTAATATCAACAAAGAAAATCCAAACATGGACTTAAAGTGAAGACATAGCCAAACAGAATTCTAATAATAAACAAACATAAATAACCAAACTGTAAACGTAAAACTGATAAACAAGACTATGGAAAAACTAAACTAAGATACCAAAACAGAACTCAGAAGATAAACACAGTAAACAGAAAAAAAGACAAACTCAAAAAACCATGAGGACAAGACCGTGAACATAAATACAATGATCAGACTAAACTGAGGTGGGGAAAATACAGAAAATAACCAAAATAAACTGAAAGTGTGAGCATGGTTCCCCTACCATGCTCAGCATCCTGACATGTTGAAGAAAGCTCAGCAGTGGCTGTACTTCCTCCGTGTCCTGAGGAAGAACAACCTGGACCAGAAGCTGCTGCTGACCTTCTACCACTGCTCAGGGAGAGTGTACTCTCCTACCTGAACCTGAACCTACTGTGTGGGTGTGTGGTACGCCGGCTCCACAGCTGAGAACAAGAAGGTTGTGCAGAGGGTCATCAACACCACCCAAAAAAAATCATTGGTGGCCCTCTGCCCTCTCTGGAAGACATCTCCAGATCCTCCTGTCTCAAAAAGACCAAGGCCATCACAGGAGACCCCTCACATCCTGCCCTCTACCTCTTTGACCTTCTTGCCTCTGGACGACTGTTCAGATCGATCAGGTCCCACATCTCCAGACTGACAGTTTCTTCCCCTGGGCCATCCGGACTGCAAACAGAAGCCCTACCCCCCTCCCTCCAAATGCTCACATGCACAGAACTGAGGATCTTTTAATTATCACAATAATCACATCTGTCTTTGCACTCCACACTTCCATGTATAATGATCCATCTGTGAAACCACTACCATACCTGTTTATATTTTCCATAATCCTGGGCTATTTTATTCAATTGTTTGTTCTGTAACTCTGTGTTTTATTTATATCCTTCTCTCATACTTAGCTGTGCAGTAGCCTGTGAAGGACCCACAATTTCTCCTTGACAGCAGTCTGGTGATCCGAACGCTGAGTTTATCCGCGCTCGGGTTACTCAGTATTTTCCCTTTTTTCTTCCGTATTATTTTCTGCTAGGTTACTATTGGTGTTTCCAGGGCTTTTACTGTGACAGCGCCGCGGCCGAACTTCCAGCTGTCAAAGTCGAGCTGGCGCTGTCACAGCTGATCATGATTTTGGTCATTACGTTCCCTCCTCTCCTGTTTGGTTCATTGCTTTTTTGTTTTCAGTATTTAAGGGAGCAGCTGAGGCTCACTCCTCGCTGTGACCTACGTCTACCAGGACTGGAGTCCCTATACCCGGCTCCAGTCTGTCTTTTGTGTTTGGTTCGTCCTCGCTTCATCATTTGTAAGTGTTTATTCTATAGCGTCAGGTTCCGCCCTCACTAAGGTCTTGCATTGATGTTAGTGTTCTTTATTTTGTGTTCTAGTTTAGTGTATGTGTTTTGCCCCATGTGGTTCTTTATTTTGTTCTTCCTGTAAATAAACAAGCAAACTCTCTGTTGGCATCTGGCGCCTCATTTATGCCCTAAAGGGGCAAACACGACAGTAGGTCACAGCCAGCGAGGTGCCAGCCACAGTAGTTTGTTTTTTTGGGCTGAGTTTTTTCCCTTTTCCGGGTGCCAGTGTTATTTGGAGAGATGGCGTATTGTATCGAATATCTCATGGAGGTTGATGACCTCCTGTCCAATGCCTGTCTGCTCACCCCCTCAGACACCGCTCACTGGTACCTGGACCTCACGCAAAAGGCGTTGAAGCGCTATCACCTGACCTCATATCCAGAGGGCAGGGAGAGGTTGAGGAAGTTGATGGTTTTACGGCAGAGGAACTGGGAACCAATGGAGAATCTGGCCAAGAAGCCTCCATCTCCTCCCCGGGACACGGTTGTTATGAAGGCAGGACTGTGATTAAATATATTACAGGTTTGGTTGCAGTTCTCAGACTGACCACTGGGGGCGCAGCCGTTTTGTGAGGAAGGAACTTATTACACTGTTCATTAGTTTGCCCTGAGTATCGTTAATGGTAGCATATGTCCCTTTAGTTGTCCTTTTTATTAGAGTGTGCGTCCATGAGACAGGTGAGTGATTTGTAGAAGATTATTAAGATGTTTAGTATGGTTATTGTTCACCTGGATAATTTTAAGGACATGATATTCCGCTGTTTACCATTGTTGGCTATAGACTAAGGGGCTAAGCTACACTATGTTCTTGTTACTGTATTATTATTTTAGTTGTTGGTTCTTAGGTCTATATATATATATTGTTTAAAGTAGTCACTGTGGTATATATGACTCTTATATCCCATATCTACATATGTTAGAACAAGTGGAAATGTTTTGTGACAGCATATGTAAGGAGCTTCACACCTAGAAAGGACAAAGGATCTCCCCCGCCGGGTTAAAGACAATGGACCTCCCAAGACGCGGCAGCGGAGATGGACTTGACACCTTTACCCCCTAAAGCGAGAGGAGGAGTTCCCATCACCTCCCAAGACAAGGAGAGGGGATAGCAGAACAATGGGGGTTAAGATAACGGGGGGATGTCAGCTTTTTCAATGAGTGGCTCTGATGTCAGCTTTTTCAATGAGTGGCTCCTTGTGTGCTTGTATTTAACCAGCGAGCGGAGCAGAGATCTCTCTCTTGCCTTCTGCCAAGCTCTACACCTGATGAGACTCGATAGAAGAGCTATTCATTAAAAACCCTGTTTTTAATACAAACTCGCCTCATTATTTCAGCTCCTCTACACTGGTGACCTTGACGCGAGAGTATGGACCGGAGGCGTTCTTCAAGCTGCTCATCCATGGTGACTCGGGCATACGCCAGCGACGACGCAGACGAGGGAACAAGCAGACAGCTGTTCCCCATGGCAGAGGGCACTGAGAGAGCTCAACCGAGCTCCAGCACCGCCGTGAGTGCCGAGGCAAGGCACTCTCACCCGGCGGGCACAACAGTGATGGTGTGCACGAACGCCGTTGCTGTCAACCTGCCAGACTTCTGGCGAGAAGACCCCGCCTCTTGGTTTCAGCAAGCTGAAGCCTAGTTTATACTAGCGGGCATCACAGCAGACGATATTAAGTTTTACCATATCGTCTCCAAACTCGACTCCGCCACTTCGAAGTGTGTGCGGAGCTTGGTCCGGCGACCACCAGCCCGGGACAAATACGAGACACTCAAGGCGACCATCGTGGCGAATTATGTCCCGTCAGCGGAGGAAAGAGCCGAGAGGATCCTGGCGGTCTACGGCCACAGAGGGAGCAATCCGAGGACCCTCATGGAGGATTTGCTACAACTCAAGGAGGAGGATAATGATAATTTCCTTTTCCAATTCATTTTCCTCAGCACGCTACCACCGCATTTGAGAGGGACACTCGCCAGTATGAAGTGCAATAATCATCAGGATTTCCGCACACTGGCCAACGAGGCTTACCGGCTCGTCAACGCCTGCAGAGAACGGACACCCACAGCGGCATCCGCAGATCTGAAAACTGACACCCCGAGCCTTGGAGAGACTCAACCCACGGTGACAGCGGCGCGACCCAAGCGTAACGAGCAGAACGACGTCTGCTATTATCACCACCGCTTCGCAGAGAAAGCCCGCAAATGCGTTCCCCCCTGCAAGTTTACGATGTCGTGGAAACACCAAAGCCGAGGGCCATTAACAGCAGCGGTTCTCGGCGAGAAGAATAAGCTGTTATACGTGACGGATGGATACACAGGCAAGCAGTTCCTCATCGACACGGGAGCTCAGCTGAGTTTCGTCATGCCCTCCCACGCAGATCGAACCATGGGCACCCGGGGCAACGGAGCAGTGGCAGCCAATGGCTCTGACATCGACACGTTCGGGGAAAAGAGCCTGCACCTCCTCATCCACGGCCGCAGCTACAGATGGACATTTGTTGTAGCAGCGGTGAGCTTTAACTTGTTAGGCGCAGATTTTCTGTGTGCACATGAGTTATTAGTGGATCTTGCAAATAGGCGCCTGGTTAATGCACATCTTTTGCTTCTATTCCATGTTCAGCTCGAGTTTCCCCACCACCTGTGCAGGCCAATGTCACCACAGCGGGAGGTAAGTTTGAACAACTCCTCACCCAATTTCCAGCACTCACAACCCCCAAATTCTCAGCCATTGTAGCCAAACACGGGGTTAAACACTTCATTCCGACAACAGGACCTCCTGTTTTTGCCAAAGCTCGCCGCTTAGACGCGGCCAAGCTCAACATAGCAAAGGATGAATTTGCAGCTCTCGAAAAATTGGGCATTGTTAGACGCTCGAAGAGCCCCTGGGCTTCACCACTTCACATGGTTCCGAAATCTGACGGTTCTTGGAGACTGTGCGGAGATTACCGCAGGCTAAACAACGCTACAGCGCATGACCGCTACCCCATTCCTCACATTCAGGACTTTTCACTGCATTTAGCGGGTGCGCGCATTTTTTCAAAAATAGACTTAGTCCACGGTTATCACCAAGTCCCACTCCGAGCTGAAGATATTCCTAAAACAGCGGTAATAACCCCTTTCGGCCTTTTTGAATTCCTACGAATGCCATTCGGCCTCAAAGGCGCTGCTCAAACTTTTCAACGGATGATGGACGCTGTCCTACGCGACCTTCCTTTTGTCTTCGTCTACCTCGATGACATGCTGGTAGCCAGCTCATCCGAGGAAGAACACGAGCAGCACCTCACTACTGTTTTTCAGAAGCTGGAAGAGCATGGACTAATAATCAATCCAGCCAAATGCAAATTCGGCGTATCACAAATTGATTTTTTGGGACATAGAGTCTCCCCAAAAGGTGCATTTCCGCTTCCAGACAAAGTTCATGCGATAGAAGGTTTTCCACGGCCCCAAACGGTTAAATCGCTACAGGAATTTTTGGGGATGGTTAATTTTTACAACCGTTTCCTCCCCCATGCAGCTCAGCTCATGCAACCCCTATATGACGCGCTCAGAAAAAAGAAAGCTTCCAACGCGGTCGAATGGACCCCGGAGCGCGAACGCGCCTTCGCGGAAGTAAAAAGCGCCCTAGCTAACGCCACAATGTTAGTCCACCCAGATCCCTCAGCCCGCATTGCTCTAACCACAGATGCTTCAGACCTGGCTATAGGGGCAGTTGTAGAACAACTTGTCAGTGGGGTCTGGCAACCTTTAGCATTCTTTAGCAAATCGCTAAACCCAACTGAACGCAAATACAGCACTTTTGACAGAGAGCTGCTGGCGCTTCATTTGTCCATCCGCCACTTCCAGTTTTGGTTAGAAGGGCGGAGTTTCACGGCTTTTGTGGACCATAAGCCGCTCACTTTTGCTATGGCTAAAATTTCAGAACCATGGTCAGGCAGACAACAAAGACAGCTAGCTGCGATTTCAGAGTTCACCACAGACATTCGACACGTAGCAGGCAAACTTAACGTAGTAGCTGACTGTCTCTCTCACGCTGTGACACCGCCAGAGCACGAGGAGACAGATTACACCGCCTCAGCAGCGGAACTCTTCACTAACGCACACACATACGCAGCACCTATCCAGGATGGGATAGATTATGCAGCCATGGTGGAAGAACAAAGCAGTGATGCAGACGTGTGCGCGCTCCTGTCCGGACCAACAGGGTTAAGGCTGGAGAAAAAAGAGTTGCGCGACGGCGTGCCTCCCCTAATATGCGACGTTTCAACCGGCCGACCTCGCCCGTTAGTACCAGCTGCTTGGCGCCGCCGTATTTTCGACGCAATTCACTCCCTCGCGCACTCAGGTGTGCGCGCCTCGGTCAAAATGGTTGCTGAAAAGTTTGTGTGGCCAGGCCTGCGCAAAAACGTAAAAGAATGGGCAAAAACTTGCATTCCTTGTCAACGCGCCAAAATACACAGACACACAAAAGCCCCTCTGGAGCCTTTTCCAATTCCTGCTAGAAGATTCGACCACATTCACGTCGACCTCGTGGGGCCGCTACCTTCCTCCCAAGGTTTCACACACCTGTTAACAATGATAGACCGCACCACGTGCTGGCCAGAGGCAGTTCCTCTAGCGTCAACCACAGCGGAGGAAGTCGCTTGCGTTTTTCTAGCAAACTGGGTGGCACGTTTCGGCGTTCCATCAGACATCACGTCAGACAGAGGGCCTCAGTTTATCTCAGAGCTCTGGTCAGCCATGGCTAACAGTTTAGGGGCAACAATTCATCGCACCACCGCTTATCACCCTCAGGCTAATGGGTTATGCGAGCGTTTTCACAGGTCCTTAAAGGCTGCCCTCAGGGCCTCACTAACGGACACAAATTGGGTAAATAAACTTCCCTGGGTTTTATTGGGGTTGCGTGCAGCACCTAAAGAGGATTTAGACGCTTCTCCTGCAGAATTAGTTTTTGCCCAGCCTATCAGACTCCCAGGAGAATTTTTACCAGAGAACCCAGAACCAGGACACCTTCCAGTCCCAAGGCTTTTAGGCAGCAGTGGACCGGACTCCCTCCACGGTCCAGCTCATCACTCTTTTCCACGAGTTTTTGTTCCCCAAACTTTAAAAAACGCTGAGTTCGTTTTTGTTAAGCATGAAGCCATTAAACCAACGTTACGCCCAGTTTACGATGGCCCGTTCAGAGTGCTGGAAAATGGTGACAAACACTTTGTGCTTGATTATGGGGACAGAAAGGAAGTCGTCAGTGTTGACAGACTCAAACCTGCCTTCTTGCTGAGAGACGAACCTGCACAGTTGGCACGAGCACCTCGGCGTGGTAGACCCCCCAGAGGAAAAGTCTCAGCCCCCAGGCAGGGAACAAATAATCTCTTTCCTTCCCACAATGCAGATTCACCACGAGAAGGTCCCAGCGGGACACCTAAGCCAACCTACAGCAGTTTTGGGAGAAGAATTAAGCCCAGACAGCACAGGGACTGATACCAGCCACCCCGCAATTATTCACTAATTGTGCTACAACAGTTTAGGGCTACTTATGATTTCACTATGCTGTTATGTTTACCACTGAGCTTTCTTAGGAGCATGGCTGCTAGAAAACTTCTCCGGTGGCAACAGTTGTAACACGTAGTATTTCATAGTTATTATCTTAGACTGTAATTCTTTCTGTGTCCTTTCCTAGTGTTTGGGGGGCCTGTGGTATATATGACTCTTATATCCCATATCTACATATGTTAGAACAAGTGGAAATGTTTTGTGACAGCATATGTAAGGAGCTTCACACCTAGAAAGGACAAAGGATCTCCCCCGCCGGGTTAAAGACAATGGACCTCCCAAGACGCGGCGGCGGAGATGGACTTGGCACCTTTACCCCCTAAAGCGAGAGGAGGAGTTCCCATCACCTCCCAAGACAAGGAGAGGGGATAGCAGAACAATGGGGGTTAAGATAACGGGGGGATGTCAGCTTTTTCAATGAGTGGCTCTGATGTCAGCTTTTTCAATGAGTGGCTCCTTGTGTGCTTGTATTTAACCAGCGAGCGGAGCAGAGATCTCTCTCTTGCCTTCTGCCAAACTCTACACCTGATGAGACTCGATAGAAGAGCTATTCATTAAAAACCCTGTTTTTAATACAAACTCGCCTCATTATTTCAGCTCCTCTACACTGGTGACCTTGACGCGAGAATATGGACCGGAGGCGTTCTTCAAGCTGCTCATCCATGGTGACTCGGGCATACGCCAGCGACGACGCAGACGAGGGAACAAGCAGACAGCTGTTCCCCACGGCAGAGGGCACTGAGAGAGCTCAACCGAGCTCCAGCACCGCTGTGAGTGCCGAGGCAAGGCACTCTCACCCGGCGGGCACAACAGTGATGGTGTGCACGAACGCCATTGCTGTCAACCTGCCAGACTTCTGGCGAGAAGACCCCGCCTCTTGGTTTCAGCAAGCTGAAGCCCAGTTTATACTGGCGGGCATCACAGCAGACGATATTAAGTTTTACCATATCGTCTCCAAACTCGACTCCGCCACTTTGAAGTGTGTGCGGAGCTTGGTCCGGCGACCACCAGCCCGGGACAAATATGAGACACTCAAGGCGACCGTCGTGGCGAATTATGTCCCGTCAGCGGAGGAAAGAGCCAAGAGGATCCTGGCGGTCTACGGCCACAGAGGGAGCAATCCGAGGACCCTCATGGAGGATTTGCTACAACTCAAGGAGAAGGATAATGATAATTTCCTTTTCCAATTCATTTTCCTCAGCACACTACCACCGCATTTGAGAGGGACACTTGCCAGTATGAAGTGCAATAATCATCAGGATTTCCGCACACTGGCCAACGAGGCTTACCGGCTCGTCAACGCCTGCAGAGAACGGACACCCACAGCGGCATCCGCAGATCTGAAAACTGACACCCCGAGCCTTGGAGAGACTCAACGCGTAACAAGCAGAACGACGTCTGCTATTATCACCACTGCTTCGCAGAGAAAGTCCGCAAATGCGTTCCCCCCTGCAAGTTTACGATGTCGTGGAAACGCCAAAGCCGAGGGCCATTAACAGCAGCGGTTCTCGGCGAGAAGAATAAGCTGTTATACGTGACGGATGGATACACAGGCAAGCAGTTCCTCATCGACACGGGAGCTCAGCTGAGTTTCGTCATGCCCTCCCACGCAGATCGAACCATGGGCACCCGGGGCAACGGAGCAGTGGCAGCCAATGGCTCTGACATCGACACGTTCGGGGAAAAGAGCCTGCACCTCCTCATCCACGGCCGCAGCTACAGATGGACATTTGTTGTAGCAGCGGTGAGCTTTAACTTGTTAGGCGCAGATATTCCTAAAACAGCGGTAATAACCCCTTTCGGCCTTTTTGAATTCCTACGAATGCCATTCGGCCTCAAAGGCGCTGCTCAAACTTTTCAACGGATGATGGACGCTGTCCTACGCGACCTTCCTTTTGTCTTTGTTTAAAGTAGTCACCTGTATTTGAGCTTGTGTAATTATGGGTATATTGTAAATGAGAGAAGTGTGCCTTTGTTTACTTTAATAATTAGTGTAGTAGTTAAGGCTTTGAGGCCTACCTATAAGGGCAGCACGTGACTGCTATTTAATATTGGATTTGACCAACATTATTTTAGTTCATTATAAGCTGTTATATTTCCACCAATGCTTTAGTTATATTTTTCTGGTTATTTATGTTATTGAAGTATTAGGTAGAATTTATATCTGATATGCTCTTCCCTTTTATTTGTTACAGAACCACACACACACACACACACATACACACACCCACACATGTTGGAACAAGTGTTGAAGCAAGTCTGAATAAAGACCATAAAGTATTCATCCAGCCCAGTTCTTGGCATTCTAACCGATGCCCACTCCGCGATCACAACTATACAGAACCAGATAGATAATTCTCCATAACAAAGTTTTGGTGCCGAAACCCGGGATCTGGTGATTACGGAGTGAAGATGGAGTATGGTCCGCAGAGAGGTGGTGCCCGTCCAAGAAGGGCAGTGTGACCACCAGGATGGATGAACGATTATGAGGGCTACACGCTGCCACCTTCCCCACAAGAGCAGTACAGGGCCACAGAAGGATACACCGAGATGACGCCCCTCCCGCAACACCCAGGACAGATCAGTGACCCATCTCCTGGCTATCTTGGAACCCCCTTCACCGGACCAGTATTATCCAGTGCCCCCCACGGCTTTATGAACATAGTACAGCAGCTGCATGAGAACAACAGGCGTCTGCAGATGATGTTTACAGATCTGAGAAAACAGATAGACCGTGGTACTCCTACACTGGCTGCTACAAGTCTACAACCTGTGGAACCAGGAAGCACTAACATCTCGGCTAATGGTTCGTGGCTCTACACAGATACGCCCACCCGAGCCTCTCTACATCAAGATGCCCTACCTGCAGCAATAGGAGGTGCACAAGAGGAAGAGGAGTGGCCACAACCTCCACCACCAGTTTATTTCCCTAGGGATCATCCTGATCTTCCACATGTGCAATTTGCTCTACCCCAGCAACCACCAGGCATTGTCCAAGAGCTTAGCCAGCGTCTACAAGAGTTACGAGTGCACCAAGATGCGGCGGCAGTAACTACAAATACAGACACTCAGACCCATATGCAGCAGTCTGCCCTGGCATCTCAAACTCTTGGCCCTTTGGAGGGCAACATTCTGTCTCCAGAGCGAGTGTCTACTCCCACTCAATCTCTCATTCCGAAGGAGAAGATCTACAGAGGCCCAAAGCCCTCAATCCCAGAATTCACCCAGGCTGATCCTAGGCAGTTCGCTCGGCTAAGACTGGCTTTGGACAACATCCTCCCAACTGATGCAACAGAGAGATTTAAGTATCAAGTGCTCTGTGATCACCTTAAATTTGAGGATGCTCTTCTTGCGGACTCATACAGTAACTCTTTGTCCATACACAGACACGATGGCTTCTCTCATTAAGCACTATGGTCAGCCACACCACCTGTCCCTACAAAGAATAGCAGAGATGATGGATGAGCCCAATATTCAGTATACAGTATCTGCTGCTCGCTAATATATTTTAACTGCTGACCAGTATCACTTACTCTTATTCTACACTTTATTGCATGTATAGTTTATTTCTTTTATTTTATCATGTTTAATGTTGCAGCATTGCACCGAGACAAATTCCTAGTTTGTGTACTACATGAACAATGGCAATAAACCTGATTCTGATTCAATATTCGTCCCAGTGACATGGCAGGCTTCAGAAGGTTTGGTCTCAGAGTTCGAGCATTAGTTGGGATGCTTGAGCAGCTTGGAGAAGATGGACGAGTAGAGCTACAGTGTGGGTCTCATGTGGCGAGACTCACAAGGAAGCTACCTCAAGACCTCGGAGCTGCCTTCCGCCGCTACCTCTACCCACAAAATAGTGGAGTGCCATCATTAAGAGACTTTGCAGAGTGGCTGGAATATGAGCTGGTCATCCAAGAGGGTGGTGATGAAGTGGACAGAGATAACAAGAAAGACAGCGGTAGTTCAAAGAGAGATTTTGATCCAAGATGGCGCCCACAGCGGTCGACATGGTGCTTCGCTGCGCTCTTTGTTTGTTTTTGTTTGTCAATTGTGTGTCTGCTTGCACTTATACCCGTGAAGAACTTTTAAATATCAGGACTTTGACCCCCACGGACCTCCTCCCAGTTTTTCTAGCCCCTGCCGCCGATCTGGTTTATTGTTTGGCTCGGAAAGTGAGACGGCGGAAAAGAGGAAGACGAGCGGGCGCTCTCGTACGACTTCGCAGGAGAGGCTCGCGAACGGCGCTGCCTGGCATATTTCTGTCCAATACCAACTCTCTCTCTAACAAGGTGGATGAACTGAGACTGCTGATGCGTTTTAAGGACCTCGCCTCCTCAGCTGTCCTCTGCTTTACTGAGACCTGGCTCCGGGAAAATATACCGGACAGCGCGCTGCGCCTCGACGGCTTTCAGCTCTTCCGTGCTGATCGTGACACAGAGCTTTCCGGCAAGACCACAGGAGGCGGTGTCTGCTTCTACATCAACTGCAGCTGGTGCTCTGATGTAACGGTAATTTCCAAACACTGTTCTCCTGCCTTGGAATTTCTTGTTATCAATTGCAAGCCCTTCTATTCCCCGCGGGAGTTTGCTTCTTTCATAATGATCGCTGTGTACGCCCCTCCCGACGCGGACACGCGCGAAGCTCAGCGCGTGCTCGCGGATCACATTCAACACACAGAGCGGAGTTTTCCAGACTCGCTGATTATTGTGGCTGGCGACTTTAATCAGTGCAATCTGAGCCACGATCTCCCCCGCTACAAACAGTTTATTAAATGCCCCACCAGAGGATTAAACACACTGGATCACTGTTACACCACAGTGAAAGACGCATATCGCGCTGTCCCTCGAGCTGCGCTGGGATTATCTGATCACGTGATGGTTCACCTCATTCCCACATACAGACAGAGATTGAAGCTCACTAAACCTGTTGTGAGCACTACGAAGATACGGACCAGTGATGCTGAGGAGAAGCTGGAAACGTGCATGGAAATATCTGACTGGGGCATGCTTAAAGGAGCCACGCATGATCTGGATGAGTACACGGACACTGTGAACTCATATATCCACTTTTGTGAAGAGAACATTCTTCCATCACGCACCAGGGTGAGTTACTCTAATGACAAACCCTGGTTCACAGCTAAGCTCAGACAGATCAGGAAGGAGAAGGAAGCAGCGCTGAAAAGTGGAGACAGAGACTGCTACAGGGAGGTTAAATACCGGTTTAACAGAGAGCTGAAGAGGGCTAAATCTGTGTACTCAGAGAGACTCCAGCAGCAGTTCACTGCTAATGATTCGGCTTCCGTGTGGAGAGGACTGAGGCAAATCACCAACTATCGACCTAAGGCTCCTAAAGGTCAGGATGACAAAGCCCTTTGTCAGAGACTGTCCCAACACTATGCCCGTTTTGACACCTCGTCATCTGTGTCCAACTCCCCCCCTCCCTCCAGCTCCACAGCCTCCACATTCCCTACTTCATTTAAGGCACCCCCCCTCCTTCCCCCCTCCCCTTATCATCAGTGAGCAGGATGTGCTCAAACAGTTCTCCAGACTGAACCCGCGCAAGGCCCCCGGCCCAGACGGCGTGTCTCCCTCCACCCTGAGACTCTGTGCGAAACAGCTGGCTCCTGTATTCACAGACATTTTTAACACCTCCCTTAAGTTATGCCACGTGCCATCCTGCCTCAAATCCTCCACCATCATCCCTGTCCCCAAGAAGCCACGGATCACTGGACTTAATGACTACAGACCTGTAGCGCTCACCTCTGTAGTCATGAAGTCCTTTGAGCGCCTGGTCCTGTCCCACCTCAAGTCCATCACCACCCCTCTCCTGGACCCGCTGCAGTTTGCCTACCGAGCCAACAGGTCTGTAGACGATGCAGTCAACCTGGCCCTCCACTCCATCCTGCAGCACCTGGACTCCCCGGGAACCTACGCCAGGATCCTGTTTGTGGACTTCAGCTCCGCATTCAACACCATCCGCCCCGCTCTGCTCCGGGACAAGCTGTCCCTGCTCAACGTGCCTGACTCCCTCTGCAGGTGGATCATCGACTTCCTGACGGACCGGAGGCAGCATGTGCGGCTGGGAAAGACTGTCTCAGACTATACTAGCATCAGCACCGGATCACCCCAGGGCTGTGTACTTTCCCCCCTACTCTTCTCCCTTTACACCAACTCCTGCACCTCCAGCCACCAGTCTGTCAAGTTGATCAAGTTTGCGGACGACACCACCCTCATCGGGCTCATCTCCAACGGCGACGAGTCCGCCTACAGGAGAGAGGTGGCCCAGCTGGCGTCCTGGTACAGCAATAACAACCTGCAGCTGAACGCTCTGAAGACAGTGGAGATGATTGTAGACTTCAGGAAAGTCACAACCCCTCTGCCCCCCCTCACCCTCTCAGGCTCTCCCATCACCACTGCTGATTCCTTCCGCTTCCTAGGCACTACCATCACCAGGGACCTCAAATGGGAGCTGACCATCAGCTCACTCATCAAAAAAGCCCAGCAGAGGATGTTCTTCCTGCGGCAGCTGAGGAAGCTCAAGCTACCCACCAAGATGTTAGTGCAGTTCTACACAGCCATCATCGAGTCCATCCTCACCACCTCCATAACCGTGTGGTACGCAGGAGCCACTGCCAGGGACAGACTAAGGCTGCAGCGCGTCGTGCGCACTGCTGAGAAGGTGATCGGCTGCAAGCTCCCATCTCTCCAGGATCTGTACATCTCCAGGACCCGGAGGCGTGCTGGCCGGATCATAGCCGATCCCTCACACCCTGGTCACGTACTGTTTGCCCCCCTCCCCTCTGGTAGAAGACTTCGGTCCATCCAGACTAAAACCTCCCGTCACATGAACAGCTTCTTCCCCTCTGCCATTAGACTGCTGAACACTAAGTGACTCTCATGCACCATGTACAGCAGCTCAACCAGACTCATGTCAATCATCACTGTTTTCTTCCTGCATTACCGACTGCACTATATAGTTCTCCACAGTATCTGCTGCTGGCTAATATATATTTTAACTGTTGACCAGTATCACTTAATCTTATCCTACACTTTATTACATGTATAGTTTATTTCTCTTATCTTATCATGTTTAATGTTGCAGCATTGTACCGAGACAAATTCCTAGTTTGTGTACTACATGAACAATGGCAATAAACCTGATTCTGATTCTGATTCTGATTAAAAGAGCTGCTAAGAGAGCTGCAACGGTCCTCCTCGGCGCAACGCAAGATAGTGAATCAAAAGAGTCTCCAGCTCAAACTCACTCTCCAGCTCAAAACGCGTTGTGGTTGGCGCCACCAAGCGGCCCAATGCCGACTTAAAGTGCAATGTAAAATATGCAAAGGGAAGCATCTGGAAGCCCTGCATGAAGTGAATCTGCATGCAGCTGCATCTAAACCAATTAACCCAGCAACCTCAGAGCCAGAGAATAAATCATCCGCAGATGTTCTCTACCTAGATCGTCGAGCAGGGTGCAACCAGGTCCTTCTAAAGATCAGTAAAGTTCTGCTGTGAAATGGCGAGCATACGCTGGAGACATTCGCTATACTTGATGATGGATCTGAGAGGACTATCCTGCTACCAGAGGCTACCCAGAAGCTGAAGTTAAAGGGAACCCCAGAAAGTCTCTCCCTGCGGACTGTGAGACAAGGACTGAGAACACTGCATGGGGCATCAGTGACGGTTAAAGTTTCGCCTGTGAGCCACCCATCGAAGACCTTCACCATCAATAAGGCCTTCACCGCAGATGATCTAGGGCTGGCTGAGCATTCATACCCTGTGAAATCACTTCAGCAGAAGTACAGACACTTGAAGAAGCTACCATTGGAGTCGTTCACAAATGCCCAGCCATTGCTGCTGATTGGCTCCGACTGTCTCCATCTGGTTACTCCCATCCAACCTGTACGTTTAGGTCCACCTGGAGGCCCTGCTGCAGTTAAGACCAGGTTGGGTTGGACACTACAAGGACCTGTCAACTCTTCTTGCCCGAACTATCAGCCCAAACAATGTCTGTTCTTGTCCACAGCTTCCCTTTCAGCAGAGCTCTTCAGTCATGTAGAGAAGCTATGGCAACTCGATTTTCTGCCATACAGGAATGAAAGGTTGGTTACACGGTCTCTGAGAGAGCAACAGGCTATGGACAACCCCGCCGATGACCTCACCAGAGGTAGAAGATTACAAGAGCTCACCAGTCAGTCCCGCTGGGCATGTGGACCTCCCTTCTTGTTGCTCCCCCCACAGCAATGGCCAGAGCATCCACTTCCCCCATGTGAGGACTTCACAGAGAAGCAGCGCAAAGCCATGACATGTCTGGCTACATCCGTGAGCACAGACTCTATACCCGATGTAACAAATTATGACAGCTTCAATGACCTACTAAAGGAAACTGCAACCCACCTTCATGGGGCGGCCAGTACATCAGGAGGGAGCCCATCGGCAGACGATTTCAAGGAGGCTGAGCTCCGCATTCTAAGATCTGCTCAAAGAGACAGTTTTCCTGACGAAGTCCGGTGTCTTTCAGCAGCAAAACCAATACCTACCACAAGCCGCCTCTACACACTCACCCCTGAATTTGATCAGTCACTTAAGCTCATCAGGGTAGGTGGGAGGCTCAGACACTGCCCTAATCTGGAAGCTGATGTTAAATATCCTGTTGTCCTGGATTCCAAGCATCCTGTAACCAGGTTACTCATCCGGCAGACTGACCGTGACCTGAAGCATCCAGGGACTGAGAGGTTGTTTGCGGAACTGATGAGGAAAGTTTGGATTCTGCGAGGCCGTGAAGCCATAAAGAGTGAGCAGCGTTCCTGTCCAGAGTGCCAAAGGTGGAGAGCCCAACCAGTGAACCCAAAGATGTCTGACCTTCCTGTGTCTCGTCTCAGGTTACAGCAGCCATCCTTCTTCTCCACTGGCATTGACTGCTAACATTCGGCCCCATGTTAGTAAAAGTGGGTCGCCGTAACGAAAAACGCTGGGGCCTGCTCTTTAAATGCTTGACAACTAGAGCTGTTCACATTGAAATATTGTCCAGCATCAGTACCGACTCCTTCCTGATGGCACTACGTACGTTTATTTCTCGCCGTGGGAAACCTGAAATACTTTGTGACCAAAGCACTAATTTCCGAGGTGGAAATTGTGAACTTCAAGAAGCCTTCAATGCCCTGCATCCTTCCCTGCAGGCTCAACTTGCAGAGTACCAGCTCAAGTTTCGCTTTAACCCTCCCAGCGCTCCTCATTTTGGCGGGTCTTGGGAGCGAGAGATTAGATCCATTAAGGCTGCTTTAACATCCACTCTGGGCTCTCAAGTTGTAAGCGCTGAAGTACTCCAAACGGTGCTGATCGAGATAGAAGGAATCCTCAACTCAAAACCATTGGGGTACATCTCGTCAGACCTGGCCGATCCAGACCCCGTCACCCCAAACATGTTGCTGATGGGGCGGCTGGATCCCTCACTTCCCCAAGTGTTGTACCATGATTCTGAACTTATTGGACGCCGTCACTGGAGAACTTGTCAAGTATTGAGTGACCAGTTTTGGACGCAGTTTTTACGCCACTACCTACCAACTCTCCAGACCAGGTCCAAATGGCAAAGGGACACCTCCCCCATTCAAGTTGGCACAGTTGTACTGATAGTGGACCCCCAACTTCCAAGAGCATCCTGGCCAGTTGGTGAGATCAGTAAAGTTTTTCCAGGACCTGATGGCTTAATCCGATCGGCTGAAGTCAAGGTTAAGGACCGCACCTCTGTGAGACCTGTGAGTCGCCTCATTCGCCTCCCAGCTGTACCAGACCAAGATGGACAGTGAACAGTCTTCAAACTTGCCGGAGCAAGTTTGGGGGCGGCTGTGTTATGAAGGCAGGACTGTGATTAAAGATATTACAGGTTTGGTTGCAGTTCTCAGACTGACCACTGGGGGCGCGGCCGTTTTGTGAGGAATGAACTTATTACACTGTTCATTAGTTTGCCCTGAATATCGTTGATGGTAGCATATGTCCCTTTAGTTGTCCTTTTTATTAGAGTGTGCGTCCATGAGACAGGTGAGTGATTTGTAGAAGATTATTAAGATGTTTAGTATGGTTATTGTTCACCTGGATAATTTTAAGGACATGATATTCCGCTGTTTACCATTGTTAGCTATAGACTAAGGGGCTAAGCTACACTATGTTCTTGTTACTGTATTATTATTTTAGTTGTTGGTTCTTAGGTCTATATATATTGTTTAAAGTAGTCACCTGTATTTGAGCTTGTGTAATTATGGGTATATTGTAAATGAGAGAAGTGTGCCTTTGTTTACTTTAATAATTAGTGTAGTAGTTAAGGCTTTGAGGCCTACCTATAAGGGCAGCACGTGACTGCTGTTTAATATTGGATTTGACCAACATTATTTTAGTTCATTATAAGCTGTTATATTTCCACCAATGCTTTAGTTATATTTTCCTGGTTATTTATGTTATTGAAGTATTAGGTAGAATTTATATCTGATATGCTCTTCCCTTTTATTTGTTACAGAACCACACACACACACATACACACACCCACACATGTTGGAACAAGTGTTGAAGCAAGTCTGAATAAAGACCATAAAGAATTCATCCAGCCCAGTTCTTGGCATTCTAACTGATGCCCACTCCGCGATCACAACTATACAGAACCAGATAGATAATTCTCCATAACAACGGTTGTTCTGACGAGAGGGAAGCCTCCTGATCGGGCCAGGTCCTCCACGAGGCTCCCGTCCAGATCCTGTCCCGGGTCACCAGAAGAACTCCGCCCCCAAGCCAGCCGTTTCTCCTGCACCACAATGGAAGGTGAAGACAGCGGCCTCAGCCTCCAGATCATCTTGTCCCGCTGTTCCGTCAGCGCCACGTTCCCAGACTGCCTTGGCTGCGCCTCCCTCCTCCTCGTCATGCCTTTCAGCTGCGGTGAGCCCAGCGAGTCCTCATCTGGCTCCACCCATCACCGTCCCTTCGCGAGTCCGGATCCTGTCCCGGGTTGCCAAAGAAACTCCACCTCCCAGCATGCTGTTTTCCCTGTGTTTCGGCGGAAGGTGAAAATAGCAGCCTCAGCCTCGGGGTCATCTTCTCCCACTGTTCTGTCAGCTCTACGTCCCCGGACTGCCTCGGTTGCTCCTCCCTCCTCCGCGGTACTCCCTTCAGCTGCTGTGAGCTCTGTGATTCCTTGTCTGGCTCCACCCATCACCGATCCTGTTGGGGCGACTCCTCCTTGTCTGTCGCGGGGGAGGGGGGGATCCTCCGTCACCATCCCTACGTAAAGAGGAAGAATCAAGCCCGCTACAGAAGTCACCATCGTTCCCCAGGAAAGCAGGAAAGTGTGTTTTCATTCTAACTCTGTGTAATGAATTACCTTGTCTGATTCCTGGGGGTGGAGCTCAGGGTTCACAGTCCTCTTAGCTCCCACTACCTGCTGCAGCTATTAAAATTGAACCTGCTACCTCTGTGTCTGCCTCTGCCTTTGTGCCTCCTCCCCTTCTCTCCGAGCATCCCCCAGTGGCAGGAGTAGACTGCCGGATGGAGGAGGAGCCTGTGGTTCTGGAGAGCCTGGTCCCAGTCCCGCAGCCACGTCACGGGCAGAGGAGGAGGGCTGACTGTCAGATGGAGCCTGCGCCGACGACAGAGCGTCCCCGGGTCTCCGTGGAGCAGCAGTCAGCTCCAGCAGGCTATGGACCCCCTGCCACCACGCCTCAAGTCTTCCTTCTGTGTTTGGTTCGTCCTCGCTTCATCATTCGTAAATGTTTATTCTATAGCGTCAGGTTCCGCCCTCGCTACGCTCTTGCATTGATGTTAGTGTTCTTTATTTTGTGTTCTAGTTTAGTGTATGTGTTTTGCCCCACATGGTTCTTTATTTTGTTCTTCCTGTAAATAAACAAGCAAACTCTCTGTTGGCATCTGGTGCCTCATTTATGCCCTGAAAGGGGCAAACATGACACACAGCTTCAAATATTGTCTCAGCCCAACATGGTTTAATGTCCAAAAGATCAATTGTTACTGCTCTGATCCACATTCTTCAATGCTGGCATGAAGCACTCAACAGCAGTCCCAGGATGGATGTTCATGGTGTGTTTGTTGACTTTTCTCGTGCCTTTGACACAGTTAATCACTAACAGCTGCTTAACGTCCCTGGCCAACATGCATGTCAGCTACTCCCTCTGGCTTATTGTGAGGAGTTTTTACAGTGACAGAGAGCAAAGTGTGGAGTGGAGAACCTGTAAGTCCTCTTCTTGTCCAGTCTCAGCTGTTTTTTTTTTCCAAAATATATTTATTAATTTTCATTTTTCCAAAGCAAAAACAACAAGACACACACACACACACACACACACACACACACAAATTGCTCAGCAGCAAAAAAAAAAAAGAGGCAGGCAAAATAATCAGCACAAAAAAATGAATACATTTTAAGAGAAAATGAAAGCTCTGGACGAAATAGTGGACAGATTTCCTTCAATATAGTCTAGAAACGGTTTTCATGTACGACTAAATACATCAGTTTTAGAATGTACAAGGCAAGTCAAAAAGTCAAGTGGAATGTGCTCCAATATTAGTCTCCTCCATCCAGAAACTGTAGGGACTTGATGTGAAATCCATTGCAACAAAATATTTTTCCGGGCACAGTAGGTTAGAATGTTAAATAATTAACTGTTAAATTTGTTTCTAGTTTGTTTACTTGGTAAATCAAGGAGAAGAGACAGTGGATCAAGATCAAGGTTAATTTTCAGAATTTTCTTAATTTCAAGAAGAATGGACTCCCAATATCAATCAATCTTGACACATGACCATAAACAGTGAGTAAGGCTGCCATCATGAATTCTACATTTAGGACACAGAGAAGAGGAGCCTGATTTAAATTTAGACACCAGATGGGGCTAGATGGGCTCTATGTAATATTTTAAGTTGTAAAGCCCAGGTACGGTTACAAATAGTAATGTTTTTGGCGGCATTCCAGATCTTACACCACATTTCTTCTGTAATATCAATATCCAATTCTCTTCCCCAGGTTCGAGCCAAAATAGGAAAATCAACATTACAATGACCTTTCAGTTCCTTATAGCACATACTAAGTGACATTCCCTTGGAACTAAAAAACAACTTTTCAATATCAGAGATTTCAGTGTCCACAAATAATTTTGTATCTTTTTTGATAAAATTCCTAATTTGAAAAAAACTAAAAAGATTATTTTTATCTAATTTAAAGTCCTCAACCACCTGATCAAAAGACATAAGAATTCCTTCCCTTCCTTAAAAAGACAACCAAATGTGGAAATACCCTTAGAAACCCACTCCCCAAAACCAGAATCCAGCAGTCCAGGAGGACATTCTGGATTATTGACAATAGGAGTGAAAGTGGAGGTTATCCCAGCTCTCCCTTCAATGCACCGTGCTACTCTCCAGGCCTTGACAGTGTTAACAGATATGGGGTTACTACAGCATTTCTTTATAGTTTTCATACTTTTTAAAAAGAACAGAGTATTAAGAGGACATTCACATTATGATGCTTCTATATCCAGCCATAATGCAGAAGTATTTTTGCAAACCCACATACAACAAAAGAGAACTTAACTGATATTTTTTGAGATCTGAGAGATCTAAGCCCCCCCATGGCCGAACTGTAATGTTGACATTTTTATGAGTGTCCTTTTTTTGCTCCATATAAAGGAGCTAAACCAGTCCTTTATTTTCTGAATAAGTTAATGTGTAAATGAAATAGGAATCATTCTCATCGGATAAAGCGAGGAAGTAATATTCATTTTAAGAAGTGAGATTCTTCCTAACCATGATATAGGAAGGCAATTCCAACGCTCGAGATCCTGTTTGATTTTACCAAGTAATGAGACATAATTTGCTTTAAACATTTGATCAAAACAAGGTGTAACAAAAATACCCAGATACACAAAACCTGCTGGTGACCACTTAAAGGGAAAGCTAGGAATGTAACAATGTTTTCCCAGAGGCATGGCCTCAGATTTCAAAAAATTCATCCTATAAACAGAAAATAAACTAAACATCAATAATTGAGATGACACTATGCACGGAGACAGCTGGGTTAGAAAGAAACAATAAAACATCATCAGCATATAATGAAATTTTGTGAGTTTGGAATTCGGTAACAATGCCAAAGACAGTAGCGTCACTTCATATTGCTTCAGCTAGTGGTTCAGTTGCAAGAGTGAACAAAAGAGGGGAGAGGGGACAGCCATGTCTGTTCCCTCTTCCAACCTCAGAGTATTTAGACCTAAGTCCATTTGTGATAACAGCTGCCAAAGGACAACTATAAAGGACTTCAATCCACGTAATAAAATTAGGACCCAACCCAAACTGCTGCAGAGCGTAGAGCAAATTTGACCACTCAACGCGGTCAAACACTTTTTCTGCGTCGAGAGAGACTACCAGACCATCCGCCACATGCATCTGACACAACTGAATCACATTTAAAAGACATCTGACATTGTTACATGAATTGCGACCCTGAATAAAGTCTGTTTGATCAGGATTTATTACATGGGGCAAGATTCTTTCCAAGCTTATGGCAAGAATTTTTGACAGTATTTTAGAATCAACATTAAGTAAAGAAATTGGTCTATAAGAATCGCAATTTTCTGGAGATTTTCCTTTCTTAATTAATGATATAGTAGCTTCCCTAAGAGAAGGAGGTAGGACACCAGCACCAAACGAGTCACTTAACATATCTAAATACGGCTTTGACAGCAAATCACTAAGTTCTTTATAAAATTCTGATGTGAGACCATCCAGACCGGTTGCCTTCCCGTTCTGAAGAGATTTAATTGTTCTGTGCACCTCAGATTCTGATATTTCTGCATTTAAGCCAATTTTTTTTAATGTCTGATAAATTTGGAAGTTTAATTTGTGAAAAAAATAGTTGCCATTAATGAATGGAAGTTATTACATTGTTCAGACTTGTATAAATTTCTGTAAAATTCTAGAAAAGCCATATTAATTACCTCAGGATGAGTGGAGCAGAAGCCATTCCTATCAGTAATTGAAGCTATTGTTTGGGAAGCTATTTGTGTTTTGTTAAGTAGGAAATATATTTACCTGGTTTATCCCCGTGCTCAAATAATTTTTGTTTGACAAATTCGAGTTTATCTGGAGCATTTTGTGTTAGCAAAGTGTTAAGCAACCACCAGATGGCATTAAGCTCCTTTAATTTGGATGGTGAAGAATTATTAAAGTATTCTTTTTCTGCAAAACTGAGCCTTCTTTCTTATATGTTCTGTTGTTCTGTAATTCAACGCTTTTTGCTAGATATGTATGATATTATCAATCCCCTACCAAAAGCTTTAGCAGTCTCCCATAGCAGTGATGGGCTGCTGGCTGTGGGGGAGTTAACAGTAAGAAAGTGTTTAAATTCTATAGTAAAATATTCTACAAATTTAGCATCCTTTTAAATAAGAGGATTTAGTCTCCAGTGTTTTAATTGTCCTTTTACAACTTTAGGGGCAAAGTCTAACGTCAACATTCTCCCAATGTTCATCCACGACTCTCCTTTGATGTAAGTGTGTTTATTGTTGCAGTTATCGTTTGTATTCCTTGCCTTCTTCCTTTGTCTGACGGTGAGCGAGCATTCCTCGTCTCAGCCGTCGTTGATCATTGTTTTGCTAAGGGATAATCTTGCTGCTCAGCCCATGCAGCTAGTTATCTTGTCTTACCCGTGCCTTGAACTATAAATAAACTATTGTGCAACTTTACTGGTCTGTGGCGTCTTGTGCTGGCTCGTGAGGGCCAGACGTGACAGTAGACAGCCGCCAGAAGGAGATGCCGTTCGCAGTAAAGTTGCATTCAGGAGAACTCTGCTCTTTCCTGTCTGGGTACGGCGTACTGGAATTATGCCGTCGCAGAGGGGCCGTACTCGGGGTTCCAGTGACCAGCTGACCGAGGTGCTGGAGCAAGTAGATGAAATCCTCATCGCTGCCTCCGACCTCGATTTTAACCCTGATACCCTCATTGCCCCTCCCCTCCTCGGCTATCAGCCCGACGTGCACTGGTACCTAGACCGGGCTGAGGATGTGCTCGACCAACTGCCTCCCCGCTACGACGACCACCCAGAAGTCGACGCAAGGAGACTTGACATCGCCACCCAACGCCAGATACTCCGGATGTACGAGGAAGAAGAAGCCCAGAGGCGGAGGAGATGGAATCCCCGCTGCCCGCTTTGGGATCCTGATCCCTTCCTCGATCCAGTCCAGGAGTTCACACCACCTGTGGCCCATTGAAGACATCGGCATCGCGGCCAGAGACATTCTCAGCAAAAGTCCCATCTGGATCCTGCTCCGGATTGCTGGTATAACTCCTTTTACCAGACAGCTGTCTCTTCAGTGTCTCGCCAGGAGGGAAGCCCCGCAGCCTGTCTCCCCGGGCTGTCTTCCTTCGCTGATTCGCCAGCACTTCATGCCCGGCCCGTCTTGGCTGTCGCCCTCTCCTCTCCGACGTCTTCTCCAGCTGCTGGTTGTATGAGGAGTTCTGCTCCGGCGAGCCCCGCATCGACCCCATCTTGAGTGCCCCCTCCCGTCCTTCCAGAGAGCCCTCTGCCACCATCCAACGGGAGGAGGAAGGAGCAACGTTCCCTGCAGTAGGCACCACCTTTTCCCCGGGAGACAGGTGAGTACAAGTTCACTCTTTTCCCCTTTACAGTGATTTGTCTTGTCTGACTCCTGGGGGTGAGGTTCGGGGTTCGCAGCCCCCCGAGCCCCCAGAGCCCCCCCCCACCTGCTGAGATAATTACTAAACCCACTGCCTCTGTGTCTCCCCCCGTTGAGTGCTCTTCGACGATGTCGAGCGTCATCAGATGAGGAGGGGGTCTGCGGCCCTGGAGCAGAAGATCCCAGCTCCGCAGCCACATCAAGCACAGAGGAAGGGATCGGACTACTGTTTGGAGCCTGCGCCGACGACGGCGCGTCCCCGGGTCTCCACGAATGAGCAGTCCGACCCAGCGGGCCAGGAGCCCCCCGCCACCATGCCGTATGAGTTGCCAGCGTGGACGATGGCGTCGGATGGTCCTCAGGCTGCGGAAGCCTCTTTGCCAGAGGCAGATGATGACACAGCTGAATGGGAGCCAGAAGACAACCTCCTCCCGTCTGAGCCCGGATCGTCGAAGTCCTGGATGGCGTCTGAACTTGAGATCAAGCAAGTGCTCAGTGTTATCTTTGTCTTTTCTATTATTGAGCATTTTTGCCTGTCTCTTGGGGAGGCGAGCCGAGTGCAGCCGTCCACTGCATCCGAGCTTGTCTCTCCGGGTTCTGACGCTGCCGGTGTCCCTGATCCCGGTTCTTCTTCTTCTTCTTTTGAGCCTTTGCCCATGGTCGCGGTGCAGAGTGGATGTCAATCACTGTGCCGGAGGTTCCGGGTTCGGAGTTGGAGGTCGGTACTGGTGCGGCTCGGACCCAATCGGGGTCCGACGCGGGTGCAGCGTTGGCTCAGTCGGAGTTCGTCACCGGAATGGTTCTGACCCAATTGGGGTCCGTCGCGGGTGCAGCGTCGGCTCAATCAGAGTTCGTTATCGAAGTGGTTCAGACCCAATCGGGGTCCAATGCGGGTGCAGCGTCGGCTCAATCAGAGCTTGTCATCAAAGTGGTTCAGACCCAATCGGGGTCCATCGCGGGTGTTGCATCGGACCAGTCCGAGTTTGTCCTCGGAAGGAGTCTGGCCCAATCCGGGCCCACCATGGGTACAGCGTCGGTCCAGTCGGGATTCTCCACCGGATTGGTTCTGGCCCTATCAGCGCCTGTTTGTGTGGGATCCGGAGATGGTGCTGCAGACCTACCGCTGAATAATCCCAAACTATTTCCCTACCCTCGTCACGTCCCTCCCTCCCCCGCATCTGGAACCGTGGGGATTAACCATAGTTGGCCCGGTTCTCCCTGGCTTTCCCCCGCCATTGGAAGACCGTTGCCGATCCCTCTCCAGTCGTCTGGTTGGCAGGTGGATTCGGGTCGACCACCTGGAAGCCTGTTCTTCCCGTTTGGCTTCCGGGGCCAGCCTCCCGATAAACAGAACTGTACATTTGGTGCCCTGGTCCGGCCACCGGAGGAATGGTCATCCTCGGCCCGGGATTCAGGTAGGCCACCAGAACATGTCCCGCTGCCCCTGTTAGTGGTCTGGATGCTGGGGGCTGGGAGGCCCCCTGAACGGTATATTATGCCTATCATCTTGGTGTGCCTTTTTTCCCCTTCTTTCGCCCCTCTGTAGTTTCTGTGACTTTGACCTTTTGGCCTTGAAGACACCCAAATAATTTGTTTTGGTTTGCAATTTTTCCTCAATTGTTGGATTTACTATGGTTATTTTGAACATTGTGTATATTACTCTTATTTTGTGTTTAATGAATATATACATTCTTGTCATGGGAATTCGCATGTTTTTTTTTTTCTTTTTGGACTACTGTTTAGTGAAATGTTGTTTGTCTACTGCATCCCCGATCAAAGAATCCTCAGAGCAGATTTTTTTTCTTCAGACAGAATGCCATTATGATTGTTTTGTTTTTTTTTTGCTGGCCGTTGCTAATACTTGCTGAAATTTCTACAATAGATCTATTCTGCCAGATAGGGTCTAGTTGGTCTGATTCTAATGCAAAGAAAATGAATTTGTTCAGCTTCTGCATTCAGAAGTTTGGCCATGTTTTTTCTATTCACTTTAAATGAGAGTTTGAAGTGTGGCCTTTGAAATTCTCAGCGGCTGAATTTCTGGTAGAGCTTTTGCACTCCGACTGTTTTTTTTTTTTTGTAACTTAGATTTTTATTCATTTTTCATCATATATAATGCATTCAGATCACATTCTACATTTAAAAAACAAAGGGGTTAGGGTAGGGAAAAAGAAAAAAAAGAAAAAGAAAAAGGGGGGGGGGGACAAATGTTGGAGCATCAAGTTTTTAGTTTCCATCTCTTAATTTTTCTGTTTTTTTCAGTGTCTTTGGTTATTCTTTCAATTTCTGCCTCGTTGTTGCACTTTGTAGTGTGTCCATTTCCGCCATTTTTTTCCCCATAGTCCTTCTTGCATTCTTTGTCGATATGTTAGTTTTTCCATCATACGTATGTCCTCAACAATGTCAGTCCATTGTTCTTGGTCAGGAAGAACTTCTGATCGCCATTTTTTTGTGATAGTTTTTTTACATGCAATCAACAAGATTTTAACTAGATATCTGTCCTCAGCCTGTATAACATTGTCTCTTTTAAGATCACATAAGTACATCAGGTTACAGTTCATTGGTATATTATATCCTAATATCCTCTGTATTGTCACATGTATAGATTTCCAGAATGATGATATTTTGCAGCATTTCCAAAACATATGTGAGTGGTCTGCATTTTGAACCCCACATCCCCTCCAGCATAGAGACTGGGTATTTGTATATTTTCCTTGAATCTGTGGTGTAATGAAAAAGCGAATCAGGTTTTTCCATCCAAATTCCCTCCTTGTCCTTGAATTTGTTGATGTGTGTTGTGTTTTCCATATTTCCTGCCAGCTTTCTTCTGTTATGTTTAGATTGAGCTCTTTCTCCCATTTCTCCTTTATATAGTTACTTGTATGATTGTTTGCCGTAAGTTTCTGATATAGCTTTGAAATAATTCTTATTTTATTTCCTGTATATGAGCTTAAAATGAGTTGTATAATCTCGCTCACATCTGTTTGGAGGTTATGCCTAATCTTCTTCATAATAATCTCTCATCTGCAGATATCTGAAAAATTCCGATCTTTCTAGTTTAAATTTTTTCCTGATGTTTACAAAGCTCCCGAGATCTTTTTTTCCGATATTGCCCCATGCTGTGATTCCCTTGTTCACCAGATTTTTGTATCCCCTATCTTGTTTTGCCGGTTCAAACTGACTGTCAAATGCTACCCATTTCAATAGTTTTATGTCTTCCTTTATATTATATTTTTGTACTATTTTATACCACAGTTCTAAAGTAAATTTAGTGATTGGGTCTATTTGTTTGATTTGCTTATATGCATCTTTATCTCCTATTATGCTTTGTACTGGGAGTCCCTCAATTTCCTTTTCCATTTCTTTCCATTTTGCCTCATATCCCTCGTCGCACCAACATATGATATATCTTATTTGTGCTGAGTAGTAATATTCCTTTAGACTCAGTAGGCCCATGCCTCCTTTCTCTTTTGGTAATTGGAGAGTTTTATATTTCACTCTTGGTTTTTTACCTCCCCAAACAAATCTCGATATCATCCTGTCCCACTTTGAGAATTGGGCATCTGGAATCTCTGTTGGTATAGCCTGGAAGAGGTAAAGTAATCTAGGTTGTATGCTGATTTTGACTGTCTCAATTTTTGAATTCAGATCCATATTTAAGATTGACCATCTATCAATATCTTTTTTTATTTCTTGTTCCAACCTATCATAGTTTGCTTTATATATTTTGCTTAGGTCTTTAGGTATGTTCACTCCAAGGTATTTTATTTCTTTTTGTTTCCAGTTTAGTTTGATCTTATCAGTTATCTGGTTTAGAGGGTTATAGTGGAATGTCAGTATTTGTGTTTTTGTTATGTTTATCTTGTATCCTGATAATTTTCCAAAATTTTCTATCAAGTTCATCATTTCCATTATTGATTCATCTGGTCGTTCAAGGTAAACTATAATATCGTCTGCAAATAGCCCAATCTTGTGTTCCGCCCCCTTTATTGTTACACCTTTTAATTTCTTATTTTGTCGTATCGCTTGAGCCAATGGTTCTATGAACAGAGCAAACAAGGTGGGCGATAAGCAGCATCCCTGCCTAGTTGATCTTTGTATATTTACTTTGTCTGTTAAGCTACCGTTTATCTTGATTCTTGCCACAGGTTCTTGATATAGCGTCCTTATGCATTGTACTGATTTTTCGTTAAATCCAAAGCGCTCCAGTACACTATATAGGAATTTCCAGTTAACCCTGTCAAATGCTTTTTCTGCGTCTAAACTCATTATTACTGCGCTTTTCTTTTCTTTATGTATTTGGTTAATTATATGTATTGTTCTCCTGATATTGTCATGTGTTTGGCGTCCCTCTATGAAACCAGTTTGATCATCTTCTATCAATTCCGTCAAGAATGTCTTTATTCGTTTACATATAATTGTTGTATATATTTTATAATCCACATTTAATAAAGAGATTGGTCTATAGTTTCCGCATTGTTCTTTATCTTTCCCTGGCTTTAAAATAACTGAAATGATAGCTTCGTTCCATGATGGAGGTATTTTGTTGTTGTTCAACGTCCAATTAAATGACTTTAGGAGCTGTGGCGTGAGTTCTTCTATAAACAGTTTATAAAACTCAGACGGGTATCCATCACTACCTGGTGATTTACCGTTTTTAAGTGACTTAATCACATCTCTGATCTCTTGTGTTGTTATTTCTGCTGTTAGCTTTTCATTTTGTTGATTTCCTATTGATGGCAAGTCCAATGTGCCTAGAAATTTTTTAATATCTTTAGTATTTGTTTCTTCAGGTTGCGAGTATAGTTCTTGGTAGAAATTATGGAATATTTCTTCGATGTTTTCTGGGTTAACTGTGGTTTTATTTGTGGTGGGGTCTTTAATCTTGTATACATTATTCATTGTTTGTTGTTTTCTTAACCGTTTTGCCAGCAGTTTTGTGGCTTTTGGTCCCGTTTCATAATATTTTTGCTTTAGATATCTATTTTTCCTTTCAATTTCATCCATTTGTGTTTCTTTTATCTTTGTTTTTTCTTCTTTAATTTCTTGATATATTTTTGGATCATTTGTGCTTTGATGTTTACGTTCTAATTCCCTCAGTCTCTCACATCTTTGTTCATACGCTTCCAGTTTAGTCTTATTTGCTTTTCCTGTTTCAACAATTAATTTTCCTCTTAACACGGCTTTTAGTGCATCCTATAGTATTGTTGGGTCCACTTCTTCATTGTCATTCTCTTGGATATATTCGTTTATGTTTATTTTTATTCTTTCTTTCATTTTCTCATCATTTAACAGTCCTACGTTAAGTTTCCATGTTGTTTGTCGTTTTCTATTGTTTAAATATATTTCCATGTATATAGGATTATGATCTGATATTTCTGCCCCTCCAATCCAACAATTTCTCACCCTGTGTCTGTCACCTTCATTCATAAGGAAGTAATCTATTCTAGAGTGTACTTTATGGACTGCTGAATAATGTGTATAGTCTTTTTCGAGTGGGTGTAGGTCCCTCCATATGTCTACCATACCCATTTCTGCCAGTGAGGTTCTTATGAACTTTGTTACATGTTTTTTTGTCTTCTTAACACTTGTTGTATCAACTTCATGATCCATGACAGCATTTAAGTCTCCTCCACAAATTAGGACTCCTTCACTGTGTGTTGCTATGAGATCAAACAGATGTTGAAAAAAACCCTTGTCACTTTCTGGTGGGGCATAGATGTTCACTAATGTAATCTGCATACCATCTATTCTTCCCTTTATTATTACATACCTGCCTTCTTTATCCTGGATTTCCTGTTCACTTTCAAATTGTATTTTGTTTGAAATTAGTATCATAACCCCCCTTTTAGTTCCTCCCTTAAATGAACTGTAGTAGGAGTTCTTATAGCCAAATCTCTTTAGTTTCACATGTTCTGTCTTGCTCAAATGTGTCTCTTGCATAAATATAATTTCGGCTTTTTCCTTCTTGAATTTTCTTATTATTCTTTCCCTTTTAACAGGTGAGTTCAGACCATTCACGTTTAGTGTCATTATCTTAAGATTTTTACCCATATTCATGTTTTTCCATTTTTTTAACTTGTGCTCCTAGCCCCTTTAACAACAAAAATAACACATATTTATATAAAAACACATTAAAAAATCTCGACCTCCGTACTTTGGGCCTTTCTTCTGCCCACTGGTCCCTGTTGGTGGGTGGAGGGAATGTCCTCACCGAGTGAGGGGCCCTCCCTAGACCTGTATTTACTATCCAAGTAATAATCATTAGTCTAGAAATGTCCAACAAATATCACTTAAACCTCTCCTAGCCGTCTGTTTCTCTTTTACCTTGTCTTCTTGGCCTTCATTTCTTCTGTGCCTTTCTTAATCTTTGTTATGATCTAGGCTTTCAGTTGAAAGCCTTGTAGCTTGTCCTGGGCCCGCTGCGCCACGTCTCTCCCCCTTCTTCCGCCGTTCACTCGTCTCCACTCCGGCTGTCGTGATGCGTTCAGGGCCGCCGCTGCTCCAGCCGTTTCCTCCGGCACGCTCACCTCAAGGCCCCGCTCCATCATATCCCGCGCTGCCTCTCTGGCTGTGTTGTAGGTTCTTACGCCGTCCTCCCAATGAATCCTCATTTTCGTTAGCGGCGTTTGGAATCTAATTTTTTTCTCTTTCAGCGTTTTTTTAATGTTGGCATATTTCTTCCGCTGCTGCACAATTTCTGTCGGGTAGTCATGGTCGAAGAATACCTGTTTGTCGCCGATTCGTATCTTTTTTTTCCATGCTTGAGTCAGGAGTCTTTCCTTTATGTCATATTTCACAAAGTTTACCACAACTGACCTGGGTGTAGCGTTTGGTTTCGGGTTCTGTGCCGGGGTTCTGTGCGCTCGTTGAATCTGCAGATCCATTTCTTCGGGCAGTTCCAGCTCTTTTTTTAAGAAATGATCCATGAATTTCGTCATCGAGTTGCCTTCAATGCCCTCCGGAATTCCAAAGATGCGCATATTGCTTCGTCTGGATCTGCTCTCCAAGTCGTTTATTTTCTCCTGCATCCTCTGCGTTTGCGTCGTCAGGGTCTGTAGTTGTTCGTTTGCCTCGCTTTTCCAATCTTCCAGCTCCGATATTCGGGCCTGCGCTTCTGTCATACACGCCCGCTGGGAGCGCAGCTCCTCCATGTTTTCTGTTAGCTTGCGCTCCATTTCTCTTCAGAGGCCCATAATTTCCTCCTTAATCTCTTTTTTCAGCTCCTCCTTAAGAGCCGCTAAATCCTGCTGTAGCTGCCGCTTGAATTCTCTCAACTCTTTACCCAAACTGGCGATGCCAGTGTTCATGTTTTCGAGTCTGGCATCCTCCATTTTCTCTGCTGTAGACACCTCGTTTTTTTGGGCTTCGCGTTCAGCGGTTTTTCCTGCGTTGTTGGAGAGGAATTCTTCAATTTTACCCTGCTTTTGTCCTTGTGCCCGGCTCCTTCGTGTTTTCATCCCTTAGTTTATTGATCCGCTTATGTCGAGTTGGCCATTTACCAATGATTTTTAATCCGGCTAGGGAGAGCTCTCTGTTTAGGCGTTATGTCTCTCCGCCATCATCCCGGAAGTCCCCGCACTCCGACTGTTTTAAGGTGATGGTCACATCAGACAACTGCTTATCTGAATGGTTTAGACTACTGGGATCTCTAAACTCTCCCAAACCGTTTTTGATATTTCTTCCACGTGTGTAAAATCAAAACAGTCATTTGCATTGTAAACTGGCCTTCAGAAAGGAAAGCTAACTGACAGGGACTCTAGTAGAAACTGTGTGTTTGAGACATACTTCAAACTTAACATCTGTTATTTGTGTATTCGAGGTAACATACTTTATGGGTCATTGGTTTGTTTTTTCATTTTGCTCATGTGCACTGAAGGCTACTGTTCAATCACATCAGTGTTAGGTCCATAACTATTGAGGGTCTTTCTTTTGGTTGCTGTCAATTCATGAGATTTTTTTTTCTGTATCAGTCCGGTTATTCACTTTGTGACGTCATTTGTACATGATTTAGCTGTTCTTTGTAATATGGGTTCCTGTGTTGTACAGTTTTTGTTTTTTCTTTTCTCTTCTTCTCTGCCCTCCCCTGTGAATGTATCCCCTGGTTGTTTTTTGCCCCTGCCTTGTCATGATTGTGATTTGTGGTAGGATATCGTGTTTTCTTTTCTGAGGTTGATTCTGTCCCCCCTCTGCCTGCCTCCCCATCCACCCGCCCTGGGGTGGGGTGGGGAAGGGGTGGATGTTACAGGCGTCCGGGAGTCCGCCTTGAGGAGGAGGTCCTGTCATACCCAAGCGCTATATTGTCCGTGCCCGGGCCTCACACCATTCCTGTCAGGCTTTGACAGCTGTGCTGTCATTCTGGCTTCCGGGGCTCTGCTTGGTCAACGCTCAGGAGTTCCCCGCTGTCAGAGTCTGAGCAGCTGTGCTGCATTTGCGGTCGTTAGCAGCCGGCTTTAAATGCCGGCGCCAGCGACTGCATCTTGCAGCTGTCTCGTCAACTTTCCCGTCAACATTCTCCCAATGTTCATCCACGACTCTCCTTTGATGTAAGTGTGTTTATTTTTGCAGTTATCGTTTGTATTCCTTGCCTTCTTCCTTTGTCTGACGGTGAGCGAGTGTTCCTCGTCTCAGCCGTCATTGATCATTGTTTTGCTAAGGGATAATCTTGCTGCTCAGCCCATGCGGCTAGTTATCTTGTCTTAACCGTACCTTGAACTATAAATATACTATTGTGCAACTTTACTGGTCTGTGGCGTCTTATGCTGGCTCGTGAGGGCCAGACGTGACAAGTACCCCCTGACCCAGCTTGACCACGGCCGAATCAGGAAAACACATTCCTCATTAATGTCACATTTCTAAAATATGATGTTATCACACCATTATGTGGTAAGTAACATCAAATGTATCCTGCAATACAAAATCATATAAAATCATATAAACAATACATTTGTAAAGTCAAAATCATTTAAACCAGTATACCTTATGTCATTTACGATGTCATACAAAGTCATACTTAGCTTCAAAAAATGCTTATCAATTTAGGGGTCCTTTCTCCTGTGGTCAGTCAATGTCAGTGTCAATTATTTTTAATTATGTTATTACATATTGTATAGGTCACCAAAGATTTATTAAATTAAAAGGTAATTGATAGGATATTTTCAGATTTCATTATTTATTCTATGTGATATTAATGCTATATTCTATTTTATATTATAATTGTACCTGGTGCATATAATGAGCCAGTGTCTGATTCACTGTATTTTTCCATTGTCTCAGAGCTTGAAAAGACTGTCTGTTTTTCAGTGTGAGATTAGGTTGAACAAGATTGTAAATAATGACGAAGGTTTCATTGTTTTATCATACAAATGCCTGAGGTTAGGGTGACTTCTAAGTCACCAGCAGAATGTTCAGTGCTGATCATAAATTAAAAGCAGTCTCCTGGAGAGATGGCTGCAGCTAGTCCAGCCCAGATAAAGTCAGGGATTCTGTCTGAGGCATAAGTAGATTCGTTGTTAATTTGGCAAATCTAATTCCTGGTGAAAACTAAAAAAAAAATTCTGAATGCTTTCCCCCTTCCTTTTGAAAAAAATCACACCTAAAGCTTCCACAATTTGAATGTAAGTTTGCTACTCCCAACAAGTATTCACTAAATATTTTGTGACTCAATTAAGGCTTTACCAATTGACATGGATAATCACTTAGTTTAAGATTATACAGTATTCAAATGGAGGGTGAGAATATGTATGGGTACATAATCATACCATGTAGGATAACTAAGTAGACGGTTGTGCTGTTTCATCCCATCTAGCAACAATGCTCCACACTGTGTGTGTTTATATTTATATATCTATTCCATCTAGCTACATTGCTTCTCACTGTGTGTGTTTATATATTTGCATATTTATTCCACCTAGCTGCAATGCTCCGTACTGTGGGTGTTTATATATCTACATATTATTCCATCTAGCTACAATGCTCCGCACTGTGTGTGTTTATATTTATATATCTATATATCTATTCCATCTGTCATATAATGTGATAATTGTGTGTGCTGTGTCTTTAAGACTGTGGTGATGTCACAGGTCAGAGTTGACCTTCACCGAGTGATATGATATGAAAATGGCGATGTGTTGATGTTGCCGCCTGTTAATGTTTCCCGCTCCTAGTTTTAAAAGAGAACTTTGTTGAAACCACTATTCGTGTGGACCTCAGTTCTTTACATGGTGTCAGAAGTGCTTGACGGATGCTTTGCTTCAGTAAGATGGCCAAGTTTAATCCCCCGGAAAGTTTTCCCTTTCATCGTCCAAATGAATGGGCGGGCTGGAAAGAGCGCTTTCTGCGTTTCCGGACGGCTACAAAACTGAATAAAGAGGACGGCGAAATTCAGGTCAGTTCACTGATTTACGCCATGGGCCCTGAAGCTGAAAACATCTTCAAATCATTCTCATTTACTGAGGAAGCGGATCAAAAGAAGTTTGACGTTGTGTTAGGAAAATACGACGAGTACTTCTGTCCTAAACGGAACGTGATCCATGAGCGCGCTTGTTTTCACCAGAGGCTGCAGCGGCCCGGTGAGAAAGTGGAAATGTTTGTCAGAGCCCTTTTTGAGATGTCAGAACACTGTGACTTTGGTGTAAAGAGAGATGAACATATCCGTGACCGAATTGTTGTGGGCATCCTCGATAAAGAGCTGTCACGTAAACTGCAGATGATGGCTGATCTAATGCTTGCCCAAACTATTCAGACAGTTCGCCAGTCCGAGGAGGTTGTCCTCCAGGTTCACCAGCAGGGGGAGGCACACGCCACGGTGCAGGAGATCCAGGGAAAAGCAGCAGGCAGAGGAAGATCTCCATTTAAACCAAAGAAGGAAAAAAGTGGAGAGCAAAAAGACTCATGGTGTGGAAGATGTGGAAAATTAAAACACAGAGATCCTGAAAAGTGCCCAGCCATGAAGTCAACATGCAACAAGTGTAAAAAGGTGGGTCACTGGGAAAAGAAATGTCACAGTAAATCAGTCAGAGAAGTCACTGAAGAGACAGTTTCCCAGACACCATTTTTTTTGGGGGGGCAGTCACAAAAACAGACAGAAATGACGACCCATGGACCATACAGCTTACAATTGGAACAACACCAGTCAATTTTAAAATTGATACGGGTGCAGACGCAAACATTATGGGAGAAAAGACATTTAACGAACTAGTTCCTAAGAAGGAATTAGAGCCATCTAATGTCACACTGTGCAGCCCGGGTGGTCAGTTGGACTGTATAGGGAAATTTCAAGCCTTCACAGAATACAAAGAAAAACCATATACTTTTCCTGTGTATGTCATCAGTGGCAATAATGCAAACAATTTGCTGGGCAGAGACACAACAATGTCGATGGGGCTTGTGAAGCGTGTTGAAGAAGTTCACAAAGCATTTGGTGAGCATGGAACACTTAAAACAGAACCAGTTAAAATCCTGTTAAAAGAGAATGCTCAGCCATACACAGTGCACACTGCCCGTCGTGTCCCTTTGCCACTTTTGCAGAAGGTTAAAGAGGAATTGCAGCGTATGGAGGAGAATAATGTGATTGAAGCTGTGATTGATCCTACAGATTGGTGCGCGCCAATGGTGCCAGTCCCAAGGAAAAATGCTGATCTGTGTCGATTTAAAGAGGTTAAATGAAGCTGTACGAAGAGAGAGGTATGTTCTTCCTACTGCAGAGGAAATCACTGCAAAACTTAGTGGAGCAACCACATTCACATCATTGGATGCTGCCTCCGGGTTTTGGCAGATTCCTCTCCATCCAGAAAGCAGTAAATTAACAACCTTTATCACACCCTTTGGGAGATATGCATTCAAACGTCTTCCATTTGGGATCACAAGCGCTCCTGAAATTTTTCAGCGCAAAATGACAGAAACCCTCAACAGCCTGGAAGGCGTGGCTATCTACATGGATGACATACTGGTGTACGGCGACACTCCTGAACAGCACGACCAGCGTCTCAGCAAGGTACTGGAAAGGATCGAGTCAGCCGGACTTAAACTGAACAGAGAAAAATGTAAGTTTAGACAAAACAAGCTTCACTTCTTGGGCCAAGAAATTGACAAATCAGGCGTGAGACCCGACCCTGATAAAGTCAAGGCAATCCGCGAGCTCCCTCCACCACAGAACGTGCATGACCTCAAGCGTATCCTGGGCATGTTTAACTACCTAGGGAAATATATCCCAAATCTGTCAACAGTGGGCCAGCCACTATATGAACTGTTGAAATCCAAGTCAGTGTGGATGTGGGACCATTCTCAGCAGGAGGCATTTCAACGCATCAAAGACATTCTGTCTACTTCTCCAGTTCTGAAATTCTATGATGTGAATCAACCTACTGCCGTATCAGCCGATGCCAGCAGCTATGGTATAGGTGGAGTACTACTGCAACTGCACGATGGAAACTGGAAACCTGTGGCATACTGCTCACGTCGTCTGTCAGAGGCCGAGACTAGATATGCACAGATAGAGAAGGCAGTGTTCGCGAGGTTTGGTTGTCCAGATGTGGTTGTATCTGACAATGGGCCTCAATTCTCATGCCAAGAATTTAAAAAGTTTGCAAGGGAGTTTGACTTTTTGCACATCACCTCAAGTCCACATAACCCCCAAGGAAACGGACATGCAGAGAGGGGAGTTCAAACAGCAAAAAGAATCTTAAAGCAGTAAGATCCTTTGCTCGCCCTCATGTGCTTTCGATCAACGCCCTGCACCACCACAGGCGTGAGTCCTGCAGAGCTACTTATGGGTCGAAAGATCAAAACAACTCTTCCTACACTCGAAGTGAATCTTCAGCCCCGATGGCCTGATCTGGAAGTCGTCAGGAACAAGGATGCAATGGAGAAACAGAAACAAGCATTCTACTTTAATCAGCGCCATGGAGCTAAACCCCTATCTTCGTTGAAGCCAGGAGATTCAGTCTTCACAAAGCTGGACCATCAGAAATCCTGGAAAACACCCGCTGTTGTCACAGGAGAAAGCAGCACACCTCGCTCTTTTTTTATTGAAACACCCCAGGGAGCAACTTTGCGACGCAACCGCCGTCACTTGCAACATGATCCTGAATCAGCCAGAGAGATACACTCTTCAGCTCCAAATGACCTGCAGCCAGAGATTGTCGATCAGCAGCCTGAAACTGCAGCTGCTGCTGACACTATTTTACCAGAATCCAGTCTCAAACCGCCAGACCCAAAGCAAGGACTGTTGTTTACCCGGTCTGGTAGAATGATTAAACCTGTGCAAAGACTAGATTTGTAGAGAGAAAAAAAAAATGAATGAATGAAAAAAAAGAGAGAAATTCACGTGTTCACTGTGATAAGTGTGGTTATATGTGGTTCAGTGATTAAGCCATGGGCTGTGGGGGAAGGGTGAAATGGGAATGAAAAATGTTTGAACTGAAAATTGTTTTGTTCTGAAAAAAAAAAAAAAACTAAAAAAGGGGGAGATGTCATATAATGTGATAATTGTGTGTGCTGTGTCTTTAAGACTGTGGTGACGTCACAGGTCAGAGCTGACCTTCACCGAGTGATATGATATGAAAATGGCGATGTGTTGATGTTGCCGCCTGTTAATGTTCCCGCTCCTAGTTTTAAAAGAGAACTTTGTTGAAACCACTATTCGTGTGGACCTCAGTTCTTTACACCATCTAGCTACATTGCTTCTCACTGTGTGTTTATATATTTACATATTTATTCCACCTAGCTGCAATGCTCTGCACTGTGTGTGTTTATATATCTACATATTATTCCATCTAGCTACAATGCTCCGCACTGGGTGTGTTTATATATTTACATATTTATTCCATCTAGCTACAATGCTCCGCACTGTGTGTCTGTGTGTATATATATATATATATATATATATATATATATATATATATATATATATATATATAGTAATATGTACATATGTATATTAGCTGCTCTTGCTTTCTTGCTTTTTTTTTCTTGCCTTCTGATTGTTGCTCTGAGTGTTGCTATCCCTGTGCTGTTGCAATCCTGGAATTTCCCCGTTGTGGGACTAATAAAGGCTTATCTTATCTTATCTTATCTTATCTTATCTTATCTTATCTTATCTTATCTTATCTTAAACAAAACAATATCCTATATTAAAAGCCATAGACCAATGCTGCATTTTAGAATGAATAACTGTAGATATAAACCTAATCTCTATTTTCAAAAATTTACGACACAAACTCACAGTCTGTAGCCTGTATTTTTTAAGGCTGATTCTGTCTATTCTTACCTAGGTCAAAATGACACAGCTCACTATTCAGTCTCAGTACCTATCAAAATCCTTGTGGTATTGTGGTACATGTGTTCTTGTGGTACGTGCCATTTATTAATGACATGTACCACATGTCATTGCTGCCTCTTGGCCAGGACTCCCTTGAAAAAGAGGTTTTAAATCTCAATGGGGTTTTTTTCCTGGTTAAATAAAGGTAAATAAATAAAAATAAATAAAAGGGTATTATTTAAACAAGGCAACAATATAGCATACACTTACCAAGACCTTTGTTTGATAATCCGTAGCCTCTGGCAAATCATATGCACAGACACATTAATTATCCGTCTCTTTTGAACCTCTATGCTTTAAATCATGTGATATAGGGTATACATAAAGCCTTCAGTGATTAGGCATTATTAAGTGACATCATGATATTGTAATATTCAATTAATTTCATCATTGTCATGCTGATACCATTGAATAAGATATAAGCATTTATACTTAACTTAGGGTTCCAGGTGCCTGTGATCACATCAAGGGAGACTCAGACAAATCCTGTGTCCTTTTTTCCCTGTAAAATACACTGTTATGCTTCAGTCAAAGAAAAAAAGTCAGTGATACGTCAAAAAATTGCTTCAAAAAATATGTAAATAACTTATCACGTATGTAACATTAGTTAAAACCCCGCAAAATTAGACTGAAAAGGTAAAACCCCCAAACTTTGTGAAAATACCCATATTTAGATTACTTCTCCTTAACTCCCGTCACACAGATCAACACACACACACAGTATTGCTCCTCTCTCTGATGTCCACGAGGTCGAAGCAGGCCCTTCCATTTTTTTCTGCACAAAGACAAAACAACCCAAACTGCAATAATCCACATAAACAGCTTTGTAAACACCAAATTGTTTCGCTAAAATACCTTTGAGTTAATGGCATTTTATCTTGAATAATTATTCTCGCTGCGTGTTTTTTGCTCTTCTGAAAAGGACCTGCCTCGTCCTCCTCTCTCTTTACATACTCATTTTTTCCTGATTTGTTTGGTAGGGGATCCCCTAAGTTATTATCATTATCCTTAGTACGGTCCGTTTTCATAGCCATTTTAGTCCAATCTGTATTAGTTAACGTCACAAATTAATTTCTGATCAGTTCACAAATAATAAGGAAATATATATATATATATATATATATATATACACATTACCGTTCAAAAGTTTGGGGTCACCCAGACAATTATTTTGTGTTTTCCATGAAAAGTCACACTTATTTACCACCATGAGTTGTAAAATGAATAGAAAATATAGTCAAGACATTGACAAGGTTAGAAATAATGATATGTATTTGAAATAATAATTTTTTCCTTCAAACTTTGCTTTCGTCAAAGAATCCTCCATTTGCAGCAATTACAGCATTGCAGACCTAACATGATTGCACAAGGGTTTTCTAATCATCCATTAGCCTTCTGATGCAATGAGCAAACACATTGTACCATTAGAACACTGGAGTGATAGTTGCTGGAAATGGGCCTCTATACACCTATGTAGATATTGCACCAAAAACCAGACATTTGCAGCTAGAATAGTCATTTACCACATTAGCAATGTATATTAGATATTAGAGTGTATTTCTGATTAGTTTAAAGTTATCTTCATTGAAAAAAAGTGCTTTTCTTTCAAAAATAAGGAAATTTCTAAGTGACCCCAAACTTTATGCAGTAAGACTAATTTATAATTTTAGGGACGCGCCCGTTGCAATCCCAGGGATTTGCAACCTATTAGTCTGAGCAAAAATAAGCTAGGGGTGCCAACTCTACTTTTTGAAATTAAGCAATAATTTCAAGGGGTTTAAACCTTTTGGCAAAGCTATGTACCAGCCGAATAACACCTCTTTTTCGGTAACCCTATATCAGTCCCCCTGGGGTTTGAACCTTTTATCCAGACTGCACAATGCGTAATGGTTACGGTAACTCTACTTTTCAGTGGATTCCTTTAAATATTTTCCACTGTGGGGTTTAAACCATTTACCCAAGCTATCTCCAACTCTACTTTTAGGGACAGTATTAACATGTCTAACTGATCCCAAGGGGTTTAAACCGTTTGGAGATTTCTCTCTCACTCTCAAACTCAGTTAATATACTTCTCAATTCAACACATTAATCATTTAAATCAAGACCATATCTCAATTCCATTCCACAAATAAAATCACACATCCATGAGTATTTAATCTCCACAGAAAGGATTGTCCCCAAAGGGACAGGCAGAAATTTGTTGAAAAAGGTTTTCTGCTTACCTTATATTTGTGTGGCCACCAGACTGTGGAGAAAAAATCTTCACGCCGTTCTCAAAACAAACTAAAAAATTTTCAGCCTCGTAACCGGGCGGAAACACCAAATTGTTGAGTCTAAATGCTTTCACCCCAAGTTCTTTTTCACGAAGGCCAAATAACCAGACTGGGAGATGAGATATATTTTCATTTATTTTACTGAAAATGAGATATGGTACAGGCAGCGCTGGAACACCTCTCAGGTATTTGCCCCGAGAGAATGCTCCCGAATTCTGGATCTTACAGTTTTTATAAAACCTGACCGCACCCTAAGCTCACCCACTCTCTCATGCAAGAGGGAGGGGTCTGCCCCTTCAACTATGTGTGGGGTCAAGCTGTGGGCCAGACCACTTCTATCTGTTTTCAGCAGATGTCATAAAGTGGGTGTGTGACCTCGACAAGCTTGTGAGCTGTGGAATGCAAGGATGTCCTTGCAGGAAGGAAGTGTGATAACATAGTTACACAGAAACTGTCACCATGGGATGAGATGCCATCTCGGCGCTCAGCCCATGTCTCCTTATCCCTTCCTTTCATTAGGCAGCGTCTCAGCTGCTCCCAGCTGTCAGTATCACGGGACGGCTGGGGCCAATTAATCCTCATCAGCTGGGCTGCTGCTAATGAGTATAAAGAGGAGCAGCCTCGATCACTCGGGGCTGCGACATAAGCACTGCTAGGCTGGAGTCCCTTCGTTCCGGTTCCAGCCCTTGTCTCTTCGCCCAGCATTACTTGTAAGTGTTTTCCTGTAAGGAGTATTTGTGTCTCTGTACCCCCATGCCCGGTGCTAGCCCTCTACTCGTCTGACCGAATCACTTGGGAGCTTCACCTTGTAGAGTGCCTGTGCATTGGAGCCCTATGCCCGTGCCAGCTCTCTGGCTGCTTAACCCGTGAGCATTACCTGCTGTGAGTTTTCATACTGTTACCCCTTCGCCGGTGCAAACTGTTAACTCTGTTGCTGTGCTGCCCATGAGTGTTACCGTGTATGAGCATCTGTGCTTTCCTCATCCCTTACCCCTGTCACTAATAAACATCACAACTCAATGGCTCGCCCTTGGCTCTCTTATTGCGTGGCTCCCTAGAGCCACGTGTGACAGTATGACACAGTCAGAACGAGTTGCCGGCGGCCGTAAATGGTTTGGACTTGTACCTTCCTGTCCGGGTGTTAGCGCCGTTAGCATGCCGTATCCCAGGAGTCACTTCCGACGCCAGGGCGACGAGCTGAGGTCCATCCCAGGGGCTGTCGACAGGATGCTCTTCACCCTGCACGACGCCTCCAACTCGAGACGCTGGCATCCGGGCCGTGCTGAGGATCTCCTGGACAGTTACTCTCGCTCTTTATTCCAGCTCGAGGTCAGTGCCAGGATTGACGACATGGTTACACAGCGAGAGGAGCTCCGCGGGTCGGCTGGAAATCCCGGCAGGACGCCGAAGTGGATGACGTTGCCCCCCGCTTCGGAACCCCGTTCCTGCTTCTATTCCAGCCCGGGAGTTCGCGCCACCCAAGGGGCTTCCCCCGTTCTGCACTACGTCACCCGGGTTTCCCCCCATGGAGCCGCAGTTGACAGCAGTTACGTCCGGGACCATGCGGCTGTCGCGAGCCCCGCTGTGCTTCCATTCACCATCTTCAGGCACGTGGCGGCGGCAGTGAGATTGGTGGAGAGGACTCCAGGGCAACGAAGCTTTCCCGAGCTCAACGCCTTCCTCGCCTCGGCCTCTGCTCTGGAGCGGCGATTCTTGGGTTCCCCCCTCGCTTCGTCCCCTGGGAAAAGCCGTCATCACATCGCCAAGTCACCTCAGCATGAACCCCGTCCGGATCCAGTTCTGGGCTTCCGCCAGGACCTCTCCTCCCACGCAGCTGTCACCTTTTCACCTCGTCAGTGTGGAGATTTCACAGCCTCGTTCCCTGAGCCTCATTCCCCCGTTGTCACTCCAGGGCATTCAGGCTGGCTCACCCCGGCTGATACCCCCTCCTCCTCGACGCGCTCCCCGACTGCTGTGTGTGCCTGGAATCCCAGCCTGGTGAGCCCTCTCCTGGAGACAACGCGAGCGGTCCCCAGACGATTTCCCAGGGGGTCCTCCGTTATCGCCTGGCGGGGAGAGGAGGAAGCAATGTTCACTGCAGCAGGCTCCACCCAACCTCCAGGAGGCAGGCAAGTCTCAGTTTATTTACATCAGTTTAATGATTTGCTCTGTCACACTCCTGGAGGTGGAGTTTGGGGTTCGCAGCTCCCTGAACTCCCATCACCTGCTATAACCTGTTCCTTTAATCCTGCATCCTCTGTGTCTCTCTCTGCTGAGCGGTCCCCGGCTCCGGGTCAACGTGGTGGGACGAGGAGAGGGCCTGCGGTTCCGCAGCTACGTTGTGGGCGGAGGAGGAAGACCGACTGCTGTGTGGAGTCTGCGCCGACGACCAAGCGTCCCCGGGTCTCCACGGAGGTGCGGTTTGGTCCAGCAGGACGAGGTTCTCCTACCATCACGCTGCGTGGACCATCGGTGTGGCTACCAGCACTGGAGGAACCTCAAGCTGCGCTGACCATCGTCCTGGCTGCGGGGCTCGACGCAGCCGAAGGGGAGCCTGACAACGACCCTCTGACGACGGATCCTGGATCTTCGCAGTCCTGGACGGCGTCAGAACCCGAGATCAGGCGAGTGCTCTCCTTTCTTTCCTCTGTTATCTGTGAGCACTTTAGCCTGTCTCTAGGGGAGATGAGCCGGGTGCAGCCGTCTGCTGCGTCCGAGCTCGTCTCGCCGGGTTCTGGCGCTGCTGGTGATCCTGATCCCGGTTCTGTTTTCTCTTCTGAGCCTTCTTCCAGGGTCGCCGGCGAGGAGTTGCCATTCCTCGTGGTGCTGTGGGGTCCAGGTTCAGTGTTGAAGGTCAGTTCTGGTGCGGTGCCGACTCGGTCGGGGTCTGTCGTGGGTGCTGCTCCAGCGGTGTTCAACGTGGATTCGCCCAAGACCCAATCGGGGTCCGACGTGGGTGCTGCTTCAGCGGCGTTCGACATGGGTTCGCCTAAGACCCATTCGGGGTCCGACGTGGGTGCCACACCAGGGTTGTCCAGGTCCGGTGAGGAGGTGGCTGTTTCCCTGCAGCCTGACGCTCGTCTACCTCGTCATCGGCTCTCCCCTAAGCCTCTTCCTCCGCGGTCCGCTCTGACCCTTCGCCCGTCTCAACGGTCCTGGTGGTTGAGTGATGCGGGTCGACAGCTCGACCTGCAAGACTTCTGGTTCGGCGATCTGGTCCAACCCCCTGACGAACCTTGTTGCTTCTGGGTAGCCTGGTGCGGCTACCGGTGGACTGGGTTGTTGGGATCCCGGGTTGGGAGTTGGCCGTCCGAACTTTTCTTCTTCCCCGGCCCAACTGGACATGGGCGGTGCGGCCGCCAGAACTGTTCGATCGTTTTGGACTCTCCCTGCCATCTCCTCGGGTGTCTCTTACTTTTTGTTGTATTAAGGTCACTCGGGCGTAGCCTCTTTGTTCAGTAGGGGAATATGTGCTTTGTATGCTGTGTATTGTGTTTTTTCCCCTTGTAACCGTACTCAGCATTTTACCTCATTGTTATCCTGTTTCCCTGTCACCTTTATTCCTCTAGGTAATCCCCCGTTTATTTGGTGCTGTGTATTGCGTCTTTCTTATTAACCGTACTCAGCATTTTTTCCCTCATGTTTATCCTGTTCCTCCCCTGTCACTGTTATTTCCCTGGGTGTCCCTTTTTGCATATGACGCTGTGTATTATGTTTTCCCTGCCACCCGTACTCAGCGTTTTTCATCACCCTTATTTTATCTTTAGCTTTGTATGAGTGCGTTATGGAGTAGTGTGTTTCGTCCCCTCTTAACCATACTCTGTAATTGCTTTATTCGTCCCTGTCACCTTTTTGGTGGGTTGTGTTTCCTTTTTTTTTGCCCCGCCTTAAACGTCATTTGTGTATTTTGAGTAGTGGGCTTCATCTGTACCCATCCTTAGTATTTTTCACCATCTGTGCCCCGGTTATTATTTTTTGTGGATACAGAGTGTTGTATTTGGGTTCTTCGTCTTGTCTGCCTTATACTCTGTATTTGTTCATAGTCTGTTTTTCTTTTCTTTTTTTTCTCCTGCTCTACTTCTCTCCCTCCGGTCCTGCCTCCCTGTCACCCACCCTAGGTGGGTGGGTGGGTGGGGGGGGGGGGCTGGGATGTTCCTGGTCGTTCGGGAGCCCGACCATAAGGGGGAGGCTCTGTCACCATGGGATGAGACGCCGTCTCGGCGCTCAGCCCATGTCTCCTTATCCCTGCCTCTCATTAGGCAGCGTCTCAGCTGCTCCCAGCTGTCAGTGTCACGGGACGGCTGGGGCCAATTAATCCTCATCAGCTGGGGCGCTGCTAATGAGGAGCAGCCTCGATCACTCGGGGCTGCGACATAAGCACTGCTAGGCTGGAGTCCCTTCGTTCCGGTTCCAGCCCTTGTCTCTTCACCCAGCATTACTCGTAAGTGTTTTCCTGTAAGGAGTATTTGTGTCTCTGTACCCCCATGCCCGGTGCTAGCCCTCTGCTCGTCTGACCGAATCACTTGGGAGCTTCACCTTGTAGAGTGCCTGTGCATTGGAGCCCTATGCCCGTGCCAGCTCTCTGGCTGCTTAACCCGTGAGCATTACCTGCTGTGAGTTTTCATACTGTTACCCCTTCGCCGGTGCAAACTGTTAACTCTGTTGCTGTGCTACCCATGAGTGTTACCGTGTATGAGCATCTGTGCTTTCCTCATCCTTTACCCCTGTCACTAATAAACATCACAACTCACTGGCTCGCCCTTGGCTCTCTTATTGCGTGGCTCCCTAGAGCCACGTGTGACAGTAACTAACATCCTAAGAAAAACAGATGCAGTTGGAGATTTTAACCGACAGTCTCATTTTTTTACATCACAAAAACCTAGCATTTGAACAGGGGTGTGTAGACTTTTTATATCCACTGTATGTCAGACAGTTATATTCCCAAATTATAAAAGTCTCCGCTCAAATTGCAATCATCATGCTCAGTAACAGTCACCATTAGAAACAAAAATGTTACTGCGGCAGCACAGTAACTCACCTTTGGCTGGGGGATCCTGGGTTCGATCCCAGCCCCCGACTAACAGTGATCTGTGCGGAGTTTGCATGCTCTCCCCGTGTCTGTGTGGGTTTACTCCGGGATTTCTCTGGTTTCCTCCCACATGCCAAAAACATGCAAGTTAGGTTAATTGTCATCAAACTGGGGATTCTAAATTGTCCTTAGGTGTGACTGTGAGAGTGAATGGTTGTCTGTCTCTCTGTGTTGGCCCTGCGATGGACTGGCAATCTGTCCAGGGTGGACCCTGCCTCTCGCCCAAAGATGCTGGGATAGGCTCCAGCCCCCCCACGACCCAAAAAGGATTAAGCGGAAGAAGATGAATGAATGAATTAATGTTACCAGTCCTCTGGTCTGAGCTGCGTGTGGCACGATGAATTGTGAGAGGTAGATCTGAGCTTCTTCTCGGACAGAGAAAAAGTTCTCCTTGCCGTTGTAGGCGATGCGGAGCCGGGCCGGGAGAGAGATGCCGAGGCATACCTCATCTAGTCCCCTAAGCTGCTGTCTGATGCCTTTGAATGCAGCGTGGCCTTTAGCCACCCATGCGGTGTAGTTGGGGAAGATGGAGATGGTTATGTCATTCACTTTGACTCTCTGTTTTTGCCTGACAAGGCATAGAATCTTGATACAGTCACTGTAGTAACGGAGACACGCAATTATGGTCCACAGATGCTGCCCTGCCCCTGGCACCGGTTGTAAGGATCTGTGAGACCTGTCTATCAGCAGGGCATCGGTTAGATCGAGTGCTTTCCTTTTCAAGTGCTTTGCTCTGGCACGCCGGCGATCCTAAAATTATTCCTCCGGGATCTGGTTTCAGGCTCTTTGCATTGGTTTTATAATGATTCAGTCACAGTTCCCAATCACTTAACCTCGCGTTTCAGCATCTCAACGTCGTCTGAGCAGGCTGCTAGGCTCCATTCAGCTTCTCCTAGCATGCTACATACTGTAGCTTGGCTATCTCCGTGTTCATTACTGATTTAAAGTCCTCAAACTACGTTCTCACTACACGTATGTCTGTTCGAATCACAGCCATTTCATTCTCCAAAACCGCTCTGACTTCTGCCTTCATCATAGAAACAAAATCTGCCTGCAGGGATGCCAACAACAACTCGCATTTTAAATCTTCGTTGTCGGCATCGTGGCCACCTTTTCCACTGGAGGTTAAGGAGGTGGGCGGCGTGCCAGGCCTCGATGTTGCTGCAGTTTTATTTGTCGCCCTTTGCCAGATTTACTTGCCATTATATGCCGTTCATGATGATCCAGTTACATTTGGGAGACTTTTCCGCTACTTAAACTGCATGTAAAGTGCCTTTAATATATTTATGCATTTGTTCTATAGCGCCAAACCCTATATGTCCTGCTCCATAGTTTGCTCAACAATGACCTTCCCCCCAACTTTGAAATTTTATGCTTATGTCATGTACAGTGCCATTTATTTGTATTACTTGTGTTCTAAGTACTTTATGCTCAGTTTATTATTATATTATTTTGGATTTTAAGTTTGGGAGTCTTTTTTCTTTTATAGTTCTTTACTGAAGTGGAAGCCTGAGTTTTTGTATTTTTTGTTTTATTCACATGCAAGTATGTGGTTTTCTTTCATTTGGTGTATTGCGTTATAGTATCTCTTTCTTGTCCGTGGCCTAAATGTGTGTCTTGCTTTCATTCATATGCAGCAATAAAAGCACAGAAAAGAGAAGAAAGCTTCTTCATTTTGGAAAAAAGACACAACGCAGAAGTATGACCGCTACATGGGTACCTAATATGCCATATATAAAATATGCATCGAAAATTACAATCTACTGCAGCATGTATATTTCTCTGATTGCTAAAATAATATAATTGTGCAGTTGTCTCTACAGGGAATTAAAACAATGTCTCGCACACAGCTCATTGTCTTTTGTTACTGGCGCTACTTGACTCCAGGCCACCCAGGCCTGTTATTCTTTTTGCCCTCTGACCTTTGGCCAGCTCACACAGCTCTTCTTCTTATTTTTCATAAGGTAACTTTGAACTTTGTCCCGCAGACCTTTTTTTCTTTTTGTGTCAACTTTTGCCCTCTTAACTTTTTCTCGAAAGCATATCATTTTTCTGTAGAAAAACAGTCAAACCAGCATAAGTTTGATCCATGATTTTTTTTATCCATTTTTGTTCAACCCGTTTTTTCATATTCTTCAGTTTTTATATTTTTCTCTGAAAACAAATTGTATTTCCACATGATAGCATACTCTTAGTTTATAGCTTAAATGCTTTCTTCAGCTGCCTGTTCAACCAAGAAGACTCTATCCAAGAGACGTCAACTCTCCACTCTACCAAGAGGAGCCAACTAGTAAGGCCACAGGCCCCAAACCAGTCTTCTGCTTCTGAGGAGGCTTTTGTTACGACCTTCTGGAGCAGACCCTTGAGTCACTACCTTCCCGTGACCAAGCCACCACAGTGGTCAAATGCTACAGCTTTGGCCTGCTGCCAACAGTGAGGCATGACTATCTTGTTCTGGTTGGTTCTGAGTCTCTTAATAATCTATGTTATCACATAGGAACTCCTGTGTCACTTTCATGAAATTAGGACAGTCCAGAGTAGCATTTTTAGAAATAAACTTTTCCTTATCTTGTTCCCTCAGGAAGGAAGCAGACGACTCCGCGCTGATCCCTGGCTCTCACAGAATATATAGGCAAAGCCAAATAGCAGACAGGTGTGTGCACAGGTGTGCCTAATTGGTGGCCATGACAGTTTACATGTACGGGTATTTTCGCTTTATATGATGCAAAATTCTTTTTTATGTCTTAAAATGCTCTGAATTTTGAACAATGATAATGAAGCATTCAATTTACATGTACCACCCAAGCTGCACTCCACTTGGCCTGCCGGTACACCTCAGTGGCTTCAGGTGTCCCACAAGCCAACCAAGCTCAGTAGGACTCCTTCTTTAGCTTGATGACCCCCCCCCCACCACCACCACCACTGGTGCTCACCACTTGGTTCGGGGGTTGCCACCACAAAATGCACCGACGACCTTGCGGCTGCAGCTCTGGGAAGCTGCTTCAACAGTGGAGGTGGAGAACATGGCCCATTCAGACTTCATTTCTCCAGACTCTGAATGTGGTTGAAGTTCTTCCGGAGGTGGGAGCTAAAGATGTCCCAGATAGGGGCCTCACCCAGACATTTTCAGAACACCCTCACTATACGTTTGGGTCTACCAGGTCTGAATGGCATCCTCCCTGCCACTGGATCCAACTCACCACCAGGTAGTGATCAGTTGACAGCTCTGCACCTCTCTTTACCCGAGTGTCCAAGACATATTTGGTTTAGAATCCATCATAGTACTGAAACAGTTTTAGTGAGGGTCACTAACGACCTCTTTATCGCGTCTGATAATGGACTTGTTTCTGTACATGTCCTTTTAGACCTTAGTGCATCTTTTGTTACTATCGACAATAATACAGTGATCCCTCGCTACTTCGCGCTTCACCATTCGTGCCCTCAGTGCATCGCAAATTTTTCAAAAATATTCATCAGAAATTCAAAATTGAGAAAAAATGGGCGGGCGCTAGCAGAAGGCAGGGAGACTACATTAGAACATCAGGTATCAACACGGAGAGCCCGCACAACTCAAAATCCACCTCTCTGACCACCGCTCCACTCCTCTCCACCCACCTCTTCACCGCTCAGGAATCTCGCAAGCTGATTGGCCGAGACGTTTTACCCAGCTTCTCTCCCTGCCGAGCGCCCATACCCAGCGAAGGAAGACCGCATTCATTGTTCGCTGTTCTCTTGTGCCTTTTTGTGCAAAATAGTCTTCCCGTCGAGCCACTACGCCGCCTCCTGCAGCTTCTCCAGCTCTATCGGCAGCTGCCCTCGACGATCCTGCGCCTCTAGCACCTGACGATGAGGCGTCACCTGAGGAGCAGTAAAGCTCTCATTAACCTGTGCAGTAAATCATCTTCATCTTGAGTTGCGTATCTTGTTATAAGAATAAAAGAGTTCTAAAAACATATTTATGTACACTTTATTTACATCTACGTATGTATGTATAATTACACACCCACACACACACACGTATCATATGAGAGAGAGAGTGAGAGAATGAACGTACATATTATTTATGGGTGACGTCATTAGGGGTGACGCTACTTCGCGGTTTTTCACTTTTCGCAGTCAGTTCTGGAACCCATTAACCGCGATAAGTGAGGGATCACTGTATTCTACTTGATAGATTAGAACACCATGTTGGACTTAGTGGAACTTCGTTGCAGTGGTTTAGGTCTTATTTATCTGATAGGTTCCAGTTTGTTCATGTCAATAACGAGTTTTCTTCCAACGCAAATCTCAGTCATGGAGTTCCACAGGGATCTGTGCTCAGTCCTATTCTTTTTAGTTTATAACATTACATTATTAGAAAGCACTGTATACATTTTCATTGTTATGCAGATGACACACAATTATACCTGTCAATGTAGCCAGATGATAGTAATCAATTAGCCAAGTTAGGGGCTTGTCTTAAGGAAATCAAAGCTTGGATGACTTGTAATTTACTGCTATTAAATTCAGATAAGACTCAAGTCATTCTAGTTGGTCCAAAAAAACCTTAGAAATACCTTTCCAAATTAAAGTCTTGGTTTGGATGTGGTTACTCTTTCTCTTAATAGTTCTGTGAGGAATCTTGGAGTTATTTTTGATCAAGATCTGTTTTTTAATTCACATATTAAACTTGTTTCTAAGACTGCCTTCTATCATTTGCGTAATATTGCCAAGATTAGGGGCATCTTGTCTCAGAGTGATGCTGAGAAACGAATCCACGCTTTTGTTAGCTCTAGATTAGGTTATTGTAACTCTTTATTATCAGGTTGTCCTAAAACATCTTTAAAAGGTCTTCAGCTGATCCAAAATGCTGAAGCAAGAGTTTTAACAGGTACTAGAAAGATAGATCGCATCTCTCTGGTTCTGGCCTCCCTTCATTGGCTTCCCATAGTCTTTAGAATTAAGTTTAAAATCCTTCTCACTTACAAAGCTTTAAATAATCAGGCTCCTTTAAGCCCCTTTACATTTAAAAGATCTGATACTACCCTATTATCCTAACAGGGCACTATGCTCCCAAAATGCAGAATTACTTGTAATACCTAGAATCTCCAAAAGTACAATGGGAGGCAGGGCTTTCAGTTATCAAGCTCCTCTCCTGTGGACCCAGCTGCCAATCTGGATTCGGGAGTCAGACTCAATCTCTGTTTTTAAGAATAGGGTTAAAACCTTCCTTTTTGATATAGTCTATAATTAGGGAGGGATCATGTGCCTCTGAACCCTCCCTTAGTTATGCTGCTAATAGGTTTAGTCAGCCGGGGGACCTCCAACAAAGCACTGGGCTTCACTCCTTTCTTCACTCTCAATGAAATATTTTTGCTGGTCATTAACATCTGTTTGTTCTCTCCCATAGATTGAGTCCCCATCATGCTGTTTGCTCTCTACATGTCTGTTCTTTTCTTTTTCTTCTCTATCCCCTCACCCCCCAGCCAGTCGCAGCAGATGACTGCCCCTCCCTGAGCCTAGTTCTGCTGGAGGTTTCTTCCTGTTAAAAGGAGTTTTTCCTCTCCACCGTCGCCAAGTGCTTGCTCACAGGGGATCGTCTGATTGCTGGGGTCTTTCTGCAATTGTTGTGGTTTCCCCTACAGTTGAAAGTGCTACGAGATGACTGTTGTTGTGAAATGGTGCTATATAAATAAAATTGAATTGAACATATAGTCGCAGGTCTGATGACATGATAACAAAATCGAACATCGATCTACGACCTAAGGTATCCTGGTGCCAGGTGCACATATGGACACCCTTATGTTTGAACATGGTGTCCGTTATGGACAAACTGTGGTTAGCACAGAAGTCCAATAACTGAACACCACTCGAGTTCAGATAGGGCAGGCCTTTCCTCCCAGTCACCCCCCTCCAGGTTTCACCGTCGTTGCCCACATGCGCATTGAAGTCCCGAAGTAGGACAATGGAGTCTCAAAGATTAGCACTCTCCAGCACCCCAGTCAGACACTCCAAAAAAGGTGGTTACTCTGAACCATCAATTGGTGCATAGGCACAAATGATGGTCCTGACCATCATATGTGCCTATGCAGTAGGCAAAGCTCCAGCTTTGCTTACAATACCATGTAGGTCTTGGCAAACCTGGACCTTTGCCTACAAGACCATGTAGGTAAAGCTCCAGCCCCTCCCCAGGAGACTGGTTCTGGAACCAGAGCTCTGTGTTGAAGTGAGGCCAACTGTATCTAGCCAGTTTTTATCAATCTTGTGCACCAGCTCAGGCTCCTTCCCCACCAGAAAGGTGATATTCCACATCCCAAAAGCCAGTTTAGGAAGCTTGGGATCAGACTGCCAATGTCTCTGCCTTCAACCATACCTGCTCCGCAGAGCACCGGACCCCCATGGTCCCTCCTGCAGGTGGTGAGCCCAATGGAGGGCAGACATATGTTATTCCTTTTGGCTGAGCCCGGCCGGGTACCATGGGCAGAAATCCAGCCACCCGGTGCTAGCCATCCAGTCCTTCCCCCAGGCCTGGCTCCAGGGTGGGGCCCCGGTATCCCCACACCTGATGGGGTACACTGAATCCTGGCTCTTACATTCATCATCATCATATAACTATATAATTATATTCTATAGGCACATCACACCACAGAATGCCTCAAGCACTTCACCTCCAGAGCCTCCCTGAGTCACAGTTAAACCCTCTCTCCACAACACTCAGTGATGGTGAGACAAAAGAAATGAGTAGACTAAAGTTTTCGATAGAAATTATTTTAAAAATATCTTTAATTAGATGAAAAAGATTTTATATCATGGAAATCTGAAATATGTTGAGAGAAATGGCAGACAATCAGGTCAATAGAGTTTAGATCAAATCCAAAACCAACATAGAAACTCTTGTTTCAAGTTTATTAGTAGTCTCTTCTGCAGGGACGATATATGCATGAACCACATAGAGCTGCATGTTTGTGTGTTACAGTGGATCACAATGTGTAAGGCTTTCATTATAGGGTTAACTTTAATTCCAAGGAAATTTGTATTTGACATCTTTCATTTTTTCTTGGTAAACATCATCAAAGTACTCGGCTTCTGCTACTGTCAGCTGATTTTTCCACTCTCCAGAAATTCCTGAAACACAACATAGACACACAAAGAGGAATTAGATTGAAATTGAATCATTCAAAAAAGTACAAAACTGTTTGCTTCATTCTGACTGTAACACACCTTTCCTGAGAAACTGAGACTTTGTCTGGTCAATCCTCTCCGAAGGCATCATAGAGTAGTTTGACATGTTGTTCTTCTTCATGTTGTTGAACAAACATCGGTCAGCTATCTTCTCTACCACCTCACCATCCAGAGGTTTCTCCAGGAACTGAGCGATTCGGCCCACAGAGTCCTTCAGATCCTAGACCAACAGAGGAACAGTCCACAGCTCATATTTCTGATTCATTAAATCTTCTGTGAACTGTTTGGAGAAAGAGTAGAGTCTCACCCTAAACATCTCTTCATAGGAGATGTACATGATCTTCTCCTTGTCTTCAGCATTCAGCCAGCCCTTCACATGATCAAACCAGGAACCATACAAAACTGGAAAAAAAAATCAAAAGCATTTTATTGCCAGTATTGCAACTGATATGGAAATACTAAATTACATCATTCAAACAAGTAGAATTGGACCTTTTCCATGCAGGAACTTGTGGAGGAACTCGCTCTGTGGGCCTGAACTCACCAAGGCGGGGACACTCTTGTGGAAGTGAATGTAAGAGGTGAACACATCTTTAAGGTTCCTCATGACATAAATGACCTGCAATGACAGTGGTTGGAGAACTTTAACTCTCTTTTCTAACTATCCCACTAACTTTCCTTCACACCATCAGAGATCTTTCAAAGGTTATTTGGCTGAGGTAGTGGGGTAGTGGTGGCGTAATGGATAGGGATGTGGACTGGTGAGGGTAAGATCACTGGTTCAGTCCCTGGACCGGCAGGATCAGATCTGGGTGGGGCAGATAACAGAGCAGGGTTTGCCCCACCCACATTATCCACACTGTTGGGCCCTTGAGCAAGGCCCTCAACCCCAACTGCTCCAGTGGAGCTGCTCAGAGGCCACAGGTCAGTCTGTGGTTGTACCGATCACTTCCAGGTGTGAATGTGTAACTGTGTAAATGTGAACAGGGTATCCTTGAAAAAGAGACGCTGCCTCTCAAAGAAACTCCCCTGTATAAACACAGGTAAAAATAAATAACTGTGTATCATCAGCATAAAAAGTGATGTTTGACATGCTGCAGATTTACCTTTGGTCTGACTGCAAAGAAGGATGCTGGCATCATGTGGTAGTGAAAATGTGTTGCAAGCATACGTGGAGATGGTCTCTCTTCAAGCTTAAATGCGAGAGTTAGATCCCCTTCCAACCAGGGAACACGTTCCCAATTGGGTACAGTCTCAACAGATTTCGGATCTCCTCCGCTCATGATCAGGGGAACAATCTCCTGTGTCCAGGTAGTGCCTGCAGGAAATACAGGTTTTTCACCAATCTGGAGTGTGTCAGAATATATTTTTGTCATGTTGCACATTCAGAAGTTTAGAACAACAAAAATATTTTCTGAGCCTGACATCATTGAGTTTCTAGTGGCCTAATGGTTAATGGCACATACTGCAAGAGCATGTTACTCCACTTCAGTGACTGCTGATTTGATACCCAGCCAAAGCAATCTTTCCTGAGTGTCTCTCCCCTGTTATATCATACTTTGTTATATGCATGTGACTGTCAACCTTTTTTCACTCTGTAGGTAGAGCCGAGAGCTGCTTGGGGAGAGCAGTATAAACATAGATGATGTAGATAGAATTTCAACAGAGCTTCAGAGTTTTTAGATGGAGAGAACTGCTGCAAATGTGATGCATAACCAGACACCAGCTTCTGGCAGTGTTCCTGAGGAATCTTAGTCCATTCCTCATGGGCAAAGGCTTCCAATTCACTACTATCTTTGGTTTTATGTGCTGCAACCACCTTTTTCAAATCTCACCAGAGATTTTCAATGGGATTTAAGTCAGGAGACTGTGATGGCCGCTTTTGTATTTTCCAGGACTTCTTCTAAAACCAATCCTTGGTGGACTTTGAGGTATGTTTGGAATCATTGTACTGTTGGAAGGGCCAATGATGCCCAAGGTTCACGTTCTTCACAGACAGCATGACTTTTCTCCCAGGATTTCCTGATGCTTGATTGAATCCATCTTGCCCTCCACATGCAGCAGGTTCCCAGTGCCAGATGAAGAAAAGCAGCCCCAGAGCATGAGTGAGCCAGCACCATGCTTCACTGTCGGCAGGGTGTTCTTTTCAGCCTATGCTTCATTCTTCCTTTTTCACACATACCATTGATCCATAGGCCCAAAAAGTTCCAGTTTTGTTTCACTGTTCCACAGAACAGAATCCCAGACCCTTCTGAGCTTACTTATATAGTTTTGAGCAAATTGGAGCAGTCTTTTTGTACAGTGGTTACAGTGGTTAGCATTGTTGCATCACAGCCAGAAGGTTCCAGATTCGAATCCCCATGTGGGCAGGGTGTAATGTAGTTATTTATTGTCCGTGTGTTGTATTTTATGGAGCTCTTGTTTGTGTGGCACGGGGTGGTGGCTACACCTTCTGGTCCTGCCAACCCCGTGGGTATAAGAAGGGCTTCAAGCAGGGGGGCAGTCTCTTCCACCTTTTTCTCTGCCAGCAGCTGTGGGTGTAGTTGGGTGCACAGCGCCCTGTGTAATAAACTTGTGTTCAGCTCTACTGCTGGTCTCCTCCTTGGCTCCGAGTTCAGACATAACATTTGGTGATGAGAATAAAAGCGAGTAATACTGAAGACATGGCAGCATGTGGGACACCAACTCGGCTGTTTTTGGAGGTCCCAGGTGAGCTGCCTGTACCGTTGCCTTGGTGGTACGTCGTCTTTAGAACGCATATGGTGGCGTTGGACCTGGGAAGGATGGAGAAGTTAGGGTGCGAGTGTTGCTTGTGCACAACCTGGGAATGGAGGGACAAAGGATTTGGGGCATGCTTGGTGACGCAAGACAGCTAAGAAGAAGTGGTCGAGCTGATGGCGCACCATTTCAGGGCACCGGACAATGTCATCGTCTGAAAGATTAAGTTTCGACAGCGCCGCCAACAGGTTGGCCAACCCATCCAGCAGTTTGTATCGGACTTAAGGCAGCTAGCCGCCGAGTGTCGGTTTAGACTGTTGGAGGAAGAAATGGCTCGTGACCAGTTGGCGGAACACCCCAACTGTGCTGCGGTCCGGTGTAAGCTGCTCATATTTCCAGGTGAACTGACGCTATCTAGGGCAGTCAAGTTAAATGGCGAAGGGTCTGGGGGGCCACGAGTCATCCTCACTGAGCCATGGATGTGCATTTGTTGGTAGTTGTTAATATGTATTTATAGTTCTGGGATTGTTTTGGTGTTATGTTTAAGTAGGAGACTCGGCAGTTATTTTTTTTTTTTTTAACAGGACTTTTATATGTATATCATAGGGAGCAGAATAACCCGCCTCGCCATGTAGGGGGTAGGACGGCAGTCTACCCGTCCCCCCTAATTTTAGTTATTTTATGTGAATGCCATAGGCCCCTTTTGTGATTTTAATTTAGTTATGTTTAGTGGATGATTCGGGTTCCAAATTGGGGTGGGCTGATTGTATGTGTGTTTTGGATTTTTCTACAGAGGAGGAAATTTAATGTAGTTATTCATTATTTGTGTGTTGTATTTTATGGAGCTCTTGTTTGTGTGGCACAGGGTGGTGGCTCTGCCTTCTCGTCCCGCCAACCCCATGGGTATAAGAAGGGCTGAAGGCAGGGGGGGCGGTCTCTTCCGCATTTTCCTCTGCCAGTGGCTGCGGGTGTAGTTGGGTGCACAGCGCCCTGTGTAATAAACTTGTGTTCACCTCTACTGCTGGTCTCCTCCTTGGCTTCGAGTTCAGACATAACACAGGTGTCGGAACGTTTCTGTGTGGAGTATGCGTGTTCTCCCTCCGTTGTGTGCATTTACTCCGAGGGCTCCGGTTTCCTCTCACAATCCAAAGATATGCATGTTAGGTTTACTGGTCATTCTAAACTGTCCTGAGGTATCTTTCTCCAATAGGCCCTTAGAATAGAGGGTTAGCAGTACTGAAGCACTTGCAGTGATCTTTGAGACTCAAAAAGCAAAGTAAGTACAGGTTCCCTGCGATGGACTGCCAATCTGTTCAGGGTGTACCCTGCCTCTCACCCAAAAGATGCTGGGATAGGCTCCAGCCCCCCCGCAACCCAAAAAGGATTAAGTGGAAGATGGATGGATGGATGGAAGTACAGGTCCTTTTACCTTATAGGGCTGTAGTCCAGGCATAGTAACTAAACACTGATTGAACTCTGGGATTTCTTCCCCTTGTAAAGGTGAATCTTTAACAGAAAATTAACCAGACAATTTCTTATCTCATTCTTGACATAGCCATGATCTTGAGATAGCCATCCATGCTTTAATCACTTCTCGAATTGATTACTGCAATGCACTTTATGTTGGCATCTCTCAGTTTTCTCTCGGCCGCCTTCAACTTATGCAAAATGCAGCGGCCCGTCTTTTGACCAACACACCTAGGCGAGAGTACATTACTCCGATCCTTTTTTCACTTCATTGGCTTCCAGTCCATTTTAGAATTAATTTTAAACTTTTGCTTTTTGTTTTTAAAGCTCTTAATGGCCTTGCTCCAGTTTATCCGTCTGAGATTTTGACTGTCCGTGACCAAGGCAGGGCTTTGAGGTCATCCAATCAGCTTTTGCTGGATGTGCCCAGGTCAAAGTATAAACATTGGGGTGACCGAGCCTTTTCTGTTGTCGCCCCCAGGCTCTGGAATAATCTCCCCCCCTGACCTACGTGCTATCTCTGACCTGGCCCTTTTTAAATCAGAACTTAATTCATATTTGTTTAGGATGGCTTTTAATACCCAGTAGTGGTGATATTTGTCTTGGCATTTGTTTTTATTTTATTCTTATTTTTATTTTCAGATATTTATTCTTATTTCTCTGTTCATGTTATTTGTTTTTAATGCTGTTTAATTTTGTGTAAAGCCCTTTGGTCACCTACGGTTGTTTTAAAGGACTATATAAATAAAGTACATTACATTCTGTCAAAGGTGACTTTGAGCGTCTTTGAAAAGTGCTATATAAATCTGATGGATTATTATTATTATTATTATTATTATTATTATTATTATTATTATTATTATTATTATTATTATTATTATTATTATTATAGTGAGGTGAAGACTGTTGTCAGCCTCAGGTTGTGTTGGTCAGGCCAGAATGAGCTGCTCCATCTCTGACCATCTGGTCTGGTTGAACCTGACAGTTGTTTGCAGTGTGGCTGCTATTATTGAAATGTTCAGTTAAACATCATGGATTGGCTCTCACTTCTTCATGAACCAAACAGCTATTTGTGACATTTGAACAACAAACAATAAAAACAGGAAAGAAAGTTGGCTTTTCTTTCAGCTCCAGTTAAGGAGCTTACAACTGGACCAGAATACAGAACATTTGACATCCACATCTATCTGAAGACATTTTTCTTATTTCTGCAAAATACAGAACTCACCTGACTTTGGATATGTGACAATGAGAATGTCATCTTTGCGAAAAGCAAAGTCCTCGTAGTATCTGAGACTGTCTGGAGGATGAAAAGTTGGAGACAGATAATCTCCCTTGTAAAGCGTGTAGAGGTCTTCTTCAGTCATGGTCCAAGGAAAATTCCTCAGGTTCTACACATGGAAATCTGTCGAATGCTAAGGGACTTGGTTACTCTCAAAGAGTTATGAAACAGTGTTAGACACACAGCTGGGTCATGGAATAAAACTATTTAGCACCTCCCACCTGACAACCTCAGAAAGTTTACTTGATGTTATCAGAGTGATAGGTCACCAACTGAGCACCAGAGTACTGGCTGAAAGAGCTGGGTCATTTTCTCAGAGCTGGTTGGTTTAACACAAACTTGAAGAGTGAGAGGGTGACTGAGGAGTGAAGGAGAAGTTTTTTTGGACCAATTTTGAAGAACAAGGTTGATGCTCAGAGCTGTAGTAACTACAGAGGCATAAAGTTGATCAGCCACACTATGAAGATATGGGAATAAGTTGTTGAAGCCAGGTTAAGAGGAGAGGTGACAATCAGTGAGGAGCAGTACGGTTTCATGCCAAGAAAGAGTACTACAGATGCAATGTTTGCTCTAAGAGTGTTGATGGGGAATTATAGAGAAGGATAGCAGCTTAGGCAGGTGAGCACAGCAAAATCATTTGTTTGCTCTTGTTGTGTATATCAGTGTTCCTCAACCATGGTGGGTGATCACTCTCACTGTGGCTAATTACTTTCCACTGCTAGACAAGCCTCAATCTGGAGATGAAGCAGTGTGAGAAGATCTACTGGCCACCACCCATCAAATTTTGACAGTGGTGACTTCGACCTCCCCCTCCACCCCCCCCACCCCCACTCATCTGTCCCACGTGACCTTAAACTTTTTGATCCATCCTCATCCAGTGCGCGATGAGGGAGGGTTTGACAACCTGATGATGAGCTAGAGGCGCACCCTGATGGTCCACCGATGAAACTACACTGTGGCGTGTGTGAAAATTGGCTCATTAAATAAAATCAGAAAATTAAACAATGAAAAAAGAGAAAAAAAAAACTCACCATCGACTGTGGGTTAGTGAGGTTCATCTAATCAGTGAGACACCTGCCTCCAGCTTTTGCTGCAGACCGGGCTAGGATTAACCGTGAAAAAAGAGTTAATCCCTTTATGTGAAGATTTTCCAGATGGTGTGTTATCTTCTCTGTTTCTTGACACTGTGAAATCTGCCATAAATAAGATTTCTGGATGTTACCATCTACAAATACAGAGAAGAACTAGAAAAGCACTCGGAGAGCGCAGACCTCCGCCAAGCACCACAGTTCCCCCATACAGTGTTTGTGTGTACGTTTTCAGATTCCTTGACCACGAAAACATAGAGCTAGCAATTGGATTGACAATGATAGGATGAGTGGTTCAGTAGTTATTCACGAAAATGACATTTTCCGTATTGGCGGCCACAGTTCCGCCCATACAGTGTTTGTGTCTACGTTTTCAGATTCCTTGACCATGAAAACATATGACTAGCAATGGATTGACAATGATAGGATGAGTGGTTCAGTGGTTTTCACGAAAATGACATTTTCCGTAATGGCGGCCACAGTTCCCCCCATACAGTGTTTGTGTGTACGTTTTCAGATTCCTTGACCATGAAAACATATGACTAGCAATTGGATTGACAATGATAGGATGAGTGGTTCAGTGGGTATTCACGAAAATGGCATTTTCCGTAATGGCGGGCCACAGTTCCCCCCCCATACAGTGTTTGTGTGTACGTTTTCAGATTCCTTGACCATGAAATCATAATGACTAGCAATTGGATTGACAATGATAGGATTAGTGTTCAGGGGGTTATTCATGAAAATGGCATTTTCCGTAATGGCTGGCCCACAGTTCCCCCATACATGTTTGTGTGTACGTTTTCAGATTCATGACCATGAAAACATAGACTAGCAATTGGATTGACAATGATAGGATTAGTGGTTCAGTGTTTATTCACGAAATGGGCATTTTCCGTAATGGCGCCAAAGTCCCCCCATACAGTGTTTGTGTGTACGTTTTCAGATTCCTTGACATGAAAACATATGACTCGCAATTGGATTGACAATGATAGGATTAGTGGTTCAGTCGGTTATTCACGAAAATGGCATTTTCGTAATGGCGGCCACAGTTCCCCCCAGTACAGTGTTTGTGTGTACGTTTTCACGATTCCTTGACCCTGAAAACATTGACTAGCGCAATTGGATTGACAATGATAGAATTAGTGGTTCAGTAGTTTATTCACGAAACAGTTGGACAATTGGACAGTTGGACGAGGTGTATTGATATGTGAACTAACTAACTAACTAAACTAACCTGCACTTATATACGCGCTTTTCTAGTCACAAAGACCACTCAAAGCGCTTTCATTAATACTAACCCTCTATTCTAAGGGCCTATAGGAAACAGATATCTAGGGACAATTTAGAACAGCCAATTAACCTAACATGCATGTCTTTGGCATGTGGGAGGAAACCGGAGAAATCCCGGCGTAAACCCACGCAACACGGGGAGAACATGCAAACTCCACACAGATCACTGTTGGTTCGGGGGCTGGGATCGAACCCCACGTTCCCACGATCCCACAATCCCCGGCCAAGGGTAAACTGTGCTGCCGCAGTGCTAACCACTGCGCCACCGTGCACACAAGTGTGAAGTGAAGTTCCATATAGAGTCACCACAAGAGGGCAGTATGACCCTGGCCATGACCTAAGTATATAGGAAGTTGTACATGAGCCACTGAGTTGTTGGTTGCAATGAGATCACCAGTAAAACGTGCTGACTGATACTCGGTGTGTGTGTCTCGTCATTACATGGTACAGGATAAAATACGAACCGACGGCGAAGATGAACGCTCTTTGACAGCCGGACGAGTTAAGTTGACCGGTAACGTCAACGAGAACTGGAAAGTATTCAAGCAAAGTTTGAACTTTACTCGCTAGCTATCGGTCTTCCGTGACGAGGAAAGGAAGATAGCATTGCTGCTAACAGTAGCAGGGCGAGCTGCGATTTAGATGTGTTCAACACATTCGTCTTCACGGAAGAAGAAAAAGGCAAATTCGACGCCGTGATGAAGAAAATTTGACGATTATTGCACACCGAGAAAGAATGAAACGTACGAGAGGTATGTGTTCAGAAAGACAGACTTCAGAAAGAGTCAGAATCGATCGACTGTATGCACAGACCTACGGTTGAAATGTCAGTCATGCAACTTTGGAACATTGAGTGAGTCAATGATACGGGACCAAATTGTAATTGGGGTCCAGGACAACAAATTGTGGATGCAATTACTTAAAGAGACTAACTTAACGCTGGAGAAAGCGATACCAGATTTGCCAAGCGTCTGAGAGTACAAAGGCACAATTAAAGACTTTTAGCAGCAAGGAAAGAGAGACTGCTGAGGTCGATGCAGTGCAGCGTGCGAAGCCGAAAGGAACGTTGTATGCAAGGAAAAGGGAGGCAAACCCAGGGCAAGCGCGCGGGAACTGTGAGCGGTGTGGAATGCAACATGCGCCGAAGCAGTGTCCAGCATTCGGGAAGGAATGTCGCAAGTGTGGCGGAAAGAATCACTTCGCAAAGACCTGCTTCTCGAAGAAGAGGGTGCAACTCGTGGAGAAAAAGAGCGACAGCGAAGAGGATCAGTTTTTCGTGGACGCCATCGAGGGAGAGACGAGCGCTGACGAATGGATTGTGTGCTTGGATATGAATGGCACGGACATGTCACTGAAGCTCGACACAGGTGCGCAGGTAAACATCCTGCCAATAAAAGACTTTAAAAGACTGAAAAACAAACCGAAAATAAGAGATAAAAAGATTAATCTGAGAACATATGACGATAAGCCAATACCCACTAAGGGAATGTGCAGGGTTACACTGTCAAACAAAGGTAAGACAGTGAATGCACTGTTTGTACTTGTTGATGGAAATAGACAAGCAATTTTGGGTTTGAAAACATGCGATCAGCTAGGTCTGATCAAGAGGGTGAATGTCATTGATACAGACAAGGTGACAGCACGAGAAAATACAGAGGCTACTACAAGTAGGCACAAACACACTGACTGGGTGAAAGAATACAAAGAGGTGTTCAAAGGAATAGGCCGCCTACCAGGCAAACAAAAAATTAGGCTGAAAGAGAATGCAGAGCCAGTCATACATGCAGCAAGAAAAGTGCCAGTAGCTCTTAAAAAGAGGCTGAGGGAAACACTAGACTCACTGATAGCAGACGGAGTGGTCAGAAAAATAGAAGAACCAACTGAATGGGTTAACTCCTTAGTTATAGTGGAGAAGCCAAATGGAGAATTGAGATTGTGCATAGATCCGAAAGATCTAAATAAGGTAATACAGCGTGAGTATTACAGGCTACCAACAAAATCTGACATAACCAGCACAATGAGTGGAGCAAGCTACTTCACAAAATTAGATGCCAAATCTGGGTTTTACCAAATAGTGCTCGATGAGGAAAGCGCTAAATTGTGCACATTTAATACGCCATTTGGAAGACATTGCTTTCTACGAATGCCGTTCGGGATTAGCTCAGCCCCTGAGATTTTCCATAGAACTGTACAGCAATTGTTCGACGGAATAGAAGGGGTGGGAGTTTTTCTTGATGATGTGGTAGTCTGGGGAAAAACAAAAGAGGAGCACGACGAAAGGTTGGCTAGAGTTCTCACACAGGCGCAAAAGTCAGGTATGAAACTGAATAAGAGTAAGTGCCAATTTGGGGTACAGGAGATTACATACCTGGGAGAGAAGTTATCTGGGGCAGGCGTGCAACCAGATCCGGAAAAAGTGCGGGCCATAGCAGAGCTGCCAGTACCGCAGGACAAAATTGACTTGCAAAGAGCCTTAGGGCTAGTCAATTACATGGGGAAATTTATCCCAAATCTATCAGCTAACACAATAGCTCTTAGAAGCTTGTTAGAGACCAATACAATGTGGCAGTGGATGGCAGAGCATGCCAGAGAATGGGAGTGGCTCAAAAGCAGTCTAATACAGGAGCCAGTGTTAAAATTCTATGATCAGGACAAACTGCTAAAAGTGTCCACAGATGCGTCTAAAGCCGGCCTAGGAGCTGTGCTATTGCAAAAACATGATACAGAGTGGTATCCAGTCGCATACGCGTCGCGCACCATGACAAGCGCAGAAAAAAATTACGCTCAAATAGAGAAGGAGACTCTAGGCGCAGTGTTTGGATGTGAGAAGTTTCACGAATATGTGTATGGACGGTCAGTAATACTAGAAACAGACCACCAACCACTGATTGCTATCTCACAGAAGCCACTGGGTGACGCACCACCGCGCATCCAGCGTCTAATGTTAAGATTACAGAAATATGACTTGAAATTTGAGTTTACACCAGGCAAGCAACTAGTTGTAGCCGATGCGCTGAGTAGGGCTAGCTTGTGCAACACCAGCAGCACAACAGAGGAAGCTGTGCAAATACATGTAGACTCTATTAGGGCACACATGCCAGTGTCAGATGTAAAATGGACGAAGATAGTGAAAGAAACACAAAACGATGAGAAACTAAAAAGAGTAATGGAACAGATACATCAACCAGGACAGGTTATGCTTGACAAGCCTTACCAACACTTTAAAGGTGAACTGTCTGTGTTAGATGGGGTTCTGTTAAAGGGTACAAGGATAGTCATACCCACCTCCATGAGATCAGAAATGGTTAAATTAGTGCATGAGGGGCATTTGGGTATTGAAAAGTGCAAAAGACGTGCACGTGATGTTTTGTATTGGCCCAGCATGCACAAGGACATTGAGGCATATGTGCAGCGCTGTGAGACTTGCCAGCGCCACAGGTATCAACAGCCAAAGGAGCCTATGAGGCCCCATGAGAAGCCTCAAGGTCCATGGAGAAAGGTGGGCATGGGTCTATTTCAGCTTAAGGGCAAGGACTATCTGTTAGTCATGGACTATCATTCCACCTACCCTGAGTTTGCAGGGTTGAGTGACACAACAGCAGAAAGGGTGATCGCACATACAAAGACAATGTTCGCACGCCATGGAATTCCAATGACTGTTGTAAGCGATAACGGACCACAATTCACGAGTCAGTGCTTCAAAGACTTTGCAGACACATATGGGTTCAAGCACGTGACCTCAAGCCCTCTGTACCCACAGTCGAATGGGTTAGCAGAGAAAGGGGTGCAAATTGTGAAGCGCATACTGAAAAAGGCTGCAGACAATGCAGAAGACCCACATCTGGCGATCCTGAATTACCGAGCATCACCACTGGAGAATGGACTTTCCCCAGCAGAAATGCTCATGAACCGGAAACTCAGAACGCGACTTCCATCAGCATCTCAGGTGATGGAAAAGAGAGATGCGAGGCGCGATGAGAGGCAAACTGAACTGTACAACAGAACAGCACGACCTCTGAGACCACTTGCACATGAGGACATTGTGCGAGTGAGATGTGATGGAGAATGGGGACCGCTGGCAAAAGTGGTCAAAGAAACAACTCCCAGATCATATGAAGTCATCACAGAGCATGGGAAAACAATGAGGCAAAACCGACGTCACTTACTGAAAGTGCCTCAGACAAAAATGAGAGTCACAGACAGTGAAACAAGCGACATGCCAATTCCCAACCAAACCGAACAACCAGAAATGGCGGAGAACCAGAACTTAGAGACAGACACTAACGAACAGACTGAGGTGACACAAAACAGAAGCTCACAAAGGCAAATTGTGAAACCGAAAAGATTGATTGAGGAAATGTAAGGAGTACTGAGATGAATGAAAAAAAAAAATGTGTTGATGTTGAGTTGTAAACAGAAATGGAGTTTATTTTGTTTATTGAAATTTGAGAAACAGTTTATGGCTCAATAAGATTTAAAGTCCTGGAATGGATTGTGTGTATTTGAAAGGATGTCAACAGTTTTAAGTTTATAGTTGGACATGACCTTTACTTGAAAAAAAAAAGGGAGATGTATTGATATGTGAAGTTCATATAGAGTCACCACAAGAGGGCAGTATGACCCTGGCCATGACCTAAGTATATAAGGAAGTTGTACATGAGCCACTGAGTTGTTGGTTGCAATGGAGTCACCAGTAAAACGTGCTGACTGATACTCGGTGTGTGTGTCTCATCATTACACGAGGCAACAGTTGGACAGGAGCCGGATCGGAGTTCGGGTGCAGCGGTGGTGGGAGACGGGGACCAGTGGAGGACCACCAGGCCCCAGCTAGACAATAGCCTGAGTCGTAGCCCAGTTACAGCGGCGGGGCTCAGCGGAGGAACTACTGAGGCAGACGGCGGTAGGTGGCGGGGCTCAGCGGAGGATCTACCAGGACCCCAGCCGGACAGAAGCAGGATCGGAGCTCGGCTACAGCGGCGGTGTGCGGCGGGACTCGGTGGAGTAGCTGCCGGTACCCCGGCTGGACAGGAGCTCAGTTACGGCGGTGGTAAGCAGCGGGACTAGCAGCAGAGGGGGCTAGCTGAGGCCCAGCTGGATTCAAGGTCGGTCAGATCGGATACCGGTGACACCAGCAGAGATTGTTTTACTATCCACAGGTCAGTAAAAATGCCACCAAAGAAGGAGGAAATGGAAGAGATCAAAAAAAATCTCTGAACTTCTTGTCAGAAGAAGTGACCAAAATGGTTAGCCAGCAGGCCAAAATAATAGGCCTAATGGAAGAAGTCTGAGAATTAAAATTAACAATTCAGGAAAAAGACAAAAAAAAATTACGGACTTGGAGCGACACGTAGAGGATCTTGACAATGTTCTGGTATGGATCATGTAATTATAAGTGGACTAGACATCAAATATCAATCATACGCTCATGCTACAACAGGACTGAGAGGTGAGGAGGCTCCCCTGAGTGAATCAGTCTTCCTGGAAAACCAGGTGCTTCAGTTCCTTGATAGTAGAGATATAAAGGTCGAAGCAAATGCAATTTCAGCCTGTTATGCTTTACCCAGAAAAGATAATAAAACAATGAAATCAATTGTGATGAAGGGTAAAGAATGACATACTGAGGCAGGCCAGAAAGCTCCGGGGAACAGAAGCTTACCTAAATGAACACCTAACAAAAACAAATGCTGAAATAGCACGGCAAGCACGGATGCTGAAAAGACAAAATAAGATACAGGCAACATGGACAAGAAATTGTAGAGTTTGGATCAAACTAAATGGAACACCTGAGCAAGCAAAGAGCATAATGATCAGCGATGTTACTGACTTAAATAAATATAGATGAACACTGATTAAGAAAATTAAGAGACAATGATAATCCATATCCACACACACGGCAAGAATAGTTCTTTTGACATACCATGTCAATGTACTTTAAAAAAACATAAGCAAAACAAACAAAAAACTTATGACTGACTTGAGTAGACATCAATTATCCCCAGTTGGAGGAAGTCATTTGACACAGAGTGAGGAAACTCAAACTCTGAAAATATGCCATTATGCTGAACATAAACTACAAGAGATGGAGAACGATATTGATCCTGATAACCACTTCTTCAATAATATTCATAACCATTGTGAATATTACACTGAAAAGCAATCCAAACGTCAAGTGCAACTAGATGGTAAACTATCAATAATACACTTCAACAGCAGAATCAGGACTATTTAAAACAGCTAGACAGAAAATGTACAGCTATCGCAGTCTCTGAAACTTGGCTTAATGAAGAGCAGGCTCCCCTGATGGCAATAGAGGGATATCAGATGTTTCATATTAACAGATCTCAAAAAAAGGGTGATGGTGTTGCACAGTATATTGATGACCTGTATAGGTGTAAGCTTGTAAATGGAATGTCCTTTGCACTACCAGGGATTTCGGAATGTGTTACTGTTGAGATTGACCAAGATAAAACAAAAAATCTAATTATAAGTTGTATATATAGAACGCCGGGAACTTGCATTGAGACATTCAGAGATAAATTAGTCGAGCTGTACAATAATATTACTAGTAAGAAAATGGTAGTAATTTGTGGAGATTTCAATATTGATTTACTAAATCCATATCAACAAAATGTAATTACAGAGTTCATGAACTCTATGTACAGCATGAGTCTATATCCCACAATAACACATCCCAGTAGAATCACAGTTCACACTGCTACACTTATTGACAACCTGTTTGTTAATATTATTGATAAGAAAATAGAAGGTGGATTATTGATAAATGATATAAGTGACCACTTGCCAACCTTTGCACTTATCCATGGCCACACGGGGGCCAATATAGAAAAATTTTTAAATTGGTTCAGATACAAATCACAAAATGCAATCAGTTCTTTTAAAGAGGACTTGCTGAAGCAAGACTGGACAGAAGTCTATGTATCAGATGTAAATGAAGCCTATGGCACATTTATAAACATTGTAACCACTCTTTATGAAAAAAATTGTCCATTAGTAAAGAAAAAGCTTAAACATAAATTTGCCGATAAGCCATGGTTAACCAAAGGATTACAAAAGGCGTGTAAAAAGAAAAATTTATTATATAAAGCTTTCCTAAAGAAAAGGACAAAAGAAGCAGAGCAGCGGTATAAAACATACAAAAATAAGTTAACATATATAATAAGATGTAGTAAGAGAGACTCCAGTAAAGAACTGGAGAAAAACAGAGACAATATTAAAAATACATGGACAATACTTAACAATATTCTTGGAAATAAAAGCAGAAATACAAGCTACCCAACCGATTTTTCAAAAAATAATAAAACAACTCAGAGTGTGAATGCAGCTTCACCTGCAGATGAATTTAATAACTTTTTTGTTAACATTGGTCCTAATTTGGCTCGAGAAATACCCATTACGGCGCCTACAGGTGATACAATAAGCGAAAACATTGCTATAAAAGACTCCATTTTCATAAAGAACACAGACGAGAGAGAGGTCATTGAAATTGTTAAATCGTTTAAAAGTAAAACATCTACGGACTGTGATGGTATTGACATGCTCTTAGTCAAAACTATTATTGAATGCTTAGTGAAACCACTGACATATATCTGTAACCTGTCTCTCCAAACAGGTATATTTCCCAATGCAATGAAAATAGCTACAGAGGGGAAAAAAGTATTTAGTCAGCCACCAATTGTGCACGTTCTCCCACTTAAAAGATGAGAGAGATCTCCAACTTTCATCATAGGTATACCTCAACCATGAGAGACAAAATGAGCAAAAAAAAAATCCAGAAAATCACATTGAAGGATTTTTAATGAATTAATTGGTAAATTCCTCGGTAAAATAAGTATTTGGTCAATAACAAAAGTTCATCTCAGTACTTTGTCATTGCCAACAAAGGGTATATAACAAAGGTCAAACGTTTTCTGTAAGTCTTCACAAGGTTTTCATACACTGTTGCTGGTATTTTGGCTCATTCCTCCATGCAGATCTCCTCTAGAGCAGTGATGTTTTGGGGCTGTCGCTGGGCAACACAGACTTTCAACTCCCTCCAAAGATTTTCTATAGGGTTGAGCTCTGGAGACTGGCTAGGCCACTCCAGGAACTTGAAATGCTTCTTACGAAGCCACTCCTTCGTTGCCTGGGCGGTGTGTTTGGGATCATTGTCATGCTGAAAGACCCAGCCATGTTTCATCTTCAATGCCCTTGCTGATGGAAGGAGGTTTTCACTCAAAATCTCACAATACATGGCCCCATTCATTCTTTCCTTTACACGGATCAGTTGTCCTGGTCCCTTTGCAGAAAAACAGCCCCAAAGTATGATGTTTTCACCCCCATGCTTCACAGTAGGTATGGTGTTCTTTCTCCTCCAAACACGACAAGTTGAGTTTTTACCAAAAAGTTCTATTTTGGTTTCATCTGACCATATGACATTCTCCCAATCCTCTTCTGGATCATCCAAATGCTCTCTAGCAAACTTCAGATGGGCCTGGACATGTACTGGCTAAGGCAGGGGGACACGTCTGGCAAGATTTGAGTCCCTGGCGGCGTAGTATGTTACTGATGTAGCCTTTTTTTTTTTTTTTTTTTTTTTTTTTTTTTGTTACTTATTTGTACCCGTAGGTAGATTTGGTTTGCAGTCTGGTGACAAGCCACCGGCTGCTGGTCGCTGTGTGCGCGAGCTCCCTAAACCTACATGTTTTTGGTAAGCGGGAGGAAACCGGAGAAATCCCGGAGTAAACCCGCGCAACACGGGGAGAACATGCAAACTCCACACAGCTCACTGTTGGTCGGGGGCTGGGATCGAACCCACGATCTCATGATCCCCGCGATCCCCCGGCCGAGGGTAAAACTGTGCTGCCACAGTGCTAAACCACTGCGCCACCGTGCAGCCTTTGTTACTTTGGTCCCAGCTCTCTGCAGGTCATTCACTAGGTCCCCCCGTGTGGTTTTGGGATTTTTGCTCACCGTTCTCGTGATCATTTTGACCTCACGGGGTGAGATCTTGTGTGAAGCCCCAGATGGAGGGAGATTATCAGTGGTCTTGTATGTCTTCCATTTTCTAATAATTGCTCCCACAGTTGATTTCTTCACACCAAGCTGCTTACCTATTGCAGATTCAGTCTTCCCAGCCTGGTGCAGGTCTACAATTTTGTTTCTGGTATCCTTTGACAGCTCTTTGGTCTTGGCCATAGTGGAGTTTGGAGTCTGACTGTTTGAGGTTATGGACAAGTGTCTTTTATACTGATATTGTGTTCAAACAGGTGCCATTAATACAGGTAACAAGTGGAGGACAGAGGAGCCTCTTAAAAAAGAAGTTACAGGTCTGTGAGAGCCAGAAATCTTGCTTGTTTGTAGGTGACCAAATACTTATTTTACCAAGGAATTTACCAATTAATTCATTAAAAATCCTTCAATGTGATTTTCTGGATTTTTTTTCCTCATTTTGTCTCTCATAGTTGAGGTATACCTATGATGAAAATTGGAGACCTCTCTCATCTTTTAAGTGGGAGAACTTGCACAATTAGTGGCTGACTAAATACTTTTTTCCCCACTGTAAAGTAATTCTGATATACAAGACGGGTGACAGAGGGGAATTCTCAAACTATAGACCAATTTCACTATTGCCGCAATTTTCCAAGATACTTGAAAAAATATTCTATGAGAGAATTGACAACTTCATACTGAAGAATAATTTATTGTGTGAGCAGCAATATGGGTTCAGACACAAGAGGACAACTGCATTTGCTCTAATGGAATTTATAGAAAAATATCAACTGCCATTGAAAATAAAGAGTATTCAGCTGGGGTATTCCTGGATCTTAAAAAAGCATTTGATACAGTGGATCATAATTTATTATTAAAGAAACTACAAAATTGTGGTATTAGAGGGGTAGCACTGTCCTGGTTATGTAGTTACTTAAAGAATAGATATCAGTATGTATGTGTTGGTAACAAAAACTCACAGTTACTGAAGGTTACTTGTGGAGTCCCACAGGGTTCAGTTTTGGGGCCATTGTTATTCAATATGTATATAAATGATATATGTAAAGTTTCAGAAAAAATGGACTTAATATTGTTTGCCGATGACACTAATCTATTATGCAGTGGAAGCAATTTGGAACAACTTTTGGATACACTCGGAAAGGAATTAGGAAAGCTTAAACTGTGGTTTGATTCAAACAAATTAATGCTCAATTTAAGTAAGACAAAATTTATAGTCTTTAACAACCATCACAACAACTTAGTATCTAAGCTCAGTGTAAATGGTGTAGAGATTGAAAGGGTATCCGAAACTAAATTTCTTGGAGTAATAATTGATAATAAACTGTGTTGGAAGTCACATATTAATTATATTAAAGGTAAAATATCCAAATCAATTGCAATACTACACAGAGTGAAATATTTGCTGAATCAACCCACACTATATACCTTGTATCATTCATTAATGCAATGCATTAATGCAAAAGCAAAATGCAAAAGCTGCCAGAGAACTAAACATCCACCTGAGCGGACTCAAGCTTAAGCATGCCCCAAATCCAACTTATCTTGGAGTGACCCTTGATAGGACCTTATCCTTCAAGGAACATCTAAAGGGGACGGCTGCTAAGGTGAAGGTACGAAACAACCTGCTCTGCAAGCTCGCTGGTGCAAAATGGGGGGCGGCAGTCTCCACCCTGCGCACCTCAGCACTGGCCCTTTCATACTCTGTAGCAGAATATTGTGCCCCTGTCTGGTCCAGGTCATCTTACTCACACCATGTAGACACCCAGCTCAACTCAACAATGAGAACTATAACTGGAACAATCCGCTCAACACCACTCCCCTGGCTCTCTGTACTGTCAAACATAGCCCCTCCACACATCCGGCGAGCAGCATTAACTCGAAGGATGCTCCAAAAAGTTAAAGATTTTCCTCACTTGCCAATCCATGCAGATATCTACACCCCACCCACTGCCCGACTTTCATCCAGACGGCCGATTTGGAAAAACCCTCCCCCAGCTGACTTTACCATCCAGACAGCTTGGCAAGAGGAATGGGAGACCAAGGAGGTCCCAAACAAACAGCTGGTGATAAACCCCAACCAACAGGTCCCGGGCACCAACCTCCCAAGGAGACAGTGGTCTACACTCAATCGCTTCAGGACTGGACATGGCCCCTGCTTGGCCATCCTTCACAGATGGGGCAGTAGCCCTAGCCCACTGTGCGCATGTGGAGAGGAGCAAACAATGGAACACATCATAGAGGCTTGCCCGCTCCAAAGACTGGAAGGAGGATTACACACCCTCCATACAGCAAACCAGGAGGCAACTGCTTGGCTTAAGGACTTTGCATTCGCTAAATAAATAAATAATTCATTAATACTCCCATACATGACATATTGTACTGAAGTATGGGGAAATACATATAAAACAAACATATACCCAGTCTTTATGCTTCAGAAGACAGCTATTAGAATAATAAACAAAGCTGCTTACAGGGAACCAACAAACATACTTTTTCTTAAATTAAAAGCTCTCAAGTTGAAAGATCTGGTTGACTTTAAAACTGCAGTAATAATGTTTAAAGTGAAGAATCTATCACTGCCCGCAAATATCGAAAAGTTGTTCCAAATAAGGGAGAAACAATATCATTTCAGAGGAACATGTATATTTCAAAAACCTTCAGTGAGAACTACCACCAAGCAACACTGTGTTTCAGTGCAAGGAGCCAGATTATGGAACGATTTTGGACCTGAATTAAAATCATGTACAACGCTTGGACAATTTAAACAAAAACTAAAGGAAGAAATACTCCAAACATATATACAAGATGACATGTAAAATCACATAAGGATTGTCATATCCAGTCTGCGTTGTGTTGTAGCTTAGTTTTTTTTGTCACATTTTGTCTTAGCTTTGTTCTGAATTGTAATCGCTCTTGTTTTGTTTTCTTTTGAATTCTTGGATGGAATATGGGTGGGCAATATAAGCTGCGGCTTCAGCCATCACCCATTTCGGATAACTTATGTTGAACTGTATAATCAGAGGAGTTATTGTCTAATTTGACCTTGTTGGATTTTCTTTCCCCCTTTGTTATATTATTCAGTTTCTTTTAACCTGTACTTTTAATCTATCCGAAAATAAAGATTCATTCATATCATATCATTCATTCAGAAAATGGCATTTTCCGTAATGGTGGCCACCGGATCATCCCCAAAATTTAATCAGTTCTTCCTTGTACTTTCCAACAAGGAACTTTCCAACAAGGAACTTTCCAACAACGCTTGAAAGTTTCATCGAAATCCGTCCAAAACTTTTTGAGTTATCTTGCTAACCAACAGACAAACAAACAGACAGACAGACAAACCCCGGCAAAAACATTACCTCCTGGCGGAGGTAAAATGGCTGTCGGATAAACCACCCCAATCAAAAACAACATGAATGTCTGGAGGAGCCAGAATGTTTCTTCCTGGCTCACTTTAACAAGATCATGGAAACACTGTGGAATGAGTGCTTCCTTCCAACAATCATGAGACTGCTCGATTTAAACTGCATCTCAGCCTCCCCAGACAGGGTCTGTGGTGTTGCAGAGGTATTTCTTCATGAACTAAGATAAGCTTTTATTAGTCCCACAATGGGGAAATTCCAGGATTGTCTGTCCCACCTGGAGAAGCCCGGGAATGCAGTGAGGATCATGTTCTTTGACTTCTCCAGTGCTTTCAACACCATCCAACCGATGATCCTGAAGGACAAGCTGCTGTGTGCAGGGGTGGACCAGCACCTGTCATCATGGATCCTGGACTACCTCACTAACCGGCCACAGTTTGTGAGAACCCGGGGCTGTGTGTCCGACACGATCATAGGTAGCACAGGGGCCGCCCAGGGAACGGTTTTGGCTCCCTTCCTGTTCACCCTTTATACTGCGGACTTCTCACACAACACAACACACTGCCATCTACAGAAGTTCTCTGACGACTCTGCGATCGTCGGCCTCATCTCCAACGGAGATGAAGCTGAGTACAGAGGACTTATCCAGGACTTCGTGGACTGGTGCCATCGGAACTGCCTCCAGATCAATGCGAGGAAAACTAAGGAGCTGGTGGTGGACTGCCGCAGGCAAGGACAACCCCTCACAGCACCAGTAAATATACAGGGAACAGACATTGAGATGGTGACATCCTATAAGTACCTGGGTGTTCATCTCAACAATAAACTAGACTGGTCACACAATACCGACGCACTCTACAAGAAGGGACAGTGCAGGTTGTTCCTACTGAGGAGACTCAGGTCTTTTAGTGTACAAGGGGCGCTGCTGAAGACATTCTACGACACGGTGGTGGCATCAGCCATCACTTTTGGAGTGGTCTGCTGGGGCAGTGGCATTACAGCAGCCGATAGGAAGAGACTGCACAAACTGATCAAGAAAGCTAGCTCTGTCCTGGGGCAGCGCCTTGACCCAGTGGAGGAGATAGGAGAGAGAAGGATGGTGGCTAAACTGTCATCTCTGCTGGAGTCTGAGTCCCACCCTATGCAGGACATACTGAACGCACTGAAGAGCTCATTTACCAGCAGACTACATCATCCTAGGTACGCAACCAAGAGGTTTCACAGGTCCTTCCTACCTACGGCTGTAGGTTTGTTCATGTCTTCAGCTCCGTCCTCACCTGGGTCTTAGTGAGGGTCAGGTTGGGGGGCTGTGTGTTGGGAGTGGGGGGGTGTTGGTGGAGTGGGGGGTGGGCAGCAGGACTTGATGTCTTTAGAGGCAGCAGTGGTTGTTTTGCAGTCGGGGGGAGGGCGGTTGGTCAAACCTATTAAAAAACAGGTTCAGATTGTTCGTCCACTCCCTGCCCCCCCGTGGCCTGGGGGAGAGGTATTCTGGAACCCAGAGATGGTTTTAAGGTTTCTCCAGACCCCGTTGATGTCGCTCTGTTGCAGCTTGTCCTCCATCTTCTTCCTGAAACTGTCCTTGCCTTCTCTGATCTTTCTCCTGATGGCAGGACATCATCCAAGCCTCGTCAGACATTCATCGTTCTGGTCTGGTCAGGTTCGTGTGTATATTCTCCTGCTTTGCTCGTTCATGTCATGCCATGTTTTAGACCGTAAGTGGCTGGGGTTAGCCTTACGGTCCCATGCTCAGTGTTCAGTGTTTTTTTGTCACAGTCATAGTCTTGTATGTGTGTCTCGTGTTTTGTAAATAAATCACCATCATTGCAAACTCATCAGTGGACTCTTGGCGTCTTATGGTGATCCACGAGGATCACCGCATGACACCCACCAGTTGGACTTCATCTCTCGTGTGTACTTCTGTAGCTCACGCTGAGCCTTTGAGTATTTCTTCTTCTTTGGCCTTGTGTTACACTGTAGGTTTTCCTGCCTAGCTGTATTCCTCACTTCTAGTAGTTTCTTCAGGTGTTCATCATGCTCATCAAACCAATCTTGATGTTTTCTCTCAGGGTGGCCTAATACATCACTCGCAGTCTGATACACCATATCCTTCAGTGTTGCCCATTTCTCTTCTATGTCATTCTCTTAATTGCTGCTGTCCCAGTCTTTCAAGTTTTCATTCATTTCCTGTGTAAGTTCTTCCTGCTTCTTTTGGCCTTTCAGTGCACTAGTGATTAGCTTCCGTGGTGGCTTCGCACCCGTCCTACAGTGCTGTTTCCATCTCCAAATCCTTAATCTAGATCTCAGCATAACATGATCGGTACCACAGTCCACGCCTCTCATTGCTCTGGTATCCAATACATCCCTTATGTCTCTCTGCCTGACTATGATGTAGTCTAATAAGTGCCAGTGCTTGGATCTTGGGTGCATCCATGTCTTCTTGTGTGTGTCCTTGTGCTTAAATAGAGTGTTGGTTATCACAAGGTTGTACTCTGACCATAGCGCAAGTAGAAGTTCTCCATTAGCATTGCACTTGCCTACTCCATAACTGCCTAGCACTCCTTTCCATTTCTCGATGTCCAAACCAACTCTGGCATTAAAATCTCCAACGAGTATCAGCCTGTCATCAGTCAGTACATGCCTGATAGTCTCACGTAAATCATTGTAGAACTCTTCCTTCATTTCCTCTGTGTTGGTCATTTTTGGGGCATATATACTGATGAGTGTGGCATATATCTTCCACTGTAGTGGGAGTCTCATAGTCATTATCCTGTCGTTGATTGGCACCGGTTCCTCATCAAGCATTGCTGCTATCTCCTTTCTAACTGCAAAGCCCACTCCTGCTTCTCTCCTTTCTTGAGTTGATCTCCCACTCCAAAAGAAGATGTACCCATGGTCTTCCAAGCTGTCATATCCAGACAATCTTGTTTCACTAAGTGCAACTATGTCTACATTGTACCTGTTCATTTCCAGGTCAACAAGCGTGGTCTGTCTTTCTGGACACAGTGATGTTGTTTTGTCCAACAGAGTGCGTATATTCCATTCTACTACACACAAGGCTGCTGTTTTCCTCTTCTTTTGTCTTCCTGCTCCTAGCTTGCTTTTCGTTGCCTGTCGGAGTGTGAACAGATCAGTGCGGACCTTGTAAGCCCGGGCGACATCCGAGCCGATATGAGTTGCTTTCTGATTGACCATTTCATGAAACTGCTTGCAAAGTATTTGAGTACTGCTAGCTTTTGCTGGACTAGCAGCACATTCTTGGCAGATAAAGGTATTATCAGTGGCACAGACAAGCCAAGACAAACTGACTCCAGTATCTGTTGCAGTGACTGACCAGATGATAGGTTTGTTTATCTCTGCTCTTTGTGTAGTGCATGTTACAATGCACCAACTGGCACAGTCAACCACAGATCTTGTGACAGATGTGTTTATCTGCCATGATGTCCAGCCTCACCCCGTGTAACTGGGAGTGGTCCACCACAGACCTGTGGCAGATATTGTTTTTAGTTCTGCCAAGATACCCTGTTTCACCCTCCATGCCCTCGGAAGGGCGGGGATGCCAGTTGAGTCGCTGGTAGCCCAACCCATGAGACAGGTAGTACCGGTTTTCATGGTTATCCGGTAGCAAGCAAGCCAATGCCAGAGTACATGTTCTGTGAAACAGAGTTTTTGTACCAACACCTCTAAACCAACTCCAAGCCGATCTTTGCGACATGCAGGCCTTAACTAGCCATAATGAAGGGCTTAATTATTTGATAATGGTTATAGATATATTTTCAAAAAAGCCTTACGCAACACCATTGATGAAAAAAAAAAACACTGCAGAAGTTTCTAAGGTCTTTGGTAATACTTGAAAAGATAGTCAAACCCAGAGACACTCACAGAGAGTGGTGCTGTTGTGAATACAAACTTTATTACACAAGGTAATAAAATACAGTACAGGTCTGTTTCTAATGTTGAGCAAAATGGGAAAGAGGCCCTAAGATGGCGGCTCTTCCCTTATATGTGGTTCGGCGTGATGACATCTCCGTACAGCTGCATCATCATTGCTAATGCCAGTTAACCCATTGTAGTATCCCTATACTACATTCACCCGTCCCCTTGGAAAACACAGAACCCTTTTATCAATTGTAACCCTCACCAATGTGGCATAAACAACAACACTGTGAACTAGGGTTGGTGGGTGGACCGCCGCTCAACCCGACGCGGCTGAGTTGATTATTCTGCCAATCATCCTGGCAGCCATGCTCCTAACTAAACAGTCTCTCTTGTTTTTCTTACAGTCTTCCAAGGGGAAGGTGGTTCTGCTGGAGGGGCCTTGTAGCAGGCTTGTGGTGGACACGCCCCTGGCGGAACCAATTTCAGCAGGCTCGGATGCCATCCCTCTGGAGCCATGGCACACTCGTCAACACTGTCTCGGCCTGGATTCCACACCAGCTGGATTGGTTCCAACATCGCATCCAAAACAGCAGCAGCTGTCCTCACCTCCTGTGGCCATCTGACCCGCCACCCCGAACCGTCCGCCATCTGAACGGCGGCTGTTCCCGCAGACCTGAACCCAGTTCATCATTGTGAGTGGTGCTCTGTACGGCTGCATACGGTGTTGTAGTTACAATGGTGTTGTACTCACATTTGTTGCCCAAGCTGTGGTGGTTCTATTACATCCTACTGGGTCATGGACTCTTCATCCAGCGCTGCAGCAGCAGTCCCTGGCAGCCAAGGCTGGTCATGAATCCTGAAGACGTTAGGCGTCTCTCCTGTGTCATTTACGGTCATGGACTCTTCACCTTTCGGCTCAGCCGTGGCTCCAGTAGACTGGTGCTGAACGAGGATTCTGAACCAGTCTGGTTCTTTTTCACTTTCGTCTGGTGTTGGTTTAGGTCGAGGTGATTTGTTGCTGTTGTCACATTTAACATCCATATTGTGGTGGTGTGTTTCAAGATCATCTGTGTGCGTGGGCTCCCCTCACCTGCAACTCCGCAGTGGCTCCTGTGGACTCCTGCTGGACAAGGATCTGAGGTGAATCCATCCACTGCCCCCCCCCCCCCCCCGGCAGCGTTCTTCCTGTGTGCACGGGGCGGCTGTACTCTCGCCATTGCCACTCCAGATAGACGCAGGCTCCCTTTCCTGCAGCTCTGCAGAGGTTCTCCAAAGCTCACGCTGGGCGAGGAACTGAGGTGAGTGGGGTCACTCTTCTCCCTCCGTGTCATCTTCATTCTCCATTCAATTCAATTCAATTCAACTTTATTTATATAGCGCCATTTCACAACAACAGTCATCTCATAGCACTATCAACTGTAGGGGGGAACCCCCACAGTTGCAGAAAGACCCCAGCAATCAGGTGATCCCCTGTGAGCAAGCACTTGGCGACGGTGGAGAGGAAAAACTCCCTTTTAACAGGAAGAAACCTCCAGCAGAACCAGGCTCAGGGAGGGGCAGTCATCTGCTGCGACTGGCTGGGGGGTGAGGGGATAGAGAAGAAGAAAAGAACAGACATGTAGAGAGCAAACAGCACGATGGGGACTCAATCTATGGGAGAGAACAAACAAATGTTAATGACCAGCAAAAAAAATATTTCATAGAGAGTGAGGAAAGGAGTGAGGCCCAGTGCATTACTGGAGGTCCCCCGGCTGACTAAACCTATTAGCAGCATAACTAAGGGAGGGTTCAGAAACACATGATCCCTCCCTAATTGTAGGCTATATCAAAAAGGTAGGTTTTAGCCCTATTCTTAAAAACAGAGATCGAGTCTGACTCCCGAATCCAGATTGGCAGCTGATTCCACAGGAGAGGAGCTTGATAACTGAAGGCTCTGCCTCCCATTGTACTTTTGGAGATTCTAGGTATTACAAGTAATCCTGCATTTTGGGAGCGTAGTGCTCTGTTAGGATAATACGGTAGTATCAGATCTTTTAAATAAAAAGGAGCCTGATTGTTTAGAGCTTTGTAAGTAAGAAGAAGGATTTTAAACTTAATTCTAAACTCTATGGGAAGCCAGTGAAGGGAGGCCAGAACCGGAGAGATATGATCTCTCTTTCTAGTACCTGTTAAAACTCTTGCTGCAGCATTTTGGATCAGCTGAAGACTTTTTAAAGATGTTTTAGGACAGCCTGATAATAAAGATAAAATAATTCAATTCAATTCAATTCAACTTTATTTATATAGCGCCATTTCACAACAACAGTCATCTCATAGCACTATCAACTGTAGGGGGGACCCCCACAGTTGCAGAAAGACCCCAGCAATCTAGGCGATCCCCTGTGAGCAAGCACTTGGCGACGGTGGAGAGGAAAAACTCCTTTTAACAGGGAAGAAACCTCCAGCAGAACCCAGGCTCAGGGGAGGGGCAGTCATCTGCTGCGACTGGCTGGGGGGTGAGGGTGAGGGCAGAGAAGAAGAAAAGAACAGACATGTAGAGAGCAAACAGCACGATGGGGACTCAATCTATGGGAGAGAACAAACAAATGTTAATGACCAGCAAAAAAAAAAAAAAATCATAGAGAGTGAGGAAAGGAGTGAGGCCAGTGCATTACTGGAGGTCCCCCGCTGACTAAACCTATTAGCAGCATAACTAAGGGAGGGTTCAGAAACACATGATCCCTCCCTAATTGTAGGCCTATATCAAAAAAGGTAGGTTTTAGCCCTATTCTTAAAAACAGAGATCGAGTCTGACTCCCGAATCAGATTGGCAGCTGATTCCACAGGAGAGGAGCTTGATAACTGAAGGCTCTGCCTCCCATTGTACTTCTGGAGATTCTAGGTATTACAAGTAAACCTGCATTTTGGGAGCATCGTGCTCTGTTAGGATGATACGGTAGTATCAGATCTTTAAATAAAAAAGGAGCCTGATTGTTTAGAGCTTTGTAATTAAGAAGAAGAAGTATTTTAAATCTAATTCTAGACTCTATGGGAAGCCAATGAAGGGAGGCCAGAAACCGGAGAGATATGATCTCTCTTTCTAGTACCTGTTAAACTCTTGCTGCAGCATTTTGGGTTCAGCTGAAGACTTTTTAAAGATGTTTTAGGAAAGCCTGATAATAAAGAATTACAATAATCTATCTCGAGCTAACAAAAGCGTGGATCAGCTTCTCAGCATCACTCTGAGACAAGATGCTCCAAATCTTGGCAATATTACGCAAATGATAGAAGGCAGTCTTAGAAACAAATTTAATATGTGAATTGAAGGACAAATCCTGATCAAAAATAACTCCAAGGTTCCTCACAGAGCTATTAAGAGAAAGAGTAACTGCATCCAAACTGAAAGTTTGATTTGGAAAGGAATTCTAAGGTTTTTTGGACCAACAAGAATGACTTCAGTCTTATCTGAATTTAATAGCAGGAAATTACAAGTCATCCAAGCTTTTGATTTCCTTAAGACAGGCTTCCTAACTTGGCTAATTGATTAGTATCATCTGGCATCATTGACAGGTATAATTGTGTGTCAATCTGCAATAACAGTGAAAATGTTATACGTGCTTTCTAATAATGTTGCCTAACGGAAGCATATAAAACTAAAAGAGTAGGGCCTAGCACAGATCCTGTGGAACTCCATGACATAAGCTTTGAGCTGAGAGAAAACTCATCATTTACATGAACAAACTGGAACCTATCAGATAAATAAGATCTAACCACTGCAACGAAGTTCCATTAAGTCCAACATAGTGTTCTAATCTATCAAGTAGAATATTATGATCAATAGTATCAAAAGCTGCACTAAGATCTAAAGGACAAGACAGAAACTAGTCCATTATCAGATGCAATGAGGAGGTCGTTTAGTGACCTTCGCTTAGGCTGTTTCAGTACTATGATGGATTCTAAACCCAGATTGAAACCTCCTCAAGTAAACATTTCCCTGCAGGTGGTCAAATAATCGCGTAGCAACAACTCTTTCTAAGATTTTTGAAATGAAAGAGGGAGATTAGAGATTGGTCTATAGTTAGCTAAAGCTCCTGGATCTAGCGTTGGCTTTTTGAGTAAGGGTTTAATTACAGCCGTTTAAAAGCCTGCGGTACATGGCCTAAAGTTAATGAAGAATTGATTATATTAAGAATAAAGCTACCAGTAAGTGGGAAGACTTCTTTAAATAACCTGATAGGAATAGGGTCTAAAAGACAAAGTTGAAGGTTTGGATGAGGAACTATTTTGTCTAACTCACAAGGACGATTGGAGAGTAAACTCATCAAGACAGACATCAATAGAAGGAGTTGTAGTAGTTACAGTGTTTAAGTTACTGTGGGAAGAATCTGATTGATTTTATCTCTGATGGATGAAATTTTATTATTGAAAAGTTCATAAAGTCCTGACTAGTAAGCTCTAAGGGGATGCATAGGATTGACAGAGTCCTAGACTCCTCTTGTCAACCTGGCTTACAGTACTGAAAAGAAACCTGGGATTATCTTGTTCTCGTCTATTAATGCAGAGTAATGACTCGTTCTAGCCTTTTCTAAGAGATTTTTTATAAATTAAAAGATGATTTCACCAAGCTAAATAGATTTCATCTAAATTAGTAGAGCGCCATTTTCTTTCTAATTGACGAGTCGTCTGTTTTAAGCTACGAGTTTCTGCTGTTGAAACAAGGAGTTAAAAATCTCTGATTAGACTTTTTCTTTTTTAAGGGGGCCACCAACTCTAGAGCCTGATGCAGAGAAGCTGAAACACTGATCCACCATGTTTATCAATTACAGAAGGAGCAAGCTGTCTATAGCTTAATTCCGTTGTGTTGACACATGGCATAGAGGAAACCAATCCTGCTAAATTTGGAAACAGCATCATCAGAGAGGCATCTACTGTGATAATATTTTTCTTTAGGAGCCCAAATAGTCAGAAATAGTAAAAATCAACAGGTTAACAGACAATGGTCTGACAGTACAGGGTTATGAGGAGACACTACAAGATTTTTCTATTCTATGCCATATGTCCAGAACAAGGTCCAGTGTATGGTGGAGGTAATGAGTAGCATTCCTACTTCTGAGAAAACCAATCGAGTATAATATTGAATTAAAAGCCACATTAAGGCAGTCACTACTTACATCACATGTATATTAAAGTCCCCTACTAAATTATTCTATCAGATTTCAGCACTAAATCAGCTAAGAAAATGAGGAAATTCGGATTAAAAATTCTGAATAGGTTGATGGGGGACCGATAAACTATGGCAAATAAAATTGGGTTTAACCTGGAATTGCTAAAGTGCCCAACACCTGAGACCAGGCCCTAAGGAATTATAACATGTTTTTTGCTTTACATTAACTAGTAATTTGGAATGGTAAATTGATGCTACTCCTCCTCCACGACCAGAACTTCTGGGATTTTGACAGTTTAAATAACCAGAGGGAGTTGATTCATTTAAACCAACATAATCCTCTTGCCCTAACCAAGTCTCTGTAAGGGAAATTAAATCAATCTGATGATCAATTAACAGATCATGGACTAACAGAGACTTGGGAGTTAGAGACCTAATATTTAATAAACCACATTTAATTTTTAAATTATGAGGAGGAACAGAGGCCAAATCATTCAATTTAGAGGCTTTATGTTTAATTTGAGTTTTACCAATATTTTGCTTTATCACTTTGGGATGCTTATACATTATATTTTTATTTACTTTGGAGGGAGCAGACAACGATTCTCTGATGGGGAAGACAGGGGCTAAGCTGAGGGGTGGCGGATGAAGAGGAGCTGCAGAGAGGCGTGTAAGACTGCGACTCTGCTTCCTGGTCCCAACTCTGAGTAGTCATGGTTTTGGAAATTTGGATAAAAAAGACGCCAGATTGTTAGATAAATGAGAAGCACCATCCAAAGTGGGATGAATGCTGTCTCGTCTCATAAGACCAGGTTTTTCCCAAAATGAGCTCCAATTGTCAATGTAGCCCATGTCATTTTTAGGACACCACACAGACAGCCAGCGGTTCAAGGATGACGAGCGACTAAACATGTCATCACTGGTCAGATTGGGGAGGGGCCCAGAGAATACTACAGTGGCTGACATCGTTTTGGCAAAGTCACACACCGATTCTATATTAAGTTTCGTGACTTCCGACTGCCGGAGACGGATGTCATTAATGCCGGCGTGAATAACAATTGTGGAATATTTACAGTTACTTTTAGCCAGCATTTTCAAATTTGACTCGATGTCGCCTGCTCTGGCCCCAGGAATGCATGTGACTATGGCCGATGGAGTCTCTAGGTTCACATTTCTGACTACAGAGTCGCCAATGATCAGAGTTTTTTCCTCAGCGGGTGTGTCGCTGAGCGGGGAAAAACGATTAGAAACGTGAACAAGTTGGTGGTGAACCGGGGCTTTGTGACTAGGCTTCCTTCTCACCGTCACCCACCCAGTCTCCTCGCTGCTGAGGAGAGCCGGGGAACCGCTGACAGGGGGGGGCTAAGCTAGCTAGCTCCGCTGCAGCTAATGGGCGTCCGTCGAGATTAACTGGCGCAGACGGTGTTTCAATGCAGCGGAGCTGGGATTCCAAATCAGACAACCTCGCCTCGAGCGCCTCAAAAAGACAACATTTTTTACATTTACCGTTATCACTAAAAGAGGCAGAGGTGTAGCTAAACATCTGACAGAGAGAGCACACCAGAGGAGGAGAGGAAAGAGAGCTAGTAGCCATAGCTAGTGGCTGGAGAGCTGGAGAGCAAACCACACAGGCAGACAGCAAAACAGGAAGTGACGATACGTTACCACAAGGAAGTGACGATCCCAAATCCCCAAAATAAGATAAGATAAGATAAGCCTTTATTAGTCCCACAATGGGGAAATTCCAGGATTGCAACAGCACAGGGATAGCAACATTCAGAGCAATAATCAGAAGGCAAGAAAAAAAAAAAAACAAGAACATCTAGTAAACATATGTACATATTACTATAAATATATATTGACACACAGTGTGGAGCATTATGGTTGGTGAATGTGCAGCAGAAATTCTAAAGAATTACAATAATCTAATCTTGAGCTAACAAAAGCGTGCATCAGCTTCTCAGCATCACTGAGCATCACATGTCGTGTTCACTGACAGAGCTGTGGTCACTTTTTGTACTGAATTCTTCTTTTTCACTGTGCTAACTCTCTGTGTTGTGCTCTTTGACTAGCTTGTTGTGGATTAGCTCTATGGTGCCCCGCTGTCCCATCAGTCACAGCACCACCTGAGCCATCATCTCAAGCTGAAACACCAATTCCAGTGCCTCTGACATCGATAAGAAGCACGCCGCCAGCAGCAGGTTGTCCTCCAGCTCCCTCACCATGCCTGCCTCCGTCTGGTCGTCCGGTTGATCCTCCAGTATGGCCCACATCTCCGAACTCTCCATGAACCACTTCAACTGCAACATTATTAATCTATCCGCAATGTGCCTGAAATCGCACATGCTAGCCAAACAGTGAAGGGTGTCCACATACCGTATAAACGACTCACCCACTCACTGTTGGCACTGGTAGAACATGGACCTCCTGGCCATCACATACGCTGGGACATTTAAGTGTTTGGCTAGCAGACCAACACACACATTGTAGTCGTCGTGGGGTGAAGTGTGGCAGGTAGCTAGCAGCTTGATCACCTCGGCACACGAAACTGTTGGTCTTATTGTCCCATAAAAATGAGCACCCTCCACGTCCAGATAGTAACGCAGTAGAGCTGACTTCCATACCTTGTTCTTCTTGTCCAGGCCAAACGCTAACAAGTAGGTGATGAAAGCGTCAAACCAGCGCACCCACGGGACTGGTGGGTCACCGGGGTTTTCTAGAAATGGTCATGGTGGCGTCACCCACACCTCCATGGTTTACTTCTCATCGCCAAATGTTATGTCTGGAAACCCGGAGAGACTCACATAGAGTGGTGCTGTTGTGAACATGAACTTTATTACACAAAGTATAAACATACAGTTCAGGTCTGTTATCTAATGTTGAGCAAACCGGGAAAGAGGCCCTAAGATGGCAGCTCTCCCCTTATATGTGGTTTGGTATGATGACATCACTGTACGGCTGCGTCATCACGCCAATGCCAGTTCACCTCTTGTAGTATCCCTATCATCATCATCATCATCATCATCATCATCATCATAGCAGTCTGTTAGGGGCGACAATGACTCATTTAGGTCTGATCAGATTCCTCCACGCAGCTCTGTCCTTCGCCCTCCGCTGCCAGGGACTCCTGACCTTGTTTACCTGGGCGACATCCGAGCCGGTATGAGTTGCTTTCTGACTGACCATTTCATGAAACTGCTTGCAAAGTATTTGAGTACCGCTAGCTTTTGCTGGACTAGCGGCACATTCTTGGCAGATAGAGGTATTATCAGTGGCAAGGACAGGCCAAGACAAACTGACTCCAGTATCTGTTGCAGTGACTGACCAGATGATAGGTTTGTTTTTCTCTGCTCTTTGTGTAGTGCATGTCACGATGCACTGACTGGCAAAAGTCCACCACAGACCTTGCAACAGATGTGCTTATCTGCCAGGATATCTAGTCTCACCCCATGTAACTGGGAGTGGTCCACCACAGACCTGTGACAGATATTGTTTTTAGTTCTGCCAGGATGCCCAGTTTCAACCTCCACACCCTTGGAAGGGCGGGGTTGCCGGTTGAGTTGCCAACGGCCCGGCCCATGAGACGGGTAGTACCGGTTTTCTTAGTTATCTGGTAGCATCTGGGCTACCAGATGTCTGGGCTGCACGGTGGCGCAGTGGTTTAGCACTGTGGCAGCACAGTTTTACCCTCGGCCAGGGGACCGCGGGGATCATGAGATCGTGGGTTTGATCCCAGCCCCCGACCAACAGTGAGCTGTGTGGAGTTTGCATGTTCTCCCCGTGTTGCGTGGGTTTACTCCGGGATTTCTCCGGTTTCCTCCTGCATACCAAAAACATGTAGGTTTAGGGCGCTCGCCCACGCAGCGACCAGCAGCCAGTGGCTTGTCACCAGACTGCAAACCAAGTCTACCTACGGGTACAAATAAGTAACAAAAAAAAAAAAAAAAAAAAAAAAGCATGCAAACCAATGCCTTACCTGACATGAAGTATCCCTATACTACAACAATATCAATCATTTTTCTACAGCGAGTGACCTGAAAACTTCTGTGATTGAAAGATTTAATTGGACTCTGAAAGAGTGGATGTACAGATATTTTACATCTAAAAACACTAGACGCTACATCGATATATTACAGGGTTTGGTTGACAGCTATAACAACAGTTACCATCAATACATTAAGATGGCCTCCAACCAGGTGACATCTGAGAATACACCTCTTGTGTTTCAAAATCTTTACGGGACATTTCCTCGATGTCACAAAGACAAACTAAAAATGAAATTTAGAGTGGGGGATCTTGTCAGAATATGTAAAGTAAAGAGAGTATTTGATGAAAGATATGAACAAACATTTACAGACGAAATGTTTAGGGTGGCTGAATGCATACCATGTTTACCACCTGTTTACAAACTAGTGGACTATGACAACGAACCCATCCAAGGCTCCTTCTACGCAACAGAGCTACAAAAAGTCAGAGTCAGTAAAGACAAGACCTACTAAGTGGCAGGAATTCTTGGTCAGCGTAAATGACGGGGTGAGAAATATATAGGTACGTTGGAAGAATTGGACTGAGAAATTCAACAGTTGGATCAGAGCTAAGGACCTGGAAAATATATAAAATTATTGACCCATCTTCAATGCTTCCATTACATCATGGATCACATAAGCAGTGAGGGGTTTTATGTTAGCCTACCCTCAGATGCGAGCCTCAATGTATTTAAAAATAATACTAGTTCCAATTTTCGAGTGGCCTTAGCTCACCATATCACTTTAGAAGGTGATTGGGAAGAGACATTGACTGAAATCTCAAAACCCCACACGTGGTTTAATATACCGCAGGAAGCAGCTTACTTTGATTGGAGAATGAAAAATACGGAAAATGACCTGTGACCTCAAGAACTCCGTTAGAGGTTTAGAGGGGGGCTTTACTCAGATCTATCTCAACTCGGGAAAGCGTTTGAACAGCTTCTTTAGAAAAATTGGTTCTGATATCTATCTACAGTTTAGTGGTATTCAAAAAAGATTTGAATTTCAAGCAGGAGGTCAATACCATGTGCGATTTCATCCACCCCTAGCTTAAATGCTAGGTATGACCCCTGGAGAATGGATTATATTTGACGAACGAATGGCACTGCACCTGGCAGAATTAAAATCAGGTTTTTATCACCTTTATTGTTATAGCAATGTTGTTTCTGTCATAACCTTGGACTCAGGGAACACATGCACATGGGCTCGGGAAGATTTAATGCTTTTATTGATAACCAAAGGTGTGTGAGTGCGTGAATGAGAATGGAGATGTGGTGTGGGTGGACATCGTGCATAGTGGGTGGAACAGCTCGCCGTGCGACCAGGTAACCCTGAGGGGAGAGCAGAGCAGGAGGTTAGTTGTAGCCGACCACATCGTGGGAATAATTTACTATGTTTGCTCACGTGCAGATGGGCGAGTGGCTGGCGTTGGCTTAACTGCTGCGTCCTGGAAGACAGCGCGGCTGTGCGCCCTTGACGCGCCGGAGCCATGCAGGCGGAGATGAGGCGAGGAGAGGAAAAAGCCGCCACCTGGGAATCCACCTGTGCACAGGGGAAGGACTGGAGAGAAGGTAAGGGTATGGAGAGTTGCTTACGTGCAGTATGCGCTGTCGGTAGAGACCGGATCAGTCGCTGTGTAGAAGCTTAGAAGCGAAGATGACTCCAGGCCGAAGCAGAGGGCAGAGGGGTACATATAGCTCATCACCGATGAGGCGCAGGTGTGCGCGCAGCTGGTAATGATGACCGGCGAGAGCGAGGTGTAACAGTACTCCCCCCCCGAGCAGCGCCTCCTGGCCCTGGCTTACCTGGGTGCGTCTGATGGAACTCCGTGATGAGACTGTTGTCCAGCACCCAGGACAGTGGCACCCAGGACCTGTGCTCCGGGCCATATCCCTCCCAATCCATCAGGTACTGGAGACCGCGGCCACGGCGGCGGGCATCCAGGATGGCCTTGACACTCCAAGCAGGATCTCCATCAAACAACCTGGGGGGAGGAGGGGTCTTGGGAGGGGGACAGAGAGGGTCAGACAGCACAGGTTTAACACGAGACACATGGAAGGTAGGATGGACTCGGAGGGAGGGGGGGGAGAGCCAAGCGCACAGCCACCGGGTTAACGATCTTGGTGATGGTATACGGCCCGATGAAACGTTGCGCCAGCTTCCTCTTCTCCGCCTTCAACTTGATGTCCTTGGTTGACAGCCACATGCGCTGACCCACCTGGTATTCGGGAGCGGCCCTCCTGTGGCGATTGGCAAAGCGAGAGTTGCGCTCCGCCGTGCGTAACAGAGCCTGGCGCGTTCTAGTCCAAATGCGCCGGCAGCGCCTTACATGAGCCTGGACCGATGGAACCGCCACCTCCTTCTCCTCCTCCGGGAACAGCGGTGGATCGTACCCCAAGGACGCCCGGAAAGGGGACATGCCGGTAGCCGAGGAGAGGGTGGAGTTGTGGGCGTACTCGACCCAGGGTAGGCAGGTGCTCCAGGAGGATGGATTGGAGGAGGTGACGCAGCGCAGGGCTGCTTCCAACTCCTGGTTCGTGTGCTCACACTGGTCGTTGGTCTGCGGATGGTGACCAGAGGACAGGCTCACCGTGGCCCCCAGCGCGTTGTAGAAGGCGCCCCACACCTTGGAAACAAACTGGTGTCCCTGATCCGAGACCACGTCCACCGGGACCCCATGCAGCCTAACCACATGCTGAGTCAGCAACTCGGCCATCTCCCATGCCGAGGGGAGCCCACGGAGAGGCACAAAGTGGGCCGCCTTGGAGAACCAGTCGACAATGGTCAAGATGGTGTCGTAAGAATTAGACTTAGGAAGGCCGGTAACAAAGTCCAAGGCCACATGGGACCACGGTCTCCCGGGAACCGGTAATGGGTGGAGGAGACCCGCTGGAGGGGAAGTGGGGGTCTTACCCACGGCGCACTGAGGACAGGCACGGACATAGTTGGAGACGTCACTTCTGAGACCCGGCCACCAGAAAGACCGCTGAATAAGCTCCACCAGCCGAGAGGTACCAGGATGGCAAGCAAACTTGGACGTGTGAGCCCAATGGATGACGTTGCCTCGAACTGAAGACGGGATGAACAACCTCCCGACTGGACCGCCGCCAGGATCAGGCTCCGCCTCTTGTGCCCTTCAGACCTTGGCCTTTATTCCCCATGCGACAGCCCCCACGACACACGAGGATGGAAGGATGGTATGTTCATGGTCCGCTGGTTCCTCAGGTTCAAACTGCCTGGAGAGCGCGTCTGGTTTGCCGTTCTTGGATCCAGGCCGATAGGTGATGGTGAACCTGAAGCAACTGAAAAACAGCGACCAAGGCGCCTGGCGGGCATTCAGGCACTTGGCTGTCCTCAGGTACTTCAGGTTTTTGTGGTCGGTCCAGACCACGAATGGCTGAGAAGTCCTCTCCAGCCAATGACGCCACTCCTGAAGAGCCAGCTTCACCGCTAGGAGCTCCCGATCCCCGATGTCATAGTTCCGTTCAGCGGGGGAGAGGCGACGAGAGAAGAAGGCGCAGGGGCGTACCTGCCCATCCGCTGGCGAGCGCTGGGAAAGCACTGCCCCCACCCCTGTGTCGGCTGCGTCCACCTCGACCAAGCACTGGAGGGCGGGGTCCACCTGGGTGAGGACCCGAGAGGATGCAAACTCCGTCTTCAGGGCCCTGAAGGACGACGCAGCCTCTTCGTTCCACCTGAATGGCACCTTGGGGGAGGTGAGGCGGGTCAGGGGGGCGGAGATGGCGCTGTACCTTGGTACAAAGAGGCAGTAGAAGTTAGCAAAGCCTAGGAACTGTTGCACCTGCTTCCTGGAAGAGGGGGTGGGCCACCCCACCACCGCTTTGACCTTAGCTGGGTCAGGGAGGACCTGATTATGGGCAATTACGAACCCCAAAAAGGAAGTCTGCTTGGTGTAAAATTCACACTTCTCCGCCTTTCCATACAGCCTGTTCTCCAGGAGGCGCTGAAGGACCTGCCTCACGTGGACCTGGTGTTCCTCTCTGGACCGGGAGAAGATCAGAATGTCTTCCAGGTACACGAACACGAAGACCCCCAGAAAATCCCGAAGAACGTCGTTGATTAGCTGTTGGAAGACGGCCGGCGCGTTGGTGAGCCCAAACGGCATAACCAGGTATTCGAAGTGGCCGCTGGGCATCCGGAACCCTGTCTTCCATTCGTCGCCCTCCCGGATCCATACAAGATGGTACGCACTGCGCAGGTCGAGTTTGGTGAACCAGGTGGCCCCCTGGAGGGAGTCGAAGGCCGAGTCCATCAGGGGCAGCGTGTACTTGTCTCTGATGGTGATGTCATTCAGCACCCGGAAGTCAATACTCGGGCGCAGGGACCCGTCCTTCTTCCCCACAAAGAAAAAAACAGCTCCAACCGGGGACGAGGATGGTCGAATAATGCCTGTGCTGAGCGACTCCTTGATGTAAACGTCCATGGCCTCACGCTCCGGGGCAGACAAGCTGTAGAGGCGGCCAGATGGTAACGGCGCCCCCGGGCGGAGGTTTATGGCGCAGTCGTAGGGACGGTGGGGGGGAGGAGAGACAGTGCTTTCGATTTACTAAACACCTGTCCGAGGTCATGGAACTCTGGAGGCACCAAGGATAGGTCTGGGGCCGGTGAGTCAGGCGTCGGGTGCGGCACCGAGGGAGCACAGGCGGCAGACTGGAGACAGGAGCTCCAGGAAAGGACGCTGCCGGACTGCCAATCGAGGACGGGGTTGTGGAGCCGATAACCAGGGATAACCCAAGATGACAGGGGAGGATGAGGTGGGTAGCACGATCAGGCTGAGGTCCTCCCTGTGATTACCGGAGATGATCACCGGGACCGGTTTAGTCTTGTGGGTAGCCGTCACTAGGGGCGTGTGAGTAAGGGTGACTAGTTTCAAGGGGGTTGGCAGGGCTTGGCACGGAATGCCCAAAAGGGTTACCAGGCCTTGTGAAATAAAATTTTGTTCCGCCCCTGAGTCCACCAGTGCATGTGTGACGTGCGCAGTGGAGTTGTGACAAAACCTAACTGGGAGGATGCATTTGGTGAGAGGATTAGAACGGAAGGTGTCCGCGAGACCCCCTACAGCGACTCGCGGAAGTTCCCTTTTTGGCCGAACCGGACAATTCCCCACTGAGTGCTGATTCCCTCTGCAATACATGCAGAGGGACAGCTCCCGGCGGCTCTGTCGTTCCGCAGGCGAAAGCCTGGCCCGACCCACCTGCATTGCCTCCGAGGCATCGGCGGACCCAGGAATCAGAATCAGAATCAGGTTTATTGCCATTGTTCATGTGATACACAAACTAGGAATTTGTCTCGTGCCATGCTGCAACATTAAAACATTATGAGAATAAGATAAACTAAAAAACTAAAGACTAGAAACGTGCAAATAAGTGTAGAAAAATAAGTAATAAAAGTAATAATAATAATAATACTAGTAATATAATGAGTAGTACTAGTCAAAGGGCAGTTTAAAAAATTAGCATGTTAGCAGATAATGTGAAGTACCACATAGTGCAGCAATAATGCAACAGAAAAACAGTGATGAATGACATGAGTCTGTTGAGCTGCTGTACATAGTGCACGAGAGTCAAAAGTCACTTAGTGTTCAGCAGTCTGATGGCAGAGGGGAAAAAGCTGTTCATGTGCCGAGAGGTTTTAGTCCGAATGGAACCGAAGCCTTCTACCTGAGGGGAGGGGGGCAAAACCAGCACGTGACCAGGATGTGAAGGATCGGCTATGATCCGGCCAGCACGCTCCGGGTCCTGGAGATGTACAGGTCCTGGAGAGATGGGAGCTTGCAGCCTATCACCTTCTCAGCTTGCGCACGACGCGCTGCAGCCTTAGTCTGTCCTGGCAGTGCTCCTGCGTACCACACAGTATGGAGGAGGTGAGGATGGACTCGATGATGGCCGGTAGAAATGCACTAACATCTTGGTGGGTAGCTTGAGCTTCCTCAAGCTGCCGCAGAAAGAACATCTCTGCTGGGCCTTTTTGATGAGTGGAGCTGATGGTTGGCTCCCATTTGAGGTCTCGGGTGATGGTGGTGCCCAAGAAGCGGAAGGAATCTGCAAAGGTGATGGGAGAGCCTGTGATGGTGAGGGGGGGCAGGGGGGATGTGACTTTCCTGAAGTCCACAATCATCTCCGCTGTCTTCAGAGCATTCAGCTGCAGGTTGTTGTGGCTGCACCAGGACACCAGCTGGGCCACCTCTTCCCTGTAGGCGGACTCGTCACCGTTGGAGATGAGCCCGATGAGGGTGGTGTCGTCCGCAAACTTAATCAGCTTAACAGACTGGTGGGAGGAGGTGCAGGAGTTGGTATAAAGGGAGAAGAGTAGGGGGGAAAGTACACAGCCCTGGGGTGATCCAATGCTGATGCTAACAGAGTCTGAGACAGACTTCCCCAGCCGCACATGCTGTCTCCGGTCCGTCAGGAAGTCGGTGATCCACCTGCAGAGGGAGTCAGGCACGTTGAGCGGGGACAGCTTGTCCTGGAGCAGATCGAGGCGGATGGTGTTGAATGCGGAGCTGAAGTCCACAAACAGAATCCTGGCGTAGGTTCCCGGGGAGTCCAGGTGCTGCAGGATGGAGTGGAGGGCCAGGTTGACTGCGTCGTCCACAGACCAGTTAGCACGTTAGGCAAACTGCAGCGGGTCTAGGAGGGGTGTGGTGATGGACTTGAGTGAGACAGACCAGGCGCTCAAAGGACTTCATGACTACAGAGGTGAGCGCTACAGGTCTGTAGTCGTTAAGTCAGTAATCCGTGGCTTCTTGGGGACAGGGATGATGGTGGAGGATTTGAGGCGGTCGGCACGTGACATTGCTTAAGAGAGGTGTTAAAAATGTTTGTGAAGACCAGGAGCCAGCTCTTTCGCACAGTGTCTCAGGGTGGAGGAGACCACACCGTCCGGCCCGGGGGCCTTGCGCGGGTTCAGTCTGGAGAACTGTCTGTGCAGGTCTGCTCACTGATGACAAGGGGAGGGGGGGGAGGAGGAGGAGGAGGAGGGGGGGGGACCGCTCTTGATGAATTAGGGGCTGAGGAGGCAGAGGAGCTGGGTGGAGGGGGGAGTTGGACACAGCTGACGAGGTGTCCAAAACGGGCATAGTGTTGGGACAGTCTTTGACAAAGGGCTTGTCATCCCTGACCTTTAGAGCCTGAGGCCGATAGTGGTGATGTGCCTCAGTCCTCTCCACACAGAAGCCGAGTCATTAGCAGTGACTGCTGCTGGAGTCTCTCAGAATATACAGATTTAGCTCTCCTCAGCTCTCTGTTAAACCGATATTTGACCTCCCTGTAGCAGTCCCTGTCTCCACTTTTCAACGCTGCTTCCTTCTCCTTCCTGATCCGTCTGAGCTTAGCTGTGAACCAAGGCTTGTCATTAGAATATCTTATCCTGGTGCGCGATGGAGAATGTGCTCTTCACAGAAGTTGATATATGAGTTCACAGTGTATGTGTACTCATTAAGATCATGTGTGGCTCTTTTAAACATGCCCCAGTCAGTTTCTTTCCATGCATGTGTTCAGTTTCTCTCCAGCTTCACTGGTCAATTTCTTTGTGGTGGTCACCACAGGTTTAGTGAGTTTCAGTCTCTGTCTGTATGTGGGGATGAGGTGAACCATCGCGTGACTAAGATAGTCCCCAGCGCAGCGCGGGGAACAGCGCGATATGCGTCCCTTTACTGAAGTATAACAGTGATCTAGCGTGGTTATTTCCTCTGGTTGGACATTTAATACACTGTTTGTAGCGGGGGACGCTCGTGACTCAGATTGCTCTGGTTAAAATCGCCCACCACGATAACCAGGGAGTCTGGAAAGTTCCGCTCCGTAAGTTGGATGTGATCTGCGAGCACGCGCTGAGCTTCGCGCGTGTCCGCGTCAGGAGGGGCGTACACAGCGACGAGAATGAATGAGCAAACTCGCGCGGGGAATAGAATGGCTTGCAGTTAATGAAAAGAAATTCCAGGGCGGGAGAACAGTGTTTGGAAATCACCGTTACATCAGAGCACCAGCTGTTGTTAATATAGAAGCACACTCCTCCTCCGATAGACTTACCGGACAAGCTCTGTGACCGCGGTCAGCACGAATCAGCTGGAAACCCTCGAGGCTGATCGCGCTATCTGGCAATGTTCTCATTAAGCAGGTCTCAGAGAAGCAGATGACAGACGAGGGAAGGAGCGAGGTCCTTGAAACGCATCAGCAGTCTTAATTCTTCTACCTTGTTTCAGGAGAGAATTGGCAATTGGATAGAAATATGCCAGCAAGGCTGTTCGCGAGCCTCTTTTTCGTAGCCGAGCGAGAATCCCTCCTCTCTTCCCTCTTTTCCGCCGTCTTGCTTTTTTGGCCAAAACAATGGATCAGATCAACGGCAGAGCTAAAAAAACTGGAAGAAGGTCCATGGGGGTGAGAGTCCTGATATTTAGTAGTTCTTCACGGTGTATGAACGGCAGATGCACAATCAGTGAAACAGGAGTGAGTAACGCCAGGGGGTGAGACTGAGGAGCCCGGGTGGAAGTCCTGCTCGAGCAACCGGAAGTCCGGTGCTCGGCGACCCACTCCCTCATCCCGTTATCCACACTAATAACTAAAGTTATCAAATCAGTTAATTTGTCTGGCAGCTCCCGGGAAGCCAGCTCGTCCCGCAGGGAGGAGTTTAGGCTGCGGACGAAGATGCCACTGAGTTCCGCTTTGCCCCAACCGACCTCCGCCGCTACCACCTGGAAGTCGACAGCGTAGTCGGCAGCAGACCGGCTACCCTGACGAAGATTTAACAGCCGGGCGGCTTGAACGTTATCGCGAGCGGAGTGGTCAAACACCTCCTTGAATTGGTGCACGAACTGGGCATAGGTTAGGTTCGCGTAGCTGGGTCTCGCCATGACAGCATAGGCCCAAGCTAACGCTCGCCCTCCCAGAAGGTTAGCAATGTACCCAATTTGGCTGCGATCGGACGGAAAGTCACCGGGAACACACTCAAACACCGACTCACACTGCAGGAGAAACCCCCGCGCTCACCGAGTTGCCCGCTGAAGCGCGCCGGGGTAGGATAGTGTGAGTTGGGTTAGCGAACCCGAGCTACTGGGACTTACCGAGGGGAAAACAGTGGCTGACCCACCGGGAGGTGCCGGAGGGAGCCAAGCGGCCCAGCCGCTGGACAATTTGGGTAAGCTGATGGACTACTGTCTGTTGCTGATGAGCAATTAAATCAACCCGAGCCTGTAGGTTGGAAAAGGGCGGCGTGCTAGCCGCTGTCCGCTGAGTCCACTTTGCTGGAGTCGTACTGTCATAACCTTGGACTCAGGGAACACACGCACACGGACTCGGGAAGATTTAATGCTTTTATTGATAACCAAAGGTGTGTGAGTGCATGAATTGAGAAAGGAGATGTGGGTGTGGGTGGACATCGTGCATAGTGGGCGGAACAGCTCGCCGTGCTAGCGACCAGGTAAACCCTGAGGGGAGAGCAGAGCAGGAGGTTAGTTGTAGCTGACCACACCGTGGGAATAATTTACTACATTTGCTAAAGTGCAGATGGGCGAGTGGCTGGCGTTGCTTAACTGCTGTGTCCTGGAAGACAGCGCGGCTGGTGCGCCCTTGACGCGCCGGAGCCATGCAGGCGGAGATGAGGCGAGGAGAGGAAAAAGCCGCCGCCCCTGGGAATCCACCTGTGCACAGGGGAAGGACTGGAGAGAAGGTAAGGGTATGGAGAATGCCTTACGTGCAGTATGCGCTGTCGGTAGAGACCGGATCAGTCGCCATGTAGAAGCTTAGAAGCGAAGACAACTCCAGGCCGAAGCAGAGGGCAGAGGGTAGATATAGCTCATTGCCGATGAGGCGCAGGTCGTGCGACGCAGCTGTAATGATGACCGGCGAGAGCGAAGTGTAACAGTTTCACATCAAATTATTGGAGATGCCTACACGCCACTCCTGCCCACAGTTAAAAACAGACGAGCAGTTTGGTGACAGGATCACTCTGAGTTTTAACCCCGCTGATTACCTACCTGTGGCTAAAAAACATAAGGACACTATTTATATCAAAATTTCACAGAAACCGGTGAAATTCACCTACGGAAGACGCTTATGAAGCTACATTTCAGACCTGTGAAAACTCTCCCTTAGACGAAGGAGAAATGGCATCTTTAAAGGCAGACCCTAACCGCTTTATTAGCTATATGAGACACAGGCTGGCTGAGGAATTAGTGGGTTCCAAGGTGCCCCCCTTGCTTATGGTAAAGGAATTGGATCCATTTTTTTTTCAGTTTTTTTAGATTTGTTATCCCCTTATTGAAATCAGGTTTCAATATTGCCCAGCCTCACCTCAAAACAGCGGCTAAAAATATTGCAGTGGAAGTGATAGGAGGGCTGTCAATGAAATATCTACTGCCAATCGTGGGTCCTGTGAGCTAAGCTGTCATCTCTGCTGGAGTCCGCAGTCCCCACCCTATGCAGGACATACTGAAAGCACTGATTTAGCAGTAGGCTACATCATCCTAGGTGCACGACCCGAGACGTTCCGCAGGTCCCTTCCTACCTACCGCTGTCAGAACTTTATATCCTAAGCAGGGCTGCTTGCAGAGATGCAATAATGGAATGGAGGAGGAAATCTGTGGCGGCGCCTTGCATGGCAGCGGCCCTCTGATTCTACACTTGGGTGTGTGTGATTATTAACACAGTAGATAGGTAAAGCACAATCTTGTTCTACTGTACATGATTGGTTGTAAGTTGAATGACAATAAAAAGGGTGATTTAATTTAAAAAAGCGTGGTGCACCTAATAGTATTGAATACAAAACACTCTAACTGGCGTGGTGGCTCAGTTGTAGAGCATCTGCCCCACACCCGGGAGGCAGGGGTTCAAATCCTGGCCTGGGTCATGCCAAAGACCATATAAAAATGGTGCTTTCTGCCTTCTAGCGTGGTGCTCCGCATAATGGAATGGGGACTGTAAAGTTACACACAGAGCTACCAGAGGACTGACCCCCCGCTGTAGCTTTCACTACTTACAGTAGCTGTGTGGCCTAGGGTCAGAGAGAAACGGAGATAGGCGCCCGTCCATATACACCAACTTGGTGTGAAGGGAATTAACTAACTAACTAACGTGGATCTGAGAGTCAAGAAGGTTCAGGTATTATGATTTTAGCCCAGAGAAGCAGGAATGGCCTCCCAGACAGTGTCTATCGGGGTCTAAAAAGTGACCCACAGCAAAAAAATGGAAATCAGTTGTGAAAAGCAAGTCTAAAGGAACGAGCTCCAAAAGACCACCGTCTCGAGACATATTTTCAAAAACCATGGCTCTTTAACATGAAAAATCAGCCAAGTATGCCATGGCAAGAATTGGGTGTATTCTGTGCCTCAATGACACCGTTATCTATCAAGGAAAAGTGATACACCGAAATCCTGTCAGAAATGGCGGTGGATGCAGCAGTTGGGCTCATCAGTTACCCATTAAACACAATTTTTTTCACAGGGCGACGGCACATTACGAGACCAATTAATCTCTCAAGCAAGTGCCCTCAGCCATACCAGGCCATCATAAGAAATGCTTCTTAACTTTTCTCAAGATACATTAAAAAGCCAGTTTGGTGCCAGTTTATTTATAAAAGACACACCTGGGAGTCCTGATTTAAGGAGCATCGCCGATGATGGACCAGAGGCCTTGTTCAGGAGAGGCCAGTACAGTAAACGATCGAAAGAGTTCCACGTGTTAGGACCCCCTCCACACAGACTTATTTTTCTGTGAGAGACTGCTTTGGAAACTCCGTGGATCATAGAATCAAGCTGACCAGAGCAAGTGATGCATTTTGCCTCATGGCAGCAGCCCGACCCTACCTTTCCATTTAAAATTACCAGGTGCATCCATGTTTATCAGAAAAGTGGTTGGTTTTCCCAGTTGTGCGTCTTGGCCATTCGGCGCCTTATTAAAGAGCAATGCATTGTATCCATTAACCAGAACAATATGAAGACGTTTTCCATACCGGCAAATTCAAGAATGTGCAACCAGGAGAATCTTTTCTAGGGAGAATGCCTAAGACTGTCGTCGTAGCAATGGTTAATCATGACGCTTTCTTTGAAAAATATGATTTATCTCCCTTCAGTATATTCACAGCGATGTGGAATATTTAGCTGTCTGTCAGGTTGGGAAACAAAATACCCACCAAATTATTTACCTTTTGTTCTTATTAAAAACAAAAATTGAAAGGAGATGTCTTTATCTTCTTAACATGTTTCGACTGTTCACTGCAGCCTTTGGCAGAAGAGTCAGCTGATTGCTGCCAGGTGGTCATTTATCAGCTGACTTTCGTAGGCGGGGCCAGCCCAGCAGATGTCAGATCCACCAAGCTGGCCTCCGCTTTCGCGTCAGATGCGTCTCTGGAGAATGTGGTCCCAGGTGTGGGGAAAGCATAAAGGCCCCCTCATCTCGGTTCATGGTATCTTTTTCCCGCTTCCTGATTTCTATGGCCTCCTTGATTCAGCGTTTGTGTCTGTTGCTCTCCGATCCAATAATTTTTGCCATTGTCCCAGTCCATGATGTAATTATTCTTTTGCAGTGATCTGTATTGCTGATTTTAATGTTTCTTGTTCTGCCTTTTCTTTTTGTGATCTTGTGAAGTCCTCCTTATGTTTCCCTTCTCACATTCTTCAGGTGTTTTTTTTTCCTTGTGGTGAACGATCTTCCAGTTTCTCCAATGTAGGCTTTTGTTGCATGATCTGCATGATAGTTCATATATTACATTGCAATTTTTGTCTTGTTCTATTCTGTCCTTGGGGTGTATTAATAACTGTCTTAATTCTTTGTGTGGTTTTACCTGCTGTTTATTTTGTATTTTTCATGATCTTTTGAATTGGTTCCGTGATCCCTTCACATGTATGGTATAGTTATAGTGTCCTTGTTTTTGATTTCGGCTTTTGTTCTGTGTCTTATTTCCTATTGTTTTCTTTGTTTTTGACTTGCTGTTTCCCTTTGTTTATGTCCCTTACTGGATATTTAGGCAGTGTATAAGTGCATGTTTTATGTGGTTTTACTCCTCCTGTCTGTCTTCTTGGTCTGTGATGATGGTGGCCCCGTTCATATAACGTCCTGACAACTGATAGTTTGTGTGCCTGTGGGGTGTTCGATGTCCAAAGTAGGTATTGACTGTGTGGGTGGTTTCCCTTTAGACTGTGATTTATATGCTGCCGTCATTGGTTGTGATGGATTTTCATGTCCAGAAAGGCTATGGTGCCATTTTCCTCCTCTTCGTATGTGAATTTTACATTCATATTTTTGAGTTCTTGTGCTAGCTCTTCTGAGTTTTTGCAGTGGTATTCTGATAGTCCGGGGAGGGGTTTGATGATTTCAACCAGGGCTTTCGATAAGTTGTATGTGACTGATCCGATACTGTCTATTATTGGCCGCAGTGGGATATCCTTTTTATGCAGTTTTAGGGTTCCATAGATCCGGGGGGGTGATGCTGGCAGTGGGAATCAGATTTTTTTTTGCTTTCTAATAGGGGTTTGAGAAGGGCTTTTAGCATTTTTTTCTTTTCTTCCGTGGGGTTTGTTTTAATGATTACATATGTGCTCTCATCTGCCAACATCGTTTTCCATCTGTTTTCATATGTTTCCGTGTCCAATATTACTGTTTGTTCTGCCTTTATCTGATGGGAGGATTGTAATCGTTTTATCTGTCTTGAGTGAGGTTAATGCTTTTTTCTTCTTCTTTTGTAACGTTGCTTTGTGGTAGTTTGGCCGTTTTTAGATTCCTGCGACTGCGTTCCGGAGTGATGCTTTTTCCCCTTGTCCTGGATTTTTTCACATGCGAGTTCTGTTGCGAGGATGTATTCATCATGGGGTATTTTGGCTGGTGTGATGCCGAAGTTCAGTCCTCTGCTCGGCACTGTTTTCTCTGTGCCTGTGAGTGTGCGTTTTGACAAGTTTTTGACCCACTTAGCGTTTCATTTCCGTGTGTGGTTGGTTCCATCCGTTCTTCCTTTCTGTAAGTTTTTTTAGTTTTTTTTAATTGGCAGTTTTTCGTATAATGGAATTCTTGTTTGCGTGCGTGTTTTAATTGTGCTTTTATCTGCTCCTGCATTTCCTGGTCGGTCAGGTAGTGTTTCTTGAAAATGTCCATTTCCCTCCTTGATCTGGTTGTTGATTCTGTCCACTTTGTTTGCCGTCATTCTTATCCATTCTTTGATCAGGTCTTTCCGTGCTTTATTGATAATTTTCTCTGCATTTTGGTCGGGATCCAGATTTTTTATGTTGAGGCTTGCTGGTGGTGACATCCTCATCTCTGCAACGGAGGTTAAATCTAGGTGGTTTCTGTAGCGTGCCCGTGGTTTTCTCCAATTTCTCCAGCCGGCGGAAGTCTTTGATACAATTTTGACCATGCATATTTCACATTTGTAAAGTCATTGGAACTAGCATTTAAAATGGCTTTATGCTACGTGGAGGGCTGCTCTTTACCATCTTCAGCAGAGCAAAGTTCCTTTCTAAATTGCAGACATCCTATTTTTTCTTCGGCAAATAGACACTGACTGTTCTGTAGGTAGCAGCCCTGATCTTAGTCTCAAGTGAATCAGGAGAAGTAGGGCTTAAGTCTATCATTAGGTAAGTGTGAGGATTTCTTGTTGCATCATCGAAGCTCTCCATAAAAAAGTCTTTCTCCTCCGGGAATATCTGTCGGGCCAACACACTTATCTGCAACTTATCCCGTGAATTTTAAATAAGATGAGATAATTGCTGTTGGTGCAACTGTATTTCCCTTGATGAAAAATCTTCTGTGATAAAAACATAATGCTCATATTTTCTATGATGTCTGTACTGCGTGAAGATTTTTTTCAATTTTCTGGATTCTCATTTGCTTCAAAAATAACAACATCCAACATAACAAGGCAAGACTGATTTGAAGGAAACATGTGATTCATCCTTCAAAAGAATCTGAAGTCACGAACAAAACTATCTTTTTCATTCTGACTTTTGCATTTTTCTCAAACATACTGAAATGAAGTGTATATGTACACAATCTTGTCAGGCACAGAGTTTTAAAACTTCTTCACAGTTATCCAAGACAGAGCAGACAAAAAAAGTTTTCCCACTCCTGGAACCATCGACAACAAGACAAGAAAAAGGCACTTGCAGCCTTTGATCAAATTCTATATCTTCCATCGCATCAAATTGTGACTTTTTTCTGGCTTTTCTTTCTCTCTTTTTTTTTTTTTTTGCACTATGGGGAACCCATGCTGTGATATTCATCTCAGACTGGAAGGAAAGGAGAGGCAGTAAATTCCTCTGCAGGAAGAACATGGGGGATTAAGCAACTGGGGACAATAGGAATTGTGATGGGCGAAGGTATTGTGATGCAAGACCCCAGGCAGCAGGGTTAAGCAGCTGTGGGGACAATAGGAATTGTGATGTGTAAATGTATTGTGATGCAAGACCTCAGGCTGCAGGGGGAGTGAGTGTTGTGATATGAAGGGGAGACCCTGCAGCATGAGAGATCTACTTTTTCTGAGACTGAGAAATGTGAGAGAGTGAAATAAAGTTCGTCTGCTATGAATGCCTGGCTTGTTTATTGCTCTCTCCACACTGGTGACCCTTGACGAATAATGGAACACGAGGCAAACACCCCGGAGACGGCCCGAACGGAAAGCCCTAGCAACGCGTATGCCGTTTCGGTCAAACTACCAGACTTTTGGCTGCACGACCCGAAGTCTTGGTTCCTCCACACCAAGGCCCAGTTTGCGCTCCAGGGAATAACAGCAGATGACACCAGATATTACTATGTGGTCGCAGCGCTGGACGCTCGCACGACTCAGCAAGTAGTGAGCCTGCTCCAACAGCCCCCAGCCCGGGACTCTCAAAGCCACACTGACCCAGCGCTACACGCTCTTGGACTGCGAGAGAGCAGAGAGGCTACTGACGCGCTCCGAGTTAGGAGATGGGTCGGCGGTCGAAAATGATGGAGAAGATGTTGTCGTTGATGGGCATGGACAACGGGCATTTTCTGTTTGCCCACATTTTTCTCCGGAACCTCCCAACGGTGGCCAGAGCAGTCCCTGCCAACTCGCCATTGCTGGCCGTGCGTTACTATCGTACGCTAGCCCAGGAGGCAGATCGGCTCATCATCACCACCAGGGCCCTCACAGTGAACGCAGCAGAGTCAGAACCCAGCGAGATGACCAGCGGAAGCGAGGAGCCAGCGATGGTAGCAGCAGCGGGGGCCAGGAAGAGCCAGAGAGACACGCTCTGCTCCTACCACCGTTGTTTTGGAGAGGACGCACGCTGATGCGTGCCACCGTGCCAATTCAAACGTTCGGGAAAACTCCAAGACCGGCAGTCGGTAGCAGCTGTGACCGCCGGTGAAGAAAGCAAGCTGCTTTACGTGACAGACTCGCGCTCGGGGAGATGGTTCCTCGTGGACTTCGGCTCCCAAAAGAGCCTCATCCTAATGTCTTATGCTGACCGGCTAGCGGGCGCTAGCGGCCCCGAACTGACGGCCACAAACGGCTCGGACATTAAGACTTTTGGTGAAAAGACACTGACTGTATCCCTACACGGCCGTACGTACGAGTGGACATTTGTCATAGCGGCATGCAGTTTCCCAATCTTGGGCGCTGATTTTTTGTGTGCACACAGACTACTAGTCGATGTTGCTAACAGACGCCTGATTAATGCAATGTCTTTTGATTCCCTCCCCTGTACAGCTCGAGGAGCCAGGCCAACAACGCTAGCCAGCGTCACAGCTCCAGGTGGTAAGTTCCACACACTGCTCACCCAGTTTCCAGTACTCACGGTCCCGAAGTTTTTGGCGGCCATCACTAAACACGGGGTGGAGCACTTTATTACCACCACCGGGCCGCCCATTTTCGCATGACCTAAACGCCTGGACACAGCTAAACTGGCCATAGCGCGCGAGAAGTTTGCCAGCTTGGAAAGGCTGGGCATCATCAGGCACTCAAACAGCCCATGGGCATCCCCACTACATACAATATGGCCCCTAAGGCCGAGGGATCGTGGCGATCGTGCGGAGATTTCCGCAGATTAAACAACACCACAGCGCACAACCGCTACCCAATCCCCCATATTCAGGATTTTTCCATTCACCTCGGCAGGGCACATATTTTTTCTAAGCTAGACCTGGTCCGCGGTTACCACCCGGTCCCGGTGCACGCGGAGGACATACCTAAAACAGCAGTAATAACCCCGTTTGGTTTGTTTGAGTTTTTACGCATGCCCTTTGGATTAAAAGGCGCAGCACACATTCCAACGCATGATGGATGCGGTGTTGCGCGATCTGCCGTTTGTGTTCGTCTACCTGGATGACATCCTGGTGGCCAGCGCGTCCAAGGACCAACACGTAACCCACCTCAGGATGGTTTTCCGGAGGTTAGAGGAGCATGGGTTAATAATCAACCCGGCGAAATGTCAGTTCGGCGTGACGGGGATTGATTTTTTGGGGCACCGCATCTCACCGGAGGGAGCGATACTCTTGCCGGACAAGGTGCGCGTGATGGCAAATTTTCCCAGGCCTCAGACGGTCAGGGCGCTGTAAGAGTTTTTGGGGATGGTTAACTTTTATAACCGTTTCCTCCCCCGCACAGCTCAGCTCATGCAGCCACTGTACGCCGCACTCAAGAAATGGAAACCGGTGGACAGAGTCGACTGGACTCCTGAGCGGGAGCAGGATTCTCTGAGGTTAAAAACAGCCCTGGCAAAGCCGCACTCGTGGCGCACCCGGACCCGCAGCTGGATAGCGCTCACTACCAACGCCTCGGACGTATGGCCATAGGGGGCCGTCGGTGGAGCAATGCGTCGCTCGTTCTTGGCCCAATGACCGCGCCGCATTATTTAGCAGGTTGTTGCGCGACACGTGAGCGCTAAATACAGCGCGTTTGACAGAGAGTTACTGGCCTCTCCACCTGGCCATACGCCACATCCAGTTCTGGCTGGAAGGCGTGCAGCTTCACTTCGTTCATGGACCCACAAGCCGCTAACGTACACGATGGCCAAGGTTTCGGAAACCATGGTCGGGCCGGCAGCTGCGACAGCTGGCCGCATTCTCGGAGCTTTACGACGATATTCAGCATGTGGCCAGTAAACTGAATGTGGTAGCGGACTGCCTCTCGCGCACAGTAGTGGCCCCAGTCTACGTAGGGATAGATTACACAGCAATGGCCGCAGAGCAGATTGGCGATGCAGATGTATGCGCACTTCAGTCTGGACCAACAGGGTTAAGGCTGGAGAGCAGAGTACTGCCAAGACGCCCCCCCCCCCCCCAATCTGTGACGTCCTCCACAGGACGCCGCTCCGGTGGTCCCAGGTGCTTGGCGCTGCCGCGTGTTTTAAGTCCGTTCACGCCTGGCACACCAGGAGTGCGTGCATCAGTCAAAATGGTGGGAGCGAAGTTTGTTGGCCAGGCCTGCGCAAACAGGTGAAAGAGTGGGCTGCAGCCTGCATAGCGTGCCAACGAGCCAAAGTTCACAGGCACAACAAAGGCCCCTTTAGAGCCGTTTCGTTATCCCGGCTAAGAGGTTCAACCACATTCACGTGGACCTCGCTGGGCCACCCCTCCTGCCATTGCAGGGGTTCACGCACCTTCTTACAGTGGTGGACCCGCAACACCCGATGGCCAGAAGCAGGTCCCGCTAGCAGGCTACGCGTACCCGCGGAAGTGGCGCGTGCCTTTTTGACAACACAGGGTGGCCACATTTTGGCATCCCTTCGGACATCACGTCTGATCGGGGCCCTCCAGTATGTTTCCGACCTCTGGTCCGCGATGGCCCATAGTCTGGGTGTCGCAACTTCATCGCACAACTGCGTACAACCCACAGGCCAATGGGTTATGCGAGCGTTTCCATAGGTCACTTTACGCAGCACTCAGGGCTTCGTTTATGGATGTAAATTGGGTGGACCGGCTTCCGTGGGTTCTATTAGGGTTGTGTTCCGCACCAAAAGAGGATTTGGAGGCTTCCCCAGCAGAGCTGGTTTTTTCTCAGCCACTGCGGCTCCCCGGGGAATTTTTACCAGATAACCCCACGCTGAACAGCCATCCGTCCCCGCGTTCACGGTATAGTGCAGACACAGGCACGCTACCTGGCCCGACCCACCACTGTTTTCCACACGCTTTTGTGCCAAAAACTTTGAAGAACGTGGCATTCGTGTTTGTCAGGCATGATGCCCACCGCCCCCCCATTGCGCCCACCCTACGATGGCCCGTTTAGAGTGCTGGAACCAGGGGACAAACATTTTGTGTTAGACTTGGGGGGTCGCCGGGAGAAAATCGGTATAAACAGGCTTAAGCCCGCCTTTGTGGTGGCAGACGAGCAGGTGATGTTGGCTCGAGCTCCTTGGCGTGGAAGACCCCCACTGAGAACTCCCCAGGTAAACGATTCATGAGAGCAGTCACACGAGCAGGGTGAATGCCCCCCGCCCCGTCATTGTCCACGCACAGACAGACACACCCCCAGGAACCCCCCACTGGCACAGCAGCACCGCGGAGCCAAAGTCCCCTTGTTACAGCAGATATGGGAGGAGGCTGAAGCCAAAAGGAAGTGAGAGTTAACGCTCAGTCTGAGACTCTGGGTGGGTGTGTGTGTAGGGAACCGATGCTGGGATATTCATCTCAGACTGCAAGGAAAGGAGAGACAGTAAATTCCTGTGCCTGAAGAACATGGGGGATTAAGCAACTAGGGTCAATAGGAATTGTGATGGGAGAAGGTATTGTGATGCAAGACTTCAGGCTGCAGGGGGAGTGAGTGTGGTGATATAAAGGAGAGACCCTGCAGCATGAGAGATCTACTTTTTCCTGAGACTGAGAAATGTGAGAGTGAAATAAAGGTTGTCTGCTATGAATGCCTGGCCTATTTATTGCTCACTCCACAGCACCAGAGAATAATCAATAACCAAACAGCAGTGTTTTGCCGTCAGCTAGCAGACATCTTTTGTCAAACACCACCTTTATCTTTTTCTGAACTGGTGAGTTTTTCAAACGAAACATTGTTTTATCCCAAACTATATTTAGTTGCGGGACTGAAAGACCATGTGATAAATGTTCCTTTGGGGCCGGAAAGACAGATCCAAACGCTGAATTGCATCGGTGATATTTATTCACAGGAGAATCCACAGTTGTGCTGAAAAAATACAAATGGGTAACAAATAGCAACTTACAATGATGAGTCTCCGAGCAGTGAGTGCTCGGGAGTAGCGAGATACTTCAGAGGCTGGTAGAACATGAGGGAAAGAATAATGTTCATTGGAGTAGCAACAACACAGGGAAAAGGTAGTCCTTAAATACCAGACAGTCCAATATGACACAGGTAGTGGGCAGGCTGCGTGGGCCGGTAACAAAATTAGGCCTAACTGCCCACAGCTGAGACGATCGGAGAGAACCTTGTGGGCAGTAGTGGAAGTACTGGGAAGAGGAGGCTCAGAAGTAAACAATTCCAAAGTAATACAGAATACTAACAAAATTAAACTAATCATTCATTCATTCATTTATCTTCTTCCACTTAATCCTTTTCGGGTCGGCGGGGAGCTGGAGCCTATCCCAGCATCTTTGGGCGAGAGGCAGGGTACACCCTGGACAGATCGCCAGTCCATCGCAGGGCCAACACAGAGAGACCGACAACCATTCACTCTCACAGTCACACCTAAGGACAATTTAGAATCCCCAGTTTGATGCAAGTTAACCAAACTTGCATGCTTTTTGGCATGTGGGAAGAAACCGGAGAAATCCCGGAGTAAACCCACGCAGACACGGGGAGAACATGCAAACTCCACACAGATCACTGTTGGTCAGGGGCTGGGATCGAACCCAGGATCCTCCGGCCAAGGGTAAGTTGCTGTGCTGCCGCAGTGCTAACCACTCCGCCACCGCTTAAACTAATCAGACATACAAAATTCAAAATTAAGTGAGGTTCTGAGCTCAGTGAAAACCTGAGCTCAGACACGTGATGGACCAGCATTTTCAGAATGTGCAGTGTATCCTTCAACCAGCTGGCTGATGGAATCAAAGTTGATTTCCTTCTGAGTCTCACTGGTTAACGTAATTCCCTTCACCTTTTGAACAACTGTGCTGCCTTTGAATGAATAAATGAATGAATGAATGAATGAATCTTTATTTCGGATATGTTAAAAGTAAAGATTAAAAGAAAGGAACAGAATAATACAACAAAGGGGAAAAAAAAACATCTTACAAGGTCAAATTAAACAATAACTCCTCTGATTATACAGTTCAACATAAGTTATCCGAAATGGGTGATGGCTGAAGCCGCAGCTTATATTGCCCACCCATGTTCCATCCAAGAATTCAAAAGAAAAACAAAACGAGAGCGATTACAATTCAGAACAAAGCTAAGACAAAATGTGACAAAAAAACTAAGCAACAACACAACACAGACTGGATATGACAATCCTTATGTGATTTTACATGTCATCTTGTATATATGTTTAGAGTATTTCTTCCTTTAGTTTTTGTTTAAATTGTCCAAGCGTTGTACATGATTTTAATTCAGGTCCAAAAGCGTTCCACAGTCTGACTCCTTGCACTGAGACACAGTGTTGCTTGGTGGTAGTTCTCACTGAAGGTTTTTGAAATATATATATTCCTCTGAAATGATATTGTTTGTCCCTTATTTGGAGCAACTTTTGGATATTTGCGGGAAGTGATAGATTCTTCACTTTAAACATTATTACTGCAGTTTTAAAGTCAACCAGATCTTTCAACTTGAGAGCTTTTAATTTAAGAAAAAATGGGTTTGTTGGTTCCCTGTAAGCAGCTTTGTTTATTATTCTAATAGCTGTCTTCTGAAGCATAAAGACTGGATATATGTTTGTTTTATATGTATTTCCCCATACTTCAGCACAATATGTCATGTATGGGAGTATTAATGAATGATACAAAGTATACTGTATAATGTGGGTTGATTCAGCAAATATTTCACTCTGTGTAATATTGCAATTGATTTAGATATTTTACCTTTAATATAATTAATGTGACTTCCAGCTCAGTTTATTATCAATTATTACTCCAAAAAATTTAGTTTCAGATACCCTTTCAATCTCTACACCATTTACACTGAGTTTAGATAGTAAGTTGTCGTGATGATTGTTAAAAACTATAAATTTTGTCTTACTTAAATTGAGCGTTTATTTGTTTGAATCAAACCACAGTTTAAGCTTTCCTAACTCCTTTCCGAGTGTATCCAAAAGTTGTTCCAAATTGCTTCCACTGCATAATAGTGTCATTAGCAAACAATATTAAATCCATTTTTTCCGAAACTTTACATATATCATTTATATACATATTGAATAACAGTGGCCCCAAAACTGAACCCTGTGGGACTCCACAAGTAGCCTTCAGTAATTGTGAGTTTTTACCAACTGTAACGGAGTCGAAAATGCACCTTAAACATTCCTTTTCTCAGTCATGTTTTCCTTTATATTATTGTGAATTTTATTTACTTGAGTGCTTTTATTTTGGCGGTACACTGCCCACATTCGCTCTTCCCGTACCTCCGAGGCTCCGGTAGCTCCTCCTTTCCTCCACAGCACCGCTTTGCTTTGCTGGGGGTAAGTCGTGCCTAAAACGTTGCTGGCATTAAATGACTGTTTTGCTCATCAGTTTTATCATTTAACCTGCAACCTTGGTTTGTAATTGTTTCTTGTTAATTTGACATGCTTACTGTAGTATATTTTTCATTGTTTATATTGTAAATAAGAGTTTTATGGATGTTTTCGGCACACCTTAGAAGTCCACTAGTCGCCATTTTAGAATTGCGTGCCAATATAAGCTCTATGGTGACTCTGGCAGCTTGTGCCGTTGTGTAACTTATATCTTTGTAAATGTAGGAGCCTGTGTGGGATCGAAGTACAGACGAAGAGTGATGTGTATTGTTTTATTTCTCCAACAGGTATGTCTGTTTTTGGTAAATTTTCTCATTTGTAATGTAAATCCGCTGGTCTGCTATTTTCATTTAATGTCCACTAGAGGGCGTATTTCAAGTATCTTTATATGGTTTAATCCTGTTGAAAAAGGGAAATGTTAAGGTTTTTTGTATTTGTTAAGAGAAAATGTATCTCATTTTGACATTTAGCTCTTGTTTAATGAAATATTCTTTTGTTGGTAATAATATGAATGTGAAAAAGTGAATACATGTGATTTATCTTATGTATTGTGAAATTATTTTAGAGCTCCCTTTCCCACACAGTACCGCTTTGCTTTGCTGGGGGAGCCTGTGTGGGATCGAGGTACAGACGAAGAGTGATGTGTATTGCTTTATTTCTCCAACAGGAGCAAATAAATTGTGGGAAACATCAGCCTGGTGTCATCGTGATCCATATGCCGCCTACACGTATACACTAGTGTCCCCGATCACAGCCGTTTAAGGGTGCCCAAAAAAGGGGGACCCATTACACTGGTGCCGTGACCCGTGGATCTTCAGATCAGCTTGACGCTGACAGAATGCACGGCTCAGGAGACGCACACACACAGGCTCAGAGAAGTTCAAATAGTTTATTAGCAACAGGGGTGAATGGATGTGTGTCTGCGGGATGTAAATGTATTGGTGGCGGCGTCTGCTTCGGGCACAGAGGCAGGAGACCGTACAGCCGGCAACCCTATGGGAAAGAGCACAAGGACACAGGGTGATGGGCACACACCAACACAGGAGGAGAATGAGCGAGAGAGGAGCTTACTTGGAAGAGACTGATGACTGGCACCACAAGGACGGGACCCGGTAGACAGCCACCTGCAGGGCTCGGTGCAGCAGCGAGGAATGGCGAAGGAGAGGTGTTGTCCGCCGCCGAGGAATCCACCTGTGCACAGGGGAGCAGACTGGAAGGAAAAGAGGTAAGGGCTTCTTACCAAAAACGTTGTGCTGAAGAAAAGGTTTGACTCACGATGATGAGTGACGAAGTCTGACGGCTTCAGGCCGAAGCTCAGGGCGAGGCGGCTTATATCCCTCGCCGCTGATGACGAGCAGGTGTGCGAGCAGGTGGCGCCGCTGATGAGCGGCGCGGCGTGACAGTACTCCCCCCTCTAGCAGCGCCTCCTGGCGATGGCTTCTCTGGGTGCGCTCGGTGGAAGTCAGCGATGAGCGATGGGTCCAACACGAACGACGAGGGTACCCACTGTCGATGCTCGGGCCCATAGCCCTCCCAGTCCACCAAGTACTGCAACCCACGTCCCCGGCGCCGGGAGTCCAGGATGGAGGCGACGGACCAGGCCGGATGGCCATCAATCATCCGGGGCGTGGGTTGCGCAGCAGGAGGAGGGCAAAGGGGGTCGGAGACTGCCAGCTTCACCTTGGACACGTGGAAGGTGGGATGGATGCGGAGGGAGGGGGGGAATAGCCACACGCACAGCTACCGGGTTGATGATCCGGGTGATGGGGTAGGGTCCCATAAAGCGCTGTGCCAGCTTCCTCCTCTCGCCTTTCAATGTCACGTCCTGGGTTGACACGTAGACACGTTGCCCAACTCTGTACGCCGGGGCAGGTCTTCTGTGCCGGTCCGCCACAGTTCTGTTGCGCTCCGCCGTGCGTAAAAGCGCATTACGCGCTGCAGCCCAGATGGAGCGGAACTGCCTGAGATGCGCCCTAACTGAGGGGACAGTTACCTCACTCTCCTGCGCCGGGAACAGCGGGGGATCATAACCCAGGGACGCCTTGAAGGGGGACATCCCTGTAGCAGAAGAGCGAGCGGTGTTGTGGGCGTATTCAACCCAGGCAAGATGGTTACTCCAGGACGCGGGTTTGGATGCTGTTACACAGCGGAGCGCAGCCTCCAGCTCCTGGTTGGTCCGCTCACACTGCCCGTTGGATTGGGGGTGATGGCCGGAGGAGAGGCTCACCTTGGCTCCGATGGCGTTACAAAACGATCTCCAAACCTCAGAGGAAAATTGGGGCCCCGGTCCGAGACCACGTCCACCGGAATCCCGTGCAGCCTGACCACGTGTTGGACGAGGAGATCCGCCATCTCCAGGGCAGTTGGAAGACCTCGTAGGGGGATGAAGTGCACAGCCTTGGAGAAGCGGTCCACGATGGTCAGGATGGTGTCATAGGAATTGGAGGCTGGGAGTCCGGTGATGAAATCCAAAGCGATGTGTGACCAGGGCCTGCCAGGGACGGGCAGGGGCTGGAGCAGACCCGCTGGAGGGGCATTTCCTGACTTGTTGGTGGCACAAATTGGACAGGCCCGGGCATAGCGGGCTGCGTCCCTCCGCAGGCCCGGCCACCAAAAGGACCGCTGGAGGAGGTCTATCATCCGGGAGGAGCCAGGGTGACAGGTGAGCTTGGAGGTGTGCAGCCAGTGGATGACCTCTCCTCGAAACGCGGATGGCACGGACAGCCTCCCCTCCGGTCCGCCGCCAGGGTCAGGTTCCACTTCCTGCGCCCTCCGGATCTTGCTCTCTATGTCCCAGGAGATGGCTCCCACGACGCACGACCTGGGCAGGATGGTGTGGAGCGTCTCCTCCGACTCCTCGGGGGTGAACTGCCTAGAGAGGGCGTCAGGCAGGCCGTTCTTGGAGCCAGGCCTGAAGGTGATGGAAAACTGGAACCTGGCGAAGAACAAGGACCAGCGCGCCTGGCGGGCGTTCAGGCGCTTGGCAGATCGAAGGTACTCCAAGTTCTTGTGGTCCGTCAGGACCACGAATGGCAGGTCCGCCCCCTCTAGCCAGTGGCGCCATTCTTGCAGCGCAAGCTTGATGGCCAGGAGCTCTCTGTCCCCCACATCGTAGTTCCTCTCCGCCGGGGACAAGCGCCGGGAGAAGAAGGCGCAGGGCCGTTTGGCGCCGTCGTCAGGCGACCGCTGAGATAGCACCGCCCCCACTTCCCGTGTCCGAGGCGTCCACCTCCACGATGCACTGCAGCGCGGGGTCGACCTGGCGAAGGACCCGGGAGGAGGAGAACTCCGCCTTCAGCGCCTGAAAGGCAGCAGCGGCCTCTTCGGTCCACCGGAACGGGACCTTAGGGACGTGAGGCGGGTCAGTGGTCCGACGATGGAGCTGAAATTGGGGACAAAGCGGCGGTAGAAGTTCACGAAACCAACGAACTGTTGCCACCTGTTTCCTCGATGCAGGTGTAGGCCACTCTACCACCGCCTTCACCTTCTCTGGGTCTGGAAGCACCTGGTCGTGTGAGATGATGGAATCCCAGGAAGGATGTAGTGCTTAGCATAAAATTCACACTTCTCAGCCTTCACGTATAGCCTGGTTCTCCAGCAGTCTTTGGAGGACCCGCCTCACATGGACCTGGTGCTCATCCCTGGACTTGGAGAAGATTAGAATATTGTCCAGGTAGACGAACACAAAGAGGCCGATGAAGTCCCGGAGGACGTCATTGATGAGGCGCTGAAAGACGGCAGGAGCGTTGGTCAACCCGAACGGCATAACCAGATATTCAAAGTGGCCGTTCGGGGTACAGAAGGCTGTCTTCCACTCATCTCCCTCCCGGATCCGGACGAGGTGGTATGCGCTGCGTAGATCCAGCTTGGTGAACCGGGTCGCCCCCTGGAGGGAGTGGAAAGCAGTGTCCATGAGGGGCAGGGTGTAACGATCCTTCTCCGTGATGTCATTAAGAACCCGGTAGTCTATGCAAGGGCGGAGGGATCCGTCCTTTTTTCCAACGAAGAAGAACCCTGCCCCCACGGGTGATGACGATGGACGGATTATCCAGCGCTCAGTGATTCCTTAAGGTAGGCGTTCATCGTCTCCTTCTCCGGCGCTGACAGACTGTAGAGCCGACCAGAGGGTAAGGGTGCCCCCTGGCGGAGGTTGATGGCGCAGTCATAGGGCCGATGAGGAGGGAGAGACATAGCTTTGGTCTTGCTAAATACCATACCCAGGTCGTGAAATTCCAGAGGCACCAGAGACAGGTCCGGGGTGCAGCGTCCCGTAGCAGGGGGAGAAGCGGACGGAGAGCAGGCAGCGGGACTGAAGGACAGGTGCCCATGCAGAACGTGCTCCATGCCGACACCCCAGCTGACTTCCAATCCAGGACAGGGTTGGAGGCGTAGCCAGGGAATCCCAGGATGACGGGCGACACAGAGTTGGGCAGGATGAGAAAGGTTATCTCCTCCCGGTGGTTACCAGAGATGATCACCGGGACCGGTATGGTCTGGTGCGTGACTCTCCCAAGGGAAGCACGGGAGAGGTTGACCAGGGAGATGGGATCTTTGAGCGCCTGGCAGCGGATGCCCAATAGGGTTGCCAGGCTTTGTGAAATAAAGCTGCCCTCTGCGCCAGAATCCACCAGTGCGTGGGTGAGGTGCCCAGTGGGGTTGTGGCAGAAACAGATGGGCAGCTTTAATTGAGTGAGGGGGTTTAACCGGTTGAGATCCGCGAGGCCCCCTACAGTGACTCGCGGACCCCGCCGACTGGCTGTCCGTGGGCAAAGCTTCACCGTGTGTTGGTCATCTCCGCAATACATGCAGAGATCCAACTCACGGCGGCGTTGTTTCTCTGCAGGGGAAAGCTTTGTCCAGCCCGTCACCATCGGCTCCGACTCCTCGGGGCACGATGGTGGCGGCGCCGCCAGGGGGCAAGCTTGGAACAGGTGCGGCGAGACTCCACGAGGGCGAGAAGACGACTTACGCCCTGAGGAGCGCTCGCGCAGCCTGTTGTCCAAACTAATCGCTAAGGATGTCAGCTCCGCTAGCGTCTCAGGAATATCCTGCCCAGCCAGTTCATCCCTCAGATCATCATTGAGGCTGCGGAGAAAAAGGCCGCAGAGGGAGCGTTCCTCCCAGCCTAATTCCTCCGCCGCTACCCGGAAGTCGACCGCGTAGTCCGCTGCCAACCGGCTTCCCTGCTGGAGGGCGAGAAGCCGATCGACCTGGACCGTCTCGGTAGGAGTATGGTCAAAGTCCTCCAGGAAGCGCCTCACGAATTGGTCATATGTGAGGGCGGCATAACTGCGCCTCGCCATAACGGCGTAGGTCCATGTTAACGCTCGCCCCTCCAGGAGATTCCCGATATAACCAATTCGGCTATGATCTGAGAGAAAGTCTCCGGGCACACGGTGGAAAACGGACTCACACTGCATAATAAACCCCCGCGCTCCGCCGAGCTTACCGCTAAAGCGGGCGGGGGTTGGAATGGGTGTGAACCGAACCGGTGCACTCGGAGCTTGCTGGACGGCCACTGGAGCAGCAGGAGCCGCGCCACCCTGACGAGCCGGGGGGAACGGCTGTTGGGGGTCCAAGCGGCCCAACCAGTTAGTTAAGTTTAACAATTGATTAAAGATCACCTGTTGCTGATAGGCTATCTGATCCACTCGAGCCTCAAGAGTGGAAAACCGGTGTGCGAGCCCGCTGTCTGCCGAGCCGCTCTGCTGAAGCCGTACTGACATAACGCACGGCTCAGGAGACGCACACACACAGGCTCAGAGAAGTTCAAATAGTTTATTAGCAACAGGGGTGAATGGATGTGTGTCTGCGGGATGTAAATGTATTGGTGGCGGCGTCTGCTTCGGGCACAGAGGCAGGAGACCGTACAGCCGGCAACCCTATGGGAAAGAGCACAAGGACACAGGGTGACGGGCACACACCAACACAGGAGGAGAATGAGCGAGAGAGGAGCTTACTTGGAAGAGACTGATGACTGGCACCACAAGGACGGGACCCGGTAGACAGCCACCTGCAGGGCTCGGTGCAGCAGCGAGGAATGGCGAGGAGAGGCGTTGTCCGCCGCCGAGGAATCCACCTGTGCACAGGGGAGCAGACTGGAAGGAAAAGAGGTAAGGGCTTCTTACCAAAAACGTTGTGCTGAAGAAAAGGTTTGACTCACGATGATGAGTGACGAAGTCTGACGGCTTCAGGCCGAAGCTCAGGGCGAGGCGGCTTATATCCCTCGCCGCTGATGACGAGCAGGTGTGCGAGCAGGTGGCGCCGCTGATGAGCGGCGCGGCGTGACAGACGCCGGTCACCGTGGATGCTACATTACCAACTTAGGTCTACGCTGGGACATATATGTGGTCAGATATATAAAGGACTGTGAGACGCATTTACCTGATTACCCACAATACATTTATGGTATTTGAAGTCATAGTAATAATTGTGATCCTGTACTGTAATTTATGTCACTTTACTTTGGAGTTATTCACAATGCAAGTACATTTCCCTGTGTGAAGTAGTACTATCAACCAAAAAAGAAATGGATAATTACACAACACCTGTTTTGCCAAAAGGAAGAGGTGTTTGGCGCGGTGATATTGCTAATAGTAGAGATGTGGGACATTCCAAATTCATGAACAGTGGTGGGGATACAGGATTAGGTCAGAGCCCAGGTTGTATTCCTGTTGGTGAGTTCATGGGTGAAGGTCCTCATGTTTCCACTCCCTGCAGTAATGTTGATGCCATTGGACAACTTACAGATATGGTAGGGCAGCTTGGTGCTCAAACTGGTGAGTCTATAGTTGCTAAGTTAATGTCTGCTGGTGTTGTGAATATGACCAATGTCAACCAGACTTCTCCTACTGATCGAACTGCACATTGTGATGTTACCAAATATGATCCTCCACACGTGACTGTCCACGTCAAGTCAGACAGAGAACTACCCACATTTAGAGGTGACAGTACTGACAAATATTCAGTTCAGGACTGGATTGACTTGTCTAAGACTGACCTTAAGAAGAGAGAGATTCCTGTGTGTGAGCAAGCAGGAGAAATAATGAATCATTTACTGGGCAAAGCCAGAGATGTTGTGAAAGTTGCCCTGCATAGTGACCTGGAGCTAGATGCTAAAAAGAAACCTGAGATAATCTATGATGTTCTTCTCCATTACTTCTGTGATGCCTCCTCATGTCTTCCGCTCGCAGATTTTTATGCAACCCTGCCCAGGCATAGAGAAAACCCAGTGGACTACTGGATAAGGCTGAACAAAGCAGCAGACCTGGCTCTCGAGGGCCTGCGTAGACAAGGCAAGCAGACTGAGGACATGAGCAAAGAGGTTGCTATCATGTTCGTCAAAAATTGTCCTGATCCTGATCTGTCTTGCACCTTGAAGTGGAAACCACCTCATGAATGGACCTCACATGATGTTCAGTTGAGAATTGACGATTATCAGAGAGAGGTTAGAGCTAGTGCCAGAGCACCTGATGGTCCACAGCTAATGAGTCACACAGCCACTGTAACATTTGACAAACCCAGGTTGCCATCTTCAGCCATGACCATGCCAGAACAGTGCCACACCCCAGTCATTGCCTCTTCACTTCCTCAAACCCGACAGTTTACATGTCAGGGTCCCTCTCCATTCCCCATCTCTGACCCTACCCCAAATACCCTCAACTCAGATTGTGCTAGTGTGCCGGTTGTTGCTCAGAATCTCCAACAGTCAGAGGAGAGGCTCCTTGGTTGCATGGTTAACATGTTTCAGGAAATGATGGAGAAGTTGCAGCAGTGTACAATTCCTCACCCGACTGAGAGCAACAGATTTAAACGTGCCCCTCGTCAGAGACGCCCCAGAGAAGCAACTTGTAAGGTCTGTAATGACACACGTCACTCCACCATTTCACATTGCATGTCTGAGAAACTGTGTTTTACCTGTCTTTCCCCTGGTCATACCAGACTGGCCTGTCCCAACAACAACTGTCAGCCTCCTTCTCAGTCTCAGGGAAACTAACTGACCTGTACTTGGAGGGAGGCAGTGCAGGTCTCACCTCAAGCTCCCACTGCAGTGACACATCTGATGATGAGTCGATTCTTGCATCGGTGAGAAGCTCATGCGATGATGTAGTTGTTGTGTATCAGAACATTCACATTATTGGCAATAGTTCCAGCCTTTTCTACTCGCCAGTGGCTTTTGGTGGTGCAGTGATAATTGATGGCATGCTGGACAGTGGCTCCATGGCCTGCAGTATCAACGAGGATGCAGAGAAGAAACTGAGAACTGCTGGAGTGATAACAAATCAGAACCAGATTGATGTGAATGTGATGCTGGTTGGGTGTGGTGGACAGTGTGTCAGGCCAAAGAGTGCTTTTGACATTGTGATGGAGGTGTATGGTTGTAAAATGCTAGTTCCCACTCTGGTTGTATGTGGTCAGCATGATGAGTTGATTATTGGTACCAATGTCATAAAGCACATCCTACACCATTTAAAACAATGCAAGTCCTATTGGAAAACAGTGTCTGGCCCCTGCCCAACTGCAGAACCAGAAGCTGAGCAGTTCTTGTCTATGCTCACTGGTTTGAACCCCTGGAAAGGAAAGGAAATTCCTGACAAAGTTGGTACTGTCAGATGTAACTCAGCCACCTACCTTGAACCTGGGCATGAGTACCTTGTTTGGGGTAAATTGCCTAAAGACACTGTTGTATCTCCAGGCAGTACAGTCATGACAGAGCCCACATCTTCTCGTTCAGCTCCTAGGGTGTCCTAAGTAGCTAAGATTGTAACTCCTATGTGGGGTGACAGGTGGTCCCCGCTCAAACTCATCAACACGTCCAACAAGCCTGTGTTGTTACAGCACAATGCAAAGCTAGCTGACGTCTACACATGTGTAGCCCTTGAGGACATGGATGCAGCTGAGCAGTCTAGTGTACCAGTGACCTGCTACACACAGTCTACAACGGCATGTGATGCCGGTATGGAGTCTGTAAAAGAAAAACTCAAGTCAGTGGGGCTTTGTGACATAGACATTAATTTATGCCAAGTGTCAGAGGACTGCAAAAAGAGAATTTTTTGTTTTTTTTTGTTACTTATTTGTACCCGTAGGTAGACTTGGTTTGCAGTCTGGTGACAAGCCACCGGCTGCTGGTCGCTGCGTGCGCGAGCGCCCTAAACCTACATGTTTTTTTTGGTGTGCGGGAGGAAACCGGAGAAATCCCGGAGTAAACCCGCGCAACACGGGGAGAACATGCAAACTCCACACAGCTCACTGTTGGTCGGGGGCTGGGATCGAACCCACGATCTCATGATCCCCGCGGTCCCCCGGCCGAGGGTAAAACTGTGCTGCCACAGTGCTAAACCACTGCGCCACCGTGCAGCCATGAATGGCTGACTTGGTACTTCAGTACGAGGATGTTTTTTCACGCCACCACCTAGACTGCGGAGAAGCTAAAGGCTTTGTACACCGCATACATTTATCTGATAATAAACCATTCAGACTCCCATATAGGCGTGTACCCCCTAGTCAGTATCAGAAATTAAGCCAGGTGCTGAATGAAATGGAGGAAAAAGACGTTATCAGGAATATCAACTAGCGAGTATGCATCTCCTTTGGTTCTTGTGTGGAAAAAGAATGGTGACCTCTGCATTTGCATGGATTTTCACTGGCTGAATAAGAGGACTCTGAAAGACGCTCACCCTCTCCCTCACCAGGCAGATTGTCTGGCAGCACTGGGAGGTAACTACCTCTTCAGCACAGTGGATTTAACGTCCGGCTTCTACAACATGCCGCTTCACGAGGGTGACAGGAAGTATTCTGCTTTTACCACTCCGGTGGGCTTATATGAGTACAATTGCCTGCCCCAGGGATTATGCAATAGTCCTGCTAGTTTTATGCGCATGATGACTGCCATTTTTGGTGACCAGAATTCCTTGACTTTGTTGTGCTATTTAGATGATCTGCTGATTTTTGCATCTGATGAGGAGAGTGCATTGCAGCGCCTTGAGATGGTGTTCAGCAGGCTGCGTAGGCACAACTTGAAGTTGGCACCCAAAAAGTGTTTTTTTCTCAGGAGATCTATGAGGTTTCTTGGTCACGTAATTGATGAGAATCCTTATTAGACGGAGAGCTAACGTGCTAGTAGCAGCCTTTACCTGGATAAAACCCTTGAAATTGGTAAGCCTAAACCAAAATGAGAAATGAGACATTGCAGCATTGCCAAATTCTAATACTATCCATCCATCCATCCATCCATCTTCTACCACTTTTCCGGAGGTCCGGGTTGCGGAGGCAGCAGTTCAAGCAGAGAAGCCCAGACTTCCCTCTCCCCAGCCACCTGCTCTAGCTTTTCAGAGGGGATACCAAGGCGTTCCCAGACCAGCTGGGAGACATAGTCTCTCCACCGAGTCCTGGGTCTGCCCCGGGGTCTCCTCCCAGTGGACGTGGCTGAAAACACCTCAAGTGGGAGGCGTCCAGGAGGCATCCTAATCAGATGCCCATACCACCTCAACTGACTCCTTTCAATGTGGAGGAGCAGCGGTTGAACTCTGAGCCTCTCCCGGATGACTGAACTCCTCACCCTATCTCTGAGGGTGAGTCCAGCAATCCTACGGAGAAAGCTCATTTCAGCCACTTGTATCCGCGATCTCGTTCTTTCGGTCATTACCCAAAGCTCGTGACCATAGGTGAGAGTAGGAACGTAGATTGACTGGTAAATCGACAGCTTTGCCTTAGAACTAAGCTCCCTCTTCACCACAACAGACCGTACAACGTCCGCATCACTGCAGATGCTGCTCCAATCCGTCTGTCGATCTCTCGCTCCATTTTCCCCTCACTCGTGAACAAGACCCCAAGATACTTAAACTCCTCCACTTGGGGGCAGGAGCCTGTCCCCAACCCGGAGAGGACAATCACCTTTTTCCGGCTGAGGACCATGGACTCGGACTTGGAGGTGCTGATTCTCATCCCAGCCGCTTCACACTCAGCGGCAAACCGTCCCAGCAAGAGCTGTAGGTCATTGCTGGATGAAGCCAACAGGACAACATCATCTGCAAACAGAGATGAGATCCTGTGGTCACCAAGCATGACACCCTCCATTCCCTGGCTGTGCCTAGAAATCCTGTCCATAAAAATTATGAACAGGATCGGTGACAAAGGGCAAGCCCTGGCGGAGTCCAACTCTCACTGGAATGACTCCGACCGAGTGTTGGCAATATGAACCAAACTCTCACAACGGTCGTACAGAGACCGAATAGCTCATAGCAAATTCTAATACTTCTTTTGTAAATTTTAAGATTGGGATACAAAGGCTGTCGACGCCATTGAGCGCGGGAACCCCATTGACGCACGTGTCACCTAACGTGGTAAGTGCCATGGTTGTGTATGGAATGCTAATCACTCGCTTAGCATGCTAACCGCCAATGCTAATTTTTGGCTAGTTTTTTTATCAGAAAAAGACATTTTTCTGAGCTGTGGCGGTTAGCAAAGGTCCCAATTCCCCTGCCATTAAATGTATTTAATGGTGAAGGTTATACCTGTGATTTATAGGTGTTTAAAAAATATATTGTTGTACAGTTAGAAGGGTTCCAAGGTTGTCATAGCCAGGAGCGGCACTGGGGTTAAGCTCCCAGTGCTCATAAAATGCTCCTTATGGCGTACGTCTTGAAAAGCCTCTGACAACTAAGTCCAACTCCTAGCCTGCCCGTGTGGTTTAGTCTCTAAGCCCAGCGGAACTGCTTTTACTAATAGGAGAAGGGGCGAGGGCGGATCTCTGGCGCCTTAAAACCAGATGCTTCGGGTAGATGGTGGCTCATCAACCTGGGAAGGTAGCCGATCTAGGGGAAGGTAAACCCTGATTTCAAACCTCCGCTGCCTTGCAGCACACCCGGTCACGGGAAAAGCTTTGGGAGTCAACCCTGAGGAAAAATCCGGAGTCGGAGCCCCAAAGGCAGTTCTCTGTTGTGCTCAACATCGTTCTGGCAGCTCCTGCGATGGCGCTGGTGCCAGACTATAGCAGCCCTGCTGTTCCTTTGGATTCATCAGTGACGTGGAGAGGGGGGACATGCTGCATGGGTAACATCTTGTCCTCAATATCTTCCTGCCCAGGCTTGAATCCTACCAACGCCCAACGCTGGAAGGTAGAACACCGGTGCGCATCGGCCTGTTCAGCCACAGGCGGTGCTGTTCCAGCAGAGTAGATGTTTAGGATTCTCTTCCATGGTCATCATAGACCGACGGAGGCCGCCGCCGCCGACAGTTAGAAACATTTTATAAAAAGCTATACAGCATAGCTTATTTTTTGTGTTCTGACCTATTTTATAGGTCAGGTATTTTTTGTATTTGGACTGGTTGGACCAGAAGTGGATTTTCCAGATCTGGATGGCGAGCCGAAGCCTGAATCCTATGAACTGCTAAAGGTGACTCTGTGGAGGATCAAATAAGGGTCACCAGTGTGGAGGCACGAAATAAGTGCAGGCGGACACGGCGGACTGAAGTTTAAAAGGGTGTTTTATTCATCCTCCATCACGAGAGTTCACCCGAGCGCTGTGGGAGTGCGCTGGAGCGAGCCGTGGTGTCTCTAGTAGCAGCAAGTAATGCGAGTGATCAAAAAGAGAGAATAAGAAAGAGAGCAAGCGATATGCAGTTGACTTATATACCCAGCTACAGACAATACATGCACAGCAGTACAGCATGGACATTTGCATTAGAGTCACACATATCAATAGCAGGATTACTGGCGCCGGGATTAGTCAAAGAGAGGTTGCCTATTGATATCAGTCCATACATCTCACTGTTCTGCTAATTGCTCCAGCTGAGCGCTCTGCTTGTCCCGTAGGCTGTGGGGGTCACCACACCACTCCCCCCCAGAGGGCTCAGCAGGGGGCTGAGGCGTCGATCGTCCAGCTTTGGAAGCGAGCTGCGGGAAAAGCTCTGTGCCAGAGGAGGTGGAGGGAGGGGGTGGGGGTAGCAAGTGCCGGCCCGGGACGGCAAAGTTGTCCGGGCCGCGCAAAAATTGCATGTGGATCCGCAATGCTGAGGGGCTTTCCCGTTAAATGTGGCGGAGAGCCACAGCGGCAGTGAGAAGAAACATTTGTCTCTGACTCGTCTTGCGTCTCAGTCCTGCGAGGATGCGTAGCGGCCATGAAGAAAAAACAAAAGGTGAAGCTGTGTGAAGGACTTGGCGGTTTGACTTTAGGTGCGGGTGCAGCCCTAAAGCCTTCGGAGACAGCAGACGGCTGAATTTCCATGTGCGCCGCGGCTGATACCCATACAAAATCCTGTGTGCGGGCTGCGTGTGTGCTTCAGGTGTGTGAGCAGCCCTGAAGGTTCCGAGGATGGCGGTAGGCCGTGTTTCTCGGGCATGTGCAGCGGCAGAGGATGATGGCAATCTGTGGAGCCGGATGGTCCCTGGTGCATGGCTCGCTGTCCTCGTAACCCCCCGGTGTGCATGCGGGGGTTCGGCGCATGGCAGGTCCGCTGTCGCGAGGCGAGTCAGGGTCAGGGAGCTTAATGGAAATCAGCGTCGTCGGCGCCGATGGTCTTCCCTGTTCGGGCTGTTGCTGTCGTAAGCTCGTGCCGGGTCATGGTGCGTTCTGGTCCACGCGTCCATCCATCTCCTCCTGTGGCCACGTCCAGGGAGGTTGGCTACAGTCCCGTGGATCTTAAATTTCTGAATATGTGCAACTGTAGTCACAGGAACATCAAGCTACTTGGAGATGGTCTTATAGCCTTTACCTTTAACATGCTTGTCTATAATTTTCTTTCTAATCTCCTGAGACAACTCTCTCCTTTGCTTCCTCTGGTCCATGTTTAGTGTGGGACACACCATGTCACCAAACAGCACAGTGACTACTTGTCACCCTTTAAATAGGCCGACTGACTGATTACAAGTTTGTAGACACCTGTGATGTTAATTAGAGGACACATCTTGGTTAAACATGTCCTTTTGGTCACATTATTTTCAATCTTTTACAGGGGTACCATCATTTTTGTCCAGGCCTGTTTCATGAGTTTGTTTTTTAAAATAATTCTGTTGAACCACAATTCAAAAGCATTGTCTGATTTTCATTGGTTAATTTTCATAGAATTTTTATTTATTACCACTTTTGTCAGATTCAAGTTATTTCTGTGACCGTTGTGGGTTTTTCTTTCTTTAACAGAGTGGTACCAACAATTTTTTCCACGGCTGTACATCAAGGCTCACATCTGAGGGTAGGCTAACATAAAACCCCTCACTGCTTATGTGATCCATGATGTAATGGAAGCATTGAAGATGGGTCAATAATTTTATATATTTTCCAGGTCCTTAGCTCTGATCCAACTGCTGAATTTCTCAGGCCACCTTCTTCCAACGTACCAATACAAATTTCTCACCCTGTCGTTTACCGCTGACCAAGAATCTCTTGCCACTTAGTAGGTCTTGTCTTTACCGACTCTGACTTTTTGTAGCTCTGTTGCGTAGAAGGAGCCTTGGATGGGTTTGTTGTCATAATCCACTAGTTTCTAAACAGGTGGTAAACATGGTATGCATTCAGCCACCCTAAACATTGTGTCTGTAAAGGTTTGTTCATATCTTTCATCAAATACTCCCTTTACTTTTCATATTCTGACAAGATCCCCCACTCTAAATTTCATTTTTAATTTGTCTTTGTGATGTAGAGGAAATATTCCGTGCAGATTTTGAAACACAAGAGGTGTATTCTCAGATGTTACCTGGTTGGAGGTCATCTTAATGTATTTATGGTAACTATTGTTATAGCTGTCAACCAGTCCCTGTAATACATTGATGTAGCGTCTAGTGTTTTTAGATGTAAAATATCTGTACATCCACTCTTTCAGAGTTCGATTAAATCTTCCAATCACAGAAGCTTTCAGGTCACTCGCTGTAGAAAAATGATTGATATTGTAGTATAGGGATACTACAAGGGGTTAACTGGCATTGGTGTGATGACGCAGCTGTACGGTGACGTCATCACACCAAACCACATATAAGGGGAGAGCTGCCATCTTAGGGCCTCTTTCTCGGTTTGCTCAACATTAGATGACAGATGTGTATTGTATGTTATTACTTTGTGTAATAAAGTTTGTGTTCAGAACAGTACCACTCTCTGTGAGTCTCTCCAGGTTTCCAGACAAAACATTTGGTGACGAGAAGTAAACCATGGAGGTGTGGGTGAGGCCACCATGACCATTTCTGGAAAACCCCGGTGAGCCACCAGTCCCATGGGTGCGCTGGTTTGACGCTTTCATCACCTACTTGTCAGCGTTCAGCCCGGACAAGAAGAACAAGTTATGGAAGTCAGCTCTGCTGTGTTACTATCTGGACGTGGAGGGTGCTCATTTTTATGGAACAATAAGACCAACAGTGACATGATTGTAGGACCCAGGAGACAGACGCTGACACGAGTAGATTAATTTGACAATTATTTATTGATCAGTGAAGAGTGTGGCGTGTGTGAATGAGTGAGTCAGTGTGTAGCAGTCTGGCCACTGGAGCTGAGCGGTTCCTTGCTGCGACCCTGGCAACCCTGGAACACACAAGCACAGGATGTTATTACAGTTCATGCGAACGGGAGGCTGAGGCTTGTGCTGCTTACTTGCAGGTGCCGCTGCGAGAGTCCTGCTGGCTCCCGTTGTCCCTGGTGTAGCGTGGGTGTGCGTGGTGTTCGGTGCTGAAGAGGTGAGGAGGAGATCCGAGGAGGAGGAGATGACATCCCGTTATCAAGGGAGGTGACTCCGCCGCCAGGGAGGTCCACCTGTGCACAGGGGAGAACACTTTGACAAGGTGAGTGATGCTGTAGCTTACGTGGCGTGGCTTGGCGTGACGACTTGGTTCCAGCTCTGCTTGAGGTCGTATCCTTGACGCGTTGCGAAGCAAAGGCGACAGACGACTCCGTGCAGAGCAGTCCCGAGACACTGGCTTTTAAACCCCCGCTGATTACCAATGGCAGGTGTGTGCGAAGCTGGAAGTTAATGATGGATCAGCGGCCGCCATGACAGTACTCCCCCCTCTAGAGGTGCCTCCAGGCACCTGCCCTATCCTACCTGGATGCGCCCGATGGAAATCGCGGATCAGCTGCTTGTCAAGGATCAACGCTGGGCGAATCCAGGAGCGATGCTCAGGGCCAAAACCCTCCCAGTCCACCAAATACTGAAGACCCCGGCCCCGCCGGCGGACATCCAAGATGGCAGTTACCCCCCCAAGCCGGGTGGCCATCGATCATCCTCGGGGGGGAAGGAGCCGCGGGGGGCGGCACAGAGGATCGGAGATGTAGGGCTTGACCTGGGAGACGTGAAAGGTAGGGCAGATGCGCATAGAAGAGGGAAGAGCAAGGCGCACAGACACAGGGTTGATAATACGAGAAATCACATAAGGACTGATGAAGCGTTTAGTCAACTTGCGCTTCTCGGCCGGCACATTGATATTCTTGGTGGACAACCAGACTTTCTGACCCACCTTATAGTCTGGGGCGGGCCTCCTGTGACGGTTGGCCACCTGGATATTACATTCCGTGGTCCTGAGGAGGGCTCTGCGGGTGATGGTCCAGATCTGCCGACAACGCCTAACGTGAGCCTGCATCGAAGGGACAGCCACCTCCTTCTCCTCCTCCAGAAACAGCGGAGGATCATACCCCAAAGATGCTTTAAATGGGGAGACTCCAGTAGCTGAGGACACCGTGGTGTTGTGTGCGTACTCGATCCAGGGTAGGAACGTGCTCCAGGAAGAGGAGCAGGAAGAGATGACACAGCGGAGCGCAGCCTCCAGCTCCTGATTGGCCCGTTCGCACTGGTCGTTGCTCTGCGGGTGGTACCCAGATGAGAGGCTTGCCATGGCCCACAGCACCGTGCAGAACGCCTTCCAAACCTGGGACACAAATTGTGGACCTCGATCGGATACGATATCAGCCGGGACACCATGAAGGCGGACCACATGCTGCACAAGAAGATCCGCCGTCTCCCGCGCTGAAGGCAACCCCCAGAGAGGCACAAAGTGTGCCGCCTTGGAGAAACGGTCCACTATCGTCAGGTCTGACGTGAAGTGACCAGAGGGGGGCAGGCCGGTCACGAAGTCCATAGCCACGTGGGACCAGGGGCGGGAAGGAACCGGTAGAGGGTGAAGAAGACCCGCCGGGGGGGGAAGATGACGATTTCCCGGTGGCGCACTGGGCGCAGGCCCGGACATAGCTGGTCATCCTTCCTCAATCCTGGCCACCAGAAGGCTCTCTGAAGCAGGTCAATGGTGCGGGCAATTCCCGGATGACATGCCAGCTTAGACGCGTGACCCCATTGGATGACCTCGCTCCTGACAGAAGGGGGAATGAACAAACGGCCCGGGGGGCCCCCACCCGGGTCAGGCTCAGTCTCCTGCGCTCTCCTGACCTTGTCCTGGATCTCCCACGACAGGGCGCCCACCACACAAGACGACGGCAGGATAGTCTCCTCCTGATCCCCGGTGGTCTTCGCATCAAACTGTCTCGAGAGGGCGTCAGGCTTGCCGTTCTTGCTCCCCGGCCGGTAGGTGATGGTAAAATTGAACCGGCTGAAAAAAAGAGACCAGCGGGCCTGGTGAGCGTTCAACTGTTTGGCCGTCCGGAGATACTCAAGGTTTCCATGATCCGTCCAGACAACGAATGGCTGGGCAGCCCCCTCCAGCCAGTGCCTCCATTCCTCCAGGGCGAGCTTCATGGCCAGCAGCTCCCTATCACCGATGCAGTAGTTCTTCTCTGCGGGTGTCAGGCGGTGGAAGAAGAAAGCACACGGCCGGATCCTACCATCCACCGGGGAGCGTTGGGAGAGGACCGCTCCACCCCCCAAATCCGAGGCATCCACCTCCACTAGACACTGCAGAGCCGGATCCACCTGGGTCAGGACGTGGGCCGAAGCGAACTCCTCCTTCAACCTCCCGAACGCTGTGGCAGCCTTCTCGCTCCAATGAAAAGGGGTCTTGGGGGACGTGAGGGCGGTCAGGGGCCGGGCGATGATCCCAAAGTTCGGCACAAACCGGCGATAGAAATTGGCAAAACCCAGGAACCCCTGCAACTGTTTCCTGGACGTGGGCATGGGCCAATCCACCACCGCCTTGACCTTGGCCGGGTCGGGAAGCACCTGATTGCGGGCAATAATGAAACCAAGAAAGGAGGTCTTGTCGGTGTGAAACTCACACTTCTCAGCTTTGACAAACAGCTGGTTCTCCAGGAGGCGCTGCAGGACCCATCGCACATGCACCTGGTGCTCCTCCAACTTGCGTGAGAAGATGAGGATGTCATCGAGGTAGACAAACACGAAGGAGTTAAGGAAATCCCGGAGGACGTCATTAATTAAACGCTGGAAGACGGCCGGAGCGTTGGTTAACCCAAACGGCATCACCAGGTATTCAAAATGGCCGCTTGGGGTCTGGAATGCCGTCTTCCACTCATCGCCCTCCTTGAAGCGCACCAGGTGGTACGCGTTACGCAGGTCCAGCTTCGTGAACCAAGATGCCCCCTGGAGGGAGTCAAAAGCCGAGTTCAGGAGTGGCAGCGTGTACTTATCCTTGATGGTGATTTCGTTAAGCCCTCGGAAGTCAATGCAGGGATGCAGCGAGCCATCCTTCTTTCCAACAAAGAAGGAACCTGCTCCCACCGCCGAGGAAGATGGACGAATAATCCCAGAGCTAAGGGACTCCTTAATATAAGTGTCCATTGCCTCGCGCTCCGGGGCAGACAGGCTGTATAGACAACTTGCCGGGAGAGGGGCCCCTGCCCTGAGGTTGATCGCACAATCGTAAGGATGGTGGGGGGGAAGGGACAGCGCCTGTGACTTGCTGAACACCGCTCCCAGATCGTGGTAGGGGACACCGATACTGAGGGAGCACACGCTGCAGACTGGAGGCAGGCACTAAGACAAAAAGAGCTCCACGCGGTGATACTTCCGGCTTGCCAATCAAATGAGGGATTGTGGAGACGAAGCCACGGGTACCCCAGGATCACAGGTGAAGAGGAGATGGGCAACACCAAGAAACGGATCTCCTCCCGATCATTTCCCGAGACTATCACCGACACGGGGGCCGTCTGGTGGGTGACAGAGGTCAGTGACGCCTTGGACAGTGTGACGAGATTGACAGGTGGGCGAAGAGGTTGACAGCTGAGGCCCATCTGGGTTGCCAGGTCTCCGGAGATGAAATTCTGCTCAGCTCCAGAATCAATAAGGGCGTGTGTTGTGTGTTCTTTGTGTTTATAAATTAGCCTAATGGGGACACGGCAGCTAGTGAGGGGCTTTTTCTGCTTAACGTCCGTGAATCCCCCTACTGTGATCCACGGACCTCCCCTTTTAACCGATTGGGACATTCAGTTACCCCGTGAGACCCATTGCCACAATAAAAACACAGGCCCAGATCCCTCCGGCGCTGTCTGTCAGCCGCCGAAACTCCCGATTGTCCGATAACCATATCCTCTTGCTCCAGAAGTCCTTCTGACAGGGGCAGAGCCAGGAGAGGCGACCTAGCGGAGTGGGGGCGTGGTTTACTCGAATGGCTAACAGCCCTCCGTTCGGCCGCTCGCTCCTTCAGTCTACTGTCCAAACTAATGGTGAGGGAAATTAATTCACCTAACCTGTCTGGTTTATCCCGTGCCGCTAGTTCATCCCTCAGCTCCGAACTAAGGCTGCGGAGGAAAATGCTGCAAAGCGCTGGCTCCCCCCACCCGACCTCAGCAGCTAGCACCCGGAAATTTACGGAGTAATCGGCGGCGGATCTACTGCCCTGCCAAAGGCTAAGCAGCCGATCAGTTAGTACCGCGCCCCGGTCTGTGTGGTCAAACACCTCTAAAAATTCTGCCACGAACTGCTGGTAAGTTAAAAGGGAATAGTTGGGTTTAGCCATAACAGTGTAGGCCCAAGCTAATGCCCTTCCCTCGAACAGGTTAGAGATATACCCAATTTTGCTGTGATCTGTGGGAAAATCTCCCGGGACGCGGTGAAACACTGTTTCGCATTGAAGCAAAAAGCCCCTGCTTCCCCGAGTTTTCCGCTAAAACGGGCGGGGGTAGGCACAGGAGTGAGGCGAGGTAAAGGTGGCTGGTGTGTTTGGCTAGCAAGTGAGACTACAGGGCTGATGAAGCCCCAGCGGCCGGGGGGAATGCCTGGCGTCCTTCCAGGCAATCCAGCCAGCTGTTAACCTGAGTTAGCTGGTTTAGAATAACTGTCTGCTGGTGAGCAATTAAGTCTACTCTGGCTCCTCCAGACATTCATGCTGCTTTTGACTGGGGTGGTTTATCCAACAACCATTACATATTTCTTCTCTGTATTTGTAGATGGTAACAACCAGAAATCTTATTATGGCGGATTTCACAGTGTCGAGAAACAGAGAAGATAACACACCATCTGGAAAATCTTCACAATCTTCCCCATATGGCTGATCATCTTCTTTCAAAAACCCATTAGCCATGTTTACATGGATACAAGTAACCGGATTAAAAGCCTGATTGGAATAAAAATGTTTCATGTAAACACGCCAATCTGAATATTCTGACCTGATCACGCTCATTCAGATCAAAATTTTCTTCCAATTGAGACAGGTGGGTTATGCCAATTGTTAATGCGATTGGTGCGCATATAAACACTTATTCCAAAGTTTAGATAGAAAATATGTTTACTGTGCATGTCTGTACGTCAGCCACAAGTTGACGTGACGTATTTCCACCTTTACAGCAGCTAACGGAAGACATGGCGGAGTAAAACAAATCTGGTCTGTATCGTCCTGCTGTCTCCCTCTGTTCGTCATATGCAAAAGTATGTACTTGTAGCTTCATTACGGAGACCAGCAGAAGCAAAAGTACAGTCTGAATAACACAATACAGGTCCATTTCAAAAGAGAGACACGAAGCGGGGTTTGTTTACATTGGAAGTTGCTTCTTCTTCTACTGTTTGCGGAATGTCGGATAATTGTGCGCATGTCAAAATGATTTAGTCCGTTCAAACGTATGACACATGGAAATGCACGTCCTAATCAGATCAACTTTTTCAGGATCCATGTAAACAGTAAAGCTCTGATCTGAATTGTAATCAGATTGAAGAAATTTGGCACATGTAACTGTGGCTATTGAGGGCTGTAGAGGGAGTAGCGAGTGGAGGGGCCTGACTTCATAATTCATCATCTCATTCTTCATCACCCATACAATAGCTCTGTCCCATTGCAGAAAGGAGGCTAGGTGAAGACGGTTGAGGAGGATTCTGGTTATCCACAGGCCGTGCGTGTGAAGACAGATGATCATCCTCACTCAATAAATTTTTCCAGAGTTCTTGTTCACAACACTGCTGGACAGTCACATTGGGGCCGGTCTTCATTTTGGTTTGGGCAAAATGGGTGATTGGCGGTCTTCTTTTAAATCGTTAGGAGGCCAGGGTTAATTGTGGAAGGAACTGTCATCCACAGAGGTCTGGATGCTGAACAGGCAATCCTCTTTTTTCACGGTTAATCCTTGCCCGGTCTGCAGCAAAACCTGGAGGCAGGTGTCTCGCTGATTAGATGAACCTCACTAACCACAGTCACTGTGAGGTTTTTTTCCCTATTTTCATTGTTTAATTTTCTGATTTTATTTAATGATCTAATTTTTGCACAAGCCACAGTGTAGTTTCATTGGTTGACCATCAGGGTGCGCCTCTAGCTCATCATCAGGCTGTTAAACCCTCCCTCACCACTCATTGGGTGAGGCTGGATCAAAAAGTTTAAGGTCACGTGGGAATGGAGGAGTGGGGGTGGGGGGAGGTCAAAGGTCACCACCTGTCAAAATTTGATGGTTGGTGGCCTATTAGCATCTTCTCACACTGCTTCATCTCCAGGGTGAGGCTTGTCTAGCAATGGAAAAGTAATTAGCCACAGGTGAGAGTGATCACCCACCATGGTTGAGGAACACTGATTTACACAACCAAGAGCAAACAAATGAAGATTTTGCTGTGCTCACCTACCTAAGCTGCCATCCTTCTCTATACTTCCCCATCAACACTCTTAGAGCTAACATTGCATCTGTAGTTGTCATGTCTGGCCCTCGCGAGCCAGTATAAGACGCCAAGAGTCACCGGTGAGTCTTGCAATGATGTTTTATTTCCAAGACAAGACAGGATAGGATACAAGGCTGTGAGCCGCTAAGGGCAAAAACACACACTAAGAGATATAAGGGCTCGTAGGGCTGACCCCAGCCACTACGAGCTAAACTACGACAAGACAAGAATAAAGACAAACCTGAAATGAAGGTTTTACAGGGTATCACGAGGGTAGGTTGACTTAGGTTGACTTCGGTTGACTTAAGGTCGACTTATGCTCCCGCAATCTAACTGCCGTCAGTGCCCGCCTTACAAAAAGGCGAACACTAAAGAGCAGCGATGACAGACAGCTGACCAAACTTGACAGGTGGAAGCCCCACCGAGCGCCTTCACAATAAGAGCCTGGTGAGGCCAGAATACAACCCACAGCTGTCAAGGCCGGCAGCGAACTGTGCGTGGCCCGAGCGCGGACAGAACCCAGCGCTCGGGTCGTAACAGTACCCTCCCTCCAAGGGCGGGCTCAGAATGCCCACGGACCACCCTGCCCCCCACCCCACCCCCCAGGGTGGGTGGCTGGGGGTAGGTCCGGAGGAAGAGAGACCAAACCCAGAAACAGTGCAATTACAAAGTCAAAACCCGGCAAGAAACACAACTAAACACAGGACAATGACAAGAAATACCAAATACTCCGATTAAATTAAATATTCAACTAACAATTACAGAAAATAGCACAGGATATCATGGAGAGAAAAAAAAAAAAACAGAATTACTGGGTCAGAATAACTAAATAGAGGACAGAAAGAGAAAATTAAATCCTTGCCCACATGTTTCACAAGAAAATGGTTTCTCACCTGTGTGAATGCTCAAGTGAATCTTCAAATAACCAAATACAGGAAAACAGAACAATTATTGACTCATACTTAACTATACGCAAAACAAAATAGAGCAACTGCAAGACATAGGGGAACACAGAATATCAAGGAAAAAAAAACAGCACAATAACTGGATCAGGACAACACCAGATGGTAACCACTACCCCCCCGACAGTTTATGCCGACCGGTGGAGACCAGGTGCCATAGGAACAGTTCAGACGGTCTCCCCACGTTCAACAGCCGGCGGGTGGTCATGGGAGGCGGAACACGACCAGGCAGCTCACCACAGTCCAACGCCCAGCACGTCCGCTCCTCTGGTGGCCGAACCAGGTTGCCCAACGAAACACAAAACAAGTCAGGTGGTCAACCTGGGGCGCCAAACCGGCGAAGCAGTTCCTCAGGCGGCCGACCCGCGTCCCTCAGCCACCAATCCCGGGGGTAAACAGCCCGCGGCGGCCTCCCTGACGAGGACAAAACTCGGGAGAGCCGGGGCAAGCGAACAGGAACCCCCACGGCCCCTGGCGATGATGCGCAGGGGCGATGACTTTGTAGAGGGGCTAGAAGGCAAGGACGAGCCCGTAATCCATCCGGCGGCGAAGGGTCTGCTGCTCCTCCACCGTCTGTGGACCACGCCGGCGCAGCATCTCCGCTGGGGCCCGATTGGGTTATAGCTGCACCCACGATGGACCCCGATTGGGTCATAGCTGCACCCGCGTCAGACCCCGATTGGGTCAGAGCCACTTTGGTGACGAGCTCGGACTGAGCCCATGCTGCCCCCGCGATGGACCCCGATTGGATCAGGGCCGCACCAGTGACGATCTCCAACTCCGAACCCGGAACAGCGATTGGCACCTGCTCTGCACCGGCGACCTTGGAAGAGGGCTCAGAAGAAAAAAAAACGGGATCAGGATCACCGGCAGCGCCAGAACCCGGCGAGACAAACTCGGATGCAGTGGATGGCTGCACCCGGCTCGCCTCCCCAAGAGACAGGCAAAAATGCTCTAAAACATAGGGGAGAAAGACAAAACAGAGCACTTGCCTGATCTCGGGTTCTGACGCTGTCCAGGACTCCAACGATCCGGGCTCAGATGGGAGGAGATAGTCTTCTGGCTCCCACTCAGCTGCGTCGGTCTCCGCAGCTGGCATGATGTCGTCTGCAGCCTGAGGTTCCTCCCACTCTGAAGTCTACGTCGATGACCCGTTTGGCGTGGGGGCAGGGGACACCCGACCCACTGGCTCGGACCGCTCAGGCGAGGAGACCCGGGGATGCTCTATCGTTGGCTCAGGCTCCGGGCCGCAGTCCGCTGCTCTCCTCCATCCACTACGTGGCTGCAGGGCCAGATCCAGGCTTTCCAGCACTGCAGGCCCCCTCTTCACCCGACGACGTTGGCCTGGCATCGCGGGCCGCTCAACAGGGGGATACACAGAGGCAGCAGGTTTAGTTATAGTTTCTACAGCAGGTGGAAGGAGCTCGGGGGGCTGCGAACCCCGAACTCCGCCCCCAGGAGTCAGACAAGGCAGGTTACAATCATGATGTAATAAATTAACATGCACTTGCCTTTCTCCCGGAGGAGAGATGGTTCCCGCTGTAGGGGACGCTGTTCCTCCTTCTCCCCGCTGGATGGCGACAGAGGGCCTCCTGGAAGGACAAGGTGGAGCCGCTCTAGGAGGTTCGCTGACGGGCTTCTCCAGCAGCGGGTCCAGCCGGGGATTCTGCTGAGGTCCATTGTGGAGGTGACGGCGTTTTCTGGCAGAGGGTGAGGCGAAGGTAAGGTCCGGGAATCGCCGCTCCTGTGCCGAGACCGAGGCGAGGAGGTCGGCAAACTCCGGGAAGTCACTTAATCTAGGATTCCTCTCCACCAGTCTGACTGCCGCCGTCACATGATCAAAAGCCAGAGAGGGATATGTTGCTGAACGAGCAGCCGCCACGTGGTCCCAGATGGAAGCAGCTGCAAGCTGGAGCTTCTCCAGGGGATTCCCGAATGACGAAGCTCTCTGGTGGGGATCACCCTTGGGCAGAGCGAACTCGTGGACCGGAGTGGAGGCAGGAATGGGATCCGGACGTGAGGAGCGGGGATGCCTCCTCTTCGGCTTCCTGTCGGGATTTCCCACCAGCCCACAGAGTGTCTTGCGCTGCGCGGCGAGTTCAGCCCTCCTCATCCTAACCTCCGGGTGGACGTCGTAGTGGAGAGGAAGGTCGTCCAGCAGGAACCTCAGCATAGTCCAGGTGCCAGAGCATGTCGTAAGGGTTGTCGTCAAAGGTAGCGGCCAGAAGCGACCCATCAACATACTCCAGGGCGCTCGCTAGCTCCTTGCCCAGGCGCTGACCGCGGCCCCTGGATGACAGCATTCTCCCAGGAATAGACACTTGACACCTAGACAGGAAGAACAACAGTCCAATAACTGCAAAAACTCACGGTGAGAAAGGCATCTCGATGGCGTCTCTGTTTAGACGTCTGGCCCTTGCGAGCCAGTATAAGACGCCAAGAGTCACCGGTGAGTCTTGCAATGATGTTTTATTTCCAAGACAAGACAGGATAGGATACAAGGCTGTGAGCCGCTAAGGGCAAAAACACACACTAAGAGATATAAGGGCTCGTAGGGCTAACCCCAGCCACTACGAGCTAAACTACGACAAGACAAGAATAAAGACGAACCTGAAATGAAGGTCTTACAGGGTATCACGAAGGTAAGTTGACTTAGGTTGACTTCGGTTGACTTAAGGTTGACTTATGCTCCCGCAATCTAACTGCCGTCAGTGCCCGCCTTATAAAGGTGAACACTAATGAGCAGTGATGACAGACAGCTGACCAACCTTGACAGGCGGAAGCCCCACCGAGCGCCTTCACAATAAGAGCCCGGTGAGGCCAGAATACAACCCACAGCTGTCAAGGCCGGCAGCGAACTGTCCGTGGCCCGAGCGCGGACAGAACCCAGCGCTCGGGTCGTAACAGTAGTACTCTTTCTTGGCATGAAACCGTACTGGTGCTCACTGATTGGCACCTCTCCTCTTAACCTGGCTTCAACAACTTATTCCCATATTTTCATAGTGTGGCTGATCAACTTTATGCCTCTGTAGTGACTACAGCTCTGAGCATCAGTCTTGTTCTTGAAAATTGGTACCAAAACACTTCTCCTTCACTCCTCAGCCATCCTCTCACTCTCCAAGTTTGTGTTAAACCAACCAGTTCTGAGAAAATGACTCAGCTCTTTCAGCTAGTACTCTGGTGCTCAGTTGGTGACCTATCACTCTGATAACATTGAGTAAACTCTCTGAGGTTGTCAGGTGGGAGGTGCTAAATAGTTTTATTACATGACCCAGCTGTGTGTCTAACACTGTTTCATAACTCTTTGAGAGTAACCAAGTCCCTTAGCACTCGACAGATTTCCATGTGTAGAACTTGAGGAATTTTCCTTGGACCATGACTGAAGAAGACCTCTACACACTTTACAAGGGGGTTTATCTGTCTCCAACTGTTCATCCTCCAGACAGCCTCAGATCCTATGAGGACTTTGTTTTTCGCAAAGATGACATTCTCATTGTCACATATCCAAAGTCAGGTGAGTTCTGTGTTTTGCAGAAATAAGAAAAACATCTTCAGATAGATGTGGATGTCAAATGTTCTTTATTCTGGTCCAGTTGTAAGCTCCTTAATTGGAGTTGAAAGAAAAGCCAACTTTCTTTACTGTTTTTATTCTTTGTTATTCAAATGTCACAAATAGTTGTTTGGGTCATGAAGAAGTGAGAGCCAATCCACGATGTTTAACTTAACATTTCAGTAGTAGCATCCACACTGCAAACAACTGTCAGGTTCAACCAGATCAGATGGTCAGAGATGGAGCAGCTCATTCTGGCCTGACCAACACAGCCTGAGGCTGACAACAGTCTTCACCTCACTCTAATAATGATAATAATGATAATACATCAGATTTATATAGCACTTTTCATAGACACTCAAAGACGCTTTACAATAGATACATTATTCATTCACTCCACAGACAATGGGAGTGGTAAGCTACTACTGTAGCCACAGCTGCCCTGGGGCAGATTGACAGAAACATGGCTGCCAATCCATGCCAACTGCCACTATTGAGCATTTATACACATTCATGAATGCTCTGGTAATAATGCTTCAGTTATTAGATGGCCCACTCTACCTCCTGAGCCAATGCCACCCACATTTCCTTTCTCCGTTCCATTTTTGCTGAGCACCAAGCTGCACGGCAGGAAGTTCCATTTTTATATGATCTTTGGCATAACCCGGTTGGGACTTGAACAACGGCCTCCCGGTTGTTGAGCGGATACCCTACCTCTATACATGTTTATACTCTTGACCCACTTGGAGGTGAAATGAGAAGTCCTCATATCCTGTGACCTTTGATCTTTATCTTTACCTTGAGCACAACTTAGATGCAGGTCTGAGGATTATTGTGTCTGAGTTTTGGTGAGTATCTGGACAAATACCTTGGAGATGCAGTGATTCTCATGAGGTGTGGACAGAGGGATGGGTGATGGACACAGTTTCATGCCATTACTTTATGTCACCTTTGACAGAATGAGATAAGAAATTGTCTGGTTAATTTGCAACAGGCCAAATTATCAAATTAGCCTAATCTGATAAAGATTCACCTTTACAAGGGGAAGAAATCCCAAAGCTCGATCATAGTTTAGTTGCTATGTCTGGACTACAGCCCTATAAGGTAAAAGGACCTGTATTTACTTTGCTTTATCAAGTCTCAAAGATCACTGCAAGTGCTTCAGTACTGCTAACCCTCTATTCTAAGGGCCTATTGGAGAAAGATACTTCAGGACAATTTAGAATGACCATTAAACCTAACATGCATATCTTTGGATTATGAGAGGAAACCGGAGCCCTAGGAGTAAATGCACCCAGCGCAGGGAGAACACGCATACTCCACACAGAAACGTTCCAACACCTGTATTATGTCTAACTCGGAGCCAAGGAGGAGAAAAGCAGGAGAGCTGAACGCAAATTTATTACATAGGCGCTGTGCACTCATCTACACCCGCAGCCACTGGCCAAGGAAAAGGCGGAAGAAACCGCCCTCCTGCCTGCAGCCCTTCTTATACCCACGGGGTTGGCGGGACGAGAAGGTGGAGCCACCACCCTGTGCCACACAAACAAGAGCTCCATAAAATACAACACACAAATAAAAAATAACTACAGTGCATTTCCCCCACTGTAGAAAAATGAATGAATGACTCTTTATTTTGGATAGATTAAAAGTAAAGATTAAAAGAAAAGAACAGAATAATATAACAAAGGGGGAAAAATTAAACAAGGTCAAATTAAACAATAACTCCTCTGATTATACAGTTGAACATAAGTTATCCGAAATGGGTGATGGCTGAAGCCACAGCTTTTATTGCCTACCCATGTTCCATCCAAGAATTCAAAAGAAAAACAAAACAGGAGCAATTACAATTCAGAACAAAACTAAGACAAAACGTGACAAAAAAAACTAAGCAACAGTACAACACAGACTGAATATGATAATTCTTATGTGATTTTACATGATACTACTCTTGATCTTAGCCAAAAGGCTGAGAAGCGATTTTTACATGCCCTCATGGATCGTCACCTTATCGTAGTGAGGAGTTTGCGTGCCCCAGTGAACCTAGGAGCTATGTTGTCCGGGGAAATTTGCCTCCGATAGGGTCACCGAAGACAAACTGGTCCTGGGTGAAAGGCCAGACTGAGAACGAGCCAACAGACTCTCATGATAAATACTAGATCAAGGAATCAGTGTACCCTGCCCGGAATGGGGTTACCGGGGCCCCACCCTGGAGCCAGGCCTGGGGGAGGGGCTCGAAGGCTAGCGTCTGGTGGCCGGGTTTCCACCCATGGGACGCAGCCGGGCTTAGGACTGGGCTCACCACCTGCAGGCGGGATCATGGGGGTCCAGTGCTATGTGGATTAGGTGGCGGTCAAAGGCGGAGACCTTGGCGGACTGATCCCAAGCTTTCTAAACTGGCTTTTGGTAAGTGGAATGATACCTCTCTGGTGGGGAAGGAGCCTGAGCTGGTGCATGAGGTTGAGAGATACCGGCTAGATATAGTCTGCCTCACCTCAACACACAGCTCTGGTTCCGGAACCAGTCTCCTGGATAGGGGCTGGATCTTGGCCTTTTCTGGAATTGCCCCGGGCGAGAGACGACGAGCAGGGGTGGGTATTCTTCTACTGGGGGGCTATTCTCCCCCCACCTTGTGGCCTCTATGTTGGAGTTTTCCCTGGTGGACGAAAGGGTTTCTTCCCTGCGCCGTCGGGTTGGGAAATGGGTCCTGACCATCATTTGTGCCTATGAACCAAATGATGTTTCAGAGTACCCACCCTTTTTGGAGTCTTTGACTGGGGTGCTGGAGGGTGCTCCTCTTTGAGACTCCATTGTCCTACTGGGGGACTTCAATGCGCACGTGGGCAATGACATTGAAACCTGGAAGGGGATGATTGGGAGGAACGGCCTGCCCGATCTGAACCCGAGTGGTGTTCAGTTACTGGACTTCTGTGCAAACCACAGTTTGTCCATAACGCACACCATGTTCAAGCATAAGGGTGTCCATATGAACACTTGGCACCAGGACATCCTAGGTCACAGGTCGATGATAGATTTTGTATCATGTCATCAGACCTGCGACCATATGTCTTGGACACTCTGGTAAAGAGAGGTGCAGAGCTGTCAACTGATCACCGCCTGGTGGTGAGTTGGAGCCGATGGCAGGGGAGGATGCCATTCAGACCTGGTAGACCGAAACGTATAGTGAGGTTGTGCTGGGAACGTCTGGCTGAGGCCCCTGTCCAGGAGGTCTTCAACTCCCACCTCCGGAAGAACTTCAACCACATTCCGAGGGAGTCTGGAGACATGGAGTCTGAATGGGCCATGTTCTCCACCTCTGTTGTTGAAGTGGCGGCCCAGAGCTGCAGCCGCAAGGTCGTCGGGGCATCTCGTGGTGGCAACCCCCGAACTAAGTGGTGGACACCAGTGGTGAGGGGGGCCATTAAGCAGAAGAAGGAGTCCTATCAGGCTTGGTTGGCTTGTGGGACTCCCGAAGCAGCTGAGGTGTACCGGCAGGCCAAGCGGAGTGCAGCTTGGGTGGTTGCTGAAGCAAAAACCCGGGTATGGGAGGAGTTCGGTGAGGCCATGGAGCAAGACTTTCAGTTGGCCTCGAAGAGATTCTGGCAAACTGTCCGGCGGCTTAGGAGGGGGAAGCAGCTCCCTGTCTACACTGTGTATGGTGCGGATAGGGCGCTGTTGACTTCGACTGGTAATATCATCGGGCGGTGGAAGGAATACTTTGAGGATCTCTTCAATCCCACTGATATGCCTTCCACAGAGGAAGCAGGGCTTGTGGACAAGGGGGATGACTCGCCTATCACAGGGGCTGAGGTCGCCAAGGTGGTTAGAAATCTCTTTGGTGGCCGGGCCCCGGGAGTGGACGAGATTCGCCCCGAGTACCTCAAGGCCCTGGATGTTGTAGGGCTGTCATGGTTGACACGCCTCTACAACATTGCGTGGAGGTCGGGGGCAGTGCCTTTGGCATGGCAAACCGGGGTGGTGGTTCCTCTCTTCACAAAAGGGGACCAGAGGGTGTGTTTCAACTTTAGAGGGATTACACTTCTCAGCCTCCCTGGGAAGGTCTATGCCAAGGTACTGGGGAGGAGAGTCCGGCCGTTGGTCGAATCTCGGATTAAGGAGCAGCAATGTGGTTTTCGTCCTGGCCGTGGCACATCGGACCAGCTCTTTACCCTTTCGAGAATTCTCGAGGGTTCGTGGGAGTTTGCCCAACCAGTTTACATGTGTTTTGTGGACTTGGAGAAGGCATTCGACTGCGTTCCTCGTGGTTTTTTGTGGTGGGTCCTTCGGGAGTATGGGTTATCGGGCTTGTTGTTACGAGCTATTTGGTCCCTGTACGACCGTTGTGAGAGTTTGGTCTGTATTGCCAACACTCAGTCGGACTCATTCCCAGTGAGAGTTGGACTCCGCCAGGGCTGCCCTTTGTCACCAATCCTATTCATAATTTTTATGGACAGGATTTTTAGGCGCAGCCAGGGAATGGAGGGTGTCATGCTTGGTGACCACAGGATCTCATCTCTGTTGTTTGCAGATGATGTTGTCCTGTTGGCTTCATCCAGCAATGACCTACAGTTCTTGCTGGGACGGTTTGCCGCTGAGTGTGAAGCGGCTGGGATGAGAATCAGCACCTCCAAGTCCGAGTCCATGGTCCTCAGCCGGAAAAAGGAGGATTGTCCTCTCCGGGTTGGGGACAAGCTCCTTCCCCAAGTGGAGGAGTTTAAGTATCTTGGGGTCTTATTTACGAGTGAGGGGAGAATGGAGCGAGAGATTGACAGACGAATCGGAGCAGCATCTGCAGTGATGCGGACATTGTACCGGTCTGTTGTGGTGAAGAGGGAGCTTAGTTCTAAGGCAAAGCTGTCGATTTACCAGTCAATCTATGTTCATACTCTCTCCTATGGTCACGAGCTTTGGGTAATGACCGAAAGAACAAGATCACGGATACAAGCGACTGAAATGAGCTTTCTCCATAGGATTGCTGGACGCACCCTCAGAGATAGGGTGAGGAGCTCAGTCATCCGGGAGAGGCTCAGAGTAGAACCGCTGCTCCTCCACATTGAAAGGAGCCAGCTGAGGTGGTCTGGGCATCTGATTAGGATACCTCCTGGACACCTCCCACGTGAGGTGTTTCGGGCACACCCCACTGGGAGGAGACCCCGGGGCAGACCCAGGACTCGCTGGAGAGACTATGTCTCCCAGCTGGTCTGGGAACGCCTTGGTATCCTCTCTGAAGAGCTGGAGCAGGCGGCTGGGGAGAGCGAAGTCTGGGCTTCTCTGCTTGAACTGCTGCCTCCGCGACCCGGACCTCCGGAAAAGCGGTAGAAGATGGATGGATGGATGATTTTACATGTCATCTTGTTTATATGTTTGGAGTATTTCTTCCTTTAGTTTTTGTTTAAATTGTCCAAGCGTTGTACATGATTTTAATTCAGGTCCAAAAGCGTTCCACAGTCTGACTCCTTGCACTGAGACACAGTGTTGCTTGGTGGTAGTTCTCACTGAGGGTTTTTGAAATATACATGTTCCTCTGAAATTATATCGTTTCTCCCTTATTTGGAATAACTTTTGGATATTTGCGGGCAGTGATAGATTCTTCACTTTAAACATTATTACTACAGTTTTAAAGTCAACCAGATCTTTCAACTTGAGAGCTTTTAATTTAAGAAAAAGTGGGTTTGTTGGTTCCCTGTAAGCTGCTTTGTTTATTATTCTAATAGCTCTCTTCTGAAGCATAAAGACTGGATATATGTTTATTTTATATGTATTTCCCCATACTTCAGGACAATATGTCATGTATGGGAGTATTAATGAATGATACAAAGTATATAGTGTGGGTTGATTCAGCAAATATTTCACTCTGTGTAGTATTGCGATTGATTTGGCTATTTTACCTTTAATATAATTAATATGTGACTTCCAACACAGTTTATTATCAATTATTACTCCAAGAAATTTAATTTCGGATACCCTTTCAATCTCTACACCATTTACACTGAGTTTAGATACTGAGTTGTTGTGATGGTTGTTAAAAATGATAAATTTTGTCTTACTTAAATCGAGCGTTAATTTGTTTGAATCAAACCACAGTTTAAGCTTTCCTAATTCCTTTCCAAGTGTAACCAAAAGTTGTTCCAAATTGCTTCCACTGCATAATAAATTAGTGTCATCTGCAAACAGTATTAAATCCATTTTTTCCGAAACTTTACATATGTCATTTATGTACATATTGAATAACAATGGCCCCAAAACTGAACCGTGGGACTCCGCAAGTAACCTTCAGTAACGGTGAGTTTTTGTTACCAACACATACATACTCATATCTATTCTTTAAGTAACTACATAACCAGGACAGTGCTACCCCCCTAATACCATAATTTTGCAGTTTCTTTAATAATAGGATAATAATGGGATAATAGGATGATAATAGGATAATAATAATAATGGAATTTCCCCATTGTGGGACTAATAAAGGCTTATCTTATCTTATCTTATCTTAATAATTTATGATCCAATGTATCAAATGCTTTTTTAAGATCCAGGAATACCCCAACTGAATTCTCTTTATTTTCAAGGGCAGTTGATAATTTTTCTATAAATTCCATTAGAGCAAATGCAGTTGTCCTCTTATGACAACCCGTATTGCTGCTCACACAATAAATTATTCTTCATTATGAAGTTGTCAGTTCTCTCACAGAATATTTTTTCAAGTATCTTGGAAAATTGTGGCAATAGTGAAATAGGTCTATAGTTTGAAAATTCCCCTCTGTCACCCGTCTTATATATCAGAATTACTTTGGCTATTTTCATTGCATTGGGAAATATACAGTACCTGTTTGGAGACAGGTTACAAATATACGACAGTGGTTTCACTAACCATTCAATGATAGTTTTGACTAAAAGCATGTCAATACCATCACAATCCGTAGATGTTTTACTTTTAAACGATTTAATTTCAATGACCTCTCTCTCGTCTGTTCTTTATGAAAATGGAGTCTTTTATAGCAGTGTTTTTGCTTATTGTATCACCTGTAGATGCCGTAACGGGTATTTCTCGAGCCAAATTAGGACCAATGTTAACAAAAAATGTATTAAATTCATCTGCAGGTGAGACTGCTTTCACACTCTGAGTCGTTTTTTTTTTTTTTTTTTTTTTTTTTTTGAAAGATTGGTTGGGTCGCTTATATTTCTGGGTTTTTTTCCAAGAATATTGTTCAGTATTGTCCATGTATTTTTAATGTTATCTCTGTTTTTCTCCAGTTATTTACTATAATAGTCTCTTTTCTACATCTCATTATATATATTAACTTATTTTTGAATGTTTTATACTACTGTTCTGCTTCTTTTGTCCTTTTCTTTAGAAAAGCTTTATATAATGAATTTTACTTTTTACACGCTTTTTGTAATCCTTTGGTTAACCATGGCTTGTCGACATATTTATATTTTAGCTTTTTCTTTACTAATGGACAATTTTTTTCATAAAGAGCAGTTAAAATGTTCATGAATGTGTCATAGACTTTTGTCCAGTCTTGCTTCAGCAAGTCCTCTTTAAAAGAACTGATTGCATTTTGTGATTTGTATCTGAAAGATTTTAAAGTTTTTTTTCTGTATTGGCCCCCGTGTGGCCATGGATAAGTGCAAAGACTGGCAAATGGCTGCACGGTGGCGCAGTGGTTTAGCACTGTGGCAGCACAGTTTTACCCTCGGCCGGGGGATCGCGGGGATCATGAGATCGTGGGTTCGATTCCAGCCCCCGACCAACAGTGAGCTGTGTGGAGTTTGCATGTTCTCCCCGTGTTGCGTGGGTTTACTCCGGGATTTCTCCGGTTTCCTCCCGCATACCAAAAACATGTAGGTTTAGGGCGCTCGCGCACGCAGCGACCGGCAGCCAGTGGCTTGTCACCAGACTGCAAACCAAGTCTACCTACGGGTACAAATAAGTACCAAAAAAAAAAAAAAAAAAAAAAAAAAAAATGGTCACTTATGTCATTTATCAATAATCCACTTTCTATTTTCTTATCAATAATATTAACAAACAGGTTATCAATAAGTGTAGCAGTGTGAACTGTGATTCTACTGGGATGTGTTATTGTGGGATATAGACTCATACTGTACATAGAATTCATGAACTCTGTAATTACATCTTGTTGAAATGGATTTAGTAAATAACAAATAAGAAAATGGTTGTAATCTGTGGAGACTTCAATATTCATGAATGAATGAATGAATGAATGCATATTGAAGTCTCCACAGATTACAACCATTTTCTTATTTGTTATATTATTGTACAACTCAACTAACTTATCTCTGAATGTCTCAACGCAAGTTCCCGGTACTCTATATATACAACTTATAATTAGATTTTTTTTTGTTTGTTTTATCTTGGTCAATCTCAACAGTAACACATTCTAGAATCCCTGGTAGTGCAAAGCACATTCCATTTACAAGTTTACACCTATACAGGTCATCAATAGACAGTGCAACACCACCATCCTTTTTTTGAGATCTATTAATATAAAACATCTGATATCCTTCTATTCCCATCACAGAAGCCTGCTCTTCATTGAGCCAAGTTTCAGAGACTGCGATAGCTGTAAATTTTCTGTCTAGCTGTTTTAAATAGTCCTGAATCTGTGGAAAGTTTTTAAGTCTTCTGCTGTTGAAGTGTATTATTGATAGTTTACCATCTAGTTGCACTTGACTTTTGAATTGCTTTTCAGTATAATATTCAGTGATTATGAATATTGTTGAAGAAGTGGTTATCAGGATCAATATCATTCTCCATCTCTTGTGGTTTATGTTCAGCATAATGGCATATTTTCAGAGTCTGAATTTCATCACTTTGTGTCAGATGACTTCCTCCAACTGGGGATGATTGACGTCTACTAAAGTCAGTCATAAGATTTTTGTTTTGTTTTGTTTTTTAAAGTAAACATTTGTCCTCACTGTGATTTACTTCCTTACATATATTTATCCAGCTCCTCCACATTTCTGATTACCAGCACTTTGGACTCCTCTGGTGTTCCATTCAGTTTTATAAAGACTGCAATTGAAAGTCCATGTTGATTGGATTTTCTTCTGTTTTCACAAGAAACGTGCCTTTTTGTCGATGTCTCCATTTCTCTTGGTGAGGTGCTCATTCAGAAAAACTTCTGTCCCCTTCAGCTTCCTTCCCTGTTTCAGCAGATCCATTTCATACTTTCTATTTGTAAGACGGATGATTATTGCCAATTTTTCACCCTTCCTTCTTTTAGGAAGAGGATGACAAGCCTCTATGTTGTTACTGTCTATCTCTATGCCTTTAGAATGGAGGAAGGTTGTCACCTGTTCTTCCACCGATCTGGCGTCCAATTCACGAAGGTCCGTATCATCCATTCTTGCCACTGCTTGGGCATAGGATCTGAGCTGTGTTTCTAATCCTGAAATAATGTCATTCATTTAAGTGTACTGTTCCAGGTTGTTCACCCTATTTTCCAGAAGAGCAATCTTTTTGTCTTTCTCCTCATTTTTCAGCCTCAAGGCTTTTACCTCTTCCACCAAATCAATTATCTGTTTCTGTTGTTTTCTCACCACAGTTACCTCTTCTGAGAGAAAGTCAAGTGATTTTTTTAAATTCCTCAACCTCATCATATGTTACATTCCTTTTGGGTGGCATTGTGTTGTTATTGGTGCCAATTGATTCAAATAGATTCTGGTTAATATGGATCACTCTTACTCATTAGCTTGTCTGCTGTTACCACCATTTGAACCAAATGCCCATCATATCTGCACAGTACCTTTGGGGAGTTAAGCGGTCTTGCTGTGGATCATTATATTAGAAAAATCCAAAACACACATACAATTATGTGTACACATACAATTATACAATTCAGTCCGCCCCTTGAGGTAGCTCACTTCCCAGGCCACAGCTGGTCACCGCAGTCACGATGCGCCTTCTCCTCCACACCTCCGAGCGCTCCAATCGTCTGGGGCCATGCCCAACTGCCTTCTTCCGGGCACACCGTAACTCATTAGGATGGAGCCACGAGCAATTCGACAGCAGAAGATAGACAGACAATTAGCCCACCCCAATTTGGAACCCGAATCATCCACTAAACATAACTAAACTAAAATCACAAAAGGGGCCTATGGTATTGACACAAAATAACTAAAATTAGGGGGGACGGGTAGACTGCTGTCCTACCCCCCACATGACCAGGCGGGTTATTCTGCTGCCTATGATGTACTGTATAAAAGTCCCACTGGAAAAAAAAAAAAAATCAGTGCCGTGTCTCCTACCTGAAACAGAACACCAAAACAATCCCAGAACTATAAATACATACTGTATTAACAACTACAAAACAAATACACATACATGGCTCGGTGAGGATGACCTGTGGCCCCCCCAGACCCTTCACCATTCAGTCCGCCCCTTGAGGTAGCTCACTTCCCAGGCCACAGCTGGTCGCCTCAGTCACGATGCGCCTTCTCCTCCACACCTCCGAGTGCTCCAATCGTCTGGGGCCGTGCCCAACTGCCTTCTTCCGGGCACACCGTAACTCATTAGGATGGCGCCACGAGCAATCCGACAGTAGAAGATAGCCATCATGCCGCTCACCCGTCACCTGCAGCCGGCCATGGTACCGCTCCATCTTCCGCTTTTCTCTCACCCGGCTGGACCTCGCCTCCGCCCAAGCCCGAACTCAATCCGCAACTCCAAGTGGGGCCCTGCACGGTCTGCGGTGTCTCCGCCTGGCACTCGATCTCCCAGTGTCACTCGCTCCCGGCCTGACTGCTTGTAAATACGCTGTGGACCCTGCTGATGTGGCACTGTGTTGAAAGGCCCGCCACAGCCGTGCTCCAGAAACACTTGGGACTGTAGGAAACTCGAAATGAAGAGACTGAATGATTTTTCAGTATTGGTTTATTCCATCTCAAGCCTACAGCTCCTCTCTCAGTCAGGGAATGAAGAGGGTGAGCTGAGGTAAACCACATACCTTTATACTGTAACACCAGACACAAAACACATTCACATCAAACACAGAATTCCATTCATATCTAATCCTCCTATTGTCCTCTCGGCATCTCTGTCTGACCCTATAAGTCAGACCGTCTCTTCAGGTCCACTCTCAGATCTTCTCACTCCATCTCTAGTCCGCAGGGGGTCCAGACTCAATGTCCGTATGAGGCGTGATGTCAGTACACAGTGCGAGCTCCAAGTTCCCTCATGTTTGGATCTCTGCCAAGGAATATGTGAGCTACATAATGTTACGCCACATCACTCCCCCGGAAACGGCCAAGAACGGACATACACCAACCTTAAGTCAATAATGGACAGTCATACACATTACACCCTTAAATCATACACATTACACCCTTAAATCACCCCCCCCCCCATTTGTAGGAGCTACAGCACAATTTACACGGGTTGATCAAAATACACATCACTCTGCCTGTTGCTTAGGCTTCAACCTCCTCCCGTATCTGCTGAACGCAGGCTTCGCAGCCTGTGTTGTGCCGTCCTACTGTGCGCCTGTGGAATGAGGGGGAGAAGTGTTATTTGCCCCCTGCTGGGGAACTAGGGGCTGTCCCTTGGGAGGCCTGCCGCGCCGAGGCACCCCCGCCGGCCGCACAGGTTTGTCACGCAACACAAAAGCAGGCTTTAATCTGTCAACGCTGATTGTCTCTTTCCTGCCCCCCAAGTCCAGCACAAAATATTTCTCCCCGGTTTCCAGCACTCGGGACGGACCATCATAAGGTGGGCGGAGACTGTGACGCTGGGCGTCGTGCCTGACAAAAACAAACTCTGCGTTTTGCAAAGCCTTGGGAACAAAAACCCGCGGAAAAGTGTGATGAGCGGGGCCCAGGAGCATTTCTACCTCCGTGCCGCGTAGAGGTCCCCGCACCGGGGGGAGCTCGGGTGCTGCATGGGCTGGCAGGAATTCTCCTGGCAGCCTGAAAGGTTGAGTAAACACTAATTCAGCAGGTGAGGCATCTAAATCCTCCTTGGGTGCCGAATGCAACCCCAATAAAACCCATGGTAGTTTGTTTACCCAATCTGTATCCGTGAGCGACGCTCTGAGGGCTGCCTTCAACAATCTGTGAAAACGCTCGCATAAACCGTTGGCCTGTGGGTGATAAGCGGTGGTGCGATGAGCTGTTGCCCCTAAGCCGCTGGCCATGGCTGACCATAGCTCTGAAACGAACTGCGGACTTCTATCGGACATAATGTCCGACGGGACTCCGAACCGCGCTACCCAGGCTGTTAAAAAAACGCGAGTTACCTCTGCTGCTGTGGTAGACTGCAATGGGACCACTTCCGGCCAACGAGTGGTCCGGTCCACCATTGTCAGGAGATGTGTGAACCCCTGCGAGGGCGGCAGGGGTCCGACTAGATCAACGTGCACATGATCAAACCTCTTAGCCGGGATGTGGAAAGGTTCTAAAGGAGCTTTTGTGTGTCTGTGAACTTTGGCCCGCTGGCAGGACATGCAGGCTCTCGCCCACTCCTTCACGTGCTTGCACAGGCTTGGCCAAACAAACTTCTCTGCTACCATTTTCACCGAAGCGCGTACTCCCGGGTGTGCTAGGGAGTGCACCGCGTCAAAAACACGACGGTGCCACGCGGCCAGTACCACTGGGCGAGGTCGCCCGGTGGATACATCGCAAATAAGCGGGGGTGAACCGGTTTGCAAACTTACGTTCTCCAGCCTTAACCCTGTTGGTCCAGACAGGAGTGCGCGCACGTCTGTGTCCTCGCCCTGCTCTGCTGCCATGGCCGCGTAATCTATCCCTACGTGCACCAGAGCTGCGTGCGCGTCCGCGCTGTTACCGTGCTCCGCGTCTGCGGCGCTACAGCCCCCGTCCGCGCAGACAGGCGCTGTTACCGCTCGCGAGAGGCAGTCCACCACCACATTAAATTTACCGGCTACGTGCTGTATATCGGTGGTGAATTCTGAAATTGCGGCCAGCTGCCTCTGCTGTCGGCCTGACCATGGTTCAGAGACTTTGGACATTGCAAAGGTTAACGGTTTGTGGTCGACAAACGCGGTAAAACGTCGCCCTTCCAACCAGAACTGGAAATGGCGAATGGCCAGGTGGAGCGCTAGCAGTTCCCTGTCAAACGCGCTATATTTTCGCTCCGCATCGCGTAGGGACCTGCTAAAAAAAGCGAGTGGTTGCCAAGCCCCGGCGACTTGCTGTTCTACCACGGCTCCTATGGCCACATCTGACGCGTCTGTGGTTAGCCTATTCGGGCTGCTGGGTCTGGGTGAGCCAGCAGTGCTGCGTTCGCTAGTGCTTTCTTAACCTCAGTGAATGCGCGCTCCCGCTCCGGGGACCACTCAATCGCATTGGAGGGCTTTTGTTTTTTTAGCGCGACATACAACGGTTGCATGAGCTGCGCCGCGTGAGGTATGAAACGGTTGTAAAAGTTTACCATGCCTAAAAATTCCTGCAATGCTTTTACCGTTTGTGGCTGGGGAAACTCAGCCACCGCGCGTACTTTGGAGGGCAGCGGAACTGCACCCTCTGGGGAGACGCGGTGCCCCAAAAAATCGATCTGTGCTGCGCCGAAATGGCACTTGGCTGGGTTGATTATCAACCCGTGCGCTCCCAACCGCTGAAAAACAGTTCTGAGGTGACTCTCGTGTTCCTCCTCAGAGGCGCTGGCGACTAAAATATCATCTAAGTAGACAAAAACAAAAGGGAGGTCGTGCAAAACGGCATCCATCATGCGTTGGAAGGTTTGCGCAGCGCCTTTAAGGCCAAAAGGCATGCGTAAAAATTCAAAAAGCCCGAAAGGGGTTATTACCGTTGTCTTGGGAATGTCCTCTGATCGGACCGGGACCTGGTGATAACCGCGGACCAGGTCTATTTTAGAAAAAATTCGTGCCTTGGCCAAATGCACCGAAAAATCTTGGATATGCAGAATTGGGTAGCGGTCCTGCGCTGTGGCATTGTTTAACCTGCAATAATCGCTGCACGGTCTCCACCAGCCGTCCGCCTTAGGGACCACGTGGAGGGGGGAAGCCCAAGCGGACTTCGAGCGGCGAATTATGCCCAACCTTTTCCGGTTGGCGAACTCCTCACGCGCAATAGAGAGCTTAGCTGCATCCAGGCGCCGAGCCTTCGCAAAAACCGGTGGACCACTTGTGGTTATAAAGTGCTCCACCCCGTGCTTTGCCACCTTAGCTGAAAACGTGGGAACTGTGAGTGCTGGGAACTGGTTTAGGAGAGTGTGGAACTTACCTTCATCTGCTGCGGCGTTGGCCTGTACTGACGGCGGGGACACTCGCGCTGCACAGGGAATAGAACAAAAAGAGAGTGCATTAACCAAGCGTCTATTAGCCAGATCTACCAACAAGCCATGTGAGCACAAAAAGTCGGCGCCCAACATGTTAAAACTCACCGCCGCTACTATGAAGGTCCATTCATAGTTGCGGCCGTGCAAGGACAGGCGCAGAGTTCTTTCGCCAAACGTCTTGATCGATGAGCCGTTTGCGGCTGTTGCTCCATCTCCGCGGGGACCGGCCGCCCGGTCTGCGTAGGTCGCGGTGATGAAACTCCTCTGTGCTCCGGTGTCAACGAGGAATCGCCGTCCGGAGCTCGCGTCCGTCAGGTAGAGCAGCTTGTTCTGTTCGCCGAGGGTCGAAGCTGCCAGCGACCTCCGGCTCTTTGCGCTTCCCTGCTTCCTGAAGTTGCATGGCGGGACGCACCTGTGCGCCTTGTGCGCGAAACGTCGATGGTAGAAGCACATCTCGTTCTCTCCTCTGCTCCGGGATCGCGCTGCCGCTGTTGTCGCTGGGGTCGGCTCTGCTGCCACCGGTTCTCCGTCGCCCTGGGCTGCTGTGCCGAGGTCCGCTGCTGCCGCTGCCGTCTCCTGTTCGCCGCATGCGTCCAGGAGTCGCTCTGCTTCCAAAGCCAGCGCGCGGAAGTCCTACTGGTCCACACACCTCATGCTGGACAGGGAGCCTCTCATGTGCGCTGGAAGGGTCCTCAAAAAGATGTGTTTAAATAAAAACGCATCGTTGCCTGCCCCGATCATCTGCAGCATGTCCTCCATGAGGACGGTCGGCCTGCGTCCTCCTCTGTTGCGCAGGTCCAGGAGTGCTCTGGCCCTCACCTCGGCCGATGGCACAAAGCTCCGAATGAGGGTGGCTTTCAGGGCGTCGCATTTGCCAGCAGCGGGTGGCTGCTGCACCAGGCTCCGCTCACATCGGGCTGTGCGGCTGTCAAGTCTTGCGATGACATTGTGGAACTTAATGTCATCCTCTGATACCCCATTAAGCACAAACCGTGATTCCACGTGTTGGAACCATGAGTGCGGGTCCTCTTGCCAGAACTCGGGGAGTCTAATGGAGTTTAGCCTTTCCATATTTCTCACGTGTGGGTCACCAATGTAGGAAACTCGAAATGAAGAGACTGAATGATTTTTCAGTATTGGTTTATTCCATCTCAAGCCTACAGCTCCTCTCTCAGTCAGGGAATGAAGAGGGTTAGCTGAGGTAAACCACATACCTTTATACTGTAACTCCAGACACAAAACACATTCACATCAAACACAGAATTCCATTCATATCTAATCCTCCTATTGTCCTCTCGGCATCTCTGTCTGACCCTAGAAGTCAGACCGTCTCTTCAGGTCCACTCTCAGATCTTCTCACTCCGTCTCTAGTCCGCAGGGGGTCCAGACTCAATGTCCGTATGAGGCGTGATGTCAGTACACAGTGCGAGCTCCAAGTTCCCTCATGTTTGGATCTCTGCCAAGGAATATGTGAGCTACATAATGTTACGCCACAGGGACCATCTTCTGGGCATCGTTCACCGCCACAAGTTCTCCCCCGTGCTGCCTGGTACCCTTGTCCAGGGCGACTCTGACACTTGCACCTGGGCCTTCCCATGGCGACCCTGAGAACGACAAGGCCTGTCCACTCTCCACAGTGCCCAGCAATTGTTCATCCCACACAGCGTCATACCGAACTCTCGGAACCGGTCGGTCCCACAGTCCGCAGTCCAACCACTACTCCCCAGCGCCCCTCCTGATAGAAAACCCGAGGCCATAGAACAGGTTGTAGATCATGTTGTTCATGCCACAGGCTGTAACAACGAACTCCACATTGGCCATCTCCATCGACTTGTACAGAGCCGTCAGTCTAACAGTACCCGCCATGGCCAACCATCCTCCTCCATTGCAGCAAAGCAGAGCAGAGTCACCTCCAATTCTGTAGTAGGGAAAACATCACCTAACTGTATCCCAGTTCAGCAGAGAACTCTCCACCCCCGTGTTGATCAGCATCAGTACCAGCACTCCATCCAACACCACCGTGCAGTGTGTGCATCCACTGGTACTCAGGGACACAGTATGTATTACCATCGGGGCGGGAGGGGTTGAATTTCTGCGCAGGCTCTCTTGTTCCGCTAACTGGCATACTCTCGCATAGTGGTGAAGACGGCCACACTTGCCGCAACACATCCCTCTTGCTGCACAATCTCTTGCCTTGTAGCTGTGAATCGTGGACCCACAACCCATTCACCTGGGCTTTCCCAGGGCAGACCTCATCCATACAGCATTGGCACCCTAGGCATCGTCCTTGATGCTCCCATTGCTGTCTGGGTCCACTACCTGTGTAGCCATAGGGGATCGTACCTCTCGTGGTGACAGACGCTCGCTCCACTCCTGAGTCAGCTTAGCTGCTGCCTCCAGCTGAAGGACCAACTCGACAGCCCCAGATAGCGTCAATTCACCAGGAAATATGAGCAGCTTAGACCGGACCACAGCACAGTTGGTGTGTTCTGCCAACTAGTCGCGAACCATTTCTTCCCCCAACAGTCCAAACCGACACTCAGTAGCTAGCTGCCTCAAGTCTGATACAAACTGCTGGATGGGTTCGCCAACCTTTTGGCAGCGCTGTCCTAACTTAATCCTTCGGACGATGGCATTGTCCGGTGTCTTGAAATGGTGCGCCATCAGTTTGACCACTTCTTCATAGCTGTCCGCGTCACCAAGCGTGCCCAAAATCCTTTGTCCCTCCATTCCAGGTTGTGCACAAGCAACGCACGCGCCCTCAACTTCTCCATCCTTCCCAGGTCTAACGCCACAATATACGTTCTAAAGGCGACGTACCACCAAGGCCACGGTACAGGCTGCTCACCTGGGAGCTCCAAAAATGGCCGAGTTGGTGTCCCACATGCTGCCATGTCTTCGGTATTACTCACTTTTATTCTCGTCACCAAATGTTATGTCTGAACTCATAGCCAAGGAGGAGACCAGCAGGAGAGCTGAACACAAGTTTATTACACAGGGCGCTGTGCACCCAACTACACCCGCAGCTGCTGGCAGAGAAAAAGGTGGAAGAGACCGCGCCCCTGCCTACGGCCCTTCTTATACCCACGGGGTTGGTGGAACCAGAAGGCGGAGCTACCACCCCGTGCCACACAACCAAGAGCTCCATAAAATACAACACACGGACAATAAATAACTACATTACACCCTGCCCACATGGGGATTCAAACCTGGAACCTTCTGGCTGTGAGGCAACAATGCTAACCACTGTAACCACTGTACAAACAATCTGCTCCAATTTGCTCAAAACTATATAAATAAGCTCAGAAGGGTTTGGGATTCTGTTCTGTGGAACAGTGACACCAAACGAACCTTTTGGGCCTATGGATCAATGGTATGTGTGAAAAAGGAAGAATGAAGCATAGGCTGAAAAGAACACCCTGCCTACAGTGAAGCATGGTGCTGGCTCACTGATGCTCTGGGGCTGCTTTTCTTCATCTGGCACTGGAAACCTGCTGCATGTGGAGGGCAAGATGGATTCAATCAAGCATCAGGAAATCCTGGGAGAAAAGTCATGCTGTCTGTGAGGAAGCTGAACCTTGGGCATCATTGGACCTTCCAACAGCACAATGATTCCAAGCATACCTCAAAGTCCACCACAATTTGGTTTCAGAAAAAGTCCTGGAAAATACTAAAGTGGCCATCACAGTCTCCTGACTTAAATCCCACTGAAAATCTCTGAGATTTGAAAAAGGTGTTTACAGCACATAAAACCAAGGATAGTAGTGAATTGGAAGCCTTTGCCCCTGAGGAATGGACTAAGATTCCTCAGGAACACTGCCAGAAGCTGGTGTCTGGTGATGCAACACATTGGCAGCAGTTTTCTCCATCTAAAAACTCTGAAGCTCTGTTGAAATTCTATCTACATCATCTTTGTTTATACTGCTCTACCCAAGCAGCTCTCTGCTCTACCTACAGAGTGAAAAGAGGTTGACAGTCACATGCATATAACAAAGTATGATATAACAGGGGAGAGACACTCAGGAAAGATTGCTTTGGCTGGGTATCAAATCAGCAGTCACTGCAGTGGAGTAACATGCTCTTGCAGTATGTGTCATTAACCATCAGACCACTAGAAACTCAATGATGTCAGGCTCAGAAAATATTTTTGTTGTTCTAAACTTAATGTGCAAAATGACAAAAATATATTCTGACAGACTCCAGACTGATGAAAAACCTATATTTCCTGCAGGCACTACCTGGACACAGGAGATTGTTCCCCTGATCATGAGCGGAGGAGATCCGAAATCTGTTGAGACTGTACCCAATTGGGAACGTGTTCCCTGGTTGGAAGCGGATCTAACTCTCGCATTTAAGCTTGAAGAGAGACCATCTCCACGTATGCTTGCAACACACTTTCACTACCACATGATGCCAGCATCCTTCTTTGCAGTCAGACCAAAGGTAAATCTGCAGCATGCCAAACATCACTTTTTATGCTAATGATACACAGTTATTTATTTTTATTTTAACCTTTGTTTATATAGGGGAGTTTCTTTGAGAGGCAGCGTCTCTTTTTCAACGATGCCCTGTTCACATTCCCACATTTACACATTCACACCTGGAAGTGACCAGTATAACCACAGACTGACCTGTGGCCTCTGAGCACCTCCACTGGAGCAGTTGGGGATAAGAGCTTTGCTCAAGGACGCCACAGTGGGGATAATGTGGGTGAGGCAAACACTGCTCTGCTATCTGTCCCACCCAGATCTGATCCTGCCAGTCCAGGGATTGAACCAGTGATCTTCCCCTCACACTCCTAACCATTAGGTCACCACTACCCCACTACCTCAGCCAAATAACCTTTGAAAGATCTCTGATGGTGTAAAGGAAAGTTAGTGGGATAGTTAGAAAAGAGAGTTAAAGTTCTCCAACCACTGTCATTGCAGGTCATTTATGTCATGAGGAACCCTAAAGATGTGTTCACCTCTTACATTCACTTCCACAAGAGTGTCCCCGCCTTGGTGAGTCCAGGCCCTCAGAGCGAGTTCCTCCCCAAGTTCCTGCATGGAAAAGGTTCAGTTCCGATCATTAGAATAATGTAATTTAGTATTTCCATATCAGTTGCAATACTGGCAATAAAATGCTTTTGATTTTTTTTTTTCCAGTTTTGTATGGTTCCTGGTTTGATCATGTGAAGGGCTGGCTGAATGCTGAAGACAAGGAGAAGATCATGTACATCTCCTATGAAGAGATGTTTAGGGTGAGACTCTACTCTTTCTCCAAACAGTTTACAGAATATTTAATGAATCAGAAATATGAGCTGTGGACTGTTCCTCTGTTGGTCCAGGATCTGAAGGACTCTGTGGGCCGAATCGCTCAGTTCCTGGAGAAACCTCTGGATGGTGAGGTGGTAGAGAAGATAGCTGACCGATGTTTGTTCAACAACATGAAGAAGAACAACATGTCAAACTACTCTATGATGCCTTCAGAGAGGTTTGACCAGACAAAGTCTCAGTTTTTCAGGAAAGGTGTGTTACAGTCAGAATGAAGCAAACACTTTTGCACTTTTTTAATGATTCAGTTGAAATCTAATTCCTCTTTGTGTGTCTATGTTGTGTTTCAGGGATTTCTGGAGACTGGAAAAATCAGCTGACAGTAGCCGAAGCCGAGTACTTTGATGCTGTTTACCAAGAAAAAATGAAAGATGTCAAATACAAATTTCCTTGGAATTAAAGTTAACCCTATAATGAAAGCCTTACACATTATGATCCACTGTAACACACAAACATGCAGCTCTATGTGGTTCATGCATATATCTTCCGAGACGACTAATAAATTTGAAAAAGAGTTTCTATGTTGGTTTTGGATTTGATCTAAACTCTTTTGACCTGATTGTGTGCCATTTCACTTAACATATTTCAGATTTCCATGACATTAAATATTTTTCAATTTTTTGAATTAAAGATATTTTTAAAATCATTTCTACACAAAACTTTAGTGTACTCATTTCTTTTGTCTCACCATGACTGAGTGTTATGGAGAGAGGGTTTAACTGTGACTCAGGGAGGCTCTGAAGGTGAAGTGCTTGAGGCATTCTGTGGTGTGATGTGCCTAAATAATATAATTATGTATTTATATGATGATGGTGATGAATGTAAGAGCAAGGATTCAGTGTACCCCGTCAGATATGGGGTTACCGGGGCCCCACCCTGGAGCCAGACCTGGGGGAAGGACTCGATTTCTCGGGTTTCTGCCCATGGGACCCGGCCGGGCTCAGCCTGAAGGAGTTACATGGGTCCCCCCTCCAGTGGGCTCACCACCTGCAGGAGGGACCATGGGGGTCCAGTGCTGTGCAGATCAGGTGGCGGTTGAAGGCAGAGACCTTGGCAGTCTGATCCCAAGCTTCCAAAACTGGCTTTTGGGATGTGGAATGTCACCTTTCTGGTGGGGAAGGAGCCTGAGCTGGTGCACAAGGTTGAGAGAAACTGGTTAGATATAGTCGGCCTCACCTCAACACACAGCTCTGGTCCTAGAACCAGTCTCCTGGGGAGGGGTTGGAGCTTAGCCTACTCTGGAGTTACCCCGGGCGAGAGGCGGTCAGCAGGGGGTGGGTATTCTTGTATCCTCCACCTTGCTGCCTCTATATTGGAGTTTTCCCCAGTGGATGAAAGAGTTGTTTCCCTGCACCTTCGGGTTGGGAGACGGGTCCTGACTATCATTTGTGCCTATGCACCAAATGATGGTTCAGAGTAACCACCTTTTTTGGAGTCTCTGACTAGGGTGCTGGAGAGTTCTCCTCTTTGAGACTCCATTGTCTTACTTCGGGACTTCAATGTGCATGTGGGCAACGACAGTGAAACGTGGAGGGGGTGACTGGGAGGAACGGCCTGCCCGATCTGAACCCAAGTGGTGTTCAGTTACTGGACGTCTGTGCTAACCACAGTTTGTCCATAACGAACACCATGTTCAAACATAGGGGTGTCCATATGTGCACCTGGCACCAGGACAACCTAGGTCACAGGTCGATGTTTGATTTTGTTATTGTGTCATCAGGCTTGCGACCCTATGTCTTGGACACTCGGGTCAAGAGAGGTGCAGAGCTGTCAACTGATCATCACCTGGTGGTGAGTTGGATCCGATGGCAGGGGAGGATGCCATTCCGACCTGGTAGACCCAAACATATAGTGAGGGTGTTCTGGAAGCCCCTATCCGGGACGTCTTCAACTCCCACCTCTGGAAGAACTTCGACAACATTCAGAGGGAGTCTGGAGACATGAAGTCTGAATGGGCCATGCTCTCCACCTCCATTTTTGAAGCAGCTGCCAGAGCTGTGGCCGCAAGGTCGTCAGTGCATTTCGTGGTGGCAACCCCCGAACCAAGTGGTGGGCACCAGTGGCGAGAGGGGTCATCAAGCTGAAGGAGTCCTATTGAGCTTGGTTTGGCTTGTGGGACTCCTGAAGCAGCTGAGGTGTACCAGCAGGCCAAGTGGAGTGCAGCTCGGGAGGTTGCTGAAGCAAAAAGTCAGGTGTGGGAGGAGTTTGTTTAGGCCATGGAACAAGCCTTTTGGTCGGCCCCGAAGAGATTCTGGTAAACTGTCAGGTGGCTCAGGAGAGGGAAGCAGCTCCCTCTCCACATGGTGTATGGTGGAGATGGAGAGCTGTTGACTTTGACTGGGGATATCATCAGGCAGTAGAAGGAATACTTCGAGGATCTCCTCAATCCCACTGACACACCTCCCACAGAGGAAGCAGGGCTTGTGGACGAGGGGGATGACTCGCCCATCACAGGGGCTGAGGTCACTGAAGTGGTTAAAAAACACTTTGGTGGTTGGGCCCTGGGGTGGACAAGATTTGCCCTGAGTACCTCAAGGCCCTGGATGTTCTAGGGCTGCCATGGTTGATATGCCTCTGCAACTGGGTGCAGTTGCAGAGGCAACTGCAACTGCACCCAGTTGCCTCTGGGTCATACATATTCTGGGTGAGAATATGTATGGGTACATAATCATACCATGTAGGATAACTAAGTAGACGGTTGTGCTGTTTCATTCCATCTAGCTACAATGCTCCGCACTGTGTGTGTTTATATACCTTCGAGCCCCTCCCCCAGGCCTGGCTCCAGGGTGGGGCGCCGGTAACTCCATACCGGGCGGGGTACACTGAATCCTTGATATACAATTTATCATGAGAGTCTGTTGGATCGTTCTTAGTCTGGCCCTTCACCCAAGACCAGTTTGTCTTGGGAGACCCTATCAGAGGCAAATTGCCCCGGACAACATAGCTCCTGGGATCACTGGGGCACGCAAACCCCCCCACCACGATAAGGTGACGATCCATGAGGGGGACCTGACTGCTCAAAAAAAAAAAAAAAAAATCACATAAGTCCCTTTCAATCAAGGCTTGCCACTATTATCTGAATAGGGTTACACACATCAGATCTACATCTACTGTACATCAAAGCATCAAACTGTCAATCTTCACACTTCTTTGATGGATGTTTGAACTGGGCACATGCGCACGCAGCGACCAGCAGCAGAAAGTTGGCGTCTCTGTCCGAGTCTTTTATGTCATTTTTTAATGTTCTTAAATGTTTTTATGTTAATCCAGTGACCATTTTGTGAGTGAGAGTACTCATCCGATGCTTTTCTGACATGGATCTTTTTTATCTGGCCCTGTTGGGATTTTTAATGCACTTTCTGTCGGTGGCCGATGTCAGCAGAGCTGTCATCCCACAGAGGATACGTCATGTTTACACTCGTGACATGTTGTTGCAAATGAACACGCAAATGAACACCCGAATGATGGACACTACACTACGAGTGCCAGCATGTATCCAGAGGGACCATGGCTTCTCCACCAGCGGCGTGAGGAAGAGAAGGAAAAGGGGGAGACGAGGAGGCTTAAAACTGCGCCTAAGGAGACAGCGGCTCAGCAGGACTCCTCTGCCCTCCGTCATCATGGCCAACGTCCAGTCCGTCAGGAACAAGAGTGATGAGCTTCAGGGGAACATTCGTTTCCAAAAGGATTTTAAGGAATGCTGCGTCCTGGCGTTCACTGAAACGTGGCTTAGTGAGCAAGACCAGGACTCCGATCTGTTCCTGGATGGTTTTGGGACCCCGTACCGATTGGACCGCAATACTGAGGTGACAGGGAAAACACAAGGAGGGGGTGTGTGTGTCTATGTGAACAGACGATACTGTAGCTCTGTTACTGTCAGAGAACAGATATATGTGCCAGACATTGAACTCCGGTCTGTGTCTCTGCGCCTGTTTTATTTGCCCCGTGAGTTTCCTCAGATTTTTATAACAGTCGTATATATTCACCCCAAGGCAGATGCCGCCTCTGCCTCCCGCACTATATATGAGGTTATACAGAAACTGCAGACTATTTCACCAGAGGCTCCCAACTTTGTACTGGGTGATTTTAACCATGTGTCACTGGAAAAGACCCTAACCAATTTTTATCAATATGTCTCTTGTCCAACTAGACGTGGCAAGACACTTGACTGGTGTTATGGGTCTATTAAAGACGCTTTTAAAACACTCCCTCTCCCTCCCCTGGGCTCTGCAGATCACAACTGTGTGCATCTTCTCCCCAGTTATAAGACTGTTTTAAAGAGGGAGAAAGTCCAAACCAAGGAGGTGAAAGTGTGGACAGATAATGCTGTGTGTTCTCTGCAGGAGTGTTTTGACTGCACGGACTGGGGAATGTTTGAGGAATCATGACTTGGACGAACTGACGGAGGTCGTCTGCTCATATTCAGCATTCTGCAGGGATATGTTTATACCCAATAAGAGGGTCAGAATATACCCTAATAATAAACCTTGGGTTAACAAGTCTGTTAAGTCCTCCATAAAGAAAAAGAAACAAGCTTTTCAACAAGGGGGGGGGGGGCATTGGACTTACATATTGTCACCATGGGGTGAGACGCCGGCTCGGCGCTCAGCCCATGCTCCTTTTATCCCTGCCTCTCATTGGGCAGTGCCTCAGCTGGTTCCCAGCTGTCAGTGTCACGGGACGGCTGGGGCCAATTAATCCTCATCAGCTGGGGCGCTGTTAATGAGTATAAAGAGGAGCAGCTTCGATCATTCGGGGCTGCGACATAAGCACTGCTAGGCTGAAGCCCCTTCGTCTGGTGTCAGCCTCTACTCCCCTTGCAGCATTCCGGTGTTTGTATCCCGCTGTGAGGATGCACGTCTTGTTACCCCCATGTCCGGTACGAGCTACCTACCCCTGCGCTGTGCAGCCTGAGAATGTACGTCTGTATGAGTGTCTGTGCTCTCCTCATCCCTTATCCCTTACCCAGAATAAAACATCACGACTCACTGGCTTGTCCCTGGCTCTGATTGCCCGGCTCCCTAGAGCCGGATATGACAGTATGTCGCAGCCAGAAGAGTTGCCGGCGGCCGTGAGTCGCTGTGGAAATGTACCTTTCTGTCCGGGTGTCAGCGCTGCTAGCATGCCGTTTCCCAGGAGTCACTTCCGGCGCCAGGGCGACGGGCCGAGGTCCATCTCGGAGGCAGTCGACGGGACGTTCTTCACCCTGCACGACGCCTCCAACGCGAGACGCTGGCATCCGGGCCGTGCTGAGGAACTCCTGGACTGTCACCCTCACTCTCTGTACCATCTGGAGGACAGTGCCAGGATAGACGCTGCAGGTACACAGCGAGAGAAGCTCCACGGGGTGGATGGAAATCCCGGCAGGGAGTCGAAGTGGGCGACGTCTTTCCCCGCTTCGGAGTCCCGTTCCTGCCGCTATTCCAGTCCGGGAGTTCGCGCCAACCAGAGGACTTCCCCCGACCTGCGCCACGTCACTCGGGTTTCCCTTCAAGGAGCCGCAGCTGACAGCAGTTATGTCCGGGGTCGAGTGGCTGTCGCGAGCTCTACTGTGTTTCCTGTCACCACCTTCAGGCATGTGGCGGCGGCAGTGAGATTGATGGTGAGGACTTCAGGGCTACGAAGCCTTCCCGTGCTCGACGCCTTCCTCGTCTCGATCTCCGATCTGGAGCGGCGAATCCTGGGTTTCCCCCTCGCTTCGTCCCCTGGGAGTAGTCGTCATCACATCGCCGAGTCACCTCTGCACGAACCTCGTCCGGATCCAGTTCTGGGTCATCGTCAGGACCGTTCCTCCCACGCAGCTGTCATCCCTTCGCCTCGTCAGTGTGGAGATTCTACAGCCTCGTCCCCTGAGCCTCGTTCCCCCGCTGTCATTCCTGGACATTCGGGCTGGCTCACCCCGGCTGTTTCCCCCTCCTCCTCGACGCGCTTCCTGACTGTTGTGTGTGCCTGGAATCCCGGCCTGGTGAGCTCTCTGCTGGAGACAACGCGAGCGACCCTCAGACGAATTCCCGGGGGGTCCTCCGTTATCGCCGGGCGGGGAGAGGAAGAAGCAGATTCCACTACAGCAGGCGATACTCAACCTCCAGGGGGCAGGCAAGTCATTGTTTTTTCACACCTGCTTAATGATTTGCTCTGTCACATCCCTGGAGGAGAAGTTCAGGGTTCGCAGCTCCCTGAACTCTCCCCACCTGCTGTAACCTGTATTCCTAATCCCGCATCCTCTGTGTCTCTCTCCGCCGAGCGGTCCCCGGCTCCGGGTCAACGTGGTGGGATATGGAGAGGGCCTGTGGTTCCGCAGCTACATTGCGGACGGAGGAGGGGGACTGACTGCTGCGTGGAGTCTACGCCGACGACTGAGCGTCCCCGGGTCTCCACGGAGGAGCGGTTCGGTCCAGCGGGACGAGATTCTTCTGGCTTCACGCCGAGTGGATCGTCGGCGGGGTTACCTGAGCTGGAGGGATCTCAAGCTGCGCTGACCATCGTGCTGGCTGCGGGGCCCGACGCGGCTAGATGGGAGCCTGACAACGACCTCCTGACGACGGATCCTGGATCTTCGCAGTCCTGGACGGCGTCAGAACCCGAGATCAGGCGAGTGCTCTCCTTTCTTTTCTCTCTTTTTATCCCCGAGCACTTCAGCCTATCTCCAGAGGAGACGAGCAGGGTGCAGCCGCCCGCTGCGTCTGAGCTCGTCTCGCCGGGTTCTGGCGCTGCCGGTGATCCTGATCCCGGTTCTGTTTTCTCTTCTGAGCCTTCTTCCAGGGTCACCGGCGAGGAGTTGCTGTTCCTCGTGGTGCTGGAGGGTCCGGGTTCAACGTTGGAGGTCGGTTCTGGTGCAGTGTCCAACGTGGGTTCGCCTGAGGCCCGATCGGGGTCCGACGTGGGTGCTGCCCCAGTATTGTCCAGGTCCGGTGAGGAGGTGGCCGTTTCCTTGAGGCCCGCCGCCCTCGTCATCGGCTCTCCCCTGAGCCTCTTCCACCGGGATCCGCTCTGACCCTTCGTCCGTCTCAACGGTCCTGGTGGTTGAGTGATGCGGGTCGCCGACCCGACCCGCAAAACTTTCGGTTCGGCGATCTGGTTTCCCCCCACTGGTCTGTGTTTGCCTTTGGGCGGCCTGGTTCGGCAGCCGTTGGACTGGATTCCTGGGATCTGGGCCCAGAGTTCGCCGTCCGAACATTTCTCTTCCCCGGGTTGCCAACTGGACAATGGGCGGGGAGATTACCAGAACAATTCCGGCCGTTTTGGACTCTGCCTGCCGTCTCCTCGGGTGTCCTTTACTTTTATTATTATTGAGGTCACTCGGGTGTAGTTTCTTTGTCCATTAGGGGAATATATGTTTTTGTGCTGTGTGTTGTTTTTTTTATTAACCATACTCAGCATTTTTCTTATTGTTATCCTGTTATCCTGTCACCTTTTTTTCCTCTTGGTGACTCACCTTATGTATCGCGCTGTGTATTGCATTTTCTTATCTTTACTCAGCGTTTTCATTCATCCTTACCTTAGCCTTGGCCTCGTCGGTGCATCATGGAGTATGCGTGTGGTTTCCTGTTCAACCATACTCTGTGATCACCCCATTCTGTCTTATTATCCTCGTGGGGGGCCTTCCCTGGCCCCGGCTTTAACATTGACTGTGTTTATTGTTTGGAGTAATGTGTTTCATCCCCACTTAACCGTACTTCATTATTACCCATTTGTCCTTGTCACCTCTGTTTCTTTAGGTGATCTTTTATATATTCGGTGCTGTGTGTTTTGTTTTCTTTAGTATCCATGCACAGCGTTTTTCATCATTTTTTGTCCTGACCTTTGTCTTGTTGGTGCATTATGGAGTAGTGTGTTTTGTTCCCCTTAACTATACTCTGTGATTGCTTTATTCATTCCTGCCACCTTTTTGGTGGGTTTTTGGTTTTCTTTTTTTTGCCCTGATCTATACGTTATTTGTATGCTGTCTGTAGTCGTATTTGGTATTTTCCCTACCTGTGTCCTAACTCAGTTTTCTCCCTAACTGTGCTCTGGGTTAATCCTTTTCCCTGTGTTGTAGGGTATTGTATTTGGGTTTTTTTTTTTCTCTGCCCTGCTGCCCTACATTGGTCTATTGTTTGTTTTTTTTGTCCTTCCCTTTGCATCTTCCCCTCCGGTCCTGCCTCCCTTCCGCCCACCCTAGGTGGGGAGGGGGGGGGGGCTGGGATGTTCCTGGTCGTTCAGGAGCCCGACCGTGAGGGGGAGGCTCTGTCACCATGGGGTGAGACGCCGGCTCGGCGCTCAGCCCATGCTCCTTTTATCCCTGTCTCTCATTGGGCAGTGCCTCAGCTGGTTCCCAGCTGTCAGTGTCACGGGACGGCTGGGGCCAATTAATCCTCATCAGCTGGGGCGCTGTTAATGAGTATAAAGAGGAGCAGCTTCGATCATTCGGGGCTGCGACATAAGCACTGCTAGGCTGAAGCCCCTTCGTCTGGTGTCAGCCTCAACTCCCCTTGCAGCATTCCGGTGTTTGTATCCCGCTGTGAGTATGCACGTCTTGTTACCCCCATGTCCGGTATGAGCTACCTACCCCTGCGCTGTGCAGCCTAAGAATGTACGTCTGTATGACTGTCTGTGCTCTCCTCATCCCTTATCCCTTACCCAGAATAAAACATCTCGACTCACTGGCTTGTCCCTGGCTCTGATTGCCCGGCTCCCTAGAGCCGGATATGACACATATAGCCACTAAAGAGCTGAAAATAGAGATTTTAAGGGCAAAACAGAGCTATAAAACCTTACTGGAGAACAAAATGGCTTCCAATAACTTTGGTTCAGCCTGGTTCAGTATGAAAATGATCACTGGTCTCCAGAACACTAGAACCAGTAGCTCTAGCGTCACTTTAAATGGTTTTAGCTCAGATATTGAATTTGCTAATGCTCTTAATGGTTTTTATAATCGTTTTACCACGTTTGATTTAAGCAGAGAAATACAGGCGCTAAGCCTTGAATTGTGTGACAGCAGGCATTTCTCTGAGACACAGGAGGACGTTGAAAGATCCTTTCGTTCCACAAAAGTCAACAAAAGTCCAGGACCTGATGTGGCGGATGATAAAATAGGCAGCGAACTGAGGATTTTAAGTAGGTTTATTAAATCACACCGCCATCACGGAGCTCTCCCCGGCGCCGTGCATGCGCGCCAGAGCGAGCCCGGAGGCTCTGCATCAGATAGGCAATGCGTGCAGTAGAAGAGAGTGAGAGGATGAGTTACAGAGCAATGCAGTTTATATACCCAACTACAGACAATACATGAAAGGCATTCACAGCAGTAGGTATGGGCATTTGCATTTGAGAGACACACATAACAATAAGGAGATTACTGGCCGGAATTCGCCTCTGCTCCGGAGCTGCAGGACAAAAGAGGTTACAAGGCACATCTACATATTATCAGCCTATAGACACAGTAAGGGCAGGAAGCATGAACACAATGCATGAATGGCACATTAACATTACAGTACTGAGCAGGAAAAAGCTAGACGAAGCTGGGCTGCCTGTTGACATTAATACACACATTTCACTGTTATGTTAATTGCTCTAGTCGAGCGCTGTGCTTGTCCCAGTCTGTTGTGGGGGTTATCCCACACCTGACAACATTTGTGGTCGGTTAAGCAAAACCTGTGCAAAAGAACTGAGTCCAGTCTTTCATAAGATATTCATCAGATCCTTGGAAACACAGCATGTCCCCAGGATTTGGAAGGATGCTGTCGTGGTCCTGGTTCCTAAATCTAGTCGACCCACAACATTAAATGATTTTAGACCAGTGGCTCTGACTTCTATAATTATGAAAATCTTGGAAAAACTGGTTCATTCAGAAATTCTTAAAAACACAGAATGTACTTGATCCTTTGCAGTTTGCCTATAGGCCTGAGAGGGGAGTAGAGGACGCGACTCTTACTCTCCTTAACCTGCTTTTTAAACATCTGGAGGGTAGTGGGGCTCATGCACGGCTTTTATTAATTGACTTTTCATCTGCTTTTAATACAATTCAGCCACACATTTTAACTTGGAGACTTTTAGAGCATTTTAATTTAAGTAATAATCTTGTGGGCTGGATTTTAAACTTTTTAACAGACAGGACACAGAGGGTTAAAGTTAATGGCTTTTTATCAGAGAAGGTGTGTTCCTCCACTGGGTCACCACAAGGGTGTGTGCTTTCACCCTTGTTATTTATTCTGTACATTAATATGTGTCAGAGTGCTTTTAAAAATAGACTTATTTTAAAATATGCAGATGACTCTGTGATCGTGAGCCTGCTCCAAGGGACTGAAAACAGTCATGGCCCGGTCACAGAGGACTTTGTCCAATGGTGTGAGGACTCGCACCTACAACTGAATATAGGCAAGACTAAAGACATGGTCATTGATTTTAGGCGAAATGCCAACACACCTGAACCGACTAAGATTAAGGGACAAATAGTGGAACAAGTCACATTTTATAAATATCTGGGTACAATTATTGATAATACTTTGAATTTTAAATTGAATTGTGAGGCAATAAACAGGAAGGGACACCAGTGCCTGTTTTGTTTGAGGAGGTTGTCCCATTTCCATGTAGATAGGACCATCATGACACTTTTTTATCGTGCTTTTATTGAATCAGTTTTATCTTTCTCGTTAGTGTCATGGTTTAGAAACCTGCCCATCAAAGACAGAAACTCACTGGCCCAGATCATTAAATGGTCCAGTCGTCTTATTGGGGGGGGAGTCACAGCTGAGTCTGGAGGCCCTGTACACCAGGCAGGTACAGCGGCTGGTCACCTCTATTACAGCTGATGACTCCCATCCCTTGGCCAGTGAGTTTCAGCTTTTACCCTCCGGACGGAGGTTCAAAGTTCCCAGATGCAGAACCACACGGTACAGGAACAGTTTTGTTCCTGCTGCTATCGTTCTTTTAAACAGGCCTTAATGCATTTTATTTAAACTCTTGGGTCTGGCCTTTTTACGTGGTTTTATCTTATCTACTATTTTACTGGTCCCTGGTGTGGTATAATGCTTTTATCTGGTTTACTACGGGTTCTTTTATTTATTTTAGCTGGGTTTTTTATCTATCTATTTTTAGTCTTTTTAACCATGTTCAGTAAGTTTCTGGAGTACATGTCCATGTCTTTAGTCTGTGCTGTTTTTAAATTGTCTGGTGTATGTGTCCTGTGTTTTTAATGTTTTGATGTTCAAAGTTGTGTGTTTGAGATGCCCTCTCCAGACTGTAAAAAGAATCCACCTACGGGTATTAATAAAGTCACCTTGAACCTTGAACCTTGGTGCACATGGTAAGAAAAAGAGAGAAAAGCAAGAGAAAAGTAGCACTGAAATAAAATGAATAAGCGGATATCAGGGATCTTCTACACATAAGGAGATAGATCAGATAGTTATTGAATGTTTAAAGATAATTAGACAGAAGAAAAGGAAAAAAATAGCCCAGTCCCCTTTTCACCCCATCAGGAACAAAACCTGTCTAACTTCCGTGACGGTACCAGAGCGTGTGGCTCCACTGGCATAGCTGAGGTGCATCTTGCTAGATGACTCTTCTAAATGACTCTGCAGGCAACGTGGGTCATTGACCACCTCACCTCAGTTCAGCGGACATTTGAATAGGAAATGGATAAACGGGCAGAGAGTGGAAATGAATCAGAAGGCTATCTGCCATTATTCTGACAGATTATATTCATTTCAAAGCTTCAATAGACAACTGTATGTGCCACAAATTTCACAGCGGCTGAGAGTGACAGCCTCAGCCTGTTATGTCCACGAACCTGGGAATGATGATGGATGAGAGTGCTATGCTGGAACTCGAACTGTATTACATGTACTGACAATAACACTACAAACAGATGAGCACCCAGCTCCCTGATGTGCTACTGAGGATGAGTCGCCAAAGAAGAGGCCATAAGATTGCCAACTCTCCCTTTTATACAGTGGTGTGAAAAAGTGTTTGCCCTCATCCTGAGTTCTCATTTTTTTGTATGTTTATCAGACTTAAATGTTTCAGATCATCATCCATCCATCCATCTTCTACCGCTTTTCCGGATGTCCGGGTCACGGAGGCAGCAGTTCAAGCAGAGAAGCCCAGACTTCCCTCTCCCCAGCCACCTGCTCCAGCTCTTCAGAGAGGATACCAAGGCATTCCCAGACCAGCTGGGAGACGTAGTCTCTCCAGCTCTGGGTCTGCCCCTTGGTCTCCTCCCAGTGGGACGTTCCCGAAACACCTCAAGTGGGAAGTGTCCAGGAGGCATCCTGATCAGATGCCCATACCACCTCAAAAGGCTTCTTTCAATGTGCAGGAGCACCTCTGAGCCTCTCCCAGATGACAACTGAGTGAGGACTTGCATGTCAAGGCATGGGATAGAATCTACAATTGTAGTGATGCTGATGCTGCGTTTGATGCCTTGACCAAGGAAATAACAGAATCCATCCACAGTACAATTCCTGTCAAGACTGTCACATGTGGTGGGACTATTCAACATCCATGGCTTTCTAAGGGCATACCAAAATCTATTAAGTACAAAAATAAATTGTATAAACGCTACATAAAAAATCCAAATTTTAACGATAAAAATGTATATACTAATTATAGAAATAAATTAACACATATTATTATAAAGAGTAAGAGTAATTAGTATGTAGGGATGTAACAATATCAAAATCTCACGGTACGAGACGATTTCAATATTGATCTCACGGTACGATATTTGTTGTGATATTGTGGAGAGGCTCACAGTATTGTAAAATAGCTCATAATATTGTGTTTGTGATGATAATAACCAAAAACTGCCATTAAATCTGTTTTTGCCAGTCACCAGGCTATTTATTTTTATATTTATGGATCATGAGAACATAAAATGCTGATCACTTAGTGCTTTTAAAGTGCAAGTCCAAGTCAGGAACATCAATATACCATTTGATAATATTTGGTCACATAACTGATTCTTCTTATGTGCAAGGATCATACTAAGCAGCAACTAGAACAACTGTAAACAACAATAGGGAATTCCCTTTAAGAGCAAACAAAGATCAAGTTAAGCCAAGTTCAATGTGTAAAGTAAAATGAATCATAAATGTGCTAGGCAAATAAAAACAGCCTGTTGAAACAATTAAGTCAGGCAAAAAGCCTACTGGAAAACACTGACCTATCCTTTAGCTTATGTTCAAGTTTTTCTTCAGAAAGATCAAAAGATCTACATTGCGAAGAAGAGACCTCTGGGTATTTACAATATCCCCTGCTGTAGAAAATACTCTCTCACTGGGCACTGAGGTAGCGGGTATACATAGGTAGGTCTTTGCTAATGAGGACAGAATAGAATATTTCCCTGCATTGTCTCTCCACCACTTCAGAGGACAATCAGACAGAGAAACCAATGATTCTTTACAGTAAGAGTCCATTTCTGCCTGAATTCCACCTGTGACTTGTTTACTGCTAAAGGAAGAACCAAGGAGGTCCTCAAGGGCATGCTTCTTCAGAGGAGGCACGAAGCTCTCGCTGCTGTTGTCCAGATCTGCTGGATGTGGGCGATGTGGCAGCACATCTTGGTTCTGGTTCTTAAATGATAAAGAGACAATGTATTAGCATTTTGTTACATGTTATTACATTTTTCTATAGCACAGCATTAAAAAATATTTACCTGTTGTTGCATCTGTGATGCTTTCAACTTTATTTTTTCAAAAACGTCTTCCCTCTCTCTGCTGCCTAGATGTTGCAAGGTCCGAAAGCATGCATCCAAGGCACTGCTCTCCTGCAAGAACTTTTCATCCTCTCCTTGGTATCTGTCAGAGAGATCCTTCAGGATGACTGCCTTCACCTGAGCAATGGCATTTGAGTCGTGGTCATCTGTGGCCATGCTGTCTTGAATCATTTGTTTTAGTGGCGAAATGAGAGAGATTGTTGGTTGCGACTCATCACAGAGCACAGCTGTAGCTTTTTTTTATTGGTGAAAGCAGCTTCACAAGGTCCTCAGCATTTGCAATGTCAGATGTGTCCAAAGTGTCTATTTCCCGTGACTTTTGTCTCAGTTCATCACTCAGAAGGGCTGCAGCAACAGCTTGTTGTTGTTCTAGGTAACGCTCCACCATGTCCAGGGAGCTGTTCCATCTTGTCACTACATCAATAATCAATTTGTGCACAGGGAGACTGAGTAGTTTTTGTTTCGTGGTCAGCATGGCTGTGGCTGTAGAACTGCGATGAAAAAAACTTGCCACACGTCTGATTCTACTGAGGAAGTGGCTCACTGCGTTGACCTTTAAACCTGCTTGTGAGGCCAGGTTTAGCGTGTGTGCGAAGCATTTTATGTGAGGAGACAGTTCAGCTTCATTTACAGCTACTCGCATGTTGCTTGCGTTGTCAGTAACAACAGCGATCCTTGTGCCAATCTTGTCCAACCCCCACTCTGTGACTGCAGATTTGAGCACTTCGGCTATGTTTGCGCCAGTGTGTGATTCGCACAGCGGTCTTGTTTGTAAAGTGTAACTCTTCATCTCCCATTCACTGGTCAAACCATGTGCTGTAATAGTAATGTAACTCTGAGTCGCTTGTGAAGTCTACCCATCAGTGGTAACAGCGATGCACTCTGACTGCTTGAGGTTCAGCATAACTTCTTCTTTTGTCTCACGGTACTGAGCAGGGAACATAGTTTGACTGAAATGAGCCCGCGATGGCATCTTATACTTTGGCTCAAGCTTAGCCACTAACTTTTTGAATCCTTTGCCGTCGACTGCAGAAAAGGGACGTAAATCACACGCTATGTATTCCGCGATGTACCTCGTGATTTCTTGAGCCCTTGCGCTGTTGTGTGGCATAGTTGTTAAAAATGCCTCCTTTAAGATTTTTTGACAGGACGGGACTTTCTTTGGGAGAGAATCCGTAAACTTTTCAGGGTGATGGGTCGTCAGATGACTCCGCATGTTGCTCGTGTTGCCCGTGTTGTATCGCACTGTAGTGTGGCAGTGCTTGCACATGGTCTATTGTCTGTCCGCCACCCTCTCTCCTTTAGTGTTTTTAGACACGGCAAAACCAAAATGCCTCCACACATCTGATTTAAAAGTTGCTGGGGCTTGCACAATCTCAACTTCAGGGTTTTTTTCTTCAGTATTTACATGAGCCGAACTTTGTCCGCCGCTGTCTGCCGCCATGTTTGTTGTGTGGACAGCGTGCAGCATGCACTCCTATTGGCTCAACAACAGTTCTTGTGACGACGCAGCACAAAGGATCATGGTCTGTGTAGTTTACAATGCCTTGTTGCGCGGGAGCCTACTTATTTCTTGTTGTTTTTTGACAGATACCCGCCCTCTTAATATCGTAACACGACCACGACGGTATCGAGACACTTTTACTACCGCGATATCGCGATAATGTCAATATCGTTACATCCCTATTAGTATGCAGAACTTATAAATGCATACCAGGGTGATTCCAGGAAATCCTGAAGAATACTAAATAAGGTTCTAAATAGGGACCAAAAAGCCCCCACACTTCCGAACAATAACACGGTCAGTAATCTCACCAGTAATGCCACTATCACTGACAAATTTAATAATTATTTTGTCTCTATTGGAGAAAATGTATCTAATAAAATTAACCAACCCTCTTTCAAACACTATCTACCAGGAAACTACCGGAATTCTTTCTTCCTGAAGCCAGCTGATTGTGAGGAAGTCTGGAAAATCATCAAGGACATGAAGAACTCAAACTCTGCTGGAGATGATGAAATTTCCAGCAACATTTTGAAAAGTATCATTAATTTAATACTGGAACCTCTTACCTACTGCATTGATCTGTCTCTAATCTCCGGAGTAGTGCCACAAATAGCAAAAATTGCACAAATTATACCAATTTATAAATCAGGTGATGAGAATGATTTGACTAATTATTGTCCACTATCCATTCTGCCTACTCTTTCAAAGGTTTTGGAAAGAGTAGTTTATAACAGACTTACCAGTTACCTTGATAAGTTAAACATTATTATCCCATCTCAGTATGGCTTCAGAAAGAAACACACTACCTATATGGCAATACTTGACACAACTGAAAAAAATCAGTGATGCAATTGAAAGAGGCAACTATGGTATCGGCATATTTTTAGACCTGTCTAAAGCATTTGATACCATTAACCATGACATCCCAGTTAATAAATTACAACATTACGGTATCAGAGGCCTTGCATTAGATTGGTTTATTAATTATCTGTCTGGAAGACTTCAGTACATTTATATAAATAACCACAAGTCATCATATAAATCCATCGATAATGGGGTTCCCCAGAGTTCCATTTTAGGACCAGTTCTATTCATTCTGTATATAAATGACACTGCTAACTCCTCGTCTCTACTACATAAAGTACTATTTGCTGATGACACTAATTTATTTTTTGCTCACCAGAATCCAAATGAACTTGAACAGATAAGAAATAGTGAACTTATGAAAATAGACACCTGGCTTCAGTGTAACAAACTTTCACTTAATATCAGTAAAACTAATTATATTGTATTCCGTTTCAATAAAAAGCCAGACACCAATGAACTTTGCCCCAAAATTAATGGACAGAATATTACAAGAGTTAGCGCTATAAAATTCTTGGGGGTCCTCATTGATGAATTTCTCAATTTCAAATGTTACATTGAAGATCTAATCAAGAAACTGGCCAAATACACTGCTCTGTTTTTTAAAGTGAGACATTTTCTACCACTTTCAGCACTTCTCACTCTATATAAAACTTTATTTGAGCCTCACTTACATTACTGCAATATCATATGGTGTAACACATTTCCAACTCACCTAAAAAAGCTAGAAATTCTCCAAAAGAAAATCATACGTGCCTTATCATGGTCTGAATATAATTCTCCTACTAGTCATCTTTTCCATCGTTATAATCTTCTAAGACTTGCTGAGCATAATTACTTCCAGAATGCCTGTATAATGTATCAGGTTGTCCACAAACTCAACTATAAATTATATGAACTCATTCCAACCTTCCTTCCCATGCACACTTATACCACTAGAATCCATCCATCCATCTTCTTCCGCTCAATCCTTTTTGGGTCGCGTTGGGGCTGGAGCCTATCCCAGCATCTTTGGACCAGAGACAGGGTACACCCTGGACAGTTCGCCAGTCCATCGCAGGGCCAACACAGACAGACAGACAACCATTCACTCTCACAGTCACACCTAAGGACAATTTAGAATCCCCAGTTTGATGCCAATTAACCTAACTTGCATGTTTTTGGCATGTGGGAGGAAACCGGAGAAATCCTGGAGTAAACCCATGCAGACACGGGGAGAACATGCAAACTCCTTTTTTTTTTTTATATACCACTAGTAATGGTCAACAATGACAGCCCTACAACATCCAGGGCCTTGAGGTACTCAGGGCGAATCTCGTCCATCCCCGGGGCCCGCCCACCAAGGAAATTTTTAACCACCTTCGCGACCTCAGCCCCTGTGATAGGCGAGTTGTCCCCCTCTTCCACAAGCCCTGCTTCCTCTGTGGAAGGCGTATCAGTGAGATTAAGGAGATCCTTAAAGTATTCCTTTCACTGCCTGACAATATCCCCAGTTGAAGTCAGCAGCGCCCCACCCGCACCATTCAGCAACCACCCGAGCTGCACTCCACACTTGGCCTGCCGGTACACCTCAGCTACTTCAGGAGTCCCACAAGCCAACCAAACTTGATAGGACTCCTTCTTCAGCTTAATGGCCACCCTCACCACTGGTGTCCACCACTTGGTTTGGGCGTTGCCACTACGAAATGCCCCGACGACCTTGTGGCCGCAGCTCTGGGCCGCCGCTTCAACAGTGGAGGTGGATAACATGGCCCATTCAGACTCCATGTCTCCAGACTCTCTCAGAATGTGGCTGAAATTCTTCCAGAGGTGGGAGTTGAAGACCTCCCGGACAGGGGCCCCAGCCAGACGTCCCCAGCACACCCTTACTATACGTTTGGGTCTGCCAGGTCTGAATGGCATCCTCCCCTGCCATCGGATCCAGCTCACCACCAGGTGGTGATCAGTTGACAGCTCTGCACCTGTCTTTACCCGAGTGTCCAAGACATACGGCCACAGGTCTGATGACACGATAACAAAATCAATTATCGACCTGCGACCTAGTGTGTCCTGGTGCCAGGTGCACATATAGACACCCTTATGTTTGAACATGGTGTTCGTTGTGGACAAACTGTGGTTAGCACAGAAGTCCAATAACTGAACACCACTCAGGTTCCGATCAGGCAGGCCATTCCTCCCAATTACCCCCTTCCAGGATTCACTGTCATTGCCCACGTGCGTATTGAAGTCCCCCAGTAGGACAATGGAGTCTCCAAGAGTCACCATCCAGCACCCCAGTAAGAGACTCCAAAAAGGGTGGGTACTCTGAACCATCATTTGGTGCATAGGCACAAATGATGGTCAGGACCCATTTTCAAACCCGAAGGCACAGTGAAACAACCCTTTAGTCTACCGGGGAAAACTCCAATATAGAGGCAGCAAGGTGGGCGGGATACAAGAATACTCCACCCCCCCACTCGTCACCTTTCACGCAGGGCAACTCCAGAGAAGGCCAAGCTCCAGCCTCTCTCCAGGAGACTGGTTCTGGAACCAGAGCTGTGTTTTGAGGTGATTCCGACTATAGCTAACCGGTATCTCTCAAACTCGTGCACCAGCTCAGGCTCCTTCCCCACCAGAGAAGTGACATTCCACATCCCAAAAGCCAGTTTAAGAAGCCTGGGATCAGACCGCCAAGGTCTCCGCCTTTGACCGCCACCTGATCCACACAGCACTGGACCCCCATGGTCCCTCCTTTATGTGGTGAGCCCATTGGAGGGCGGACCCATGTAACTCCTGAGCTCGGCCGGGTCCCATGGGAGGAAACCCGGCCACCAGACGCTAGTCATTGAGCCCCTCCCCCAGGCCTGGCTACAGGGTGGGGCCCCGGTAACCCCATACCGGGCGGGGTACTCTGAATCCTTGTTCTGGTATTTATCATGAAAGTCTGTTGGATCATTCTTAGTCTGGCCCTTCACCCAGGACCAGTTTGTCACTGGTGATCCTACCAATTCAATTCAATTCAACTTTATTTATATAGCGCCATTTCACAACAACAGTCATCTCATAGCACTATCAACTGTAGGGGGGACCCCCACAGTTGCAGAAAGACCCCAGCAATCAGGCGATCCCCTGTGAGCAAGCACTTGGTGACGGTGGAGAGGAAAAACTCCCTTTTAACAGGAAGAAACCTCCAGCAGAACCAGGCTCAGGGAGGGGCAGTCATCTGCTGCGACTGGCTGGGGGGTGAGGGGATAGAGAAGAAGAAAAGAACAGACATGTAGAGAGCAAACAGCACGATGGGGACTCAATCTATGGGAGAGAACAAACAAATGTTAATGACCAGCAAAAAAAAAAAAATATTTCATAGAGAGTGAGGAAAGGAGTGAGGCCCAGTGCATTACTGGAGGTCCCCCGGCTGACTAAACCTATTAGCAGCATAACTAAGGGAGGGTTCAGAAACACATGATCCCTCCCTAATTGTAGGCTATATCAAAAAGGTAGGTTTTAGCCCTATTCTTAAAAACAGAGATCGAGTCTGACTCCCAAATCCAGATTGGCAGCTGATTCCACAGGAGAGGAGCTTGATAACTGAAGGCTCTGCCTCCCATTGTACTTTTGGAGATTCTAGGTATTACAAGTAATCCTGCATTTTGGGAGCGTAGTGCTCTGTTAGGATGATACGGTAGTATCAGATCTTTTAAATAAAAAGGAGCCTGATTGTTTAGAGCTTTGTAAGTAAGAAGAAGGATTTTAAACTTAATTCTAAACTCTATGGGAAGCCAATGAAGGGAGGCCAGAACCGGAGAGACACGATCTCTCTTTCTAGTACCTGTTAAAACTCTTGCTGCAGCATTTTGGATCAGCTGAAGACTTTTAAAGATGTTTTAGGACAGCCTGATAATAAAGAATTACAATAATCTAATCTTGAGCTAACAAAAGCGTGGATCAGCTTCTCAGCATCACTCTGAGACAAGATGCTCCTAATCTTGGCAATATTACGCAAATGATAGAAGGCAGTCTTAGAAACAAATTTAATATGTGAATTGAAGGACAAATCCTGATCAAAAATAACTCCAAGGTTCCTCACAGAGCTATTAAGAGAAAGAGTAACTGCATCCAAACTGAAAGTTTGATTTGGAAAGGAATTTCTAAGGTTTTTTGGACCAACAAGAATGACTTCAGTCTTATCTGAATTTAATAGCAGGAAATTACAAGTCATCCAAGCTTTGATTTCCTTAAGACAGGCTTCTAACTTGGCTAATTGATTAGTATCATCTGGCTTCATTGACAGGTATAATTGTGTGTCATCTGCATAACAATGAAAATGTATACAGTGCTTTCTAATAATGTTGCCTAACGGAAGCATATATAAACTAAAAAGAGTAGGGCCTAGCACAGATCCCTGTGGAACTCCATGACTAAGCTTTGAGCTGAAAGAAAACTCATCATTTACATGAACAAACTGGAACCTATCAGATAAATAAGATCTAAACCACTGCAACGAAGTTCCATTAAGTCCAACATAGTGTTCTAATCTATCAAGTAGAATATTATGATCAATAGTATCAAAAGCTGCACTAAGATCTAAAAGGACAAGTACAGAAACTAGTCCATTATCAGATGCAATGAGGAGGTCGTTAGTGACCTTCGCTAAGGCTGTTTCAGTACTATGATGGATTCTAAACCCAGATTGAAACTCTTCAAGTAAACCATTTCCCTGCAGGTGGTCAAATAATTGCGTAGCAACAACTCTTTCTAAGATTTTTGAAATGAAAGGGAGATTAGAGATTGGTCTATAGTTAGCTAAAGCTCCTGGATCTAACGTTGGCTTTTTGAGTAAGGGTTTAATTACAGCCGTTTTAAAAGCCTGCGGTACATGGCCTAAAGTCAATGAAGAATTGATTATATGAAGAATAAAGCTACCAATAAGTGGGAAGACTTCTTTAAATAACCTGGTAGGGATAGGGTCTAAAAGACAAGTTGAAGGTTTGGATGAGGAAACTATTTTGTCTAACTCACAAAGGTCGATTGGAGTAAACTCTTCAAGACAGACATCAATAGAAGGAGTTGTAGTAGTTACAGTATTTAAGTTAACTGTGGGAAGAATCTGATTGATTTTATCTCTGATGGATGAAATTTTATTATTGAAAAAGTTCATAAAGTCCTGACTAGTAAGCTCTAAGGGGATGCTAGGATTGACAGAGTCCTGACTCTTTGTCAACCTGGCTACAGTACTGAAAAGAAACCTGGGATTATTCTTGTTCTCTTCTATTAATGCAGAGTAATAACTCGTTCTAGCTTTTCTAAGAGATTTTTTATAAATTAAAAGATGATTTCTCCAAGCTAAATAGATTTCATCTAAATTAGTAGAGCGCCATTTTCTTTCTAATTGACGAGTCTTCTGTTTTAAGCTACGAGTTTCTGTGTTGAACCAAGGAGTTAAAAATCTCTGATTAGACTTTTTCTTTTTTAAGGGGGCCACCAAGTCTAGAGCCTGATGCAGAGAAGCTGAAACACTATCCACCATGTTATCAATTACAGAAGGAGCAAGCTGTCTATAGCTTATTTCCGTTGTGTTGACACATGGCATAGAGGAAACAATCTGCATAAATTTGGAAACAGCATCATCTGAGAGGCATCTACTGTGATAATATTTTTCTTTAGGAGCCAAATAGTCAGAAATAGTAAAATCAAAGGTTAACAGACAATGGTCTGACAGTACAGGGTTATGAGGAGAGACTACAAGATTTTCTATTTCTATGCCATATGTCAGAACAAGGTCCAATGTATGGTGGAGGTAATGAGTAGCATTTCCTACTTTCTGAGAAAACCCAATCGAGTCTAATATTGAATTAAAAGCCACATTAAGGCAGTCACTATCTACATCCACATGTATATTAAGGTCCCCTACTATAATTATTCTATCAGATTTCAGCACTAAATCAGCTAAGAAATCAGCAAATTCGGATAAAAATTCTGAATAGGTTGATGGGGGACGATAAACTATGGCAAATAAAATTGGGTTTAACCTGAAATTGCTAAAGTGCCCAACACTGAGGACCAGGCCCTCAAAGGAATTATAACATGTTTTTTGCTTTACATTAACTAGTAATTTGGAATGGTAAATTGTTGCTACTCCTCCTCCACGACCAGAACTTCTGGGATTTTGACAGTTTAAATAACCAGAGGGAGTTGATTCATTTAAACCAACATAATCCTCTTGTCCTAACCAAGTCTCTGTAAGGGAAATTAAATCAATCTGATGATCAATTAACAGATCATGGACTAACAGAGACTTGGGAGTTAGAGACCTAATATTTAATAAACCACATTTAATTTTTAAATTATGAGGAGGAACAGAGGCCAAATCAATCAATTTAGAGGCTTTATGTTTAATTTGAGTTTTACCAATATTTTGCTTTATCACTTTGGGATGCTTATACATTATATTTTTATTTACTTTGGAGGGAGCAGACAACGATTCTCTGATGGGGAAGACAGGGGCTAAGCTGAGTGGTGGCGGATGAAGAGGAGCTGCAGAGAGGCGTGTAAGACTGTGACTCTGCTTCCTGGTCCCAACTCTGAGTAGTCATGGTTTTGGAAATTTGGATAAAAAAGATGCCAGATTGTTAGATAAATGAGAAGCACCATCCAAAGTGGGATGAATGCTGTCTCGTCTCATAAGACCAGGTTTTCCCCAAAAAGAGCTCCAATTGTCAATGTAGCCCACGTCATTTGCAGGACACCACACAGACAGCCAGCGGTTCAAGGATGACGAGCGACTAAACATGTCATCACTGGTCAGATTGGGGAGGGGCCCAGAGAATACTACAGTGGCTGACATCGTTTTTGCAAAGTCACACACCGATTCTATATTAAGTTTCGTGACTTCCGACTGCCGGAGACGGATGTCATTAATGCCGGCGTGAATAACAATTGTGGAATATTTAGAGTTACTTTTAGCCAGCATTTTCAAATTTGACTCGATGTCGCCTGCTCTGGCCCCAGGAATGCATGTGACTATGGCCGCTGGAGTCTCTAGGTTCACGTTTCTGACTACAGAGTCGCCAATGATCAGAGTTTTTTCCTCAGCGGGTGTGTCGCTGAGCGGGGAAAAACGATTAGAAACGTGAACAGGTTGGTGGTGAACCGGGGCTTTGCGACTAGGCTTCCTTCTCACCGTCACCCACCCAGTCTCCTCGCTGCTGAGGAGAGCCGGGGAACCGCTGACAGGGGGGCCTAAGCTAGCTAGCTCAGCTGCAGCTAATGGGCGTCTGTCGAGATTAACTGGCGCAGACGGTGTTTCAATGCAGCGGAGCCGGGATTCCAAATCAGACAACCTCGCCTCGAGCGCCTCAAAAAGACAACATTTATTACATTTACCGTTATCACTAAAAGAGGCAGAGGTGTAGCTAAACATCTGACAGAGAGAGCACACCAGAGGAGGAGAGGAAAGAGAGCTAGTAGCCATAGCTAGTGGCTGGAGAGCTGGAGAGCAAACCACACAGGCAGACAGCAAAACAGGAAGTGACGATACGTTACCACAAGGAAGTGACGATTCTACCAGAGGCAGAATGCCTCGGACAACATTGCTCCTGGGATCACTAAGGCACGCAAACTCCTCACCACGATAAGGTGAGGATCCATGAGGGGATGTTTTAGATCATCAAACAAATTTAAATCAGACAAAGATAACACAAGTAAGCAAAAAATGCAGTTTTTAAATGAAGGTGTTTATTATTAAGCGGAAAAAAATCAAAATCTACATGGCCCAGTGTAGAAAAAGTGATTGCCCTCTAAACCTAATAACTGATTGGGCCACACTTAGTAGCAACAACTGCAATCAAGTGTTTGCGATAACTGGCAATGAGTCTTTCACAGCACTGTGGAGGAATTTTGGCCCACTCATCTTTGCAGAATTGTTGTAATTTAGCCTCACTGCTGGGATAGACCCCCCACGACCTGAAAAGGATTAAACAGAAGAAGATGGATGGATGGATGGATGGATGGATGGGTGGAGGGTTTTCAAGCATAAAGTGCCATTTCACGGTCATGCCACAGCATCTCAACTGGATTCAGGTCAGGATTTTGGCTAGGCCACTCCAATGTCTTCATTTTGTTTTTCTTAAGCCATTAAGAGGTGGACTTGCTGGTGTGTTTTGGATCATTGTCCTTCTGCAGAACCCAAGTGCGCTTCAGCTTGAGGTCAAACAGATGGCCAGACATTCTCCTTCAGGATTTTTTGGTAGACCGCATAATTCATGTTTTCATTTACCACAGCAGGTCTTCCAGGTCCTGAAGCAGCAAAACAGCCCCAGACCCTCACACTACCAACACCATATTTTACTGTTGGTATGATGTTCCTTTTCTGAAATGCTGTGTAACTTTTACGCCGGATGTAATGGGACATACACCTTCCAAAAAGTTCAACTTTTGTCTCGTCAGTCCACAGAATATTTTCCCCAAAGTCTTGGGGATCATCAAGATGTTTTCCGGCAAAACTGAGATAAGTCTTTATGTTATTTTTGCTCAGCAGTGGTTTTCGTCTTGGAACTCATGGCCATGCCCATGCAGGCCATTTTTGCCCAGTCTCTTTCTTATGGTAGAGTCATGAACACTGACCTTAACTGAAGCAAGTGAGGCCTGCAGTTCTTTGGATGTTGTTGTGACCTCTTGGATGAGTCGTCACTGAGCTCTTGGGGTAATTTTGGTCAGCCGGCCACTCCTGGGAAGGTTCACCACTGTTCCATGTTTTTGTCATTTGTGGATAACAGCTCTGACTGTTGTTTGCTGGTGTCTCAAAGCTTTAGAAATGGCTTTATAACCTTTTCAAGACTGATAGATCTCAATTTCTTTGTTTCTCATTGGTTCTTGAATTTTTTTGGATCACAGCATGATGTCTTGCTTTTGATGACCTTTTGGTCTACTTCACTTTGTCAGGCAGGTCCTATTTTAAGTTATTTCTTGATTGAGAACAGGTGTGGCAGTAATCAGGCCTGGGTCTGGCTAGAGAAATCAAACTCAGCTTTCTAAAGATGTGATAAACCACAGTTAATTTATGTTTTAACATGGGGCCAATCACTTTTTCACACAGGGCCATGTAGGTTATGATTTTTTTCCCCTTAGTAATAAGCACCTTCATTTAAAAACTGCATTTTGTTTACTTGTGCTATCTTTGTCTAATATTTAAATTTGTTTGATGATCTGAAACATTTAAGAGTGACAAACATACAAAAAAATGAGAAATCAGGAAAGGGGCAAACACTTTTTCACACCACTGTAGGTTGATGTGATGCCGACACCAGCCGGCTGTGTCATCACGCCACTCTTGTTGTAAATTCCCTTTAAAACATTCACCCTCCCCTTGGAGAAAAACACAGAACACTTACGAGTTATAACCCTCCCCAATTTAGCATACATATGAACTCCTGAACAAGGACCAGCGGATGGACCGCCGCTGGACCTGATGTGGGTGAGTGGATTATTCTGTCACTCTGTCAGCCATGCTCCTACCTAAACAGTCACTTTTTTTTCTAACAGTCTTCCATGGGGATGGCGGTTCCACTGGAGGGCCTTGTAGCAGGCCCGCGGTAGATGCGCTCCTGGAGATGCTGGGAACCAAACCTTCATAATGGACCGAGCTTCATAATGCAGGGGTCATGGTGCGGTCCTCGCGGACCGCAAATGACACACTATAGGCCGCCGATGAGTTGGCATAATTTATTAATGAAGACAAATGACAAAATAATGAGGCACGGCAAAAACACAACTAAGGTAATGGCATAGACAAAGAAATACAGAGTCTCAGGATAACACTTACAGTGACGAATGACTGAAGAAGGGAAGTTTGACGAATGTTCAACGAGTGAACGTCTGACGATGTCTGACGAGATCACAGCGAGGATTAAGGTCACAACGTGACCTGGCTTTGACAGCTGGAAGCCCTGCCGTGACGCTGTCAGAATAAAAGCCCTGATGGCCAGAGAATGGGAAACCACCGGACAACCCGAGCGCGGACAAAGTCAGCGCGTGGACCATGACAGTAGCCCCCGTTTCCCAGGGGGATTGAAGACGCTGTGTAACATCGAGCCCCCCCCACCACCACCACCACCACCACCCAGAAGGTCAACAGGACTGCCTAGGGATGGGGGTGGGGGAAAACAGGCTCGGAGGGCGAGAACCAACCAGCAGAATAACAGAAAGAAAAAACAGACTACAAACAGAACACCCTGATAAATCCAATAAGATCACAGGAAAAGAAAAACATCTTCACAACCCACAGGGGAATACAAGAACTCAAATACAGGCACAGCAATCATAATACCAGAGCGAAAAACACCCTTCAATGTCACAAAAATAACACAAATGAGGAAGAGGGGAGAAAAAAAAAAACGCGCTAAAGAGTGGCGATAAATACAGTTCACAATAGTACAACACAAATAGTTCAGGGGGATTTCCTGCGTCCAGATCGCTGGCAGGGGAAAAAGGGAAAGTTCGGGCGGCCTACCCCAGTCCCAGGCCAGGAAAAACAGTCCCTCTGGCGGCCGGACCAGATCGCCGAACAGAGAGGAAAGTTGGTCGGGTGGCTGACCCAGAACGCCAAATGGGCGAGGCAGTCTTACAGCCGTCACTCAGCCACCAGGACCGCAGGGGAGAACTTGGAGACCTCTTTCCTGTAGAGGGGGACAGCAAGTGAGAGCCAAGCCGATAACGGGGAATCCCAGCGGCCCCCGATGGAAGGGAAAAAAGAATGGGGAAAGGATGAGGGACCAGTCCAGCATTGATCAGCGAAAGCTCTGCAGCACCTCCTCCAAACTCCACTAGAACCGGCACTGCCCTCCAGTCGGATCCCAAACGAGACCGCGCTGCACCTTTGACAGACCCAGATTGGATCGCGGCTGCACCCATGACGGACCCCAATTGGGTCGCGGCTGCACCCACGACGGACCCCGATCGTGTCGCGGCTGCACCCACGATGGACCCCGACTGGACCAGGGCAGCAACAGAGACGACCTCCCAACCCGAACCAGGAACCTCCAGAATGGCAACCGGAATCGACTCCACACCGGTGACCCTGGAAGAAGGCTCGGGAGAAGAAAGAGAACCGGGATCAGGATCACCGGCAGCGACAGAGTCCGGCAAGACAAGCTCGGATGCAGTGGACAGCTGCACCCGGCTCGTCTCCCCAAGAGACAGGCAAAAACGCTCTAGAATTGATCAGAGAAAGACAAAATAGAGTACTTGCCTGATATCGAGTTCTGTTGCCGTCCAGGATTTCGACGATCTGGGTTCAGAAGGCAGAAGGACATCCTCTGGCTCCCACTCGGCTACGGCAGGCCCCACAACTGGCATGATGGTATCCACAGTCTGATGACCCTCCAACGCTGACGTCCACGCCTAAGACCTGCATGGTGTGGTGGCAGGAGATCGTTGATCTGCTGGGTCGAACCGCTCCTCCATGGAGACCCGGGGGCGCTTAGCCGTCGGCGCAGGCTACAAGAAGCATTCTGCCCTCCTCCTCTGCCCGTGACGTGGCCGCAGGGCTGGACCCAAACTCTCCAGGGCCGCAGGCTCCTTCCTCGTCCAGCGGTGTGGGCCTGACCGCAGAGAACACTCAGGAAATGGAGACAGAGGCAGCAGGTTCATAATTACCTAAAAACCGCCTGCACAGGATTGATCACGGGCACAGCCGGAGCAGGGTTCATGGAGCTCACCGCAGATGGGGAGAGCGTCAAGAAGGGGGGAGGAGCAGCCGAGGCAGACCGGAGATGAGGAGCTGACGGGACAGCAGGAACAGACACCCCGGAGGCGATGACTGCAGTTAGGAGCAGCTCGAGGAAAGGCCTCAGTGGTCTTAGGCATGCTTCTGTGGTTTGTGAATTCTCGTCACCAAATGTTGTTTCCACAAACCTGGGAATGGTGACAGAGGAAAGTGCTGTGCTGGAACTCAAACTTTATTACATGAACTGCCAATAACACTACAGATGAGCACTCGGCTTTCTGGTGTGCTACTGAGGAGGAGCAGCCAAAGAGGAGGCCATAAAATGGCCGACTCTTCCTTATATAGTTCTGCGTGATGACAACACCAGCCGGCCACGTCATCACGCTGCTCTTGTTGTAAATTCCATTTACAACACAGCCGGCGATCAGCGCCTCCTGCATTTCTGACTGTCCGCTGACTGCTGTGGAGCCAATACAAGCCTGTCCTGGTTAGGCAAGAGGAAATCTGCTGTTCAGCTCTACTCTGTGCTCGTTCATGCATCTCAGTTCACCTCACATTAATTTATCCTCCGTTTATCTTTTTTTGTGACAGCCCCCTCCGAAATAAAACGTACACCATCTTCTGCGACGCTAGAAATAAAACGCAACACAAACACTCACCAAATAAAACTACAAGCTTGCACACACAAACACACACAAGAGCAAAAACAAACTTCATTTTATACAGCCACCACAATAAATTTTGTCCTACATTTGCTGTTTTATTGAAACAGAGATAGGTGCCGCCCCATGCACCACATGGTGTCCCACATGCTGTGGTTGGGATTAACTTATATTGCTGTTTTGTCATTATAAGTGCAGGCCTTTCTACCTCCCCCGCGAGCTACCTGCAGTAGTCGTAACAGCTGTTTACATTCCTCCTGATGCTAGCATTAGCTTAGCACTCAGCCACTTCCACCATATTGTCAGCAGGCAGCAAAGAGATCACCCCGATGCTGTCCACATTATTGCAGGGGATTTTATTAAAGTATGCTTAAAGACTACTCCCCAAATTCCACCAACTTGTTAAGTGTCCCACAAGAGGGGAAAGAACACTTGATCATGTTTACAGCAATATTAAGCATGCCTAAAGTGCCTCCCCCTCCTTTATTTTGGACAATCAGACCATCTCTCCCTTCTTTTAATACCTGCCTACACCCCCTTCAGGAAGAGTCCCCCCCCCCCAACCAAACAAACAATTAAAACCTTGCCTGAAAATGCTCTCATCCAGCTACAGGACTGCTTTGCCTGCACAGAACGGAACATCTGCAAACAGTAGGACCTGGACTCCTACACTGAGTCTGTCCTCTTCTACATTAAATGCTGTGTAGAAAATGTAACAGTCACCAAACACATTTGGGTCTTTCCAAACCGGAAGCCTTGGATGACCAGTGAGGCCCAGGCTGTGATTAGAGCCCAAAACTCAGCCTTCAGACAGAGAGAAAGCTCTCTATACAGCATTGCTAGAGCCAACGTGAGGGGAGGCCTAAAACACACTAAGAATGCTTACAGGAGGAAGGCGGAGGGCTTCCTCACAGAAAGCAATCCCCAACAGATGTGGAGAGGGGACAGGGACTGGAGTCCCTATCCCCGGCTCCAGTCTGTCTTCTGTGTTTGGTTCGTCCTCGCTTCATCATTCGTAAGTGTTTATTTTATAGCGTCAGGTTTCGCCCTCACTACGGTCTTGCATTGATGTTAGTGTTCTTTATTTTGTGTTCTAGTTTAGTGTATGTGTTTTGCCCCACGTGGCACTTTATTTTGCTCTTCCTGTAAATAAATAAGCAAAAACTCTGTTGGCATCTGGTGCCTCATTTATGCCCTGAAAGGGGCAAACACAATAGTAGGTCGCAGCCAGCGAGGTGCCAACCACAGTAGTTTGTTTTTTGGGCTGAGTTTTTCCCCTTTTCCGGGTGCCAGTGTTATTTGGAGATATGGCATATTGTATCGAATATCTCTTGGAGGTTGATGACCTCCTGTCCAATGCCTGTCTGCTCACCCCCTCAGACACCGCTCACTGGTACCTGGACCTCATGCAAAAGGCGTTGAAGCCCTATCACCTGACCTCATATCCAGAGGGCAGGGAGAGGTTGAGGGAGTTGATGGTTTTATGGCAGAGGAACTGGGAACCGATGGAGAATCTGGCCAAGAAGCCTCCATCTCCTCCCCGGGACACGGTTGTTCTGACGAGAGGGAAGCCTCCTGATCGGGCCGGTCCTCCGCGAGGCTCCCGTCCAGATCCTGTCCCAGGTCACCAGAAGAACTCGGCCCCCAAGCCAGTCGTTTCTCCTGCGCCACAATGAAAGGTGAAGACAGCGGCCTTAGCCTCCAGGTCATCTTGTCCCGCTATTCCGTCAGCGCCACATCCTCGGACTGCCCTGGCTGCTTCTCCCTCCTCCTCGGCGTGCCTTTCAGCTGCAGTGAGCCCAGCGAGTCCTCATCTGGCTCCACCCATCACCGTCCCTTTGCGAGGTTCCCATCCGGATCCTGTCCCAGGTTGCCAAAGAAACTCCACCTCACTTACTCAGTATTTTCCCTTTTTTCTCCCATATTATTTTCTGCTTGGTTACTATTGGTGTTTCCAGGGCTTTTACTGTGACAGCGCCGCGGCCGAACTTACAGTTGTCAAAGTCGAGCCGGCGCTGTCCCAGCTGATCATGATTTTGGTCATTACGTTCCCTCCTCTCTCGTTTGGTTCATTGCTTTTTTGTTTTCAGTATTTAAGGGAGCAGCTGAGGCTCACTCCTCGCTGCGACCTACGTCTACCAGGACTGGAGTCCCTACCCCCGCCTCAAGTCTTCCTTCTGTGTTTGGTTCGTCCTCGCTTCATCATTCGTAAGTGTTTATTCTATAGCGTCAGGTTCCGCCCTCGCTACGCTCTTGCATTGATGTTAGTGTTCTTTATTTTGTGTTCTAGTTTAGTGTATGTGTTTTGCCCCACATGGTTCTTTATTTTGTTCTTCCTGTAAATAAACAAGCAAACTCTCTGTTGGCATCTGGTGCCTCATTTATGCCCTGAAAGGGGCAAACATGACACACAGCTTCAAATATTGTCTCAGCCCAACATGGTTTAATGTCCAAAAGATCAATTGTTACTGCTCTGATCCACATTCTTCAATGCTGGCATGAAGCACTCAACAGCAGTCCCAGGATGGATGTTCATGGTGTGTTTGTTGACTTTTCTCGTGCCTTTGACACAGTTAATCACTAACAGCTGCTTAACGTCCCTGGCCAACATGCATGTCAGCTACTCCCTCTGGCTTATTGTGAGGAGTTTTTACAGTGACAGAGAGCAAAGTGTGGAGTGGAGAACCTGTAAGTCCTCTTCTTGGTGGCGTCGTCTGCGGTGGCGCAGTGGTTAGCACTGCGGCAGCACAGTTTACCCTTGGCCAGGGGATTGTGGGGATCGTGGGATCGTGGGTTCGATCCCAGCCCCCGACCAACAGTGATCTGTGTGGAGTTTGCATGTTCTCCCCGTGTTGCGTGGGTTTACTCCGGGATTTCTCCGGTTTCCTCCCACATGCCAAAAACATGCATGTTAGGTTAATTGGCTGTTCTAAATTGTCCCTAGATATCTGTTTCCTATAGGCCCTTAGAATAGAGGGTTAGTATTAATGAAAGCGCTTTGAGTGGTCTTTGTGACTAGAAAAGCGCTATATAAGTGCAGGTTAGTTAGTAGTTAGTTAGTTAGTTAGTTAGTTAGTTCTTGTCCAGTCTCAGCTGTTTTTTTTTTCCAAAATATATTTATTAATTTTCATTTTTCCAAAGCAAAGACAACAAGATAAACACACACACACACACACACACACACACACACACACACACACACACACACACACACACACAAATTGCTCAGCAGCAAAAAAAAAAAAAAAAAAGAGGCAGGCAAAATAATCAGCACAAAAAAATGAATACATTTTAAGAGCAAATGAAAGCTCTGGACGAAATAGTGGACAGATTTCCTTCAATATAGTCTAGAAACGGTTTCCATGTACGACTAAATACATCAGTTTTAGAATGTACAAGGCAAGTCAAAAAGTCAAGTGGAATGTGCTCCAATATTAGTCTCCTCCATCCAGAAACTGTAGGGACTTGATGTGAAATCCATTGCAACAAAATATTTTTCCGGGCACAGTAGGTTAGAATGTTAAATAATTTACTGTTAAATTTATTTCCAGTTTGTTTACTTGGTAAATCAAGGAGAAGAGACAGTGGATCAAGATCAAGGTTAATTTTCAGAATTTTCTTAATTTCAAGAAGAATGGACTCCCAATATCAATGAATCTTGACACATGACCATAAACAGTGAGTAAGGCTGCCATCATGAATTCTACATTTAGGACACAGAGAAGAGGAGCCTGATTTAAATTTAGACACCAGATGGGGCTAGATGGGCTCTATGTAATATTTTAAGTTGTAAAGCCCAGGTACGGTTACAAATAGTAATTTTTTTGGCGGCATTCCAGATCTTACACCACATTTCTTCTGTAATATCAATATCCAATTCTCTTCCCCAGGTTCGAGCCAAAATAGGAAAATCAACATTACAGTGACCTTTCAGTTCCTTATAGCACATACTAAGTGACATTCCCTTGGAACTAAAAAACAACTTTTCAATATCAGAGATTTCAGTGTCCACAAATAATTTTGTATCTTTTTTGATAAAATTCCTAATTTGAAAAAAACTAAAAAGATTATTTTTATCTAATTTAAAGTCCTCAACCACCTGGTCAAAAGACATAAGAATTCCTTCCTTAAAAAGACAACCAAATGTGGAAGTACCCTTAGAAACCCACTCCCCAAAACCAGAATCCAGCAGTCCAGGAGGACATTCTGGATTATTGACAATAGGAGTGAAAGTGGAGGTTATCCCAGCTCTCCCTTCAATGCACCGTGCTGCTCTCCAGGCCTTGACAGTGTTAACAGATATGGGGTTACTACAGCATTTCTTTATAGTTTTCATACTTTTTAAAAAGAACAGAGTATTAAGAGGACATTCACATTATGATGCTTCTATATCCAGCCATAATGCAGAAGTATTTTTGCAAACCCACATACAACAAAAGAGAACTTAACTGATATTTTTTGAGATCTGAGAGATCTAAGCCCCCCATATGGCCGGGAAGCTGTAATGTTGACATTTTTATAAGTGCCCTTTTTTTGCTCCATATAAAGGAGCTAAACCAGCCCTTTATTTTTTTGAATAAGTTAATGTGTTAATAAAATAGGAATCATTCTCATCGGATAAAGCAAGCGAGGACATAATATTCATTTTAAGAAGTGAGATTCTTCCTAACCATGATATAGGGAGGCAATTCCAACGCTCAAGATCCTGTTTGATTTTACCAAGTAATGAGACATAATTTGCTTTAAACATTTGATCAAAACAAGGTGTAACAAAAATACCCAGATACACAAAAGCTGCTGGTGACCACTTAAAGGGAAAGCTAGGAATGTAACAATGTTTTCCCAGAGGCATGGCCTCAGATTTCAAAAAATTCATCCTATAACCAGAAAATAAACTAAACTTGTCAATAATTGAGATGACACTATGCACGGAGACAGCTGGGTTAGAAAGAAACAATAAAACATCATCAGCATATAATGAAATTTTGAGAGTTCGGAATTCGGTAACAATGCCAAAGACAGTAGCGTCACTTCATATTGCTTCAGCTAGTGGTTCAATTGCAAGAGTGAACAAAAGAGGGGAGAGGGGACAGCCATGTCTGTTCCCTCTTCCAACCTCAGAGTATTTAGACCTAAGTCCATTTGTGATAACAGCTGCCAAAGGACAACTATAAAGGACTTCAATCCACGTAATAAAATTAGGACCAACCCAAACTGCTGCAGAGCGTAGAGCAAATTTGACCACTCAACGCGGTCAAACGCTTTTTCTGCGTCGAGAGAGACTACCAGACCATCCGCCGCACGCTTCTGACACAACTGAATCACATTTAAAAGACATCTGAATTTGAATGAATTTGAATGAATCTGATTACATGAACTGCGACCCTTAATAAAGCCTGTTTGATCAGGGTTTATTACATGGGGCAAGATTCTTTCCAAGCGTATGGCAAGAATTTGACAGTATTTTAGAATCAACATTAAGTAAAGAAATTGGTCAATAAGAGCCGCAATTTTCTGGAGATTTTCCTTTCTTAATTAAGGATATAGTAGCTTCCCTAAGAGAAGGAGGTAGGACACCAGCACCAAACGAGTCACTAAACATATCTAAATACGGCTTTGACAGCAAATCACTAAGTTCTTTATAAAATTCTGATGTGAGACCATCCAGACCTGGTGCCTTCCCGTTCTGAAGAGATTTAATTGCTCTGTGCACCTCAGATTCTGATATTTCTGCATTTAAGCCAATTTTTTTAATGTCTGATAAATTTGGAAGTTTAATTTGTGAAAAAAAAGTTGCCATTAATGATTGAAAGTTATTACATTGTTCAGACTTGTATAAATTTCTGTAAAATTCTAGAAAAGCCATATTTATTAATTACCTCAGGATGAGTGGAGCAGAAGCCATTCCTATCAGTAATTGAAGCTATTGTTTGGGAAGCTATTTGTGTTTTGTTAAGTAAGAAATATATTTACCTGGTTTATCACCATGCTCAAATAATTTTTGTTTGACAAATTTTAGTTTATCTGGAGCATTTTGTGTCAGCAAAGTGTTAAGCGAGCACCGGATGGCATTAAGCTCCTTTAATTTGGATGGTGAGGAATTATTAAAGTATTCTTTTTTCTGCAAAACTGAGCCTTCTTTCTAATATGTTCTGTTAAACAAAAGACAGTTTAACCAAATAAACAACAAGAGCTTTCCAAACGCGCTTCCCCTTTAACCAAACAGGGACTACCACATTTCTATTCAAACTCTTGTAACTTTTTACCTCACAGAGGTGGATAGTAAAATTTAAAAAACACCAAATAAGTCCCATCTTATCTCTCGTCGCCACTGCACACCACTGTACCAATCTAAAGAGAGAGAAAATCAAGCAAATAAAATATTAAATGGACCATAATTACTCACATTATCTCAGCTGGTTTTATTATCACCATTACTTTTTGTGATCTATATGAACAGCCTGGACTCATGTCTTCCTACCTCTGTTTTTCTCTGTGAAATATGCTGATGATCTAACACTCACTGAGCTGCTGATGGGTCTTTACCTGGCCTAACCCAGAAGGCCTTGGACTCTGCGTCTTCCTGGGGACAGGACTTCTCTCTGATCATAAATGGAGCTAAGACCATGGCTATGGTTATTAGTGCTAGAAGACACACTCACATTGCCTCTCCTCCACTGCCGATGGTCTCTGGACATAGCATCAGTAGAGTCTCCACAGTCAAGCTGCTTGGAGTTCTGATCTCAGATTTGTCATGGGATGCTCATGTCAACTACATGCTCTCTAAAACAAGACCCAGGATTCACTGCCTTTGTGTGGCTAAAAGAGCTGGCCTCCCACCTGACGTCTTAAAACAGACCTATCTGACCTTCATTCATCCGGTTCTGGAATATGCCAGTCCAGTTTGGGGAGGTCTGACAAAAGGTCTCTGAAGAGTTAGAGAAGGTACAGAAGTGGTGCTGTAGAATTAATGGAATCCCACATTCCTTCTTCCCACCCTAAGTGAGTGGCGAGATGAGGCTACCCCAAGTACTATTAAAATCTTTTTAATTTTACAAATCTCAACAAGTTCCTCTCTGTAATGTGTTTACAAATGAGGTACAGGAGTGAGAGGTGTGGGCGGGGCCGCCACAAACTCTCCACGCTACTGTCACTACTGAAGTGATGAAGGGTGCTTTCACACCTAAATTTGTTTAATTTGGTCCGAACCAGTTGACAAGTTTATTACTTTGTATCATTTTCTCCTTGGTTCGGTCCCCTTTCACAAAGGCAAAAATTCAAGCAGACCAAACTGCGTCATGTTAAATCCCACGAGACTTGCGTCAGAACATTCTCTGTTCTTATTGGTCAGATTTTTTTTGCCGCGAGAACAGAAAAGGTAATTACAGGAAGCAGGATGGCTACTGTGCATTTATGTATTTCTAGGGAGAAAATAATATAAATTTTAACGTAATCTACAGGGTCGAAGGGTTCATTGTGACAAGATATTGGGCTCAGGGAACACGCACACAGGCTCGAGTTAGATTCAAAGCTTTATTCAACAACAGAAAGTGTTTGGATGCGTGAGTGAGAGGTGTGGATGGATTGATGGTGAACGGGGAGCGCCGAGAGCGGAACAGTTCACCGTGCAGCCAGGCAACCCTAAGGGCAGAGCAGAGATGCAGGTTAATGACAGTCATACACCCCGTGGGGGTTAACACTCAATATGCTGCTTACATGCAGGTGTTGTGGTGGCTGGTGTTGGCTGATGCAGGACTTCTGCCTGGGGGACAGCGCTCCGGTGCACACTCGGCGAAGAGAGGAGAGAGCTGCGGAGGTAGAGGCGAGGATGAGGAAATCCGCCACCTGGAGGATCCACCTGTGCACAGGGGAGAGACTGAAGAGAAGGTAAGGAAACGTACAGCTTAGGTGCTGGGTGAAGGATGGCGCAGGCCGGGAAGAGACGGTCATGCACTGGAGTTTGGGAGCGTAGACGAACAGACGGCTCCAGACTGAGGCTGTAGGCAGAGCGGGTTAAATAGTCCACGGCTGATGAGACGCAGGTGTGCACGCCGCTGGAACTGATGATGGGCGAGAGCGAGTTGTGACAGTACCCCCCCCCCCCCGAGCAGCGCCTCCCAGCGCTGGCTTATCTGGGTGCACCCGGTGGAACTCCATGATGAGATTATTTATCTTTTGTTCTTATTAAAGACAAGAATAAAAAGGAGATGTATTTATTTATTTAAATACATCTCATTTCTATTCTTGTCTTTAATAAGAACAAAAGATAAATAATTAAAAGAAGACAAAATGAACCTACTTGAGCTATTCCGTGATGAGATGTTTATCCAGCACCCAGGAAGGGTGCACCCAGGATCTCCACACAGGGCCATACCCCTCCCAGTCCACCAGGTACTGGAGTCCGCGACCCCGGCGGCGGGAGTCCAGGATGGAAGTGACCCCCCACGCCGGGTCACCACCGATCATCATGGGAGGAGGAGGAGCTCTGGGAGGAGGAAAGAGAGGGTCAGAGACAACGGGCTTCAAACGGGAGATGTGGAATGTTGGAAAGACACGGAGGGAGGGGGGAGAGCCAAACGCATAGCCACAGGATTGGTTACTTTGGTCACAGCAAAGGGTCCAATGAAGCGCTGAGCCAGCTTCTTCTTCTCTGCCTTTAAGTTGATGTCCCGGGTCGACAACCAAACCTGCTGGCCCACCTGGTAGCAAGGAACGGCTCTCCTGTGGCCATTAGTGACTCTGGAGTTGCGTGCCACCGTGCGTAAAAGCACCTGGTGCATCTTGGACCAAATGCGCCGGCAGCGTCTAAGGTGTGCCTGGATAGAGGGAACTGTCACCTCACCTTCCTCTTCGGGAAACAGTGGGGGGGTCGTACCCCAGGGACGCCCGGAAAGGAGACACTCCCGTGGCCGATGATAAGGTGGAATTGTGGGCGTACTCCACCCAGGGTAGACAGGTGCTCCAGGAAGAAGGACTTGAAGAGGTGACACAGCGCGACGCCACTTCCAGCTCCTGGTTAGTGCGCTCGTACTGCCCATTAGACTGTGGGTGGTGGCCGGAGGACAAACTCACCATGGCCCCCTGTGCGTTACAAAAGCATTTCCAGACCCTGGACACGAAGTGAGGCCCCCCATCAGAGACGACGTCCACCGGGATCCCATGCAGCCTGACCACATGTTGAACTAACAAGTCGGCAGTTTCCCGCGCCGTAGGGAGGCTGCGGAGCGGCACGAAGTGGGCCGCCTTGGAAAACCAGTCCACTATGGTCAGGATGGTGTCGTAGGAGTTGGACGTGGGGAGGCCAGTGACAAAATCCAGGGCGACATGAGACCAGGGCCTCCCGGGGACCGGCAGTGGATGGAGGAGACCAGCTGGGGGGGAGGTCGAGGTCTTACCCGCTGCACACTGGGGACAGGCACGAACGTAGTTGGTGACGTCACTCCGGAGTCCGGGCCACTAGAAGGATCGCTGGAGGAGCTCCACCAGTCAGGAGATACCAGGGTGACAGGCAAACTTTGAAGTGTGTGCCCAGTGGATGACATCACCCCGGACAGATGATGGCACGAACAGTTTCCCAGCTGGACCGCCGCCAGGATCGGGTTCGGCCTCTTGTGCATTCCGGACCTTGTCCCTGATCGCCCATGAAACGGCCCCCATGACACACGAGGCTGGCAGGATAGTGTGGTCCCGGTCCTCTGGGTCCTCTGGGGCGGACTGCCTGGACAGCGCATCAGGTTTGCCGTTCTTGGAGCCCGGGCGATAGGTGATGGTAAATCTGAAGCGGCCGAAGAAAAGTGACCAACATGCCTGGTGGGCATTCAGACGCTTGGACGACCTCAGGTACTCCAGATTCTTGTGGTTGGTCCAGACCACAAAAGGCTGTGCTGCTCCCTCCAACCAATGATGCCACTCCTGCAGCGCAAGCTTCACTGCCAGGAGTTCCCTGTCACCGATGCCGTAGTTTCGCTCCGCTGCGGACAAGCGCCGAGAGAAGAAGGCACAGGGGCGCACCACCCCATCCACCGGAGACCGCTGGGATAACACTGCCCCCCCCCCCCCGTGTCAGATGCGTCCACCTCGACTAGGCACTGGAGTGTCGGGTCAACCTGGGTCAGGATCCGGGAGGAGGAGAACTCCGTCCTCAGTTTCTCAAAGGCGGATGCTGCTTCCTCCGTCCACTGGAACGGCACCTTGGGAGAGGTGAGGCGGGTCAGGGGAGAGGCGATGGCACTGTACTTTGGCACAAAACGGTGGTAGAAGTTGGCGAATCCTAAAAATTGTTGCACCTGTTTCCTAGATGAAGGGACGGGCCACTCCACCACTGCTTTGACCTTGGCAGGGTTGGGGAGAATCTGATTATGAGAGATGACGAAACCCAAGATGGAGGTCTTGTTGGTATAAAATTCACATTTCTCCGCCTTTACGTACAACCTGTTTTCGAGGAGTCGCTGAAGGACCCGCCTCACATGAGCTTGATGCTCCTTCTGAGACCGGGAGAAGATCAGGATGTCGTCCAGGTAGACAAAGACAAAGACCCCCAGGAAGTCGTGAAGAACGTCATTAATGAGTCGCTGGAAGATGGCCGGAGCGTTGGTGAGCCCAAACGGCATAACCAGGTACTCAAAATGGCCGCTGGGCGTCCGGAACCCCGTCTTCCACTCATCGCCCTCCCGGATCCAAACGAGGTGGTACGCACTGCGAAGGTCCAACTTGGTAAACCAGGAGGCCCCCTGGAGGGAATTGAAGGCTGAGTCCAAAAGGGGCAGCGTGTATTTGTCTTTAATAGTGATGTCATTTAGAGCCCGAAAGTCAATACACGGCCACAGAGACCCATCCTTCTTGGCCACGAAGAAAAACTTGGCTCCGACTGGGGACGAGGAGGGCCAGATGATGCCTGCGCTGAGCGACTCCTTGATGCAGGCGTCCATAGATTCGTGCTCTGGGGCTGACAGGCTGTAGAGACGACCAGACGGCAAGGGCGCCCCCGGGCAGAGATTTATAGCGCAGTCATACGGGCGGTGGAGGGGAAGGGATAGTGCCTTGGACTTGCTGAAAACGAGCCCCAGATCGTGGAACTCCGGGGGCACCAAGGAGAGGTCCGGCGGGGGCGAGTCGGGAGCGGGGAGCAGCACCGATGGGGCACAGGCAGCAGACTGGAGGCAGGAGCTCATACAGAAGGTACTCCAGGAGAGGACGCTGCCGTACTGACAATCAAACGTCGGGTTGTGGAGACGCAGCCAGGGGTAGCCCAGGATGACGGGGGAAGCCGAGGTGGGCAGAACAAAGAGGCTGAGATCTTCCCTGTGATTGCCAGATATAATGACAGAGACTGGCTTGGTCCTGTGGGTGACCCTCTCGAGCGGGGTACGGGCGAGAGTGGCCAAGTTAAGGGGGGCTGGCAGCGCTTGGCACGGGATGCCCAGGCGGGGTGCCAGGCTTTGAGAAATAAAGTTCTGTTCCACCCCCGAGTCCACCAGTGCATGAGTGACGTGGCCAATGGGGTTAAGACAGAACCTGACCGGGAGGAGGCATTTGGTGAGGGGATTGGAAAGGGTTGCGTCCGCGAGGCCCCCTACAGCGACTCACGGACTTCCCCTTTTGGCCTAACCGGGCAGTCCTCCATGGAGTGCTGGTCACCCCTGCAATACATGCAGAGGCCCAGCTCCCTGCGGCGCTGTTTCTCCGCCAGTGGAAGCTTGGTCCGCCTGATTAGCATTGCCTCTGATTCATCGGCGGACTCCGGAGCGGGTAATGCCAGGGAGCGAGACCGAGGAGCGCGGGCGGAATTCCCGCTCGAGTGGCTGTAAGCCTTCTGCTCAGCGGCCTGCTCCCTCAGCCTGTTATCTAGACTAATTGCTAGGGATACTAGCTCGGGTAACCGTTCTGGCAAATCCCGGCTGGCCAGCTCGTCCTGTAGAGTGGAACTCAGACTACGGGTGAAAATGCTGCAAAGTGCAGCATCACCCCACCCGACTTCCGCCGCAACCACCCAGAAGTCGACAGCGTAGTCGGCGGCTGAGCGGCTACCCTGACGAAGATTAAGTAGCTGGGTGGTTAGAACGCTGTCACGATCCGAGTGGTCAAAAACTTCGTTGAAGTCGTGCACGAACTGGGCGTAGGTCAGGTTCGCGGAGCTGGGCCTCGCCATGACGGCGTAGGCCCAAGCTAACGCTCGCCCTTCCAGGGGGTTAGCCACATACCCAATGCGGCTATGATTGGACGGGAAATCCCCGGGAAATCCCTGGGGATGTCGGGGAAACACCGACTCACACTGGAGGAGGAACCCGCGCGCTTCGCTGAGTTTCCCGCTGAAGCGCGTTGGTGTCGGAATGAGTGTGAGCTGAGTTGGCGGTCCGGGACTAGCTTGGCTAGCTGGGGAGGCGGCGGGAGCTGGCCCGCTAAGCTGAGCCGGAGGGAACGCCAGTTGGGGGTCCAGGCGATCCAACTGGTGGAAAATTTGGGTGAGCTGATTTAGAATTACCTGCTGTTGATGAGCAATTAAATCCACTCGAGCCTCGAGAGTGGAAAGTTGGCGTGCGAGCCCGCTGTCCGCTGAGCCACTTTGCTGGAGCCGTACTGACATGATATTAGGCTCAGGGAACACACACACTGGCTCGAGTTAGATTCAAAGCTTTATTCAACAACAGAGGGTGTTTGGATGCGTGAGTGAGAGGTGTGGATGGATTGATGGTGAACGGGGAACGCCGAGAGTGGAGCAGTTCGCCGTGCAGCCAGACAACCCTAAGGGCAGAACAGAGATGCAGGTTAACGACAGTCATACACCCCGTGGGGGTTAACACTCAGTATGCTGCTTACGTGCAGCTGTTGTGGTGGCTGGCGTTGGCTGACGCAGGACTTCTGCCTGGGGGACAGCGCTCCGGTGCACGCTCGGCGAGGAGAGGAGAGAGCTGCGGAGGTAGAGGCGAGGATGAGGAAATCCGCCACCTGGAGGATCCACCTGTGCACAGGGGAGAGACTGAAGAGAAGGTAAGGAAACGTACAGCTTACGTGCTGGGTGAAGGATGGCGCAGGCCGGGAAGAGACGGTCATGCGCTGGAGTTTGGGAGCGTAGACGAGCAGATGGCTCCAGACTGAGGCTGTAGGCAGAGCAGGTTAAATAGTCCGCGGCTGATGAGACGCAGGTGTGCGCGCTGCTGGAACTGATGATGGGCGAGAGCGAGTTGTGACACATTGCCCTGGTTACCGTTTATTACATACGTGCATATACCACTTTTGGCAAATCGTACAGTTTGAAAATGAAGCACTGCTACAGATGGAAAATAACATGTTAACGTTCATTAATCCTCCAGAACCGTGACATGCTCAGCCACAGATATTTTCAAAGGTCTATCAGGTATGTACAGTGACATAAAATGTTTTACCATTTGCCACTGGTCCTGCTTTAGTATGGTCGCTTTCTCACCTGCAGGACCACAGAGTTCTCCATTTGATTCAAATCGAGACCACCTCTTTCAGGTGGTCTTGGTACGGTTGGTTTGGCACACACCTGAGTGCTATTACCATGTTCTCACCAGACAAAGGGAGCCGCACTAACGGAAAAAACGAACTCAAGCTAGATTGAAACGAACTAAAGTCTGGAGGTGTGAAAGCACCCTAAAGGTGCGCTCAGACCAAACGCGAAAGGGCAAATTTTTCATGCGGTGTGATTACAATATACTGTAACTCAATGTAAACATGTGAATAGACATGAATTCACCATCTGAGTGAGATGCAGACAGGCATATTTGCCTTTATAACTTTTGCAGCAGTGTTCAACCTATTGTGGAAATCCCCAAAATAATGTCATGCTTTAGGTTTGCATTGTCCGATGGGGAACTCACCTGAAAAGGTTGTCCCTGTCTCCAAAACTTTACAAGATGATGAGTGTTTCCGTTCCTAGCTTGCAAGCCTTGTTAGCACATCCGTGGCAGGAATCCGTGGATAAATAACTCCGACATCCTGATTTAGCTGAAAAGCTCCCGGTCCTCCTGTTTCCAGGTGAGTGGCAGTCTCATTTTCAAACTAGTTTACTCTCCAATGGTGATATTTTTATTCGGGTGACAGCAAAATCTCAAAGCTAGCATACTGTCTCGGACGTGAACATGCAAATGCACGATTTCCCATGTGCTCGCCTCTTTCCATTAACTTTGTATGGATTTGCGCTGCCCATTCGTGTTTGGTGTGAAGGCACTTTAAAAGTTGTTCAACCCTCGAAGGCCCCCTACTTGCCTGGGCCTCTAAACATTTGTCTGCCTCGTCTGCTGGCACAGCACCTCTGACTATTAGGAATTTTATTTTATTAATTAAAAAAAAAAATGAGGGCTTGCAGCTGTGCCCCCTCCAGCACGTGGTGCCCTAGGCAACCACCTATATGGCCTATGTCTCGGGCCGGCACTGACTGGGTGTATTTACTCCAAGTGCTCTGGTTTCCTCTCACAATCCATAGATATGCACTTTAGGCTATTTAGTCATTCTAAATTCTCCAGAGGCATCTGTTTCCAAAAGGACCTTAGAATAGAGGATTAACATTAGTGAAGCACTTTGAGTGGTCTTTGAGACTCAAAAGTTCTATATAAGAACAGGTCCTTTTATCTTATAGGGCTGTAGTCCAGACATACTGTAACTGAACATTGATCGAGCTCTGGGATTTCATCCTCTTGTAAAGGTAAATGTTTAACAGATCAGACCAATTTGACAATTTGGCCTGTTGAAAATTAACCAATTTCTTATCTCATTCTGTCAAAGGTAACATAAAGTAATGGCATGAAACTGTGTCCATCAGCCATCCCACTGTCCACACCTCATAAGTATCACTACATTTCCGAGGTGTTTGTCCAGATAGTCACCAAAACTCTCGCACAATGATCCTCAGGTAGACCTGCATCTAAGTTGTGCTCCAGGTAAAGATAAAGGTCAAAGGTCACAGAATTTGAAGACTTCTCATTTCACCTCCAAGTGGGTCAACAGTATAAACATGACCATCTGGTTGAACCTGACAGTTGTTTGCAGTGTGGAGGCTGCTACTGAAATGTTTAAGTTTATTTATTTATCACAAGGGACAGTGAAAGCTCGTGGATCCGCGTCCCCCGTGGATTTTTGTGGGGGGTGCTTCGGGAGTATGGGGTATCGGGCTTGTTGTTACGAGCTATTCGGTCTCTGTACGACCGTTGTGAGAGTTTAGTTCGCATTGCCAACACTCGGTCGGAGTCATTCCCAGTGAGAGTTGGACTCCGCCAGGGCTGCCCTTTGTCACCGGTCCTGTTCATAATTTTTATGGACAGGATTTCTAGGCGCAGCCAGGGAATGGAGGGTGTCATGCTTGGTGACCACAGGATCTCATCTCTGTTGTTTGCAGATGATGTTGTCCTGTTGGCTTCATCCAGCAATGACCTACAGCTCTTGCTGGGACGGTTTGCCGCTGAGTGTGAAGCGGCTGGGATGAGAATCAGCACCTCCAAGTCCGAGTCCATGGTCCTCAGCCGGAAAAAGGTGGATTGTCCTCTCCGGGTTGGGGACAGGCTCCTGCCCCAAGTGGAGGAGTTTAAGTATCTTGGGGTCTTGTTCACGAGTGAGGGGAAAATGGAGCGAGAGATCGACAGACGGATTGGAGCAGCATCTGCAGTGATGCGGACGTTGTACCGGTCTGTTGTGGTGAAGAGGGAGCTTAGTTCTAAGGCAAAGCTGTCGATTTACCAGTCAATCTACGTTCCTACTCTCACCTATGGTCACGAGCTTTGGGTAATGACCGAAAGAACGAGATCGCGGATACAAGCGGCTGAAATGAGCTTTCTCCGTAGGATTGCTGGACTCACCCTCAGAGATAGGGTGAGGAGCTCAGTCATCCGGGAGAGGCTCAGAGTAGAACCGCTGCTCCTCCACATTGAAAGGAGTCAGTTGAGGTGGTATGGGCATCTGATTAGGATGCCTCCTGGACGCCTCCCACTTGAGGTGTTTCAGGCACGTCCCACTGGGAGGAGACCCCGGGGCAGACCCAGGACTCGGTGGAGAGACTATGTCTCCCAGCTAGTCTGGGAACGCCTTGGTATCCCCTCTGAAGAGCTGGAGCAGGTGGCTGGGGAGAGGGAAGTCTGGGCTTCTCTGCTTGAACTGCTGCCTCCGCGACCCGGACCTCCGGAAAAGCGGTAGACGATGGATGGATGGATGGACAAGGGACAGTGCATATTAATGAACATAAGACGTAAATATGCAGCATACAAGATTATAGCTGAAGCTAATTTCCATCTTGTGTCCCCTGGCAAACCAATGCCAGCCACATAAAACAGAAAGCACAATACAACAACAATGAACAACACAACAATATTAAAGCAAATAACACAATGCAGCAATAATAACAATAGCAGTAATGTTGCACACTGATAGAGAGGAATAAATGAACAAAGTTAAGATGAATATTGTTGATCTCAGACCAGCAAAAAATACCACAATGATCAAGGGGTTATTTTATTTAGATTCCTTTATTAGTCCCACAATGGGGAAATTACAGGGCATCCACATGAGTGGATGAGGCAGCCACTGGTGCGGCGCCCAACCCTTTCACCATTCACACACATTCACACCCGGGGCCACTTTAGAGTTTCCAATTAACCCAATTAAGTTACTTGGGATGTTTCAGTGTAAAGTGCTAAGGTGCATCATGTAGTTCAGTAAAGTGCATTTCTAGAATTATGTGACACACAAATTAAAGTGCTCAGTTAATTGGACACGACTTGATTGCACATGTTTCAGCACATACACTGGTGTGTGTGCTAATGAATTGCACCAGGTTTGCATACATGGTTAAAACCATGTGCACAGGGTTATTGAAGTTATGCAAATTAGCATACAAGCATACATACACTCAAACAATCAAGGACACACAAACATGCCTAGGTCAAACGACGGTCACAGATCTGGTCTGTTTTCAACAAATCGATAACACATAATTACTACATGAGTCACTGGTGTTGAACATGTCCACAGGTTTGAGATGATATGAGCCGCTTCTTCACTTTACTCTGAAAGGTGGAAAAGCTGGAGCTTTCCCTTACAGGAAGTGGTTTGATGTTCCATAAAGTACTACCATGAAATGAAAAAAACACTTGGCCAAAAGAGGTTTTACGGAGGGGTACCACACAGTCACCTCTTGAGGAAGCCCTAGTGGACCAACCATGAGTGCTGCTCACTCTGGATTTGATGTATTCATTCGGAGGGGGTGGACCCAGACCATGTCGGATTTTATAAATCAAGCTGGGAGTTTTAAATTTTTTAAAATTCTCAAAGACCAGGAGGTTGTTCCTAGGTAGAATATTGCAGCGGAGGTATATCAGAGGCTTTTTATCTAACGTTTTCAGAGCATTTTAATAAAATGATTCACTTGGTTTGAGGGTTGTCACTTCTGCGAATGACCAGCTGGTAATACAATAGTTCAGATGTGAAAAGATCATTAAGTGCAAAACCATCATGGCCTAACCCTCCTAATTTGTCTGAAGTTGTGAATATTAAATTTTAATGTTTTAGTGAGCATTTTGATATGGCTCTTGAATGAGAGTGTAGAGTCCAGTGTCACACCCGAGTATTTGAATTCCTTGACAACATTTTCAGGTACATCTCAAAAAATGACAATATCATGAAAAAGTTCAATATTTTTTGTCACTCATTTCAGAAAGTGAAACCCATATATTATATAGAGTCATTACACAGAGAGTGATATATTCCAAGTGTTTTGACATGGCTGTTTGACCCAGGAGACAGACACTGACACGAGTAGACTGCTTTTAGACAATTATTTATTGAGTGAGGTGTGTAATGTGTGTGTAGGTGTGAGTGAGTGTGATACTGTGGAACCGCTGGGGCTGAGCGAGTCCTGCCGCGACCTGGCAACCCTGGAACACACAAGCACAGATAGATTAGGCCTGCCCGCAGTACAGAGATGTGATGATGAGTACTGCTTACTTGCAGGTGGTGCTGGAGGGTTAGCGCTGGCTCTGTGGCTCGCAGTGGCTCCGTGTGGGTGACGCTTGGTGCTGTGGTGAGGTGGAGGAGTTCCGAGGAGGAGGAGGAGTGACTCCGTTATCCGGGGAGACTAGTCCGCCACCAGGAAGGTCCACCTGTGCACAGGGAATTACACTTTGACAAGGTAAGATACTCTGATCCTTACATGGCGAAGCTTGACGAGAGTGCTTCGTGGATGTTCTGGCAAGAGGCTGAGTCCGTGACCCGTTGAGTGGCAGACAACTCAGTGCTGAGCCGTCAAAGATGCCAGCTTTTAAGACCCGCTGATGATTGGCGGCAGGTGTGTGCGCAGCCGAGGCTGATGACGGCCCAGCGGCCGCGATGACATGTTTATTTTAATTTTGGTGATTATGGCTTACAGCCCATGAAAACCCCAAATTCAGTTTCTCAAAAAATTAGAATATTACAAAAAAATAATTTTAAAAAATAGTTTTTAAATAGAAATGTTGGCTGACTGAAAAGTATGTCCATGTACCACTCAATACTTGGTCAGGGCTCCTTTTGGATTAATTACTGTATCATTGTGGATTGGCATGGAGGTGATCAGCCTGTGGCACTGCTGAGGTGTTCTGAAGGTCCAGGTTGCTTTGATAGTGACCTTCAGCTCATCTGCATTGGTGGGTCTGGTGTCTCTCATCTTCCTCTTGACAATACTCCATAGATTCTCTATGGGTTTTAGGTCAAGAGAGTTTGCTGGCCAATCAAACACAATGATGCCATGGTCATTAAACCAGTTTTGATACTTTTGGCAGTGTGGGGGTGTCAAGTCCTGCTGGAAAATGAAATCAGGTTCACCATAAAGCTTGTCAGTAGAAGGAATCATGAAGTGCTCTAAAATTTCCAGGTAGACGACTGCGCTGACTTTGGTCTTGATAAAACACAGTGGACCAACAACAAGCTAACAAGCAAAGCACCAGGCTCTGACTGCAATCCAGCAGAAATCTACTAGGCAGGAGGACCAGTTCTAATACAGAAACTCACCAAGCTCTTTCAGACCTTGTGGCAGCAGGAAGTTATCCCCCAGGAGCTCAAGGACGCCTCCATTGTCTATCTCTGCTAGAGAAAAGGAAAGCCAGAATCCTTCTCAACCGCCTCATTCAGCGCATGGAAGGCGGTCATCTGCTGGAGAGTCAGTGTGGCTTCAGAGAGGGTTGTGGAACTGCTGACATGATCTTTGCCACACGTCAACTTCAGGAGAAGTGTCAAGAGCAGAACAGGGACCTCTCCACAACATTTGTAGATCTGACCAAGGCTTTTGATACCGTTAGTCGAGAGGAGCTGTGGAAGATCATGGCAGAGTTTGGCTGTCCGGACAAGTTCATCAGCATAGTGCGCCAGTTCCACGACGGCATTGTTGCTCGAGTACTGGACGATGGAGACTCCTCTGAAGCTTTCCCAGTCACCAACGGGGTCAAGCAGGGCTGTGTACTTGTGCCCACACTTTTCAGCATGATATTCACAGCCGTGCTGTCTGATGCCTTCTGCGACGATGAAGCACCATCAGGATCAGGTACAGGATGGACGGAAGGCTCTTCAACCTACGGAGGCTCCAAACCAAAACCAAGGTGGAAGGGGACTCAGTGAGTGACTTCCTGTTTTGAGACGACTGCGCACTCAACGCCGCTACAGAGGCTCAGATGCAGCAAAGCATGAACTGCCACACCACTGCTTGCGACAACTTTGGGCTCACAATCAGTACGAAGAAAACCAAGGGCCTGCACCAACCCGCACCGCAGAAGACTTGTGTAGATCCAACCCTCACTGTCAACAGGGAGACCCTCAAGGCTGTCAACAAGTTCATGTACCTCGGCAGCACACTCTCCAGGTCTGTCATCATCAACGACGAGGTTGATTTGTACATTGCTAAGGCAAGCTCAGCATTCAGACGGCTACTGCAACAGTGTGGGAAAGGAGAGACATCAGGCTGACTGCAAAACTAAAGGTATACAAGGCAGTTGTCCTGCCTTCCCTGCTGTACGCCTTCAAAACCTGGGCAGTCTATGAGTGCCATGCCAGAAAGCTAAACCACTCCCATCTGAACTGCCTCAGAAAGCTCCTGAAGATCACCTGGCAGGACAAAATTCCTGACACTGCTGAGCTGCCTAGCACCCACACCCTGCTAAAGAGAGTTCAGATTACGTGGGCTGGCCACCTTGTTCGTATGCCTGACTCACGCCTACCAAAGAGACTGTTCTACGGAGAACTAGCAGAGGGCAAGCACTCACAACACAAGGTCAGAAGGTCAGAAGAAGTGCTACAAAGACACTCTTAAGGCCTCCCTGAAGAGCTTTGACATCAGTCCTGACATTTGGCAGACCCTAGCACTAGACCAACCAGACTGGCATGGCCGTACCAGCAAAGGTGCTGCCTCCTTTGAGCTGAACAGGATTGCCAAGGCCCAGAGAAAACGTGAGCTTTGCAAGTCCAGAGCCACCCCTGTATCCTCTGCCCACGCAGACCACCTGTGTCCGACCTGTGGCAGAGCCTTCCGTGCCCGCATATGACTGATCAGCCAATGCCAGACACACCGCACCCAGTCCTCTTCCCTGTTATGTCCTTGTTCATCGTCGAGAACGACATACGAACAACAACAACAAACTTTATGATTATGGATTTAATCCAATGTGCAGTGATCCAAAGAAAATGTCCATTATCCACAGTCCAAATGTCTGCTGTGACAGAGACATGATTGAGTCCTTCAAATTCCTTTTGGAGATCAAAGTTCATTTTTGAATGAATAAACTTTATCCAGGTAGCAAGTAAATGCACTTTAATTTCAGTGGATCACAGTCAAGCTGTCTGATATAAAGTGTTATCATGTCTTCATTCTGGCTTCACAAACACACAGTGGTTGCAGAACTTCAGGCTGTCTGAAGAATCTTTTAGCTCTCTGTGCAACAAATTGCATCCAGTCAATCTAGCAACAAGACACGACATTCCTCCAGTGTGTGCCCCTAAAGAAGAGAGTGGCTATTGCACTGTGGAAGCTTGCAACGGGCTCAGAGTACAGGAGTATTGGCCATCGTTTTGGAGTCAGCATTACAACTGTGTGCAGGTGTGTGCAGGACTTGTGCTGGAGCAGAGTCATTGTTGGTGCCAGAACAAATCTGTTTTCCTGATGAAGGGAGGGTCAGAGAAATGACTGTCTACACTGACAACAGGTGGTGGCTCCCACACTGTGTGGGTGCTATTGATGGCTCCCACATACCCATCATAGCACCACAACAATATCACACTGACTACTTCAATCATAAAGGGTGGCACTCCATAATCCTTCAAGGTGTTGTTGATGGAAAGGGGCTGTTTTGGAATGTGTTTGCGGGGCTGCCAGGGAGCTTGCATGATGCTAGGCTTCTGAGACTGTCTACACTGTGGGAGTTAGCCAGGTGGGGGAACCTCTTCTCAGCTCATATCAGGAAAATTGGTGCGGTAAGTGCAGGCTATTACATCCTTGGAGACTTGGCTTATCCCTTGCAAAACTGGCCCCTGAAACCATTCCATGACACTGGACGACTGACAGAAGAACAGCACATGTTCAACCAAAAAAAAAAAAAAAATTGAGTACTGGTGGTTGTGGAAAATGCTTTCGGCAGGCTGAAGGGAAGGTTCAAGATTCAAAGGCTTTGTTATCATGTGCACAGTTAAGAAATGCAACATTTCCTGAGCAAGGAAATTCCTACTCTGCTCTCCGAACAAATGCCAAGGTAACAGATACACATTAATACTAATAAGGTAATAAACACACCTTAATACTAAATACTAATAAATACACAATAGGGAATTAGGACAGTTAAAGCAGTTAAACTAGAGGAAACAAGAAGAATGAAAATTGAAAATTCACTGGATGACTATAATGGACAATGGTATTTTAATATCAGAGATGATATGAAGCTGAGATGGCATAAGCCTATGTACAATATGCAAATGAGCAATGTACAAATTAGCACCCAGTGTGAGAATTTCTCTGTAATGATAATACCCGCTGATTTCTGAAAAGGAATGACTGTGACATCCAACTGGTGAAAGCTATGGTGCTGACTTGTGCTCTGCCTAACCCATTATTATGAAATACTTTTTTACTGTGTGGGTTACTTTTTTCAACCCCTTAGCATTCCTGCCAATTTCCAGCCAATGTGAAACATTCTATGGATGGAAAACTAGAATTTTGGCTAAGAAAGAAGATGTTTCATTATTCACCATTACACACAGATGACATGAAAACATTGCATGGCTAGATTACCAAAATGTATCTAAATATTTTTTTTTTACTACAATGTAATGATTCACTGCATCACAAGATTTTTTTGGGTCCAAAACTGCTCCCACAATCTACAACCTGACCTTGATCTATTGACTTTTATAGTTTTTAATTTGTTCAATCAAGAAGGAGTTCGCACTCTTAGCTGACTTACTTCTGGCGCCACATGAGTCGGCTGCCTTTTTGCAACAGTGGCTCAATTCTGAGTTTTCTTCTTATTTACTATCTGGCTTCTCTCGCAAAATTTTCTGATCTGGTGACACCTTATCCATCACGGACACACAGATCGCCCCAAATGTCTCCCAAGCCGGTGGACGGAGCGACTGTTTATAGCAGGAGACAGAACAACAGGGACCAGCTGTTAGCACTTAACCGGCCCATGGTGCTAACGCAAAAACTCGACATACCAGGAGAAATAAGATGGAAACGGCGTGGATGTTGAGCTGGAGTAAGACGGCGGGCGACGAATATAAGGTACAGACCCGTCCTCCCATCCATTATTATGGGGAACGTTCGATCGCTACTCAATAAAACAGATGAACTGGCGGCCATGTCCCGCTATGAGAGCGTATTCAGAGAGATTAGCATGATGTTGTTTACTGGACGTGGCTAACAGAACTACCAACAGATGCTAACATCGAACTGGAGGGTTTCCACGCAATATGGGCAGACTGGACACCAGACAATGTGAAGCAAGGGGCGGAGGAGTGATAATGTATATCAGTAACAGTTGGTCTAAACTGGGACACATCACGGTTAAAGAGCAACACTACAGCAAAGACATTGAGTTGCTAGCTGTTAGCATGTGGCCTGTGTATCTCCCGAGGGAATACTCACGTGATCTGCATTGTTATTTATGCAAATCCGACGGCGAACGCTGGGGCAGCGTGTGACGTCATCCACTCAGTAACTGGCAGGCTTCTGACAGAACACCCAGATGCTCTACTCCTCATCTCCAGTGATTTTAACAATATCTCACTGTCCCCCATTCTGCCCACATTCACCCAGTATGTCACATGCCACACCAGAGACAATAAAACACTGGACTTATTCTATGCAAACACTAAAGAGGCGTACACCTCATCACCACTCCCCCCACTTGGGAGATCGGATCACAACTTGGTTCATCTCCTGCCGGTGTACAAACCCCTAGTACACAGACAGCCTCCGGTTACACGCACGGTGAAGATACGGTCTGAGGAGGCAATGGACGCTCCAAAGGACTGTTTTGAAATCACTGCCTGGAAGCAGCTCTGCGATCCACACGATGAGGACACCGACGGCCTCACTCATGCCATCACGGACTACATCAACTTCTGTGTGGACAACGCCGTACCCACCAAGACCATACAGTGTTGCACGAACAACATACCCTGGATCAACCCTGAGAGAAAATCACAACTGAGAGAGAAGAAGAGGATCTCCAGGTTGGGGAACAGGGAGATGCTGAAGTCCGTACAGAGGGAGCTAAGGAGGAAGACCAGGGAAGGCAAGGACAGCTTCAGAAAGAAGATGGAGGACAAGCTGCAACAGAGCAACATCGGCAGGGTCTGGAGAAACCTCAAAACCATCTCTGGGCTCCAGAATACCTCCTCCCAGGCCACAGGGGGCAGGGAGTGGGCGAACAATTTGAACCTGTTTTTCAATAGGTTTGACCAACCATCCTCCCCTCTGCCTGCACAACAACCACTGCTGCCTCTACCATCATCGAGACCTGCTGTCCATGCCCCTCCACCAACAGCCCCCCACTCCCAGCACACAGCCCCCCCAACCTGACCCTCACTAAGACCCAGGTGTGGGCGGAGCTGAGGAAGATCAAAGAAGAAAGATCAAAGCGAGGAAGGCCTCGGGTTCGGACTGCATCAGCGCAAAGCTCCTCAAGTCCTGCGCAGACCAGCTGTGTGGGATTGTGGAGCACATCTTCAACCTGAGCCTGAAGCTGGGGAGGGTACCACAGTTGTGGAAAACATCTTGTGTGGTACCTGTACCAAAGACTTCCCACCCCAGAGACCTGAACAACTACAGACCAGTGGCCCTGACGTCTCACCTGATGAAGACCCTGGAGAGACTGCTCCTTGCTCACCTCTGCCCCCTGGTGGGACAAGCGACGGATCCACTCCAGTTTGCCTACCAGCATGGCATCGGGGTGGAGGATGCAGTGATCTTCTTCCTTCACCGTTCCCTGTTCCACCTGGAGAAGCCTGGGAACACGGTGAGGATCATGTTCTTTGACTTCTCCAGTGCTTTCAATGCCATCCAACCGATGATCCTGAGGGACAAGCTGCTGTGCGCAGGGGTGGACCAGCACTTGTCATCGTGGATCCTGGACTACCTCACAAACCGGCTGGTGGACCAACACCAGCAGATGACATGGTTCCTCAAATCATCACTGACTGTGGAAACTTCACTCTAAACATCAAGCGACTTAGATTCTGCGCCTGTCCGCTCTTCCTCCAGACTCTGGGTCTTTGGTTTCTAAATGAAATGCAAAATTTACTTTTATCTGAACAGAGGTCATCTGCTGGTGTTGGTCCACTGTGTTTTATCAAGATCAAAGTCCACGCAGTCGTCTACCTGGAAATTTTAGAGCATTTCATGCTTCCCTCTGCTGACAAGATTTATGGAGAAGCTGATTTCTGTCACAGCCCGCTCACGCCTGTCATCTGCCCCAGCTGAGCACACACCTGCACCTCATCAGGCCGCGCCTATTTAGCCTGCTCTGCCCAGGGCTACAGCCTGGAGCTCTCCTCCTCGTGAAGCTCTGCGTTCTCCTACGTTTACAGCCTGCGCTTCTCCTATGCACGTAAGAACATCCACTTACCTGCTTTCTCAGTCATCCCCTGTGCACAGGTTGACCTCCTGGTGGCGGAACCACCTCCTCATCACTGTGCCTCTTCACCTTCGTCCCATGGGGCCGATCAGAATGCTGTCTCCCAGGCGTGAGCCGGTCTTGCCAATGTCAAGCATCAAACCCCTGCAAGTAAGCCACACTCATTACTCATCATATCCCTGTGTGTGTTCATCTCACCCTTGTCCTCTGCTTGTCCTCAGGGTTGCCTGGCTGTATGGTGTTCTGGTCCGTCCTCGGTGCTCCTGTCCCCAACAAGACATCTACATTCCACATTCACGCATTCATACACCTGCTTGTCAATAAATACTCTCAAATCTTACCCGAGCCTGCATGTGTGTTCCCTGGGCTAGCCTAACATGACAGTACGACTCCAGCACAGTAGTCCAGCGAACAGCGGGTTCGCACGGCGTCTTTCCACCCTCGAGGCTCGGGTGGATTTGATTGTCCATCAGCAACAGGTGATTCTAAATCAATTAACCCCTTTGACTCACCATTTGGATCGCCTTGACCCCCCGCAGGGATCTCAGCTCGGTGGGTTAGCTCCTCCCATACCTCAAGCCGGTCAGACTGCCCCGAGTCCGCCGACCCGTCTCACCCCTGTTCCAGCCCCCGCGCGCTTCCACGGTAAGCTCGGGGAGGCACGCGGATTTATTTTACAATGTGAGACAGTGTTTCAGCGCGTTCCCGGGGATTTCCTAACTGACCATAGCTGAATTGGGTACATCACTAATCTGTTGGAAGGGCGAGCGTTAGCTTGGGCTTACGCCATTATGGTGAAGCCCAGCTACGCAAACCTAACCTATACCCAATTTGTGCAACAATTCTTTGAAGTTTTTGATCATTCCGATCAAGATAGCATGTTGGCCGAACGGCTACTCAGCCTTCGCCAGGGTAGCCGCTTAGCGGCCGACTACGCTATCGACTTCCGGGTGGCTGCGGAGGAGGTTGGTTGGGGCAATGACTCCCTTTGTAGTTTGTTCCTCCGCAGCCTGAGTTCCATTTTACGGGATGAGCTGGCCTGCCGGGACCTGCCGGACCAGTTGTCTGACCTAATCTCCCTAGCCATATCTTTAGACAACAGGCTGAGGGAACGGGCCGCCGAGCGGAAGTCCCATGACCACTCGCACGGAACATTCTCCCGTACTCCTCAGTCTCGCCCCCTGGCGTCGCCTCCTCTGGAGGCTGCCGCCGACCCTGACGCTATGGTAATCGGGCGGGCCAAACTTCCTTTAGCGGAGAAACAGCGCCGCCAAGAGTTGGGTCTCTGCATATATTGTGGAGACGACCAACATTTTGTGGAGGTCTGCCCGGTGAAGCCAAAAGGGGAGGTCCGCGAGTCGCTGTAGGGGGCCTCGTGGACGTTTCTCAGTCAGATCCCCTATCTAAATGCCAAATTCCCATCAGACTGTGCCATAACTCCATCGGACACTTCACTCACGCACTGGTGGACTTGGGGGCGGAGCAGAACTTTATTTCTAAGAGTCTGGCAACCCGCCTGGGCATCCAGTGCCAAGCGTTACCCTCCCCTCTCCATCTGGTTGCCCTCACCCGCTTCCCCCTGGAAAAGGTCACCCACAAGACCCAATCCTTCCCCGTCATCATCTCCGGTAACCACCGAGAAGACCTTAGTTTTTATGTTCTCCCCTCTTCCATGTCATCGGTCATCCTGGGCTACCCGTGGCTTCGCCTCCACAACCCCGTGTTTGATTGGCAGACCGGCCACGTCCGCTCTTGGAGCACTTTTTGCCTAGGAACCTGCCTCCAATCTGCTGCCTTTGCCCCGTCTGTGCCCCCCCCCCACTGTGGACCCTACCCCACCGGACTTCTCCTTAGTTCTGCTGGAGCTCCACGACCTGGGCAACGTATTCAGTAAGTCAAAGGCGCTTTCCTCCCACCCCACCGTCCCTATGATTGTGCCATCGACCTCTGGGCAGGGGCGCCTTTCCCATCCGGCCGCCTCTACAGCCTCTCAGCCCCTGAACGAGAGGCTATGGACGCCTACCTCCGAGACTCCCTCAGTGCCGGCATCATCCTCCCATCCTTGTCTCCCCTATGTGCTGGATTCTTTTTTGTTGCGAAGAAAGATGGGTCCCTACGGCCGTGCATTGATTTTAGGGCCCTTAACGATATTACCATCAAGGACTGCTACACTTTGCCCCTTATGGACTCGGCCTTTAGCTCCCTCCAGGGGGCATCCTGGTTCACCAAATTGGACCTTCGCAGTGCTTACCATCTCGTCCGGATCTGGGAGGTTGATGAGTGGAAGACGGCTTTTCGGATGCCCAGCGGCCACTTTGAGTACCTTGTGATGCCGTTTGGGCCCACCAACGCCCCTGCCGTCTTCCAACGTTTAATCAATGACGTTCTTCATGATTTCTTGGGGGTCTTTGCTTTCGTCTATCTAGATGACATTTTAATCTTCTCTCGCTCTCGGGAGGAGCATCTACTCCATGTGAGGCGGGTCCTGCAACGTCTCCTGGAGAATAAACTTTACATCAAGGCTGAAAAATGCGAGTTTTTCACTGACAAGAACTCCTTTCTAGGCTTTATTATCTCGCATAATCAGCTCATTCCTGACCCAGCCAAGATCAAAGCAGTGGTTGAATGGCCCACTCCCTCCTCCAGGAAGCAGGTCGAGCAATTCCTGGGGTTCGCTGGCTTTTACCGCAGCTTCGTCCCCGGTTACAGTTCCATCATCCCTCCTCTGACCCGCCTCACCTCCCCGAAAGTACGCTTTGAGTGGACGGCGGAAGCAGCGGCCGCCTTCGAGACCCTCAAGAAGGAATTTTCATCCTCCCGGGTCCTCATTCAGGTGAATCCAGCGTGGCAATGCCTGGTGGAGGTGGATGCATCTGACACCGGGGTGGGGGCTGTTTTGTCACAGCGCAATCCGGTGGACGGGAAACTGCACCCCTGCGCCTTCTTCTCCAAGCGTCTCTCTCCGGCCGAACTCAACTATGACAATGGTGACAGGGAGCTCCTCGCTATTAAACTTGCTTTGCAGGAGTGGCGCCATTGGCTGGAGGGGGCAGCTGAGCCTTTCATGGTCTGGACCGACCATAAAAACCTGGAATACATCAGGACGGCCAAGCGCCTGAACGCCCGCCAGGTGCGCTGGTCATTGTTCTTCATTAGGTTCAGGTTTACCATCTCCTATCGCCCAGCTTCCAAGAACACAAAACCAGATGCATTGCCCAGGCAGTTTGCCCCAGAAGCCCCTGAGGAAGAAGTCCATACCATCCTGCCTGCGTCGTGCGTTGTGGGGTCCATCTCCTGGGCGATTACTGACAAGGTCTAGAAGGCGCTAGAGGTCGAACCCGATCCCGGCGGTGGCCCAGCAGGGAGATTATTTGTGCCCTCGTCGGTCCGGGGCGACGTTATTCATTGGGCACACACGGCCAAGTTCGCCTGCCACCCAGGGGTCGTCCGATCGGTGAAGCTCATCCAGAGGTTCTTCTGGTGGCCTGGGCTTCGGACCGACGTTGCCGACTATGTACGTGCCTGTCCTCAGTGCGCCATGAACAAGTCGTCCAATTCACCCCCTGCAGGTCTCCTCCATCCTCTGCCGGTTCCGGGAAGGCCCTGGTCTCACATCGCCCTAGACTTTGTCACCGGTCTCCCCCCCCTCATGGAAATAAGGTCATTCTGACCATTGTAGACCGGTTTTCGAAGGCCGCCCACTTTCTGCCACTCCCTAAGCTCCCCTCGGCACGTGAGACCGCTGATCTGTTAGTGCAACACGTCGTCAGACTTCACGGCATCCCTGCTGACATTGTCTCCGACCGGGGGTCTCACTTTACATCCAGCGTCTGGAGGAGTTTTTGCAGTGCCCTTGGAGCCATGGTCAGCCTGTCCTCTGGACACCACCCTCAGTCTAACGGGCAATGTGAGCGTACCAACCATTTGCTGGAGGCCACCCTGCGCTGTGTCATCTCCTCCATCCCCTCCTCTTGGAGCACCCCTCTCCCCTGGGTGGAGTACGCTCACAATGCCACCTTCTCCTCGGCCATCGGGATGTCCCCCTTCCAGGCATCCTTGGGGTACGAACCCCCGCTGTTCCCTAAGGAGGAAGGAGAGGTGGCTGTCCCATCCATCCAGGCTCACTTGAGACGGTGTTGGCGGCTGTGGACCAAAACCCGGCAGACCCTGTTAGGCACTACGGCTCGCAACTCTTCCTCTGCGAATCGCCACAGGAGGCCCGCTCCACAATACCAGAAGGGACAACAGGTGTGGCTCTCTACTCAAGACATTAACCTGAAGACTGAAAAAAAGAAGCTGTCTCAGCGCTATGTTGGCCCCTACCCTGTTGAGAAGGTGGTCAACCCAGTGGCTGTGTGCTTGGATCCCCCCCCCCCTTCGTGTCCATCACACGTTTCATGTCTCTCAAGTTAAACCTGTAGCGTCTAGCCCTCTCTGTCCCCCCCACCAGGGCGCCACCCCCTCCCAGGATGATTGACGGCCACCCGGCTTGGACCATTACAGCCATCCTGGACTCTCGACGTCGGGGCCGGGGGATACAATACCTGGTGGACTGGGAAGGATATGGTCCAGAACATAGATGCTGGGTGCACTCCGCCTTCGTGTTGGATCAACAGCTCATTGGGGAGTTCCACCGTGTGCACCCAGACAAGCCAGCACCAGGAGGCGCTGCTTGGGGGGGAGTACTATCACAGCCCACTCACGCCTGTCATCCGCCCCAGCTGAGCGCACATCTGCACCTCATCAGGCCGCGCCTATTTAGCCTGCTCTGCAAAGGGCTTCGGCCTGGAGTCGTCAGCTCTCCTTCTCGTGAAGCTCTGCGTTCGCCTATGTTTACGGCCTGCGCTTCTCCTATGCACGTAAGAACATCCACTTACCTGCTTTTTCAGTCATCCCCTGTGCACAGGTGGACCTCCTGGCGGCGGAACCACCTCCTCATCACCGTGCCTCTTCACCTTCGTCCCGTGGGGCCGATCAGAGCGCTGTCTCCCAGGCGTGAGCCGGTCTTGCCAACGCCAGTCATCAAACCCCTGCAAGTAAGCCACACTCATTACTCATCATATCCCTGTGTGTGTTCATCTCACCCTTGTCCTCTGCTTGTCCTCAGGGTTGCCTGGCTGTATGGTGTTCTGGTCCGTCATCGGTGCTCCTGTCCCCAACAAGACATCTACATTCCACATTCACGCATTCATACACCTGCTTGTCAATAAAGACTCTCAAATCTTACCCGAGCCTGCGTGTGTGTTCCCTGTGCTAGCCTAACATGACAATTTCATTTTCCAGCAGGACTTGGTTACCCCCCCCCCACACACACACACACACACTGCCAAAAGTATCAAAATCTGGTTTAATGGCCATGGCATCACTGTGTTTGATTGGCCAGCAAACTCTCCTGACCTAAACCCCATAGAGAATCTATGAAGGATTGTCAAGACGAAGATGAGACACCAGACCCAACAATGCAGATGAGCTGAAGGTCACTATCAAAGCAACCTGGACCTTCATAACACCTCAGCAGTGCCACAGGCTGATCACCTCCATGCCACGCCACATTGATACAGGAATTAATCCAAAAGGAACCCCGACCAAGTATTGAGTGGTACATGGACACACTTTTCAGTCGGCCAACATTTCTATTAAAAAACTATTTTTTAAAGTTAATTTTATGTCATATTCTAATTTTTTGAGAAACTGAATTTGGGGTTTTCATGGACTGTAATCCATAATCATCAAAATTAAAATAAATAAACACTTGAAATATATCACTCTCTGTAATGAATCTATATAATATAGAAGTTTATTTTTTTAATTGAATTACCTAAATAAATCAACTTTTTGTTGACATTCTAATTTATTGAGAGGCACCTGTGCATAATAGTCATGTCAACTGACGGCTGTGTCAGCTATGTATGAGCAGTTTGTATATTCATTTATTTGCACTAAAGATATCTATTCATACTAATAAAATGAGTAATGAGTAATGCATCTGATCAAATTTCAGTAACTAGCGCATTGCTGAATTTTTAAACACTAATTCCGTTACATAGCACATTACTGCAAAAGTAGTGGCATTTTTTCTTCCCATTTTTAATCATGTTTGGACCTTTTTCTTCTACATTTTGTTTTGTCTAGGGCATAGTGCAATAGTGCTCGGGCCATGTGCAATATTTGGGCTCTGTCCAATTGAGAGGGTTTGGACTTTTATATTATGACCTCTTGTATTATGATCTACATGTCATATTCCCTTCGCGCGCTCTTCCATTTGCGGGCAGAGGAGAGAAGGAGAATTTTTTTTTTTTTTTTTTGTTACTTATTTGTACCCGTAGGTAGACTTGGTTTGCAGTCTGGTGACAAGCCACCGGCTGCCGGTCGCTGCGTGCGCAAGCGCCCTAAACCTACATGTTTTTGGTATGCGGGAGGAAACCGGAGAAATCCCGGAGTAAACCCACGCAACACGGGGAGAACATGCAAACTCCACACAGCTTACTGTTGGTCGGGGGCTGGGATCGAACCCACGATCTCATGATCCCCGCGATCCCCCGGCCGAGGGTAAACTGTGCTGCCACAGTGCTAAACCACTGCGCCACCGTGCAGCCCAAAAGGAAAAATGAGGATTTACACGCAGGAGTTCACCACAAACACATTTATTAACAATCAGTGAGGGAGCTATACAAAATGGTGGAGCAGCTCGGGCTAAAGAAAGAGTCCCAAAGATGCTAGGCTGTAAAGGAAAGTGTAATAGCTGTGCTGCACAGGGAAACACTACATGCGCAGCGACACAACTGCAGAGAGAAACGCCAGGAAAAACTCACAATCCAAAACAGTTTGGATCCCCCAGGGGAGCGGCGAGCGTACTTCGAATAGTCCTTCGTAGACTGACGGTTGACGGCAGAGGGAACCATCTAACACGTACAATGGGCCAGCGGCATCTGTACAGCAAAGAGCTGCTTTTGTACAGACCCCGCTGGCATGGTGAATGCAGAACACCTGGGCGAGGCGTGGGAAGGATGATTAGTGGAACTGGGAACAGCTGGTGGAATTAGAGGGAAGGCTAGACCGACAGCCTGTCAGCAGTGTGGGAAAAAGTAGGTCACCATGCTGACTAACAGCTGCCGGTCAGGCAGTGGCTAAGGATAAGGAAAAAATATATAAAAAGTACACAAACCAGCGAGGCCAAAACCCACAAAGAGATCAGGGCCAAGCCGGGGGGAAACCAAACTGGCTCGGCACATGACACGACAATTGTATTGTAAATATGGTTTTCTTCACCAGCTATTTTTAATCATAAGCTGTGGTTTGCAGCGTGGTTTTTTAATGTGTTGGGTTTTAAACTATATCTACCATCCCTCGTTTTAGTTTACTGGTACAGAGAGCCTGAAAGTGCCCATGGTTTTAGTCTTGCGCAGTTTTAGCATTCCTTGCTAATGCTGTGCCTCACTTTTAAATTTTTGTCATGTCAGGCATTGGCTTGCTTGCTATTGGAGAACCATGAAAACTGGTACTACCTGCCTCATGTGTCGGGCCGTCGGCGACTCAACCGGCATCCCCGCACTTCCGAGGGCGTGGAGGGTGAAACAGGGTATCCTGGCAGAACTAAAAACAATATCTGCCACAGCTCTGTGGTGGACCACTCCCAGTTCCATGGGGTGAGACTGGACATCCTGGCAAACACATTTGTCGCAAGGTCTGTGGTGGACTGTGCAAGATGGTGCATTGTGACATACACTACACAAAGAGCAGAGATAAACAAATCTATCATCTGATCAGTCACTGCAACAGATACTGCAGTCAGTTTGTCTTGGCTTGTCCTTGCCACTGATAATAACTTTATCTGTCAAGAATGTGCTGCTAGTCCAGCAAAAGCTAGCAGTACTCAAATACTTTGCAAGCAGTTTCATGAAATGGTCAATGAGAAAGCAACTCATACCGGCTCGGACGTTGCCCGGGCTTACAAGGTCCACACTGATCTGTTCACACTCTGACAGGCAACGTAAAGTAAGCTAGAAGCAGGAAGACAAAAGAAGAGGAAAACAGCAGCCTTGTGTGTAGCAGAATGGAATGTACGCACTCTGTTGGACAGAACAACATCACAGCGACCAGAAAGACAGACTGCGCTTGTGGTCCTGGAAATGAACAGATACAATGTAGACATAGCTGCACTTAGTGAAACAAGATTGCCTGGATATGACAGCTTGGAAGACCAGGGGTACATCTTCTTTTGGAGTGGGAGATCAACTCAAGAAAGGAGAGAAGCAGTAGTGGGCTTTGCAGTTAGAAAGGAGATGGCAGCAATGCTTGATGAAGAACTGGTGCCAATCAACGACAGGATAATGACTTTGAGACTGCCAATACAGCAGAAGATGTATGCCACACTCATCAATGTATATGCCCCAACAATGACCAACACAGAGGAGGTAAAGGAAGAGTTCTACAGTGATAAACGTGAGACTATCAGGCATGTACCACCTGATGACAGGCTGATACTCATTGGAGATTTTAATGCCAGAGTTGGTTCGGACACTGAGAAATGGAAAGGAGTGCTAGGCAGTCATGGAGTAGGCAAGTGCAATGCTAATGGAGAACTTCTACTTGCACTATGTTCAGAGTACAACCTTGTGATAACCAACACTCTATTTAAGCACAAGGACACACACAAGAAGACATGGATGCACCCAAGATCCAAGCACTGGCACTTATTAGACTACATCATAGTCAGGCAGAGAGACATAAGGGATGTATTGGACACCAGAGCAATGAGAGGCGTGGACTGTGGTACTGATCATGTTATGCTGAGATCTAGATTAAGGATTTGGAGACAAAAACAGCACTGCAGGACGGGTGCGAAGCCACCACGGAAGCTGAACACTAGTGCACTGAAAGGCCAAAAGAAGCAGGAAGAACTTACACAAGAAATGGATAAAAACTTGAAAGACTGGGACAGCAACAACTCAGAGAATGACATAGAAGAGAAATGGGCAACACTGAAGGATGCGGTGTATCAGACTGCGAGTGATGTATTAGGCCACCCTGAGAGGAAACATCAAGATTGGTTTGATGAGCATGATGAACACTGGAAGAAACTACTAGAAGTGAGGAATACAGCTAGGCAGGAAAACCTACAGTGTAACACAAGGTCGAAGAAGAAGAAATACTCAAAGGCTCAGAGTGAGCTACAGAAGTACACCAGAGAGATGAAGTCCAACTGGTGGGATGAAAAAGCGGAGGAACTTCAAACTGCAGCAGACAGAAAGGACATGAAAACATTCTTCACAGGTTTGAGAGAAATCTACAGCCCTAAACCAAGAGTATTGATCCAACTAAAGGCCATGGATGGTGAAACGGTTTTGCAGGAGAAAGACAAGATCCTGGACAGATTTGCAGACCACTTTGACCAACTACTAAACAATCCTGTAGATCTCACTGAAGAGGCTAAAGAAGCTCTAGTGCAGCAACCAGCTGTATCAAGTCTGGATGAACCACCAAATTTTAATGAACTAATGGCAGTTATCAGGATAACACAGGATGGTAAAGCTCCAGGAAGGGATGGAATTTCAGCAGAAGTGTGGAAATTTGGTGGTGTTCAGCTGACCAACTGCCTGCACAAGCTCATCCAAGAGATATGGTATGCCCAGAAAGTACCTCAAGACTGGAAGGATGCAAGTGTTGTGCCTTTGTTCAAGAAAGGTGGCAGGAAAGATTGTGGAAATTACCGAGGTATATAACTGCTAGCCACTGTTGGTAAGATTCTCTCACGTGTACTACTGAACAGACTCAATGAACACATCTCGCATAACGTACTACCGGAAACCCAGTGCGGCTTTAGAAGTGAAAGAAGCACAATGGACATGATTTTCTGCTTAAAACAGGTTCAAGAAAAGTGTATCGAACAGAACATGTCGCTTTATGTAGTCTTCATAGACTTCAGTAAAGCCTTCAATACTGTTTCGCGACAAGGACTTTGGCAGGTACTCAAGAAATATGGCTGTACAAAGAAGTTTGTCAGCCTGATTGAGGCACTCCATACAGCTATGCAAGCAAATGTGGCAATGAGTGGTTCAGTATCTAAAGACTTTTCAGTAAGCAATGGGGTGTGCTGGCGCCTACACTCTTCTCGCTATATCTGGCAGCCATGTTTGAGGTGGCCTTCAAAGACACTTCAGAAGGAGAATACATTCAAACAAGGAAAGAAGCAGACTTGTTCAATATGGCACAGTTTAAAGCCAAGAGTAAGACATCGATAAAGGTAGTAAGAGAAATGCTCTTTGCCGACAACAGTGCTCTAGTTGCACACAGTGTGGAAGATATGCAATCTTTAGTGGAGAAATTTGCAAGAGCAGCTAGCCAATTCAGGATCCAAATCAACATCAAGAAGACAGAGTGCCTTTATCAACCACCAAAGTTCCAATTATCAACATCACTAGAAGAGATCAACATTGGTACAGAGCCACTAGTCAAGTGCAAGACTTTCAAGTATCTAGGGAGTACTGTTTCACAGAATGCTAGGCTGGAGGATGAACTATCTCTGAGAATGGGAAGAGCAAGCGCTGTGTTTGGAAACTTGAGGGAGAGACTGTGGAACAATTGACATGTGTCTATCCGTGTGAAATGCAAAGTGTACAGAGCGACAGTACTGGCTACTCTATTGTACGATGCTGGAACTTGGACTGTCTACAGAGTGCAGGTGAAGAAACTCCAGGCGCACATGAGACATCCTCGAGCCATAATGAACATCTCATGGAAAGACAAGATAACCCACACAGAAGTGTTGAAACAAGCTGGTCTACCATCAATGGAGGACATGCTAATACAGATGAACCTGAGATGGCTCGGACATGTTGAGGGGATGGACCACCAGCGTCTCCCTCGGCAGTTACTCTACTCACAGTTATGCAAGGGTAAATGCAATCAGGGTAGACAAAGGCTCAGATTTAAAGACACTGTAAAAAGAAACTTTAAGAAGTTGGACATAGACAGGAGCTCCTGGCAGTGGAAGGCTAAGGACAGAGCTGTGTGGAGGAATCTGATCAGACCTAAATGAAACAGTCGTTGTCACCCACGACAGACTGCTATGATGATGATGATGATGAACTTTTAAATGATGCTTAGTGCCGGCTTAGTGTCGGCTTAGTGTTTTAATAAACCTGGATACTATCTATTAAAGAAAACAGCCTCTTGTCCAGGTTATTCTGGACATAGTGTGTTGTGAGCGGACCAGAAGTTATTGTGGTGGCTAAAGGACAAATTTGGTCTCCACAGAACTGGTCCAGACCTGAATCCGATCAAATATCTGTGGGGAAATCTGAAGATGGCTGTGCACAGGGGATGCCCTTGCAATCTGACAGATTTGGAACGTTTTTGCAAAGAAGAGTGGGCAAATATTGTCAGATCAAGATGTGTCACGCTGAAAGACTCCAACTCAAAAAGACAACAGAGTGCTGTAATAAAAGCCAACGGTGCTGCAACAAAATATTAGTTTAAAGGTGTGCATATTTATGCAACCAGATAATTGTAAGGTTTTTAATTTTTTATTTTCCCCTTAAAAAAATTTCAGTTTTGTTTTTCAATTGGGTTGTACAGGTTGTAGGTCACGTTAATGGTTGAAAAAGTTTTGAAATGATTTATCTTGTGTTATATAGTTATTTATATGGTTCGTGTTATACAGACTTACACAAAATTGTTGGTACCCCTATGTTAATGAAAGAAAACCCCACAATGGTCACAGAAATAACTTGAATCTGACAAAAGTGGTAATAAATAAAAATTCTATGAAAATTAACCAATGAAAATCAGACAATGCTTTTGAATTGTGGTTCAACAGAATTATTTTAAAAAACAAACTCATGAAACAGGTCTGGACAAAAATGATGGTACCCCTAGAAAAGATTGAAAATAATGTACCATAGGGACATGTTCAACCAAGATGTGTCCTCTAATTAACACCACAGGTGTCTACAAACTTGTAATCAGTCAGTCGGCCTATTTAAAGGGTGACAAGTAGTCACTGTGCTGTTTGTTGACATGGTGTGTACCACACTAAACATGGACCAGAGGAAGCAAAGGAGAGAGTTGTCCCAGGAGATTAGAAAGAAAATTATAGACAAGCATGTTAAAGGAAAAGGCTATAAGTCCATCTCCAAGCAGCTTGATGTTCCTGTGACTGCAGTTGCACATATTATTCAGAAATTTAAGAGCCACAGGACTGTAGCCAACCTCCCTGGACGTGGCCACAGGAGGAGATGGAAATTAAAAATGGTAACAAAAGAGCCCAGAACAACCTCTAAACATATTCATGGTGACCTCCAAAGTGAAGGTACATCAGTGTCAGATCGCACCATCCGTCGTTGTTTGAGCCAAAGTGGACTTCATGGGAGACGACCAAGGAGGACACCACTGTTGAAAACAAATCATAAAAAAGCCAGACTAGAATTTGCCAAACTGCATGTTGACAAGCCACAAAGCTTCTGGGAGAATGTCCTATGGACAGATGAGACAAAACTGGAAGTTTTTGGCAAGGCACATCAGCTCTATGTTCACAGACGCAAAAATGAAGCATACCAAGAAAAGAACACTGTCCCTACTGTGAAACGTGGAGGAGGTTCTGTTATGTTCTGGGGCTTCTTTGCTGCATCTGGCACAGGGTGTCTTGAATCTGTGCAGGGTACAATGAAATCTCAAGACTATCAAGGTATTCTAGAGAGAAATGTGCTGCCCAATGTCAGACAGCTTGGTCTCAGTCACAGGTCATGGGTCTTGCAACATGATAATGACCCAAAACATGGCTAAAAACACCCAAGAATGGCTAAGAGCGAAACATTGGACTATTCTAAAGTGGCCTTCTGTGAGCCCTTATCTAAATCCTATTGAACATCTGTGGAAGGAGGTGAAACATGCCATCTGGAGAAGGCACCCTTCAAACCTGAGACAAGTGGAGCAGTTTGCTCATGAGGAGTGGGCCAAAATACCTGCTGAGAGGTGCAGAAGTCTCATTGACAGTTACAGAAATTGTTTGATTGCAGTGATTGCCTCAAAAGGTTGTGCAACAAAATATTAAGTTAAGGGTACCATCATTTTTGTCCAGGCCTGTTTCATGAGTTTGTTTTTTAAAATAATTCTGTTGAACCACAATTTAAAATCATTGTCTGATTTTCATTCGTCAATTTTCATAGAATTTTTATTTATTACCCCTTCTGTCAGATTCAAGTTATTTCTGTGAGTATTGTGGGTTTTTCTTTCATTAACAGAGGGGTACCAACAATTTTGTCCATGTCTGTATGTATATGTCCTATACTTTTATTTGTGTGGCACGGGGTGGTGGCTTCACCTTCTGGTTCTGCCACCACCCGTGACTATAAAAGAGTTGCAGGCAGGAGGGACGGCCTTTTGGCCATTTCCTCTGCCTGGCGGCTGTGTGTAGTGCACCTGTGCCAAATACAATAAATATATGTTCTGTTCGACACCTGGACTCATCCTTCTGGCTCCAAACCCAGACATAACATTTGGCAACAAGGATTAAAGAGTACATCGGGGAATTACCGAAAATGGCAGGCTACGGACACTCTCAAACAATACATGAATGATTTTGGTCTTTGCGATGAATGTCGTTCTCTTCACCCAGCTCTTCAGGAATACACTTTTTTTTTCATCAGTTCATAGTTCACATTCACATCTAGATTTCTTTTTAGCCAGTAACTCTATTGTGAGGGACATCACAGACACTGAAATATGTTCAAATCAAGCTATTTGTGATCACCATCCAATGTCTCTTACACTACTACTACAATACACTTATTGTAGGACACTGAAGGATTATACTCATCTGCTACAAGACATTTAACAACATGAAACAAAAGATCAACAAACAGGAACAACAGGAACTGAAAGTTTTTGAATATACAGATCACAACCCACAGGACGTAGACTATAACATAGACCCTGATAATAATTTATTTGGCTCCATCAATAATGACTGTAGTTACTACATGGATGAACAGTTTAACACAATGGTCACATCTGATTTCAATATTTCTATGATCCACTTCAACAGCAGAAGTCTCTATGCCAACTTTAATAACATTAAAGATTATTTACATCAGTTTAACCCCTTGCACTCTGGTCAATTTCCCTAAAAACGCCAAAAAATAACGTACCCAAAGTAAATCAAAAGCTGTTCTTCAACCCTTTGGAGCATCTTCATGGGGTTGGTCTCATTTAAAAGAAAACACTTTGAATTTTTTGGCAAAACAGGCATAATCTCTCTAAGTGCTCCTGCCACTGAGTAACAGTCATCTAAACATACTGAACTTGAAGAAAATAAATTTCACCTGGGTGTGTTTTTGGATACAAATGCTTGCAAATAACACACAGCTTCAGATCCGGGCTGGAAAATGCAACAGAAATGTAGAACCAAGTGTTATCCAGCTGAGGTCCAAATTTTGTAACAATACCACAAAAAATGAATATATTACACAGCTTTGTTCTCAGGTAGTTCCCAGGCGTTTTTGAACTGTGCCAAATTGTGCCAAATGGCACAGTTTGGAAAAACGTCTGTAACTTTTGAATGATTCAATATAGAAGCTTCATCTTGGGCTCTAATGAAAGGTGACACTCAGGGCTGTGTGTGTGTGTGGGGGGAGGGGTTGTTTATTCATTCATTCATGAATGAATGAACAATCAAGCCCCCACACACAAAGAAGCATGCCACGTAAAAAATGTGTGGCTTTTTTTTACAAGAAAAAATAACCTACAGTGCACTAAAAATTATTCTAAAATATTTGTAATGTAGAAGATAACAACTCCCACCCCCCACCCCGCTACAGAGGACGGACTTCGACCATCGCTACATGACGGAACAGTCATGTGGCGATGTGGCGATCGCGGCGCACAGTCCCCGCGGTCCCCCCCCCCCCCACCGCTACAGAAGAGTAGCGGGGGGGGGCATTCACGGTCGGCGCACGAACCGTGTACCGCAGCGCACAGACTTCGGACTTCGTGCGCCGCGATCTACTACGCACAGTTGTAATTTACCGATCGGTCAAAAGTCATTTTTGATTACAATTTTCAGGAATAAAGAATAATTTAGCTTATAACACTTACCTGTCCACAACAGCATGTGGACGGTCTATGATGACCATGGAAGAGAATCCTAAACGTCTACTCTGCTGGGATAGCACCGCCTGTGGCTGAACAGGCCGATGCGCGAATGGCAGTCCCTGTCACACAGGTTGCACTTGTGGGTGGTCTCCGTGCTGCTGGGTCTGTGGCGGTTCTTCCTATGGGTCCTTTTTTCATCTGCTGCAGCTTTCAGTCTCTCTTCACCCAGCCTTACACAAAACAGCTTTTGAACTTCTGTGCTTCAATTGGCTGGCTGTATTCGCAGCCATTGGTAGGCGGGTCCTTCTTGCTAGGTTTTCAGTCATTGGTTCTTCAAGGTTTCAGAAACCCAATTCAAGGCTCTTATTAGTCGAATGAGAGGTCAATCACATCTAAACCAATCAAAGCACTCCTTTGGCTTTCTGTTCGCGGCTGTGTCTGCAGTGGAAGAATGGAAATGCAGCTTTTTTTTCAGTGCGCTCTAGGACGCAGCGCCCTCGTGTGCCCTCGTGTGCTCTAGGACGCAGAGACGTGCCCGCCCGCGGTACACCAGAGTGCAAGAGGTTAAAGAGCCATTCAATATTGTGGCAATATCAGAGACGTGGCTCAATGAAGAGAAAGGAGTCGATTTTACCATGGATGGCTATGAATTTAATTATATAAATAGAAAAGTGAAAAAAGAAGGAGGAGTTGCAATTTATGTTGACAAGAGCTTGAAATACAAGGTTGTTGAAAATCTGTCAGTAACTGTGGATGATTTATTTGAATGTATTACAATAGAAATCTGTCTGGACAATGTGAAGAATATAGTAGTGAGCTGTGCATATAGAACACCTGGATCAAACATTGACTTATTTAAGGACTGGATGGAAAAAATGTATGCAAAACTAACTCATAAAGTTATGTTCATCTGTGGGGATTACAATATAGATCTGATGAATTCAAAACAACATAGTTTGACAGAAGAAGTTATCAACACAATGTACAGTATGGGCTTACATCCAACAATTACCGGACCTAGCAGAATCACATCACACAGTGCCACACTAATAGATAACATATTCACAAACATTATGGAAAATAATATCAGGAGTGGGCTTTTATTGAATGATATCAGTGACCACCTGCCGATTTTTGTTGTCTATCAATGTGATTATAGGAAGAAAAAGTATACCAAAAATATTAAATTTAAAAGAATAAGAACCGAAGAATCTATGTATTTACTGACAAAGGAATTATTAATACAAGATTGGAAGATAGTTTATGATGAAAATGATATAAATAAAGCATATGATAAAATTTTACAAATATTTCAATCATTGTACAATAAAAACTGTCCTATAAAACAATACAGTGACAGACAACAAAAGAAAAATATTCCTTGGGTCACCAAGGGGTTAATAAATGCATGTAAAAAGAAGAATACATTATATAAACAATTCATTAAGTGCAGAACCATAGAGGCTTAGATAAAATATAAAAGATATAAAAATAAGCTTACTAATATATTGAAGACCTGTAAGAAAGAATATTACAACCAAATATTAGAGGATAATAAAAATAACTTAAGAGGAATATGGCAAGTACTCAATGGGATTATTAGTAATCGACCTAAGAATGCTAATTATCCAGAATATTTTATTGAAAATGGCAATTTGATAAATAATATGGAGGATGTGGTCAGTGGTTTCAATAAATTTTTTGTAAACGTTGGTCCTGAATTAGCAAAATCAATAGTGACAACAGAAACAAACAACAGTGGTTCTGTAAATGAAATAGAAGATAGAAATCCAAACACAATCTTTGTGGGTGCAGTTACTGAAAAGGAAATTATCGAGACTGTGAGTAAATTTAAGAACAAAAAATCAACGGACTGGAATGAAATTGACATGACAATAGTGAAAAAATTAATTGAAGGAATTGTTAAGCCACTCACCCACATCTGTAACCTATCATTTCAAACTGGTAAATTTCCTAACAAAATGAAAATAGCAAAAGTAATACCTCTATACAAAACAGGAGACAGTCATTGTTTCACAAATTACAGGCCAGTCTCTTTACGCTCACAATTCTCCAAAATACTTGAAAAAATCTTCACTAAGAGACTGGATGATTTCATTGAAAAACACAACCTCCTTACAGACAGCCAGTATGGTTTTAGAGCAGATAAATCTACATCTTTGGCACTGATCGAACTTAGAGAAGAAATTACTAGTTGTATAGATAAAAAAAAAGTTTGCTGTAGGAGTATTTATAGATTTAAAGAAAGCTTTTGACACCAATGACCACAGAATACTACTAAGGAAACTGGAAAGGTATGGGATAAGAGGGGTAGGACTGAGTTGGGTGGAAAGTTATTTAAGTAACAGACAACAATTTGTACAAATTGGTGAGCACAAATCACCCTTCATGGACATCACTTGTGGTGTGCCCCAGGGGTCAGTTTTGGGACCCAAACTCTTTATTTTGTATATAAATGACATATGCCAAGTATCAAAAATTCTGAAATTTATTTTGTTTGTGGATGACACAAATATCCTTTGCACTGGTGAGAATTTGCAGCAGGTTTTAGAGGTGGTCACAACTGAAATGAAAAAGTTAACGCAGTGGTTCAACAAAAATAAATTATCTCTAAATCTAAAAAAACCCAAAGATTATGTTGTTTGGAAATTATAAAATAAATCATGAAATAATGATAGATAGATGATACCAGAATAGAAACAGTACAGGAAAATAAGTTTCTGGGGGTGACGCTAGACAATAAAATCTGCTGGAAACCTCACATCAGTCACATCCGGGCCAAGTTGGCAAAATGTATAGGCATACTGGGGAAGACAAGACACATCTTGGACTATAAATCATTGTTCTTACTGTACAATTCACTGTTTCTACCTTATCTTAACTACTGTGTAGAAGTCTGGGGAAACACCTACAAGACCAACCTACAGTCAATATGCACATTACAAAAAAGAGCTGTAAGGATAATAAATAATTTAGGATATAGAGACCATACCATACGGGCTGCACGGTGGTGCAGTGGTTAGCACTGCGGCAGCACAGTTTACCCTTGGCCGGGGGATCGTGGAGATCGTGGGATCGTGGGTTCGATCCCAGCCCCCGACCAACAGTGATCTGTGTGGAGTTTGCATGTTCTCCCCGTGTATGCGTGGGTTTACCCCGGGATTTCTCCGGTTTCCTCCCACATGCCAAAAACATGCAGGTTAGGTTAATTGGAGACTCTAAAGTGGCCCTTGGTGTGAATGTGTGTGTGAATGGTTAAGAGGGATGGCGCCGTATTGTGGCTGCTTCATCCATCTAGGTGGTGGATGACCCTTAATTTCTGTAAAGCGTCTTTGAGTGTCTATGATAAAGCGTTATATAAATCTGATGTATTGATTGATTGATACAAATTCGCTGTTTTTAAAGTCACATGTTATAAAGTTCATCGATTTAGTTAAATTTAAGACAGCACAAGTAATGTACAGGGCAATTCATAATCAACTCCCAACTAATATACAAAAAATATTTAAAAAAGAGACAATGATCATAATTTGAGAGGAGACTTAAACTTTACAAAACCCAAGATACGAACAACCAAGAAAAGTATGTACATATCTGTCTGTGGGGTGGATTTGTGGAACAGTCTGGAGCTGGAACTGAAACTATGTACAAACAGAAATCAATTCAAAAAGAGGTACTGTGGGAATGTGAAAATGATGAGACAGATTTCTCTCACAGCAGCTTTATTCACATTCACCAACATCTCAACAAAGAAAGAGGACATTACAGGGAACTCTCGTCCTTAAATACCAGGACTCTCACAGTTCACAAGTCACATGCATCACAGGTCACATTGCATTATAATCGCCAGTAACAATGCATCTCCTCTCTGTAATATCACCCCCATTGTCTACAATGCATCTCCTCTTTAATCCTCTGATAACACCCCCACAGTCTCAAGCCCTGCATACCAAAGCCAACATCATCTCAGCTTCCTGTTATCTCCAAGGAAGCTCTGTCTTTGTTCTGATCTAAAATGTGAGGCCTTACATCAGTCACAAAGTAGGTCACATATGTGTGGCCACACCACAGTTCAAACATTATTTGCTGAAAGGATATATGTTAGAAGGGTAGTATTTATATGTACAATTCACTATGCTCACTCTGGGACACTATGGGACACTACGGAATGGTGGGTGGGACAGCACTGTGTATATCTGTGTTGTTTGAAGCTGGTTTTGATGTATGGACATCAATGTATGCTAGGATGGATGGGTGTTAATGTTGATACGTACAAAATACAGTTAATTGTTTACTTGGGGTCTTAAATGTGGTAATTTGTATATAATTCACGAGTGTATTTATGGAAAAGAGGAGATGGAATTAATAAGTGTTTACTTCTTCCTTCTCCCTTTCAAACACTGTATACTGTTATTTTATTGCATTTGTCATTTGTTTTGTTTTTGTTATACTTTTTTGTTCAAAATAAAGTATCTATCTATCTATCTATCTATTTAGTAAATAGGAAAGCTACAAGGGAAACTAGGAGCTGGAAATTTCACGACTGAAAGACAAAGACTTTATTAACTACTTTAATAAAGAGTGGGGATCATATCTGGAATATAATGATGTGCCAGGAATATCCCCAGGTGTTCTTTGGGAAGCAGCAAAAGCAGTCATGCGAGGTAAAATAATCTCTTACTGTTCATATAAGAATAAAAAAGAAAAAGTACTGGACTTAGAACAGAAAATTAAACCACTGGAAACAATCTGTGCCGTTTCCACACAGGAACAGACACTTAACGATCTGAAAAAATTAAAGCTGGAATTAAAAGAAATTACAAACAAAAGAGCACAGTTTTTAGTATAAAGACTGTGTCTTGAGGAGTTTGAACACAGTAATAAATCGGGGCGATATCTTGCGAACCAGCTTAGATTGAATAAAGAAAAAACAACTATCCACTCTATCAAGGATATGACTGGAAATATTACCCATGAGCCTGAAGAAAAAAATAACTCCGTCAGAAAGTTTTATGAAAACCTCTACTCATCTCAGGTTAACCCATCTGACTCAGAGATAAATAAATTTTTGGACGATATTAATTTACCACGATTAAATAATGAATAGATTGCAGCTCTGGATGCACCTCTTCAGGTGTCTGAACTCCAGGAGGCACTGAAGCACATCCCAAACAACAAAGCTTCAGGACCAGATGGTTTTCCAGTAGAATTTTATAAAGAATTTTGGCCTGTGATGGCACCTACTTTCTTTAAAATGGTGAAACAAATTAAAGAAGATAATGTAATCCCTCCAAATATGAATTTGGCTAGTATTATCCTGCTCCTTAAACCTGGAAAAGAACTTATGCTTCCATCCAGCTACCATCCCATCTCACTTATGAATGTTGATCTTAAAATAATTTGCAAAGCTCTCGCCAAAAGACTGGAAAGGATAATTCCATTTATTATACACCCAGATCAAACAGGTTTCATCAAGGGTAGGCACTCGGCTGATAATACACGTAGGCTATTTAATTTAATAGACTACTGCAAGATCAATAATGTAGAAACTACAATCTTGTCCCTGAATGCAGAGAAAGCCTTTGACCGTGTTAACTGGAAATTTCTTTTTATGGTGTTAAACAAGTTTGGGTGTGGTTCATCTTTCATAAACTGGATTAAAACACTATATAGGTGTCCAGCTGTGTCTGTCCGAACAAATGATCAGACTTCCCGAAGCTTTAATCTCCAGAGAGGTACTAGGCAGGGGTGTCCACTCTCTCCCTCACTTTTTACCATCTTTATTGAACCATTAGCAGCAGCCATACGACAAAATGTTGATATTGTGGTGACCCAGCACAATGCAGACTGATACTATTCACGCTCAGCAGAGGACAATTTGCATACGGACAGAGAGCCCCTAGGAGACAATCAGAATAATGGACTATTGTTATACATCCCCGGATTAAGGAGAGGAAGTCCGGGTGCCAGTTGGTCACGCGATTGATATGTATTGACTGATATGTATATCAATATGCAAATGTGCCATGCATTCTCTCTTGTCTGTATAAAAGAGCTTACTATACATGCCTCAGAGACACATGACACACACACACAGAGCACACACAGCACAACACAGTGCACAGTGTTACAGTGTGTCTCATGATGATGGAGGAAATAAAACTCTGAAACCTTCCAGCTCATCACATCTCACCTGAACTTATTTGTTCCTCCACACTGGTGACCCTTGATGAAGAATGGAACACGAGGCAAACACCCCAGAGATGACCCGGACGGGAAGCCTCAGCACGCGTCATGGTGCGCCCCTCGTCTGATCTTTTACCTCCACACTGGTGACCTGACAAGGGAGAATGACCGTCTGCTCCCTCTCACCACGCTGTGGATCCCAGAGGACCAGAGAACGCCTGCAACCTCTTCATCCTCACCGGAGCGCATTCCGGAGCGCAGTGGTGGAACCAAAACGCACCATGAACGACACAAGTGAATGAAGGAAACAGCCTGAATGGGGGCAATCATCGACGTCGACTGCGTTGATTTCCACCGAGCTCCCCGACGCTGACTAAACTCTGGACAGCGGACCTCCCGCGCACAGAAGCCCCGCACGCACACCGCAGGATTACGAGGACAGCGCATTTACATCGTCCTCCACCGCTGCACATGCCCGAGGAACAGGGCCGATCGCCATCCTTGGAACCTTTAGGGCTGCTCTCGCACCTGAAACATACGTGCAGCCCGCACACAAGATTTTGTATGGGTTTCCCAGCCATGACGCACAAGGGGAATTTAGCCAATTGCTTTCCCCGATGACTTTAGGGCTGCTCCCGCACCTAAAGCCAAACTGCCTCACACCCTCACACAGCTGCAGTTGTTTCACAGCCACTACGCATCCTCGGCTGCTCGGCCGAGGATGCCAATATTGTGGATTTGGCCACTCGGGCCGCTCGGCCCTCATTGCCAATATTGTGGATTTGGCCGCTCGCCTTCCCCACATCCTTGCTGGATCGAGCCGTGTGAGGAGTCAGATAAAATGTTTTTTTCACAGCCACTGTGCATCTCCGCCAGGTTTACTGGGAAAGTCCCTCACCATCACGGATCCACACGCAATTTTTGCGTGGCCCAGATACCTTTGATGTCCCGGACCGGCACTCGCTTACTCCCACCCCTTCCCCCTCCTCCTGCACAGCACTTTTCCCGCACTTCACTCCCTAAAGCCAGCCGATCGCCGTCTGGTTCCATTACGCAAGACTGCACACCGGCCCGTGCGCCCACGGTCCACAGCCGTTCAACGTGCTGAAACCCGGAGCGGAGCACACTTTCTTTTCCACCCGTCCCCCGTCCTTCCCACGGACTGACATGCCCCCTCCGACAGTTCTACCACATCTGGAGCCAAATGACGGGGGGGGGGGGGGTCACAGCCCCTTTTGAGCGTTCTGGGGGGAGCCGTGTGGTGACCCAGCACAATGCAGACTGATACTATTCACGCTCAGCAGAGGACAATTTGCATACGGACAGAAAGCCCCTAGGAGACAATCAGAACAATGGACTATTGTTATACATCCCCGGATTAAGGAGAGGAAGTCCGGGTGCCAGTTGGTCACATGATTGATATGTATTGACTGATATGTATATCAATATGCAAATGTGCCATGCATTCTCTCTTGTCTGTATAAAAGAGCTTACTAGACATGCCTCAGAGACACAGGACGCACACACACAGCACACACAGCACAACACAGCGCACAGTGCTACAGTGTGTCTCATGATGATGGAGAAAATAAAACTAACTAACTAACTAACTAACCTGCACTTATATAGCGCTTTTCTAGTCACAAAGACCACTCAAAGCGCTTTCATTAATACTAACCCTCTATTCTAAGGGCCTATAGGAAACAGATATCTAGGGACAATTTAGAACAGCCAATTAACCTAACATGCATGTTTTTGGCATGTGGGAGGAAACCGGAGAAATCCCGGAGTAAACCCACGCAACACGGGGAGAACATGCAAACTCCACACAGATCACTGTTGGTCGGGGGCTGGGATCGAACCCACGATCCCACGATCCCCACAATCCCCCGGCCAAGGGTAAACTGTGCTGCCGCAGTGCTAACCACTGCGCCACCGTGCAGCTCCACTCTAAAAACCTTCCAGCTCGTCGCATCTCGCCTGAACTTATTTGTTCCTCCACAATATCAGAGTTATTCAAACTGGAGAAAAAGAACACAAGATAAGTCTTTATGCTGATGATGTATTGATTTTCCTTGAAACTTCACAAAGCTCCCTTCTTCAGACAGTGGCGCTCATTGATAAATTTTCATCACTATCAGACTACTCTATTAACTGGGTAAAATCAATAGTTCTACCTATAAATTGCATTTTCTCAAATACATCTACTATTCCAATACAATCAGGTAATATTAAATATTTATTAATAGATATTTCCCCCAGGCTCTCAGAGTTATTGCGCTAAATCACATTCCCCTTTTAAAAACAATAAAAGATGACCTTACACGCTGGAGGACACTACCTTTATCACTAATGGGAAGGGTAGTTAGTTAATCCCTTCACACCTGAAGGTGTATATGGGCGGCGCCTATCTCCGTTTCTCTGACCCTAGGCCACACAGCTACTGTAAGTAGTGAAAGCTACAGCGGGGGGTCAGTCCTCTGGTAGCTCTGTGTGTAACTTTACTTTCCCCATTCCATTATGCGGAGCACCACGCTAGAAGGCAGAAAGCACCATTTTTATATGGTCTTTGGTATGACCCGGCCGGGATTTGAACCCCTGCCTCCCGGGTGTGGGGCGGATGCTCTACCAACTGAGCCACCACTCCGGTAATGGGAAGGGTTGCAACCGTTAAAATGATGGTCCTTCCTAAAATCAATTATTTTTTCTCAATGATTCCTACCCAACCATCAATGGCCTGGTTTAAGTCTCTAGACTCAAATATAAGTAAATTTTTATGGAAGGATAAACCATCACGGATTAGTTTAAAAACGCTCCAGAAAGCGAAAGAGTGCGGAGGCTTAGATCTACCAATTTTTTTTAATTACTTTTTAGCCAGTAGACTACAGTTTGTTTCAAAATGGACAAAATCAGCCCCACTGGGGTTGGGTGTGCGCCAGTGGTGCGAGTTGGCCCCGGTGCATCCTTGTGTGGCGGGGTCATGGTTTCCCTGGGGCCCTGGCCTCACCCTGGGGTAGGTGCCTGCATCCTGGGTTGCCCTCCCCGTCCACTGGGTTCTGCAGGTGTGACTGTGCGTGTGTGTGTGTGTGTGTGTGTGTGTGTGTGTGTGTGTGTGTGTGTGTATGTGTGAGAGAGAGAGAGAGAGAGAGTGGGTGTGAGTGGGGGCTTGTGTCTGAGCGGATGCGGAAGTGGGTGTGTGTGTGTTGAGTGGTCAGGTGGAGCTGTGTGTGGATGTAGGTGGGCATGTGTGATGGTGGGTGGGTGTACGTGTGTGTATGGGAGCGGTTACCTGTGGGTGGATGTCTGGGGGGTGGAGGATGTGTGTATGGTTAGGAGAACTTTGTTGGGTGGCAGGGGTTGGGCAGTCCATCAAGTGGCATGGGGGTTGGTGTTTCAGGACCTGCTTGTCCCGGCTGCCCTGCTGTTGTGTTGCGGGGTGAGGCGCTTTGCCGCATCGCCCCTGGAGTCATTGGCGGCGGGTGTGTGTTGGTGCTTGGGGGTGGTTGGGGGCCATTGGCGCGAGTTGGTGGCTGTGTTTCCGTCGGGTTGCTCCAGGGTGGCTGTGGTTGCAGGGCGGCCTGCAGCTGTCGGTGTGTGTCTGGGGTGGGTGGGCATAGGCCTGCGTGGGCACTCGGGGGTGTCGTTTGGCATGTTGGGCGCCGTGTGGGTCCGGCCCATTGTTCACTATTGTGACTGTTGTTGTCCATGTTTGTGTGTGTAAGATGAGTGGAAATTGGTATGGCTGCCCCATCATGTTAGTGGTGCTGGGAGTGCTGGGGTGTGATGCTGGTGGGTCCTGGGCTGCTCCCACTGGCGGCCCTCACCCTGGGTAGGGATTTGGGGGCAGTGGGTGGCCTCACTAACCAATTTGCAAGTTGGCTTCTGGGGGGGGGGGGGACAGCCTCACTTTTAGATCGCCTACCTCCCAGTCTTATTTCCCGCCCTCCCCCCTCCCCCTGACTCTGGGTGGAATATACATCTTCTTTGTTACATTTAGGGCTTTGGGGTCGGGGTGTGCTGCACTATGTCAGCGAAGGGGATACCTTTGCTCCGCGGTGGGGCTGCACTCACCTCAATTTTAATTGCATTTTAGACACTGAGGGCTTGAGGGCATGGGGGCCTTGCTGCCCATTGCAGTGGCTAGCAGTGCTCCAGTCACTATCCCCCCAATTTTAATTGCACTTTGGTGGTCCACACATTTACACACAGTTACATCATATACCCGACACCCACCCACCATGTTTTGTGTGTGTGTGTGGGGGGGCTTTCCCCACCCCTGTTGCCCTGCTCCTGCTGGGGGCGTGGGGGCCTGGTGGGGAGCCTGGGACCTATCATGCTGTCAAAATCCCTGGGTGCTACTGAATGTATAGCTACAACCAAGGGAGTGAGAGGGGGGCTGAATATGAGCATCAGTGACAGTGAGGGGGTGATGAATGGAGGTGGTGATGGTGGGTCAGTTTTGTGTGGCATTTTGCATGTCAGGTGGCATCTCAGGGCACCTGCGGTGGTCTGCTGATTGGTCGCTCAGGGGGACGCCGGGGGTGGGGGTCTGCTTCTGTGGCCTGCACCGGTGGTCTCCCTGGTCACTGCCGGGCACTGGTGCGCGTTCAGGCTCGTTGCGTCTGCTTCGCAGCCACCTTATGAAACAAGGGTGAATGAGGGGTGAGTTTGAATGGGTACAGGAGTGAGAGAGCATGGGTTGGTCTGGGTGAGTGAGAGGGAGTTAATGTATATGGGTGCACATGGGAGCATGTGGGTGTGAAGGTGTGGGGAGGGGTGTGTCTGTGAGTCGGGAGGTGCTGGATTAAGGGGGGTAGTGCCTCTCAGCAATGTGGGCTTCCCTGGGCAGGGGGACTTCTTTGGGCATGGGGGTCCCTGGGGTGTGCGACAGAGGCGCTGGGACGGGCCTGCTGTGGGGTGCCTGTGGGGGCTCGCGCCGGGGGGTGAGACCAGCCCACAGGGTGGGATCACTGGCCTCCTGCTGCCTGGGGCCCGGGGGCGGACATTGGCCCCGCTGGGGGATGTGGGGGTTTGGCGGGTTCGGTGGGGTGGGCTCGCCGCGCCGGCCACCGAGCAGCCTGGCCTCCCTTGATCGTCCCTCCGGGGGCAGATGCCTGGCTTTTGTGGGGCTTGCTGACCTTGGACGTTTGTACCCTGTGGGGGTTTGTGGCGCTGCCTTGTCTGCTCGGGGTTCCTGGGGGGAGAGCTGCTGCAACCGGCCCTCCACTCCGTATGTTTCCTGACAAACCACTCACATGCACACACATTTTGCACGCATTCACATATATATGCACGCAGACATACACGCACAAGTGTCTCTCTTTTAACAGGTGTGGAAACCAGACTTGTGTTGAGACATCTTCGGTAGAAGAAGCAGTTTGTCTTTTGTTTGTTTTAGTTGTTGGTTTGTTTGTTTTTTTGTCTGTTCCCCTCCCTTTTCTTTCCCCCTCCACACACTTCCTTTCCCTCTTCCCCATCCTGTTGGGTCTTCCATGGGTAAAATAACTAAAATAAAGTATTAAAAGTTATTACAGGAGGAGTTTACAACAATATACAAGACACAGTTAGGTACTGTATAAGCTCCTCTTGGCAAAGTAAATCTGTTTTGGCGTAATAAGGGTGACAGATTCCCGTTCTGCTTACCTAGCTGCCCGACAGGACAAGGGGAAAAAAAAGGATGAAAGAGGCTTAAGAAGGTATGGAGGCATGTGGGTTTGTAATTTGGCCATTTCTGGAGCTCCCGAGCGGGCCACCTGTTTCCTGGCTGAGACAGTGAGCTGCCTTCCAGACCTGCATGGTGGCGCTGAACCCAGGAAAGATGGACAAATTGAGGGTGCACACGTTGTTAGTGCACAACTTGGGAACTGGAAACCAGCAGATGCTGAGCACGCTTGGCGGCTCGGACAGCTTTTTGAACGTGGTCGAGCTGATGGCATGCAGTTTTCGTGCCCTGGACAGCATCATTGTTTGGAGGACCAAGTTTTGATGGTGCTGCCAACAGCTGGACTTTCCCTTTACCACACAAGTAGCGGACCCGAACAGTGATGGGAGTGTGGAAGAAAACACAGGAGATGCCATTATTGTGGATTTGAGGTCTGCCAAGGGGAAGCTCATGCGTATGGGCTGCAGGTCCGTGAAGTACTGCTTCAAGGCCAGAGACTGTGCAGCAAGGGTAAGATGCTGCGGAAGGTGTGGCCGCTGGGACCATTATGCCAGAGACCAAGTCGCCCTGGCACAGCAGGGCACCTGCACTGACAAGCAACGCTGAGCTGCTGGCTCCAGTTGTTCTCAAAGCTCGACTGAAGTGGGCCGCTGAATGTGGGGCTACAATGGCGACAGCTGCAGTGGATCTACAAGTGGTCGGGGTCAGACCGTTGGGCACGGGGAGACCGCGTGCCATGCAGAAACACTGCGAGCCGAGTAAAACCCTTCTGGGAGTCGCAGACTGGATTCGGGCTTGCGAGATGGTGAGACCATGGCGGGTACGGGCCAGACGGCAGTTGAAGGAGCACCAGGGACGGTTATGCTCATGGCCAGACGGGAGGATGCTTATCTCCAGCTGTCAGACGGTTCGTGGGGGCACCTGAACGAGCTGCGGTGTGCACGAGAGGAGACTGAGGGACGGAGGCCTGGACGAACAGAGCATCCAGCGGTGAAGAAGAGGAGGCGTACTGGGGCTGAGGCGACCAGCTGCGGTCCAGGAGGCAGGCCACCTTCACGGGTGGACTGAAGAAAGGACGGTCCAGGGGGCCCACGTGGTCATCTTCTCAAGCTGTGTGTATATATTTTAATTGTTATGCATGTCTTTGATGTGTATTATTGTGTATATAGTTTGGGATTATTTTAGCGTAGGAACACGGCAGTTACTTTTGTTTATAGATGGACTTTCTTTGAAAATAAGCAGCAAAATAACCCGCTTCGCCATGTGGGGTGGGATGGCAGCCCACCTGTCCCCCCCTTGTTTTAGTTGTTTTGGGTGTGAATGTGTTAGGCCAGTTTAGTACATCGTTTTGCTTTATGTTAGTGCACGATTCGGGTCCTAAATTTTGGTGTGTCTGAACAATGTGTGTCTGTTTTGGACTTTTGTAAGGGGGAAGGCTGCGCAGGTGTAGTGTGACCGACTACTGATCGGAGGGTCATGGGTTCGATTCCTGCTCTGTCTGCTGTCCGCTTGTCGAAGTGTCCTTGAGCAACACACTGAAACCCCAGTTGCTCCTGGTGGCCTGGTTAGCGCCTGTGTGTATGGCAGCTCTGCCGCCATCAGTGTGTGAATGTGTGTGTGAATGGGTGGATTGCAGGATCTGTAAAGCACTTTGGTCATCCTAGATGAGAAGAAAAGCACTATATAAGTGAATGCCATTTATATGATTCATGTTATATGTATATATCCTATACTTTTATTTGTGTGGCATGGGGTGGTGGCTTCACCTTCCGGTTCCGCCACCACCCATGACTATAAAAGGGCTGCAGACAGGAGGGACGGCCTCTTGGCCATTTCCTCTGCCTGGCGGCTGTGTGTGGTGCACGTGTGCCAAATACAATAAACATTTGTTCTGTTCAGGTTCAGGTTCAGGTTACTTTATTTGTACCCGTAGGTAGATTTGTTTTGCAGTCAGGTGACATCCATATTTACAAACCACAATTACATTCAATATGAACACAAACACAGGCACACATGAATCTGACTATAAACATGATAAAAGTGCTCAAGGCTCCACCAATCAGGACGTAGGACAAAGAGATAAGAGAAAAAACAAAGAGATAAGAGAGAAGGGTCATATTAAAAAGTTAAAGACTAGTCAAAGAGGTTAAAAACTCAAAAGTCTAAAACCCAATAAAAGATTTAGAATCCAAATAAAAAACCTACAAAAATAAGTAAATGTAAAATAAAATTAATAAATATGTAACTAAATTATGTGCAATATATTGTTACATCTTGTTCAACTCTTTGACAGCAGCAGGGACAAAGCTGTTTTTGTAGCGCTGGGTTTTACTTTTTGGGACAACAAACGTCTGTCTGGAGGGAAGAAGCTGAAAGTGGCAGTGCAAAGGGTGGGAGTCATCGTTTAAGATGGAGGCAGCAATCCTCTGTACCTGTCTTGTGTACAGGGATGTCAGGCTCAGCTGTGACTCACCAAGCAAACGACTGGACCATCTGACTACCTGGTCTAAGGATTTCCTCTGTTTCAGTTTTATCTGACCAAACCATGACACTAAAGAAAAAGATAAAACAGATTCAATAAAAGCCCAATAAAACATTGTCATTATGGTTCAGTCAATTTGGAAGCGTGCAAGTTTCCTCAAACAATGCAAATGTTGCTGACTCTTTTTGCACACCCTTTCACAGTTCTCTTCAAAGTTTAAATTACTATCAATAATCGTCCCAAGATATTTGTAGGATTGCACACATTCAGTGGTCTGGCCTTTTAGTACAGTGACTTTGTGCCTGGGAGTTTTCCTCCTAAAGTCAATAATCATATCTTTAGTTTTTGTCGTATTTAGCTGCACGTAAGAATCCTCACACCAGTGAACAAAATCATCAACTACTGGGCCGTGGCCACTCTCACCATCCTGGAGGAGACTGACAATAACTGAGTCATCAGCATACTTTATAATGTGTCTGTTGTCATGTCTGCTCCGACACATGTTTGTGTACAGGATGAAGAGTAGTGGTGACAACACACACCCCTGAGGAGAGCCAGTAGAAGAACACTTTTGGTTAGACAATGTACCATTGACCCTTACTCTGTGTCCTGTTGGTTAAAAAAATCCAGAATCCAACCCACCAGATGATTACTCAAATCAAATTGTTGCAGGAGCCTTTCAACTAAAATGTGAGGTTGGATTGTATTAAAAGCGGAAGAAAAGTCCACAAATAAAAGCCTGGCATGTGTCCCATTAAAATCCAGATGTTTAAAAAGCATGTTAAACAGAGTGACAGTGGCGTCCTCCACTCCTCTGTGAGGCCTATAGGCAAACTGCAGAGGATCCAATGCATGCTCAGTCTGCATTAAGACCTCACATCTGACCAGTTTTTCAAAAATTTTCATTAAAATTGAGGTCAAAGCAACTGGTCTAAAATCATTTACCGTTTTTGGATAGCTGGATTTTGGAACAGGGACAACCACAGCATCTTTCCAGACCTTAGGCACATGTTGTGTCTGTAAGGACTTATTAAAAATGTAGTGAAACACAGGACTCGGTTCATGTGCACAGGACTTTACCAAGTGCCCACATATATTATCAGGGCCCTGACTTTTGTTCACTTTTACAGCACAGAACTCCCTTTTAATATCCTGCAACTCAGAGACGTTCATGGACACAGCGGTGAAAAGAGACAAGAGAAGGAAGCGCGGAAAGCATGGAGACGTGAAATTACGGCTGAGGAAACGTCAGTTTAGTAACATTCCTCTTCCTTCTATGATTTTTGGGAACGTACAATCTCTGAGGAACAAGGTGGATGAAATTCAAGGGAATGTATGCTACCAAAAGGACTTTAAGAACTGCTGTGTCATGGCTTATACCGAGTCTTGGCTTACTGCGCATGACCGGGATGCGGACCTGTGGATTGACGGCTTTGGAGCCCCACTCCGCTCTGATCGGCAGGAAGAGGTAATGGGAAAACGTCAGGGGGGGCGGCGTATGTTTATATATTAATAAGCAGTACTGCACATCTGTCATGGTCAGAGAGCGCATCTGTACACCCGATGTGGAGCTGCTGTCCGTATTGCTACGCCCCTTTTATTTGCCTCGCGAGTTCCCCCAACTTTTCATCACCACTGTGTACATTCACCCGAGGGCAGATGCTGAGTTCGCCTCCAGCACCGTCTTTGATGTGGTGCAGCGGCTGCAGTCAATTTCTCCAGAGGCACCAAACTTTATTCTTGGGGATTTTAACCATGTTTCTTTAAAGAAGATACTTAAAAACTTTTATCAGTATGTCTCCTGCCCAACCAGGCGAAAAAAGACATTGGACCTGTGCTATGGATCCATAGAGAGGGCCTATAAATCACTTCCCCTTCCTCCTTTTGGATCCTCAGATCACAACTGTGTACATTTGCTGCCCACATATAAAACTGCTCTCAGAAGAGTTAAGGTGGAGACCAGAGACATTGATGTGTGGACAGAGGATTCAGTGCACAGCCTCCAGGAATGCTTTAACTGTATGGACTGGGAGATGTTCACACTGTCCTGTGGGGATGATTTGGACTCTTTGGTGAACATCACATGCTCATACATGGCTTTCTGTAAAAATATGATCGTTCCACGTAAACGTGTCAAAATATATCCCAACAACAAACCATGGGTTACAAAATCAGTTAAATCCTGCTTACAGAGGAAAACACTTGCCTTTAAACAGGGGTCTGTTTCTGAGCTACAGGTTGCCACAAAAGAGCTGAAGTCCGAAATTTTAAGAGCAAAACAGAATTATAAATCAGAGTTGGAAAGCAAGATGGCAACAAAGAAACTTGGTTCAGCCTGGGCCAGTATGAAAACTATTGCAGGCCTTCAGAGCACAGAGCGCAGTAATCGTGTGTTTTTAGATGGTTTTAATTCAGACACAGAGCTGGCTAATGCTCTTAATTGTTTTTATGGTCGTTTTGATTCCTTTGATTTTAGCACAGAAACCTAAGATTTGAAACAGAAACTCAAAGACAATCAGCACTTTAATATTGAGGTGCAGGATATTAAAAGGGAGTTCTGCGCTGTAAAAGTGAACAAAAGTCAGGACCCTGATAATATATGTGGGTGCTTGGTAAAGTCCTGTGCACATGAACTGAGTCCTGTATTTCATTACATTTTCAATAAGTCCTTACAGACACAACATGTGCCTAAGATCTGGAAAGAAGCCATGGTTGTTCCCGTTCCAAAATCCAGCTGTCCTAAACTGGTAAACGACTTTAGACCAGTTGCTTTGACTTCAATTTTAATGAAAATTTTTGAAAAACTGGTCAGATGTGAGGTCCTAAAGCAGACTGAGCATGCATTGGATCCTCTGCAGTTTGCCTATAGGCCTCACAGAGGAGTGGAAGATGCCACTGTCACTCTGTTTAACATGCTTTTTAAACATCTGGATTTTAATGGGACACACGCCAGGCTTTTATTTGTGGACTTTTCTTCCGCCTTTAATACAATCCAACCTCATATTTTAGTTGAAAGGTTCCTACAACAATTTGATTTGAGCAATAATCTGGTGGGTTGGATTCTGGATTTCTTAACCAACAGGACGCAGAGAGTAAGGGTCAATGGTGCATTGTCTGACCTAAAGTGCTCTTCTACTGGCTCTCCTCAGGGGTGTGTGTTGTCACCACTACTCTTCATCCTGCACACAAACATGTGTCAGAGCAGACATGACAACAGACACATTATAAAGTATGCTGATGACTCAGTTATTGTCAGTCTCCTCCAGGATGGTGAGAGTGGCCACGGCCCAGTAGTTGATGATTTTGTTCACTGGTGTGAGGATTCCTACCTGCAGCTGAATACGACAAAAACTAAAGATATGATTATTGACTTTAGGAGGAAAACTCCCAGGCACAAAGTCACTGTACTAAAAGGCCAGACCACCGAATGTGTACAATCCTACAAATATCTTGGGACGATTATTGATAGTAATTTAAACTTTGAAGAGAACTGTGAAACGGTGTGCAAAAAGGGTCAGCAACATTTGCATTGCTTGAGGAAACTTGCACGCTTCCAAATTGACCGAACCATAATGACAATGTTTTATCGGGCTTTTATTGAATCTGTTTTATCCTTTTCTTTAGTGTCATGGTTTGGTCAGATAAAACTGAAACAGAGGAAATCCTTGGATCAGGTAGTCAGATGGTCCAGTCGTTTGCTTGGTGAGTCACAGCTGAGCCTGACATCCCTGTACACCAGACAGGTACAGAGGATGGCTACCTCCATTTTAAATGATGACTCCCACCCTTTGCACTGCAACTTTCAGCTTCTTCCCTCAAGACGGAGGTTTGCTGTCCCAAAAAGTAAAACCCAGCGCTACAAAAACAGCTTTGTTCCTGCTGCTGTCAAAGAGTTGAGCAAGTTGTAACAACACATTGCACATAATTTAGGTACCTATTTATTAACTCCATTTTATATTTACTTATTTATGTAGGATGTTATTTGGATTCTAAATATTTTATTGGGTTTTAGACCTTTGAGTTTTTAACCTCTTTGACTAGTTTTTAACTTTTTAATATGACCCTTCTCTCTTATCTCTGGTTTTTCTCTCATCTCTTTGTCTTATATCCTGATTGATGGAGCCTTGAGTATTTTTATCATGTTTATAGTCAGCTTCATGTGTGCCTGTGTTTGTGTCTATGTTGAATGTAATTGTGGCTTGTAAATATGGATGTCACCAGACTGCAAAACAAATCTACCTACGGGTACAAATAAAGTAACCTGAACCTGAACCTGAACCTCAATATTAAAGTGCTGATTGTCTTTGAGTTTCTGTTTCAAATCTTGGGTTTCTGTGCTAAAATCAAAGGAATCAAAACGACCATAAAAACAATTAAGAGCATTAGCCAGCACTGAGTCTGAGTTAAAACCATATAAAAACACACGATTACTGTGCTCTGTACTCTGAAGGCCTGCAATAGTTTTCATACTGGCCCAGGCTGAACCAAGCTTCTTTGTTGCCATCTTGCTTTCCAACTCTGATTTATAATTCTGTTTTGCTCTTAAAATTTCGGCCTTCAGCTCTTTTGTGGCAACCCGCAGCTCAGAAACAACCCCCTGTTTAAAGGCAAGTGCTTTCCTCTGTAAGCAGGATTTAACTGATTTTGTAACCCATGGCTTGTTGTTGGAATATATTTTGACACATTTACGTGGAACGATCATGTCCCTGCAGAAAGCCATGTATGAGCATGTCACGTCCACTAAAGATTCCAAATCTTCTCCGCAGTCTAGCATGAACACCTCCCAGTCCATACAGTTAAAGCATTCCTGGAGGCAGTGCTCTGAATCCTCTGTCCACACGTCTATGTCTCTGGTCTTCGCCTTGTCTCTTTTGAGAGGATTTTTATATGTGGGCAGCAAATGTACACAGTTGTGATCCGAGGATCCTAAAGGAGGAAAGGGAAGAGATTTAAAGGCCCTCTCTATGGATCCGTAGCACAGGTCCAATGTCTTTTCTCGCCTGGTTGGGCAGGAGACGTACTGGTAAAAGTTTTTAAGTGTCTTCTTTAGAGACACATGGTTAAAATCCTCAAGGATAAAATTTTGAGCCTCTGGGGGAAATCGACTGCAACTGCTGTACCACATCGAAGACCGTGCTGGAGGCAGAGGCAGCATCTGCTCTCAGGTGACTGTACACAGCTATTATGAAAAGTTGGAGGAACTCGTGGGGCAGATAAAAATGGCGTAGTGACACAGACAGAAACTCCACATCTGGCATACAGATGCGCTCTCTGACCGTGACAGATGTACAGTACTGTTTGTTAATATATAAACATGTGCTGCACCCCTGACGTTTCCCCGTTACCTCTTCCTGCCGATCCAAGCGAAGTGGGGCTCCAAAGCCGTCAATCCACAAGTCCGGGTCCCGGTCATGCACCGTAAGTCACGTCTCTGTGTAAGCCATGACACAGCAGTTATTGAAATCCTTCTGATATCGTACATTTCCTTGAATTTCATCCACTTTATTTCTCAGGAATTGTACGTTCCACATAGTAATGGAAGGAGGAGGAATGCGGTTAAGCTGACACCTCCTTAGGTTTAATCTTACACCTCCATGCTTTCTGCGTTTCCTCCTCTTGTCTCTCTTTTCATCGCTGTGTCCATGAAAATTTCTTAAAATAAAGTCCGGCAGTTGTGGCACAGACTCAAACACAGATGCTGCATTATCCATGTTTAAATGCAGTAACATGTCTCTGGAATACTGCGTTCTTCCCGGCATGATCGCGATCGTGCTTACCTCCAAGACAAAGAGCCGGTAAGAAAGAAACGACAGTGCAAAAACAAGAGGGAAATCCATACTGATGGAACCAGGGAGCTCTTCGTTATATAGTCCACAAACATTCAAGGACAAAAACGGCACAGAGAATTACGTTAAAACACACTGAAGTGCATAAAAACAGAGACAAAGACATCAAACTTTTTTCACCCGCTGCCGGTCGCTGCATGCGCATGCGCCCTGATCGACACCTGGACTCATTCTTCCAGCTCCAAACCCAGACATAACATCTTGGTCTCATTTTTTTACATCACAAAAACCTAGCATTTGAACAGGGGTGTGTAGACTTTTTATATCCACTGTATGTCAGAGAGTTATATTCCCAAATTATAAAAGTCTCTGCTCAAATTGCAATCATCATGCTCAGTAGCAGTCACCATTAGAAACAAAAATGTCACCAGTCCTCTGGTCTGAGCTGCGTATGGCACGATGAATTGTGAGAGGTAGATCTGAGCTTCTACTCGGACAGAGAAAAAGTTCTCCTTGCCATTGTAGGCGATGCGGAGCCGGGTTGAGAGAGAGATGCTGAGGCATACACCATCTAGTCCCCTAAAGGCGCTTTTCCATTTGGCCCAGTTTGGCCCCCTTTGGTACGGTACGGGACAGTACAGTTTGGCCTGCATTGTTTTTCCACTGCACTAGGATGTCATTTGAAGTGGGTGGGAAATAGTTAAAAGGGAGGCGGCGCAACCCTCTCCCTCCCGCTACGTAAAACAAGCGTAACTGGCGTAAATCAAGTGTAACGTTACGCAAAACACAAGTTTGCAGGATACGAGGCATTTGCGTTCTCTGGCTGTTTTTGCCAGAATAAAGGCAAAAACGGAGAACAGAAGGCAAACCGGCAATACGACACACTCTGGAAAGGTACTGGAGCATGTAGAAGCCATGAGGATGCGAACTACATTACGTATGATGGTAAGCTAATGATTGCTAATGCTACTTTGCTTTTAAGTCCGCCGTACAACATTGTAATGTCGGCAAGTTATCGATATTAGGTCCTAAAATATGTATGCTCTGTGTGTGTGTTTCAGATGGCTCTCTTGTGGCAAAAATATCGCTTCAAACGGTCGGCGTGAACGTTCAACACAGTGATGTGACCCCAAGTTCACGAACGCGAAGTGGCTGTAATGTCTGTAGAAGTGTTTAGCTTCCTGTGAAATAAATTGCTCTGATCTGTGTCAAAATCATGGAGAGACTGTTGAGACGTCATGGAATTTACCTGCTCCAGCCAGTGGTGTCGTGGCAAAACGTGGATCAGGTGCCAAATAGTAGCATATGAGCTGTTAAATATATATTTCAACAGGTAAACAGTACTGAGTTAGGCATAAGATATATTTAACAATTATGATGCATTTTAAGCCAAAACAAATGGATCTAGGATTAAAGGTAATTAAAATAATGCAGTCACAAGGTTACATGGAGAAATACGTGGATTAACTGGAAATATATCGTATTGAGTATTGCTGACTACATGTAGATACTCTATAAATATATATTCTCTGCATCAACAGTGAACTATACATGTATTCATGTAGTATTGCCCTGGAAATTTTGACAAAAAACCTTTGTACTTTTGCAGATGTCTCTATTTTGTTTTACAGTCTTCAGCAAATAATTGTGTTGGTTACTTTTCTTAAAAATGAGCCATTATTTTCAAAGTCACTGTTAAGTGGTTCGTACTGTTGACTCTTTTCCCACCGGTGTCTGAACAGACAAAATAGAAAATCATGATGCAAACACATAAATCACTAAATTGTTTATTCCAATCAGCAGCAAATTACAATTATTTAGAATGTGCAAAATTCAAACTGTAAAAAAAAACAAAAAACAAAAACTGGAATGGGTAACACACGCCGGCCACGCTGCCTCACTGAGAAGCAACTGGATCGGCCCCTCATACTGATCCTGGTTCAGCAGATCTTCAGCCTGCATCTCTGTAAATAGTGAGGCAAGGTCTGGTTTGGGTGGATCGTTTTCCCCTTGCCTAGATGAAAGACAGAAATGGGTGGTGGATAATTAAAGAAAGTTTAAAACATATTTGAGAAATGAATGAATCTTTATTTTGGATCGATTAGATTAAAAGAAAGGAACAGAATAATAGAACAAAGGGGGGAAAAAATCCAATAAAGTCAAATTAAACAGCAACTCCTCGGATTATACAATTCAACATAAGTTATCCGAAATGGGTGATGGCTGAAGCCGCATCTTATATAGCCCACCCATGTTCCATCTAAGAATTCAAAAATAAAATAAAATAAGAGTGATTACAAATCAGAACAAAGCCAAGACAAAATGTGACAAAAACTAAGCAACAGTACAACACAAACTGGATATGACAATCCTTATGTGATTTTACATGTCGTTTTGTATATACAGCCATGGACAAAATTGTTGGTACCCCTCTGTTAATGAAAGAAAAACCCACAATGGTCACAGAAACAACTTGAATCTGACAAAAGTGGTAATAAATAAAAATTCTATGAAAATTAACCAATGAAAATCAGAAAATGCTTTTGAACTGTGGTTCAACAGAATTATTTTAAAAAAACAAACTCATGAAACAGGCCTGGACAAAAATGATGGTACTCCTAGAAAAGATTGAAAATAATGTGACCATAGGGACATGTTCAACCAAGATGTGTCCTCTAATTAACATCACAGGTGTCTACAAACTTGTAATCAGTCAATCGGCCTATTTAAAGGGTGACAAGTAGTCGCTGTGCTGTGACCATTGTGGGTTTTTCTTTCATTAACAGAGAGGTACCAACAATTTTGTCCACATGTGTTGGTTGGAGTATTTCTTCCTTTAGTTTTTGTTTAAATTGTCCAAGCTTTGTACATGATTTTAATTCAGGTCCAAAAGCGTTCCACAGTCTGACTCCTTGCACTGAGACACAGTGTTGCTTGGTGGTAGTTCTCACTTAAGGTTTTTGAAATATACATGTTCCTCTGAAATGATATTGTTTCTCCCTTATTTGGAACAACTTTTGGATATTTGCGGGCAGTGATAGATTCTTAGCTTTAAACATTATTACTGCAGTTTTAAAGGCAACCAGATCTTTCAACTTGAGAGCTTTTAATTTAAGAAAAAGTGGGTTTGTTGGTTCCCTGTAAGCAGCTTTGTTTATTATTCTAATAGCTCTCTTCTGAAGCATAATAACTGGATATACACTACCGTTCAAAAGTTTGGGGTCACCCAGACAATTATTTTGTGTTTTCCATGAAAAGTCACACTTATTTACCACCATGAGTTGTAAAATGAATAGAAAATATAGTCAAGACATTGACAAGGTTAGAAATAATGATTTGTATTTGAAATAATAATTTTTTCCTTCACATTTTGCTTTCGTCAAAGAATCCTCCATTTGCAGCAATTACAGCATTGCAGACCTAACATGATTGCACAAGGGTTTTCTAATTATCCATTAGCCTTCTGACGCAATGAGCAAACACATTGTACCATTAGAACACTGGAGTGATAGTTGCTGGAAATGGGCCTCTATACACCTATGTAGATATTGCACCAAAAACCAGACATTTGCAGCTAGAATAGTCATTTACCACATTAGCAATGTATAGAGTGTATTTCTGATTAGTTTAAAGTTATCTTCATTGAAAAAAAGTGCTTTTCTTTCAAAAATAAGGAAATTTCTAAGTGACCCCAAACTTTTGAACGGTAGTGTATGTTTTATATGTGTTTCCCCATACTTCAGTACAATATGTCATGTGTGGGTTTTGGTATCCTCTGAAGAGCTGGAGCAGGTGGCTGGGGAGGGAAGTCTGGGCTTCTCTGCTTGAACTGCTGCCTCTGTGACCTGGACCTCCGGGAAAGTGGTAGAAGATGGATGGATGGATGTCAATGTATGGGAGTATTAATGAATGATACAAAGTCTATAGTGTGGGTTGATTCAGCAAATATTTCACTCTGTGCAGTATTGCGATTGATTTGCATATTTTACCTTTAATATAATCAATGTGCTGGCGCAGTGGTTTAGCACTGCGGCAGCACAGTTTACCCTCGGCCGGGGGATCGCGGGGATCATGAGATCGTGGGTTCGATCTCAGCCCCCGACCAACAGTGAGCTGTGTGGAGTTTGCATGTTCTCCCCGTGTTGCGTGGGTTTACTCCGGGATTTCTCCGGTTTCCTCCCGCATACCAAAAACATGTAGGTTTAGGGAGCTCGTGCACGCAGTGACCAACAGCTGGTGGCTTGTCACCAGACTGCAAACCAAATCTACCTACGGGTACAAATAAGTAACAAAAAAAAAAAAAAAGTGACTTCCAGCACAGTTTTTTATTGATTATTATGCCAAGGATTTTAATTTTGGATACCCTTTCACTCTCTACACCATTTACACTGAGTTGCTGTGATGGTGTGAAATAACGTTATCAATAAAAGTTTAGCCACCGCTGTGTCGCCCTGGTTTCAAGTGTGGGTGGTGTTTTGTGCTTGTATTGCTAAAATATAAAAGGAAGCACTACAATGGGTCTCAAATATTTGTAATGTGTTCTATTAAGATAAGCCTTTATTAGTCCCACAATGGGGAAATTCCAGGATTGCAACAGCACAGGGATAGCAACACTCAGAGCAACAATCAGAAGGCAAGAAAAAAACAAGAGCAGCGAGTATACATATGTACATATAAACATAAATATATAGACACACGATGTGGAGCATTGTAGCTAGATGGAATAAATATATAGATATATAAAAACACAGTGCAGAGCATTGTAGCTAGATGGAATAAATATGTGAATAAATAAACACACACACAGTGTGGAGCGTTGTAGCTAGATGGAATAAATATATGAATATATAAACACACACAGTGCGGAGCATTGCAGGTAGATGGAACAAATATGCAAACACAAACACACAGTGTTGAGCACTGTAGCTAGATGGAATAAATATGTAAATATATAAACACAGTGTGGAGCATTGTCGCTAGATGGAATAAATATATAAATATATAAACATACACAGTGTGGAGCATTGCAGCTAGATGGAATAAAACAGCATAACCGTCTACTTAGTTATCCTACATGGTATGATTATGTGCCCATACATATTCTCACCCTCCGTAGCTACCGGTATTTTCCTAGTTGTATACCGGAGGGGACCATTGTGTAAGTCTATTGCGTCTTTTGCATTCAATACTATTAGGTTTTCACGTCTTTTTGCTATCTCTGCGAGCAGCTCTGCTTAGGTTATACAGTCTGACAGCCATTGGTAGGAAGGACCTGTGAAACCTCTCGGTTGTGCACCTAGGATGATGTAGTCTGCTGCTAAATGAGCTCCTTAGTGCATTCAGTGTGCCCTGCATAGGGTGGAACTCGGACTCCAGCAGAGATGACAGTTTAGCCACCATCCTTCTCTCTCCCATCTCCTCCACTGGGTCAAGGTGCTGCCCCAGGACAGAGCTAGCTTTCTTGATCAGTTTGTTCAGTCTCTTCCTATCGGCTGCTGTAATGCCACTGCCCCAGCAGACCACTCCAAAAGTGATGGCTGATGCCACCACCGTGTCGTAGAATGTCTTCAGTAGCGCCCCTTGTACACCAAAAGACCTGAGTCTCCTCAGTAGGAACAGCCTGCGCTGTCCCTTCTTGTAAAGTGCGTCAGTATTGTGTGACCAGTCTAGTTTATTGTTCAGATGAACACCCAGGTACTTGTAGGATGTCACCATCTCAATGTCTGTTCCCTGGATGTTTACTGGTGCTGTGAGGGGTTGTCCTTGCCTGCGGCAGTCCACCACCAGCTCCTTAGTTTTCCTCGCGTTGATCTGGAGGCAGTTCCGATGTGCACCAGTCCACAAAGTCCTGGATAAGCCCTCTGTACTCAGCTTCATCTCCGTTGGAGATGAGGCCAACGATCGCAGAGTCGTCAGAGAACTTCTGTAGATGGCAGTGTGTTGTGTTGTGTGAGAAGTCCGCAGTATAAAGGGTGAACAGAAAGGGAGCCAAAACCGTTCCCTGTGGAGCCCCCGTGCTACCGATGATCGTGTCGGACACACAGTCCCGGGTTCTCACAAATTGTGGCCGGTTTGTGAGGTAGTCCAGGATCCATGATGACAGGTGCTGGTCCACCCCTGCGCACAGCAGCTTGTCCTTTAGGATCATCGGTTGGATGGTGTTGAAAGCACTGGAGAAGTCAAAGAAGATGATCCTCACTGTATTCCTGGGCTTCTCCAGGTGGAACAGAGAACGGTGAAGGAGGAAGATGACCGCATCCTCCACCTCAATACCATGCTGGTAGGCGAACTGGAGTGGATCCATCGCTGGACCCACCAGGGGGCGGAGGTGAGCAAGGAGCAGTCTCTCCAGGGTCTTCATCATGTGGGACGTCAGGGCCACTGGTCTGTAGCTGTTCAGATCTTTGGGGTGGGAAGTGTTTGGTACAGGTACCACACAAGATGTTTTCCACAGCTGTGGTACCCTCCCCAGCTTCAGGCTCAGGTTGAAGATGTACGCCACAATCCCACACAGCTGGTCTGCACAGGACTTGAGGAGCTTTGCACTGATGCCGTCCGGTCCCGACGCCTTCCTCGCCTTGATCTTCTTCAGCTCCATCCTCACCTGGGTCTTAGTGAGGGTCAGGTTGGGGGGCTGTGTGTTGGGAATGGGGGGGTGATGGTGGAGTGGGGAGTGGGCAGCAGGACTTGATGTCTTGAGTGGCAGCAGTGGTTGTTGTGCAGTCGGGGGGGGAGGGCGGTTGGTCAAACTTATTAAAAAACAGATTCAGATTGTTCGCCCACTCCCTGCCCCCCGTGGCCTGGGGGGAGGTATTCTGGAGCCCAGAGATGGTTTTAAGGTTTCTCCAGACCCCGCTGATGTCACTCTGTTGCAGCTTGTCCTCCATCTTCTTCCTGAAGCCGTCCTTGCCTTCTCTGATCTTCCTCCTCAGCTCCCTCTGTACGGACTTCAGCATCTCCCTGTTCCCCGACCTGAAGATCCTCTTCTTCTCTCTCAGAAGTGTTTTTATCTCAGGGTTGATCCAGGGTTTGTTGTTTGAGCAACACCGTATGGTCTTAGTGGGAACAGTGTTGTCCACACAGAAGCTGAGGTAGTCCGTGATGGTGTGAGTGAGGCCATCGATGTCCTCACCATGTGGATCGCAGAGCTGCTCCCAGGCGGTGTTTCAAAACAGCCCTTTAGAGTGTCCATTGCCTCCTCAGACCATAACTTCACTGTGCGCATGGCCGGAGGTTGTCTGTGTACTAGGGGTTTGTACACCGGCCGGAGATGAACCAAGTTGTGATCCGATCTCCCGAGTGGGGGGAGTTGTAATGAGGTGTACGCCTCCTTAGTGTTTGCGTAGAATAAGTCCAGTGTTTTATTGTCTCTAGTGTGGCATGTGACATACTGGGTAAACGTATTACTGGATGAGTTTAAAGATGAAATACTATACACATATAAACTAAATTCTAATGGTGACTGAACATCTCCCATTCCCCAAGGAGCAAGATACTCTATTATGACTATAACTCATAAAGGATCACAGAAGTGATGTGATAAAAATAAATAAACAAGCGGTTTATTTTATGGTGGTTACTATTGGATGTGCCATTCATTTTTAATTACTCTGTAATTAATATTCACACAAATAAATCTCAATTCAGTCCCTTTCATATTAAGTGAAAATTGTGCTACTTTAAATTTGGCACTTTACCTAAACTTTAACTTAAAGCGAGGTAGTCGGATCCGGGAAAAAAATGCTTTCTTTGCGTGCATGGAAAGAAAATCCTACAGACACACATACCGCGATTGTCTGCGAGTGTGAATGACCTGTTCCACGAGCAAATGTACATTTTTTGGTCCGTGGCTGTTTACATCGGCCAGGATATTTCGTGCACCGATGGGCCATAGGGATCCCATATTTTACATCCGGAAAAAAACTGAAACGGGAACAGCAGGAAGAGCCATAGTATTGACCTAGCTAGCTTAGGTCCCACTGTCAGCGGTTCCCCGACTCTCCTCAGCAGCGAGGAGACTGGGTGGGTGACGGTGAGAAGGAAGCCTAGTCGCAAAGCCCCGGTTCACCACCAACCTGTTCACGTTTCTAATCGTTTTTCCCCGCTCAGCAACACACCCGCTGAGGAAAAAACTCTGATCATTGGCAACTCTGTAGTCAGAAACGTGAACCTAGAAACTCCAGCGGCCATAGTCAAATGTATTCCTGGGGCCAGAGCAGGTGACATCGAGTCAAATTTGAAAATGCTGGCTAAAAGTAACTGTAAATACTCCACAATTGTTATTCACGCCGGCATTAATGACATCCGTCTCCGGCAGTCGGAAGTCACGAAACTTAAAATAGAATCGGTGTGTGAGTTTGCAAAAACGATGTCTGCCACTGTAGTATTCTCTGGGCCCCTCCCCAATCTGACCAGTGATGACATGTTTAGTCGCTCGTCATCCTTGAACCGCTGGCTGTCTGTGTGGTGTCCTAAAAATGACGTGGGCTACATTGACAATTGGAGCTCTTTTTGGGGAAAACCTGGTCTTATGAGACGAGACAGCATTCATCCCACTTTGGATGGTGCTTCTCATTTATCTAACAATCTGGCATCTTTTTTATCCAAATTTCCAAAACCCTGACTACTCAGAGTTGGGACCAGAAAGCAGAGTCGCAGTCTTACATGCCTCTCTGCAGCTCCTCTTCATCCGCCACCCCTCAGCTTAGCCCCTGTCTTCCCCATCAGAGAATCGTTGTCTGCTCCCTCCAAAGTAAATAAAAATATAATGTATAAGCGTCCCAAAGTGATAAAGCAAAATATTGGTAAAACTCAAATTAAACATAAAGCCTCTAAATTGAATGATTTGGCCTCTGTTCCTCCTCATAATTTAAAAATTAAATGTGGCTTATTAAATATTAGGTCTCTAACTCCCAAGTCTCTGTTAGTCCATGATCTGTTAATTGATCATCAGATTGATTTAATTTCCCTTACAGAGACTTGGTTAGGGCAAGAGGATTATGTTGGTTTAAATGAATCAACTCCCTCTGGTTATTTAAACTGTCAAAATCCCAGAAGTTCTGGTCGTGGAGGAGGAGTAGCAACAATTTACCATTCCAAATTACTAGTTAATGTAAAGCAAAAAACATGTTATAATTCCTTTGAGGGCCTGGTCCTCAGTGTTGGGCACTTTATCAATTTCAGGTTAAACCCAATTTTATTTGCCATAGTTTATCGTCCCCCATCAACCTATTCAGAATTTTTATCCGAATTTGCTGATTTCTTAGCTGATTTAGTGCTGAAATCTGATAGAATAATTATAGTAGGGGACTTTAATATACATGTGGATGTAGATAGTGACTGCCTTAATGTGGCTTTTAATTCAATATTAGACTCGATTGGGTTTTCTCAGAAAGTAGGAAATTCTACTCATTACCTCCACCATACATTGGACCTTGTTCTGACATATGGCATAGAAATAGAAAATCTTGTAGTGTCTCCTCATAACCCTGTACTGTCAGACCATTGTCTGTTAACCTTTGATTTTACTATTTCTGACTATTTGGCTCCGAAAGAAAAATATTATCACAGTAGATGCCTCTCAGATGATGCTGTTTCCAAATTTATGCAGATTGTTTCCTCTATGCCATGTGTCAACACAACGGAAATAAGCTATAGACAGCTTGCTCCTTCTGTAATTGATAACATGGTGGATAGTGTTTCAGCTTCTTTGCATCAGGCTCTAGACTTGGTGGCCCCCTTAAAAAAGAAAAAGTCTAATAAGAGATTTTTAACTCCTTGGTTCAACACAGAAACTCGTAGCTTAAAACAGAAGACTTGTCAATTAGAAAGAAAATGGCGCTCTACTAATTTAGATGAAATCTATTTAGCTTGGAGAAATCATCTTTTAATTTATAAAAAATCTCTTAGAAAAGCTAGAACGAGTTATTACTCTGCATTAATAGAAGAGAACAAGAATAATCCCAGGTTTCTTTTCAGTACTGTAGCCAGGTTGACAAAGAGTCAGGACTCTGTCAATCCTAGCATCCCCTTAGAGCTTACTAGTCAGGACTTTATGAACTTTTTCAATAATAAAATTTCATCCATCAGAGATAAAATCAATCAGATTCTTCCCACAGTTAACTTAAATACTGTAACTACTACAACTCCTTCTATTGATGTCTGTCTTGATGAGTTTACTCCAATCGACCTTTGTGAGTTAGACAAAATAGTTTCCTCATCCAAACCTTCAACTTGTCTTTTAGACCCTATTCCTACCAGGTTACTTAAAGAAGTCTTCCCACTTATTGGTAGCTTTATTCTTTATATAATCAATTCTTCATTAACTTTAGGCCATGTACCGCAGGCTTTTAAAACGGCTGTAATTAAACCCTTACTCAAAAAGCCAACGCTAGATCCAGGAGCTTGAGCTAACTATAGACCAATCTCTAATCTCCCTTTCATTTCAAAAATCTTAGAAAGAGTTGTTGCTACGCAATTATTTGATCACCTGCAGGGAAATGGTTTACTTGAAGAGTTTCAATCTGGGTTTAGAATCCATCATAGTACTGAAACAGCCTTAGCGAAGGTCACCAACGACCTCCTCATTGCATCTGATAATGGACTAGTTTCTGTACTTGTCCTTTTAGATCTTAGTGCAGCTTTTGATACTATTGATCATTATATTCTACTTGATAGATTAGAACACTATGTTGGACTTAATGGAACTTCGTTGCAGTGGTTTAGATCTTATTTATCTGATAGGTTCCAGTTTGTTCATGTAAATGATGAGTTTTCTTTCAGCTCAAAGCTTAGTCATGGAGTTCCACAGGGATCTGTGCTAGGCCCTACTCTTTTTAGTTTATATATGCTTCCGTTAGGCAACATTATTAGAAAGCACTGTATACATTTTCATTGTTATGCAGATGACACACAATTATACCTGTCAATGAAGCCAGATGATACTAATCAATTAGCCAAGTTAGAAGCCTGTCTTAAGGAAATCAAAGCTTGGATGACTTGTAATTTCCTGCTATTAAATTCAGATAAGACTGAAGTCATTCTTGTTAGTCCAAAAAACCTTAGAAATTCCTTTCCAAATCAAACTTTCAGTTTGGATGCAGTTACTCTTTCTCTTAATAGCTCTGTGAGGAACCTTGGAGTTATTTTTGATCAGGATTTGTCCTTCAATTCACATATTAAATTTGTTTCTAAGACTGCCTTCTATCATTTGCGTAATATTGCCAAGATTAGGAGCATCTTGTCTCAGAGTGATGCTGAGAAGCTGATCCACGCTTTTGTTAGCTCGAGATTAGATTATTGTAATTCTTTATTATCAGGCTGTCCTAAAACATCTTTAAAAAGTCTTCAGCTGATCCAAAATGCTGCAGCAAGAGTTTTAACAGGTACTAGAAAGAGAGATCATATCTCTCCGGTTCTGGCCTCCCTTCATTGGCTTCCCATAGAGTTTAGAATTAAGTTTAAAATCCTTCTTCTTACTTACAAAGCTCTAAACAATCAGGCTCCTTTTTATTTAAAAGATCTGATACTACCGTATCATCCTAACAGAGCACTACGCTCCCAAAATGCAGGATTACTTGTAATACCTAGAATCTCCAAAAGTACAATGGGAGGCAGAGCCTTCAGTTATCAAGCTCCTCTCCTGTGGAATCAGCTGCCAATCTGGATTCGGGAGTCAGACTCGATCTCTGTTTTTAAGAATAGGGCTAAAACCTACCTTTTTGATATAGCCTACAATTAGGGAGGGATCATGTGTTTCTGAACCTTCCCTTAGTTATGCTGCTAATAGGTTTAGTCAGCCGGGGGACCTCCAGTAATGCACTGGGCCTCACTCCTTTCCTCACTCTCTATGAAATTTTTTTTTTTTTTTTTTGCTGGTCATTAACATTTGTTTGTTCTCTCCCATAGATTGAGTCCCCATCGTGCTGTTTGCTCTCTACATGTCTGTTCTTTTCTTCTTCTCTATCCCCTCACCCCCCAGCCAGTCGCAGCAGATGACTGCCCCTCCCTGAGCCTGGTTCTGCTGGAGGTTTCTTCCTGTTAAAAGGGAGTTTTTCCTCTCCACCGTCGCCAAGTGCTTGCTCACAGGGGATCGCCTGATTGCTGGGGTCTTTCTGCAACTGTGGGGGTTCCCCCTACAGTTGATAGTGCTATGAGATGACTGTTGTTGTGAAATGGCGCTATATAAATAAAGTTGAATTAAATTGAATTGAATTGTTGTCTAATCATTTTATAACACATTTCACAACTAATAATAGTAACATTTCCACAAAAAATCTGCTATATTAACAACACGATCGCATTTTGCACACGGCTCGCTCTCCGGCGGCGGCCCCGAGAAGTAAACAAATGCAGGGACACTTGAATTCTTTCCTCCCGAAAATCTCATTTTTGATTATTAATTACAGCTAAGCTGGAGCAGTTTCGATGCTGACATTGCACATACAAATCCTAATATACGTGTTCTATACACCATCGGCTTTTGCGTATCTGACTACCTCGCATTAAAAAGCAAAAGATTTGACTATAAATATGATGTGTTGTTTACCTGTCACAATACACTGGTGTCAAAACATCGCCATTCCGAGCAGATCCTGTTTGGATTCTACAATGAAATACACACACCATAAATACATGCACAGCACGAAAGTGCAACATGTAAAAAAAAAATAAAAACAAAACACCTTTTTAACCAGGATTACAACTAGCTTATTTCATCAGATATTGTCAACACAAAAAAGCAACATACAAGGACTGACGTAGCATTGAGCTAGGTCATCGTTTAAACACGATTAAGTTTTCATCTGCCCTAAGTGAACTTTCCACTGTTGGAAAAAATAACGTAAAACATGAATATCACCTCACTCACCGTCCTGTATATCACAATATCACGGCTTCAACTGCTGAAGATAAGATAAGATAAGATAAGATAAGATAAGCCTTTATTAGTCCCACAATGGGGAAATTCCAGGATTGCAACAGCACAGGGATAGCAACACTCAGAGCAACAATCAGAAGGCAAGAAAAACAAAACAAAACAAGAGCAGTGAGTATACATATGTACATATAAACATAAATGTATAGACACACGGTGCGGAGCATTGTAGCTAGATGGAATAAATATATGAATATACTACACTACCATTCAAAAGTTTGGGGTCACTTAGAAATTTCCTTATTTTTGAAAGAAAAGCACTGTTTTTTTCAGTGAAGATAACTTTAAACTAATCAGAAATACACTCTAATATCTAATATACATTGCTAATGTGGTAAATGACTATTCTAGCTGCAAATGTCTGGTTTTTGGTGCAATATCTACATAGGTGTATAGAAGCCCATTTCCAGCAAATATCACTCCAGTGTTCTAATGGTACAATGTGTTTGCTCATTGCGTCAGAAGGCTAATGGATGATTAGAAAACCCTTGTGCAATCATGTTAGCACAGCTGAAAACAGTTTAGCTGGTTAGAGAAGCTATAAAACTGACCTTCCTTTGAGCAGGTTGAGTATCTGGAAAAAATTATTATTTCAAATACAAATCATTATTTCTAACCTTGTCAATGTCTTGACTATATTTTCTATTCATTTTACAACTCATGGTGGTAAATAAGTGTGACTTTTCATGGAAAACACAAAATAATTGTCTGTGTGACCCCAAACTTTTGAACGGTAGTGTATAAACACACAAAGTGCAGAGCATTGTAGCTAGATGGAATAAATATGTAAATATATAAACAAAGTGTGGAACATTGTCGCTAGATGGAATAAATATATAAACACACAGTGCGGAGCATTGTAGCTAGATGGAATGAAACAGCATAACCGTCTACTTAGTTATTGTAGGAAAGCGTTAATTTTGGATAACCTCTAGGGAACCCTCAGAAACAGTGTGGATTAGATGCTAATGGCAAATGTGAATATTCTTAATAAATGTACCTAATGGACTATAATTTAATGATTAATAGTAAATGGGAGCATTTATAGGGAATGTATTAAAGTACTGAATATGCACTGTCTAAATATGAGCTGTCAATGGAAGTAGTAGCGTTTCTACGCCAGAGGTGGCGCTCAGTAATGTTAAGACACTGTGTAGTGTTAGAGAACACCATAGAAGAAGAGTGTATGCGCTCTAGTGAGTGTTCCAGAGAGACGTTGACACAGAGTGTAGGCAGAGTGTAGAGACAAGATGGTGTCTAGCGCTGTGTTCTGTAAGTGATGTGCCGTGGGTGCTGAAAAGTGAATAAACAGTCACTGCAAAGTCTAACAGCTTGGCTCAAATCATCCGTCCTCCCTCTTCGCCCCTCCTGGGTGTAACATTATCCTACATGGTATGATTATGTACCCATACATATTGTCAACCTCCGTAGCTACCGATATTTTCCTAGTTGTATACCGGAGGGGACCATTGTGTAAGTCTACTGCGTCTTTTGCATTCAATACTATTAGGTTTTCACGTCTTTTTGCTATCTCTGCGAGCAGCCCTGCTTAGGTTGTACAGTCTGACAGCCGTTGGTAGGAAGGACCTGCGAAACCTCTTGGTTGTGCACCTAGGATGATGTAGTCTGCTGCTAAATGAGCTCCTTAGTGCATTCAGTGTGTCCTGCATAGGGTGGAACTCGGACTCCAGCAGAGATGACAGTTTAGCCACCATCCTTCTCTCTCCCATCTCCTCCACTGGGTCAAGGCGCTGCCCCAGGACAGAGCTAGCTTTCTTGATCAGTTTGTTCAGTCTCTTCCTATTGGCTGCTGTAATGCCACTGCCCCAGCAGACCACTCCAAAAGTGATGGCTGATGCCACCACCGTGTCGTAGAATGTCTTCAGCAGCGCCCCTTGTACACCAAAAGACCTGAATCTCCTCAATAGGAACAGCCTGCGCTGTCCCTTCTTGTAGAGTGCGTCAGTATTGTGTGACCAGTCTAGTTTATTGTTCAGATGAACACCCAGGTACTTGTAGGATGCCACCATCTCAATGTCTGTTCCCTGGATGTTTACTGGTGCTATGAGGGGTTGTCGTTGCCTGCGGTAGTCCACCACCAGCTCCTTAGTTTTCCTCGCATTGATCTGGAGGCAGTTCCGATGGCACCAATCCACAAAGTCCTGGATAAGCCCTCTGTACTCAGCTTCATCTCCGTTGGAGATGAGGCCAACGATCGCAGAGTCGTCAGAGAACTTCTGTAGATGGCAGTGTGTTGTGTTGTGTGAGAAGTCCGCAGTATAAAGGGTGAACAGAAAGGGAGCCAAAACCGTTCCCTGGGGGGCCCCCGTGCTACCGATGATCATGTCGGACACACAGTCCCGGGTTCTCACAAACTGTGGCTGGTTTGTGAGGTAGTCCAGGATCCATGATGACAGGTGCTGGTCCACCCCTGTGCACAGCAGCTTGTCCTTCAGGATCATCGGTTGGATGGTGTTGAAAGCACTGGAGAAGTCAAAGAACATGATCCTCACTGCATTCCCGGGCTTCTCCAGGTGGGACAGAGAACGGTGAAGGAGGAAGATGACCGCATCCTCCACCCCAATACCATGCTGGTAGGCGAACTGGAGTGGATCCATCGTTGGTCCCACCATGGGGCGGAGGTGAGCAAAGAGCAGTCTCTCCAGGGTCTTCATCATGTGGGACGTCAGGGCCACTGGTCTGTAGCTGTTCAGATCTTTGGGGTGGGAAGTGTTTGGTACAGGTACCACAAAAGATGTTTTCCACAGCTGTGGTACCCTCCCCTTTGGTTCCAAGGTTGTCATAGCCAGGAGCGGCACTGGGGTTAAGCTCCCAGTGCTCATAAAATGCTCCTTACGGCGTGCGTCTCGAAAAGCCTCTGACAACTAAGTCCAACTCCTAGCCTGCCCGTGTGGTTTAGTCTCTAAGCCCGGCGGAACTGCTTTTACTAATAGGAGAAGGGGCGAGGGCGGATCTCTGGCGCCTTAAAACCAGATGCTTCGGGTAGATGGTGGCTCGTCAACCTGGGAAGGTAGCCCATCTAGGGGAAGGTAAACCCTGATTTCAAACCTCTGCTGCCTTGTGGCACACCCGGTCACGGAAAAGGCTTCGGGAGTCAACCCTGAGGAAAAATCTGGAGTCGGAGCCCCTAAGGCAGTTCTCTGTTGTGCTTAACATCGTTCTGGCAGCTCCTGCGACGGCGCTGGTGCCAAACTATAGCAGCCCTGCTGTTCCTTTGGATTCATCAGTGACGTGGAGAGGGGGGACATGCTGCATGGGTAACATCTTGTCCTCCATATCTTCCTGCCCAGGCTTGAATCCTACCAACGCCCAACGCTGGAAGTAGTAGTAGTAGATTAGTTTATTTGACAGGGACAGTGCAATAAACATAGACAATTAATCAAAGACAATCAATCTGATGTGTTGCACATAGAGTGTATAGCTATTAGCTAATTTGCAACTCTTGTCCCTGGATGGGCTTTAGAAAAAAGAATCAAGATAAAAAATATACACAATAACCACATACATCAATGCAGAAAAATTATAAATACACAATTATAAATATTATAAATATTATAAATACACAAATATAACAGCCTGACTCACATTTAACATAAATATTATAAATATTATAAATACACAAATATAACAGCCTGACTCACATTTAACACATATAACATAACTCACATTTGCCTATTTCAGGCCTTCCTCCCTCCGTCACTCACTATAAACAAACACATTTATTCCTTCCCTTCATTCACTCTCACTTTGCAGACAATTAATTCATACATGAGTACATTCTTGTTTATTTTTCAGCCAGTTTTTAACATTTTTAGTGAATGTTTTAAAGTCCGTTATTATTTTAATTTCATTTGGCATTGTGTTCCAGATGTGACTGCCCTTTATAGAGAAAGCTGTTTGTCCAAATGTGGTTCTGCGGTGGAATATTTTACAGTTATTGTTAACAGAACTCCTGGTGGCTCTGCTGCTGTCCTGTCTTTGGACAAAACCAGCAAGTGGCTCGGGTGCTGATTTATGAAAACATCCATCCATCCATCCATCTTCTACCGCTTTTCCGGAGGTCCGGGTCGCGGAGGCAGCAGTTCAAGCAGAGAAGCCCAGACTTCCCTCTCCCCAGCCACCTGCTCCAGCTCTTCAGAGGGGATACCAAGGCGTTCCCAGACTAGCTGGGAGACATAGTCTCTCCACCGAGTCCTGGGTCTGCCCCGGGGTCTCCTCCCAGTGGGACGTGCCTGAAACACCTCAAGTGGGAGGCGTCCAGGAGGCATCCTAATCAGATGCCCATACCACCTCAACTGACTCCTTTCAATGTGGAGGAGCAGCGGTTCTACTCTGAGCCTCTCCCGGATGACTGAGCTCCTCACCCTATCTCTGAGGGTGAGTCCAGCAATCCTACGGAGAAAGCTCATTTCAGCCGCTTGTATCCGCGATCTCGTTCTTTCGGTCATTACCCAAAGCTCGTGACCATAGGTGAGAGTAGGAACGTAGATTGACTGGTAAATCGACAGCTTTGCCTTAGAACTAAGCTCCCTCTTCACCACAACAGACCGGTACAACGTCCGCATCACTGCAGATGCTGCTCCAATCCGTCTGTCGATCTCTCGCTCCATTTTCCCCTCACTCGTGAACAAGACCCCAAGATACTTAAACTCCTCCACTTGGGGCAGGAGCCTGTCCCCAACCCGGAGAGGACAATCCACCTTTTTCCGGCTGAGGACCATGGACTCGGACTTGGAGGTGCTGATTCTCATCCCAGCCGCTTCACACTCAGCGGCAAACCGTCCCAGCAAGAGCTGTAGGTCATTGCTGGATGAAGCCAACAGGACAACATCATCTGCAAACAACAGAGATGAGATCCTGTGGTCACCAAGCATGACACCCTCCATTCCCTGGCTGCGCCTAGAAATCCTGTCCATAAAAATTATGAACAGGACCGGTGACAAAGGGCAGCCCTGGCGGAGTCCAACTCTCACTGGGAATGACTCCGACCGAGTGTTGGCAATGCGAACTAAACTCTCACAACGGTCGTACAGAGACCGAATAGCTCGTAACAACAAGCCCGATACCCCATACTCCCGAAGCACCCCCCACAAAAATCCACGAGGGACGCGGTCAAATGCCTTCTCCAAGTCCACAAAGCACATGTAAACTGGTTGGGCAAACTCCCACGAACCCTCAAGAATTCTCGAGAGGGTAAAGAGCTGGTCCGATGTGCCACGGCCAGGACGAAAACCACATTGCTCCTCCTGAATCCGAGGTTCGACCAACGGCCGGACTCTCCTCTCCAGTACCTTGGCATAGACCTTCCCAGGGAGGCTGAGGAGTGTGATCCCTCTAAAGTTGGAGCACACCCTCCGGTCCCCTTTTTTGAAGAGAGGAACCACCACCCCGGTTTGCCATGCCAAAGGCACTGCCCCCGACCTCCACGCAATGTTGCAGAGGCGTGTCAACCATGACAACCCAACAACATCCAGGGCCTTGAGGTACTCGGGGCGAATCTCGTCCACCCCCGGGGCCCGGCCACCAAGGAGATTTTTAACCACCTTGGCGACCTCAGCCCCTGTGATAGGCGAGTCATCCCCCTCGTCCCCAAACCCTGCTTCCTCTGTGGAAGGCGTATCAGTGGGATTGAGGAGATCCTCGAAGTATTCCTTCCACCGCCCGACGATATCCCCAGTTGAAGTCAACAGTGTCCCATCCGCACCATACACAGTGTGGACGGGGAGCTGCTTTCCCCTCCTGAGCCGCCGAACAGTTTGCCAGAATCTCTTTGAAGCCGACCGAAAGTCTTGTTCCATGGCCTCACCGAACTCCTCCCATACCCGGGTTTTTGCTTCAGCAACCACCCGAGCTGCACTCCGCTTGGCCTGCCGGTACACCTCAGCTGCTTCGGGAGTCCCACAAGCCAACCAAGCTTGATAGGACTCCTTCTTCAGCTTAATGGCCCCCCTCACCACTGGTGTCCACCACTTGGTTCGGGGGTTGCCACCACGAGATGCACCGACCACCTTGCGGCCGCAGCTCTGGGCTGCCGCTTCAACAACAGAGGTGGAGAACATGGCCCATTCAGACTCCATGTCTCCAGACTCCCTCGGAATGTGGTTGAAGTTCTTCCGGAGGTGGGAGTTGAAGACCTCCCGGACAGGGGCCTCAGCCAGACGCTCCCAGCACACCCTCACTATACGTTTGGGTCTACCAGGTCTGAATGGCTTCCTCCCCTGCCATCGGATCCAACTCACCACCAGGTGGTGATCAGTTGACAGCTCTGCACCTCTCTTTACTCGGGTGTCCAAGACATACGGTCGCAGGTCTGATGATACGATAACAAAATCGATCATCGACCTGCGGCCTAGGGTGTCCTGGTGCCAGGTGCACATATGGACACCCTTATGCTTGAACATGGTGTTCGTTATAGACAGACTGTGGTTAGCACAGAAGTCCAATAACTGAACACCACTCGGGTTCAGATCGGGCAGGCCGTTCCTCCCAATCACCCCCCTCCAGGTTTCACTGTCGTTGCCCACGTGCGCATTGAAGTCCCCCAGTAGGACAATGGAGTCTCCAGGAGGAGCACCCTCCAGCACCCCAGTCACAGACTCCAAAAAGGGTGGGTACTCTGAAACATCATTTGGTGCATAGGCACAAATGATGGTCAGGACCCGTTTCCCAACCCGAAGGCGCAGGGAAGCAACCCTTTCGTCCACCGGGGAAAACTCCAATATAGAGGCAGCAAGGTGGGGCGATACAAGAATACCTACCCCTGCTCGTCGCCTCTCGCCCGGGGCAACTCCAGAAAAGGCCAAGCTCCAGCCCCTCTCCAGGAGACTGGTTCCGGAACCGGAGCTGTGTGTTGAGGTGAGGCCGACTATATCTAGCCGGTATCGCTCAATCTCGTACACCAGCTCAGGCTCCTTCCCCACCAGAGAGGTGACATTCCACGTACCAAAAGCCAGTTTAGAAAGCTTGGGATCAGTCCGCCAAGGTCTCCGCCTTTGACTGCCACCTAATCCACATAGCACCGGACTTCCATGATCCCTCCTGCAGGTGGTGAACCTACTGGAGGGCGGACCCATGTAACTCCTTCGGGCTGAGCCCGGCCGGGTCCCATGGGTGGAAACCCGGCCACCAGACGCTAGCCTTCGAGCCCCTCCCCCAGGCCTGGCTCCAGGGTGGGGCCCCGGTAACCCCATACCGGGCGGGGTACACTGAATCCTTGATATACAATTTATCATGAGAGTCTGTTGGATCGTTCTTCGTCTGGCCCTTCACCCAGGACCAGTTTGTCTTGGGAGACCCTATCAGAGGCAAATTGCCCCGGACAACATAGCTCCTGGGATCACTGGGGCACGCAAACCCCCCCACCACGATAAGGTGACGATCCATGAGGGGGTTATGAAAACATTTGAACGTTAATTTCAGAAGACAGAGGTCAATGAAGCTCTCAAAACTCAATAGGTTGTATTTTTTTAAAACATTACAGTGATGCCACCTAATGGGCTTTTTGTCCAAGATTTTTAGGGTTTGATTATATAATGAACCTATATGTCTTATTGTGGAAGGGGCTGCTTGAGCCCAGACTGTCAAACAGTATGATATATGAGAAAAAACCATAGAATGCATATACAGTGCAGCTGCTTCGTAAGGTATGTAATATCTAATTAATTTAAAGCAGTTCAGATTTTTTTTTACTGTTTTTGAAATTTTCTTTATATGAAGATTAAATTTGAGTTGAGGATCTAGTACAATGCCAAGGTATTTGAATTCTGTAACTAAACTGATGTCATGATCATGTATATTAACTTTAAAATGTTGCAGGTTACATTTTTTGATTGAAAAGCACATTGAGACTGTTTTCTGAAGGTTCAGCAATAGATGGTTCTTGAGGAGCCACTCTTGGACATCAACCATACTTGTAGACAGTACATCTGCAGCCTGTGCTGGAGTCTTGGCAGCTGTGTAAATAACTGCATCATCTGCATAAAGTTGGCATGTTGCAGCTGAGCAGTGTAACGGCAGGTCATTAATAAAAATGCTGAAAAGTAAAGGACCAAGAATGGACCCTTGTGGGATACCCATGCGGTTGTTTAAAAATGAGGATTTATCCTGGTGAACTTTTACACACTGTTCTCTATTCTGGAGATAAGATGCAAACCATTCTAATGTATTTGGGGAGAAGTTAAAAGATACCATTTTGGATAAAAGCAAACTGTGGTTTACAGTATCGAAAGCCTTTTTGAGATCTAGAAAAACAGCTCCTACCACATTACCCCTGTCCAAGGACTGTTTGACGTTTTCAATAAGGCAACAATTTGCTGTTTCTGTTGAGTATCCTGGTCTAAAACCAAATTGATGTGGATGAAGAAGTTGATTGTCTTGTAAGTAGTCTATCAGCTGTGTAGCTACAACTTTTTCAAGAACCTTAGATAGGACTGGTAAGATAGAGATTGGGCGGTAATTGCATATATCGTCTTTACTGCCCCCCTCATGGATCGTCACCTTATCGTGGTGGGGGGGTTTGCGTGCCCCAGTGATCCCAGGAGCTATGTTGTCCGGGGCAATTTGCCTCTGATAGGGTCTCCCAAGACAAACTGGTCCTGGGTGAAGGGCCAGACGAAGAACGATCCAACAGACTCTCATGATAAATTGTATATCAAGGATTCAGTGTACCCCGCCCGGTATGGGGTTACCGGGGCCCCACCCTGGAGCCAGGCCTGGGGGAGGGGCTCGAAGGCTAGCGTCTGGTGGCCGGGTTTCCACCCATGGGACCCGGCCGGGCTCAGCCCGAAGGAGTTACATGGGTCCGCCCTCCAGTAGGTTCACCACCTGCAGGAGGGATCATGGAAGTCCGGTGCTATGTGGATTAGGTGGCAGTCAAAGGCGGAGACCTTGGCGGACTGATCCCAAGCTTTCTAAACTGGCTTTTGGTACGTGGAATGTCACCTCTCTGGTGGGGAAGGAGCCTGAGCTGGTGTACGAGATTGAGCGATACCGGCTAGATATAGTCGGCCTCACCTCAACACACAGCTCCGGTTCCGGAACCAGTCTCCTGGAGAGGGGCTGGAGCTTGGCCTTTTCTGGAGTTGCCCCGGGCGAGAGGCGACGAGCAGGGGTAGGTATTCTTGTATCGCCCCACCTTGCTGCCTCTATATTGGAGTTTTCCCCGGTGGACGAAAGGGTTGCTTCCCTGCGCCTTCGGGTTGGGAAACGGGTCCTGACCATCATTTGTGCCTATGCACCAAATGATGTTTCAGAGTACCCACCCTTTTTGGAGTCTGTGACTGGGGTGCTGGAGGGTGCTCCTCCTGGAGACTCCATTGTCCTACTGGGGGACTTCAATGCGCACGTGGGCAACGACAGTGAAACCTGGAGGGGGGTGATTGGGAGGAACGGCCTGCCCGATCTGAACCCGAGTGGTGTTCAGTTATTGGACTTCTGTGCTAACCACAGTCTGTCTATAACGAACACCATGTTCAAGCATAAGGGTGTCCATATGTGCACCTGGCACCAGGACACCCTAGGCCGCAGGTCGATGATCGATTTTGTTATCGTATCATCAGACCTGCGACCGTATGTCTTGGACACCCGAGTAAAGAGAGGTGCAGAGCTGTCAACTGATCACCACCTGGTGGTGAGTTGGATCCGATGGCAGGGGAGGAAGCCATTCAGACCTGGTAGACCCAAACGTATAGTGAGGGTGTGCTGGGAGCGTCTGGCTGAGGCCCCTGTCCGGGAGGTCTTCAACTCCCACCTCCGGAAGAACTTCAACCACATTCCGAGGGAGTCTGGAGACATGGAGTCTGAATGGGCCATGTTCTCCACCTCTGTTGTTGAAGCGGCAGCCCAGAGCTGCGGCCGCAAGGTGGTCGGTGCATCTCGTGGTGGCAACCCCCGAACCAAGTGGTGGACACCAGTGGTGAGGGGGGCCATTAAGCTGAAGAAGGAGTCCTATCAAGCTTGGTTGGCTTGTGGGACTCCCGAAGCAGCTGAGGTGTACCGGCAGGCCAAGCGGAGTGCAGCTCGGGTGGTTGCTGAAGCAAAAACCCGGGTATGGGAGGAGTTCGGTGAGGCCATGGAACAAGACTTTCGGTCGGCTTCAAAGAGATTCTGGCAAACTGTTCGGCGGCTCAGGAGGGGAAAGCAGCTCCCCGTCCACACTGTGTATGGTGCGGATGGGACACTGTTGACTTCAACTGGGGATATCGTCGGGCGGTGGAAGGAATACTTCGAGGATCTCCTCAATCCCACTGATACGCCTTCCACAGAGGAAGCAGGGTTTGGGGACGAGGGGGATGACTCGCCTATCACAGGGGCTGAGGTCGCCAAGGTGGTTAAAAATCTCCTTGGTGGCCGGGCCCCGGGGGTGGACGAGATTCGCCCCGAGTACCTCAAGGCCCTGGATGTTGTTGGGTTGTCATGGTTGACACGCCTCTGCAACATTGCGTGGAGGTCGGGGGCAGTGCCTTTGGCATGGCAAACCGGGGTGGTGGTTCCTCTCTTCAAAAAAGGGGACCGGAGGGTGTGCTCCAACTTTAGAGGGATCACACTCCTCAGCCTCCCTGGGAAGGTCTATGCCAAGGTACTGGAGAGGAGAGTCCGGCCGTTGGTCGAACCTCGGATTCAGGAGGAGCAATGTGGTTTTCGTCCTGGCCGTGGCACATCGGACCAGCTCTTTACCCTCTCGAGAATTCTTGAGGGTTCGTGGGAGTTTGCCCAACCAGTTTACATGTGTTTTGTGGACTTGGAGAAGGCATTTGACCGCGTCCCTCGTGGATTTTTGTGGGGGGTGCTTCGGGAGGATGGGGTATCGGGCTTGTTGTTACGAGCTATTCGGTCTCTGTACGACCGTTGTGAGAGTTTAGTTCGCATTGCCAACACTCGGTCGGAGTCATTCCCAGTGAGAGTTGGACTCCGCCAGGGCTGCCCTTTGTCACCGGTCCTGTTCATAATTTTTATGGACAGGATTTCTAGGCGCAGCCAGGGAATGGAGGGCGTCATGCTTGGTGACCACAGGATCTCATCTCTGTTGTTTGCAGATGATGTTGTCCTGTTGGCTTCATCCAGCAATGACCTACAGCTCTTGCTGGGACGGTTTGCCGCTGAGTGTGAAGCGGCTGGGATGAGAATCAGCACCTCCAAGTCCGAGTCCATGGTCCTCAGCCGGAAAAAGGTGGATTGTCCTCTCCGGGTTGGGGACAGGCTCCTGCCCCAAGTGGAGGAGTTTAAGTATCTTGGGGTCTTGTTCACGAGTGAGGGGAAAATGGAGCGAGAGGTCGACAGACGGATTGGAGCAGCATCTGCAGTGATGCGGACGTTGTACCGGTCTGTTGTGGTGAAGAGGGAGCTTAGTTCTAAGGCAAAGCTGTCGATTTACCAGTCAATCTACGTTCCTACTCTCACCTATGGTCACGAGCTTTGGGTAATGACCGAAAGAACGAGATCGCGGATACAAGCGGCTGAAATGAGCTTTCTCCGTAGGATTGCTGGACTCACCCTCAGAGATAGGGTGAGGAGCTCAGTCATTCGGGAGAGGCTCAGAGTAGAACCGCTGCTCCTCCACATTGAAAGGAGTCAGTTGAGGTGGTATGGGCATCTGATTAGGATGCCTCCTGGACGCCTCCCACTTGAGGTGTTTCAGGCACGTCCCACTGGGAGGAGACCCCGGGGCAGACCCAGGACTCGGTGGAGAGACTATGTCTCCCAGCTAGTCTGGGAACGCCTTGGTATCCCCTCTGAAGAGCTGGAGCAGGTGGCTGGGGAGAGGGAAGTCTGGGCTTCTCTGCTTGAACTGCTGCCTCCGCGACCCGGACCTCCGGAAAAGCGGTAGAAGATGGATGGATGGATGGATGGATGGATGGATGGATGGTCTTTACTGCCTGATTTATGAACTGGTATGACGACAGCTTTTTTCCAGCCAGATGGAAATGTACTAGACCTAATGGAGAGATTAATGAGATGAGTCAGTGGTTTGATTAATATTTTGCTGTGCATTTTGAGAAAGGAGGTGCTCATATTGTAGATATCATTAGTTTTTGAGTTTGACAGTGTTTTAACAATACCAGCAATTAACTTCTCATTTACCTCATCGATGTGAAAAGTATCTGTTGGAAGTATGGAATTTGTGTTGTTGAGCACATTTGGCAGCACAAAAATTTTTGTTAAGTCTTCCACAGAGCCCACAAAGTGTGAATTAAATTCATTTGCCAAAGTAGCCTTGTCACTGACGGTCTTGCCATTGATTCTAAGTTCCTTTACCCCCTTCTGATCGTTTTTTTTATTAGTTAAGTTATTTAAATGCCTCCATAGGGAACTGTTGTTACCCTTTGCATGATCTATCAGTTTATTGTAATAAGATATTTTTGATTTTCGCAGCTCATGTACCACTTTATTTCTTAAACTTTTGTACACAAGGTGATCATTTTGTAGTTTGGAGGTTAGTGATGTTTTCAGTGCATAGTCTCGCCTCTTCATAAGTTTTCTTATTTCATTATTTAACCATGGTAGGCTAATCTTCTGTTGTCTACTTTTAATTTGCTTTGAAAATTTTTCTATAGACTTTGTGATTGTTGCAGTTATAAAATTACAACAATCATCTACTTCACATGTTGACATGAGCTGCTCCCAATTTTGATTCTCTAAGTAATGTTCAAACTCCTCATTTTTTGATTTGGGGATAATAAAATTTGATTTGTCAATATCGACTCCCCCAAAATACTGTAGTCGCTTTTTAGTAAGTTTCCTGACAGCAAGAACCATGTTATGATCTGAGAGACCAGTTACAAGATTATAGGTTCTGGTTATTCGTTCTGGTTTATTAGTAAATACCATGTCAATAAGTGTTCTGGATTGTTTGGTTATCCTGGTGGGTCCTTTGATGATTTGCTGGTAATTAAATTTAGTCATGAGGCTTTTCAGTTTTTGTTTGTCTTTTTTATCAGACCAGTTGATATTAAAGTCACCATGAATTATTGTTTCTCTGTTCTTCTCAAGTTGTTTAACCAGATCACTTAATTCATTATAAAAGGAAGAATTGTGTGATGGTGGGTTGTACAATACTGCAATGTTGAAATTCATTACCGGAGAGAGACATACATTAACAGCTAAACATTCAAGTGAAGTATTCAAATCAACCAGTTGACATTTATATTTGTCTTTGATGTAAATTAAAACACCTCCTCCCCTCCCTACCTGCCTGTCTTTTCTAAAACACTGGTAGCCCACAATATCGATCATATTAGTGTCTATGTTCCTGTGTAGCCAGCTTTCTGAGAGACAAAGGTAGTCCAGATTTGAGTCCAACAGCAACACCGAAATCTCATCTCTTTTGGGGATTATGCTCCGTATGTTTAAATGACCGCCGAGGATCCCCTTTGGTTTAGCCTTGGTGTCCCAAAGAACTCGTGCATGATTAACAGTTTGGAAAAATAAATGTTGTTTTTGCTTTTGTACAGCTCGGTTTTGTGCTAACCCAGTGGTCTGCTGTTTAATAGTGGCAGGTCCAGGGTTAAGGTGAATATCTCCTGCCAGAAGTAGCAGAACTAACAGAACTTTAATTGTATATCCTCTGCCATATTGTGATTTTTGCTTAACAGCCATGTTTGCCTTAATTTGGAAGTTTTTGCTCAGGCCTTTTAAAGACCACATAGAGTGTAGGGTGAGATGTCCAAGCCCAAATCCATACAGATAAAACTTTTTAACTTCACCTTTGGTTGAGTTTGTCGGAAAATCCTTCTTGTTGCAGGTCCAGACACACAAAGACAAAACGAAGAGGAAGTAGAGAAGTAGAGAAGGCTTATTAGTGGTGCCCATCAGCCCACTTTTTAATCCGGTGGCCGCCATCTTCAGTCTTTCTTGGAAAGAAGGAAAAAGAAAATCTGTGGATAGTAAAATAAATTCTGCTTATATCGCCAGAATCTGATCCGATCGTCCTCGAATCCAGCTGGGCCTCAGCTAGCCAACTAGCCCCTTCCGTTGCTGGTCTCGTTGCTCATAGTCGCCGTAACTGGTCTCCCGTCCCGCTCCTCCAACCGAGTCTCGTCACACACCGCCGCTGCCACCGAGCTCCGCTGAGGTCACGGTAAGTCCTCCGCTAGGCACCGCCACCTACCGTTGTCTGCCTGGGTGAAATCTCTGCTGAGCCCCGTCAACAAATAGCCGCTTGCCTGGTAGTATCTCCGCTGGGCCTCGCAGCTGGGCTTCGATTCAGGCTGGTGTAAGGTGGAATGACTGGCGCCAGCATTAAGCTAACTAGCGTTAGCTTAGCAATCGCTTCGGGTAGTCTCGTCGCACACCGCCGCTGCAGTCACGGTAAGTCCTTCGCTGGGCACCGCCGCCTACCGCCGTCTGCCTGGGTGAAATCTCTGCTGAGCCCCGTCAAACAAATAGCCGCCTGCCTGGTAGTATCTCCGCTGGGCCTCGCAGCTGGGCTTTGATTCAGGCTGGTGTTAGGTGGAATGGCTGGCGCCAGCATTAAGCTAACTAGCGTTAGCTTAGCAATCGCTTCAGGTAGGGCACATCAGTGAATCACAAGGAAGCGCTGGAATCGCTGGTCAGTTTACTCACAGTGGCCGGATAAAAGCGATCAAAGGGGTAATCCACCGGAGGTATATCCGATCGCTGTAGGTTAGATTTTTAGAGACTGGCGCCAGCATTAAGCTAACTAGCGTTAGCTTAGCAATCGCTTCAGGTAGCATTAAGCTAACTAGTCCTTCCAGACTCCTGCTGATAATCCATCCAATGAAGTTACGGCGGCAGGGCCACGGCAAAAGATGGAAGACGATGCAGATGACACATGATGCGTTCCACCAAAGATGTTATATTGTGAAGATGACTGTCCCCCGTTGTTTCTTTGTTTCTGAAAGCTTAGTTTCAGAAAGGTAGAACACCGGTGTGCATCGGCCTGTTCAGCCACAGGCGGTGCTGTTCCAGCAGAGTAGACGTTTAGGATTCTCTTCCATGGTCATCATAGACCGACGGAGGCCGACGACGGTACCCTCCCCAGCTTCAGGCTCAGGTTGAAGATGTACTCCACAATCCCACACAGCTGGTCTGCACAGGACTTGAGGAGCTTTGCACTGATGCCGTCCGGTCCCGACGCCTTCCTCGCCTCGATCTTCCTCAGCTCCATCCTCACCTGGGTTTTAGTGAGGGTCAGGTTGGGGGGCTGTGCGTTGGGAGTGGGGGGGTGATGAAGTCGGGTGCGTCGCCGCTGTACATTTAATTCAATTTGGGTGGCTGGGTCTAATTCCCGGTGCGTCTCTGTCTATTTTGTGGTGCGTCTGCTTGTGCTCCCCACTGCAAGCTCAGTCTGCTTCCCTCTGCATTCTGTCATCAGCCGAAATGCACAGGAAACTCTGCTGGACTGCTGTGTTAGATTTCTGCTGATTTCTGTTAAGCCATTCTATCGCTGTTGTTTATAATATCACTTGTTCTCGGGCTCACTGACGAAAAATTGCAAATGGCGGCCAGCAAGCGATTCTCAAAAGTCAGCGTAACACCCACTCTTATGATGCTACGCCCGGACCAATCAGTGGCCAGCAGTGGGTTGACGTAACGGTGCCAGTACCCTTCGGACCTACTCTCGATCGGGGCTGATAAAACTGGAACAGTTCCGAAAAAACAGAACTGTTAGGCCATTGTGTACCGAATGGAAAAGCGGACAAAGGGGGCCGAACCATGCCAAACGGGGCCAAACTGGGCCAAGTGAAAAAGCGCCTTAAGCTGCTGTCTGATGCCTTTGAATGCAGCGTGGCCTTTAGCCACCCATGCGGTGTAGTTGGGGAAGATGGAGATGGTTATGTCATTCACTTTGATTTTCTGTTTTTTCCTGACAAGGCATAGAATCTTGATACAGTCACTGTAGTAATGGAGACGCACAATTATGGTCCACAGATGTTGCCCTGCCCCTGGCACCGGTTGTAAGGATCTGTGAGACCTGTCTATCAGCAGGGCATCGGTTAGATCGAGTGGTTTCCTTTTCAAGTGCTTTGCTCTGGCACGCCAGCGATCCTAAAATTATTCCTCCGGGATCTGGTTTCAAGCTCTTTGCATTGGTTTTATAATGATTCAGTCACAGTTCCCAATCGCTTAACCTCGCATTTCAGCATCTCAACGTCGTCTGAGCAGGCTGCTAGGCTCCATTCAGCTTCTCCTAGCATGCTACATAGCTTGGCTATCTCCGTGTTCATTACTGATTTAAAGTTCTCAAACTACGTTCTCACTGCACGTATGTCTGTTCGAATCACAGCCATTTCATTCTCCAAAACCGCTCTGACTTCTGTCTTCATCATAGAAACAAAATCTGCCTGCAGGGATACCAACAACAACTCGCATTTTAAATCTTCGTTATCGGCATCGTGGCCACCTTTTCCACTGGAGGTTAAGGAGGTGGGCGGCGTGCCAGGCCTCGATGTTGCTGCAGGTTTTTTTTGTCGCCCTTTGCCAGATTTACTTGCCATTATATGCCGTTCATGATGATCCAGTTGCATTTGGGAGACTTTTCCGCTACTTAAACTGCATGTAAAGTGCCTTTAATATATTTATGCATTTGTTCTATAGCGCCAAACCCTATATGTCCTGCTCCATAGTTTGCTCAAAAATGCCCTTCCCCCCAACTTTGAAATTTTATGCTTATGTCATGTACAGTGCCATTTATTTGTATTACTTGTGTTCTAAGTACTTTATGCTCAGTTTATTATTATATTATTTTGGATTTTAAGTTTGGGAGTCTTTTTTCTTTTATAGTTCTTTACTGAAGCGGAAGCCTGAGTTTTTGTATTTTTGTTTTATTCACATGCAAGTATGTGGTTTTCTTTCATTTGGTGTATTGCGTTATAGTATCTCTTTCTTGTCCATGGCCTAAATGTGTGTCTTGCTTTCATTCATATGCAGCAATAAAAGCACTGAAAAGAGAAGAAAGCTTCTTCATTTTGGAAAAAAGACACAACGCAGAAGTATGACCGCTACATGGGTACCTAATATGCCATATATAAAATATGCATCAAAAATTACAATCTACTGCAGCATGTATATTTCTCTGATTGCTAAAATAATATAATTGTGCAGTTGTCTCTACAGGGAATTAAAACAATGTCTCGCACACAGCTCATTGTCTTTTGTTACTGGCGCTACTTGACTCCAGGCCACCCAGGCCTGTTATTCTTTTTGCCCTCTGACCTTTGGCCAGCTCACACAGCTCTTCTTCTTATTTTTCATAAGGTAACTTTGTATTTTGTTCCCCAGACCTTTTTTCTTTTTGTGTCAACTTTTGCCCTCTTAACTTTTTCTCGAAAGCATATCATTTTTCTGTAGAAAAACAGTCAAACCAGCATAAGTTTGATCCATGATTTTTTTTATCCATTTTTGTTCAACCTGTTTTTTTCATATTCTTCAGTTTTTATATTTTTACACAAATTGTATTTCCACATGATAACACACCCTTAGTTTATAGCTTAAATGCTTTCTTCAGCTGCCTGTTCAACCAAGAAGACTCTATCCAAGAGACGTCAACTCTCCACTCTACCAAGAGGAGCCAACTAGTAAGGCCACAGGCCCCAAACCAGTCTTCTGCTTCTGAGAAGGCTTTTGTTACGACCTTCTGGAGCAGACCCTTGAGTCACTACCTTCCCGCGACCAAGCCACCACAGTGGTCAAATGCTACAGCTTTGGCCTGCTGCCAACAGTGAGGCATGACTATCTTGTTCTGGTTGGTTCTGAGTCTCTTAATAATCTATGTTATCACATAGGAACTCCTGTGTCACTTTCATGAAATTAGGACAGTCCAGAGTAGCATTTTTAGAAATAAACTTTTCCTTATCTTGTCCATAACCTTTTCTGTAACTGGTGTTCATTTTTGAGCCGAATATAAAGCAAATCTGTTTTATTTTTCCAAAACATTCTTCTAAGAAGTCCCTTTACATTAACCTTGCGGTATCCTCAATTTTCCTCCAGTGGTTTCACAAATTTACCAATCAGATAAGTAGTCACATTACAGCCTTATTTCACACATGCAAAACCCATAAATATGTAAAGCTTGTTCTTTCCTCATATGAGGGGGGCTGAAAAGTTCATCGACTGAAAAGTTCATAGTGGTCAAGTTTGACCAAATGTGGTTTATTTTTCAACATAGTGTCCCCTTTGGTCCACACTTCTTCCATCAGGGTTGCACCGCTTGGATCCCTGCAGTTGAAAAATAAACCACATTTGGTCAAATTTGACCACTATGAACTTTTCAGCCCTCCCTCGTATATGTAAAATTACCATTGTTACTATAACACCTGGCTATTTCTTCATTTGACAAAGCTTCACAGATGTTTCTTGTCACTTTGGCTCTTTCATTAAATTGCTAAACTGAGTTTAATGTGTTTTTGTGTGCAGATTTCAGAATTGCTCAGTGTCAACAGTTCATGCACAGGTTAAAAGATCGATTCAATAAGTGTTGGACTTTGCTGATTAATTACCAAATTCTTGAACTTGGTTACTTATTCACACAGTTCTTATATCGCTAAAAATTATGAGTGGTGTCGCCAAGTGTTAGAACAATGTAATTTAATAATTATTAATGTTATTACTTATAGTTATTAATAATTATATTCATATGTAGCACCCTGGCTGTATATGTATTCAGTTTGCTTAATAACTTTTTGATGACAATGTTGTTATGCCTCTGTGTACTGTTTGAGGATGGTGTGGATTATCCTATGTTTTGAACTATCCTTGAATGTGTCACTCAGTGTGATGAATGCAGCAGGTGTCCATCTTAGTTAGCTGTGAGCGCCAATCAGATGAGATTTTTGGCATGGTCTAGTTTGAGAGAGGGTGGGACTAAGGGAGTGAGAGTCAGTTGGCATGAGACGATGAACAGGTCAGATTGGAGAACAACGCTGGGATGAATTAATAGACGATTACACTGGTCAAATCCAAATTTATTGTTGAAGTTATTTTAGCTAATTTAGAGCAGTTTTGCTGAGCTGAATCCAAAAATCACATTGGTTTTGCTCAATCAGGTCAACTTTTTGAATTATGGCCACCTGTTCTTTTATACGTTTTTGTTTATGACATGGTACAGACCCAGAAAGCAGACACAACTCAGGAAGCACAATAAACCTTTTATTGTTAATAGTGTGAGTGTGTGGATGCGTGTGTGAATGTCTGTAATGAGTGTAGTGGGTTGTTGAATCAGCTTGGGACGAGCAGAGCACTGTGCAACCTGGCAACCCTCGGAACAGAGCAGAGAAATAATTAGGAGTTATCTTGACAGGAGAAGTGCCAGATAGAACTGTCCTTAATTTCTGCTGAGTTGGAGAAGCACATAGATTGGCACATCGGCCCAGGCCAGGAGGACAATGCCAGTCACCCCGTTGGAGATGTAGCAGGCAGGTGAACGAGGCAAGGGAGTCCGCCGCCGGGAGGACACCACCTGTGCACAGGGGTAAAGGATGGGTGAGAGGAAAGGTTCAGGCTTACTTGGCTGCCGAATGGTTTGGAGACCCTTGGCGAGTAGAAGCGCTGGAGGATGATGAGGCTGGAAGCTCAGTGTAGAGATTGGCGACTTCAGTTCCCTCAGGAAGGAAGCAGACGACTTCGCGCTGATCCCTGGCTCTCACAGAATATATAGGCAAAGCCAAATAGCAGACAGGTGTGTGCGCAGGTGTGCCTAATTGGCGGCCACGACAGTTTACATGTACGGGTATTTTCGCTTTATATGATGCAAAATTCTTTTTTATGTCTTAAAATGCTCTGAATTTTGAACAATGATAATGAAGCATTCAATTTACATGTACCACCCAAGCTGCACTCCGCTTGGCCTGCCGGTACACCTCAGTGGCTTCAGGTGTCCCACAAGCCAACCAAGCTCAGTAGGACTCCTTCTTTAGCTTGATGACTCCCACCACCACCACCACCACCACTGGTGCTCACCACTTGGTTCGGGGGTTGCCACCACAAAATGCACCGACGACCTTGCGGCTGCAGCTCTGGGCAGTGCTTCAACAATGGAGGTGGAGAACATTGCCCATTCAGACTTCATTTCTCCAGACTCTGAATGTGGTTGAAGTTCTTCCGGAGGTGGGAGCTAAAGATGTCCCGGATAGGGGCCTCACCTAGACATTTTCAGAACACCCTCACTATACGTTTGGGTCTACCAGGTCTGAATGGCATCCTCCCTGTCATTGGATCCAACTCACCACCAGGTAGTGATCAGCTAACAGCTCTGCACCTCTCTTTACCCGAGTGTCCAAGACATATATGGTTTAGAATCCATCATAGTACTGAAACAGTTTTAGTGAGGGTCACTAACGACCTCTTTATCGCGTCTGATAATGGACTTGTTTCTGTACATGTCCTTTTAGACCTTAGTGCAGCTTTTTGTGCTATCGACAATAATATTCTACTTGATAGATTAGAACACCATGTTGGACTTAGTGGAACTTCGTTGCAGTGGTTTAGATCTTATTTATCTGATAGGTTCCAGTTTGTTCATGTCAATAACGAGTTTTCTTCCAACGCAAAGCTCAGTCATGGAGTTCCACAGGGATCTGTGCTCAGCCCTATTCTTTTTAGTTTTTAACATTACATTATTAGAAAGCACTGTATAAGATAAGATAAGATAAGAAAAGATAAGCCTTTATTAGTCCCACAATGGGGAAATTCCAGGATTGCAACAGCACAGGGATAGCAACACTCAGAGCAACAATCAGAAGGCAAGAAAAAACAACATCTAGTAAACATATGTCCATATTACTATAAATGTATATATATAGACACACAGTGCAGAGCATTATGGTTGGTTGGTGAATGTGCAGCAGAAAGTCTAAGCTCTCTCTCCGCGGATGCGGCGGGCCAGCTGGAAGTCTTTGGGCATGATGGTGACCCCCTTAGCGAAGAAGAGACCACCAGGTGGGCCTCGCTGGTCTCCTGCAGAGCCATGATGGCGAAGCTCAGGAAACGCAGGACGGTCTTGAAGTCCTGAACGATCTCCCTCACCAGGCGCTGGACGGGCAGCTTACGGATGAGCAGCTCCGTGGATTTCTGGCAGCGACGGATCTCTCTCAGAGCCACGGGCCTGTGCCGGCGAGGCCTCTTCACTCTGCCGGTGGCCGGAGCGCCTCTCCGAGCAGCCCTGGTGGCTAGCTGTCTCCTGGGGGGCTTCTTCCTCCAGTAGATTTTACGGGCGGTCTGCTTGGTTCTTGCCATCGCTCTTTATTATTCTGTCTTATATTTCTTGCACGCCGCCTAAACTCCAGCCCGGCACCCGCGTCGTTTTCGCTACAGCTCCCGGTATGTCGAGTTTCCCATTAGCACCGGGCAGCGGCCAAGTGCTAGCTAGCACTAGCTCCTCCCCGCTGTAGCATCTCCCGCTGCAAACCGTGGCTCCGTCCGCCGACCCGGGAGACCCCCGGGGCGATCCGTGCGTCCGTGATATATATACAGAGTGAAAGGTGTAGAAAGAAGAAGGAAGATAAAAAAAAAAGGCTGTTGCAACGGGCAGCCTACTCGTGTGGCGCCACCGGCCCGGCGGAACCGGAACCGGAAGTAATCAATTAGCCAAGTTAGAGGCTTGTCTTAAGGAAATCAAAGCTTGGATGACTTGTAATTTACTGCTATTAAATTCAGATAAGACTCAAGTCATTCTAGTTGGTCCAAAAAAAACCTTAGAAATACCTTTCCAAATTAAACTCTTGGTTTGGATGTGGTTACTCTTTCTCTTAATAGTTCTGTGAGGAATCTTGGAGTTATTTTTGATCAAGATCTGTTTTTTAATTCACATATTAAACTTGTTTCTAAGACTGCCTTCTATCATTTGCGTAATATTGCCAAGATTAGGAGCATCTTGTCTCAGAGTGATGCTGAGAAACGAATCCACGCTTTTGTTAGCTCTAGATTAGGTTATTGTAACTCTTTATTATCAGGTTGTCCTAAAACATCTTTAAAAGGTCTTCAGCTGATCCAAAATGCTGAAGCAAGAGTTTTAACAGGTACTAGAAAGATAGATCGCATCTCTCTGGTTCTGGCCTCCCTTCATTGGCTTCCCATAGACTTTAGAATTAAGTTAAAAATCCTTCTCACTTACAAAGCTTTAAATAATCAGGCTCCTTTAAGCCCCTTTACATTTCAAAGATCTGATACTACCCTATTTTCCTAACAGGGCACTATGGTCCCAAAATGCAGAATTACTTGTAATACCTAGAATCTCCAAAAGTACAATGGGAGGCAGGGCTTTCAGTTATCAAGCTCCTCTCCTGTTGTGGACTTCAGCTCCGCATTCAACACCATCCGCCCTGCTCTGCTCCGGGACAAGCTGTCCCTGCTCAACGTGCCTGACTCCCTCTGCAGGTGGATCATCGACTTCCTGACGGACCGGAGGCAGCATGTGCGGCTGGGAAAGACTGTCTCAGACTATACTAGCATCAGCACCGGATCACCCCAGGGCTGTGTACTTTCCCCCCTACTCTTCTCCCTTTACACCAACTCCTGCACCTCCAGCCACCAGTCTGTCAAGTTGATCAAGTTTGCGGACGACACCACCCTCATCGGGCTCATCTCCAACGGCGACGAGTCCGCCTACAGGAGAGAGGTGGCCCAGCTGGCGTCCTGGTGCAGCAATAACAACCTGCAGCTGAACGCTCTGAAGACAGTGGAGATGATTGTAGACTTCAGGAAAGTCACTACTCCTCTGCCCCCCCTCACCCTCTCAGGCTCTCCCATCACCACTGCTGATTCCTTCCGCTTCCTAGGCACTACCATCACCAGGGACCTCAAATGGGAGCTGACCATCAGCTCACTCATCAAAAAAGCCCAGCAGAGGATGTTCTTCCTGCGGCAGCTGAGGAAGCTCAAGCTACCCACCAAGATGTTAGTGCAGTTCTACACAGCCATCATCGAGTCCATCCTCACCACCTCCATAACCGTGTGGTACGCAGGAGCCACTGCCAGGGACAGACTAAGGCTGCAGCGCGTCGTGCGCACTGCTGAGAAGGTGATCGGCTGCAAGCTCCCATCTCTCCAGGATCTGTACATCTCCAGGACCCGGAGGCGTGCTGGCCGGATCATAGCCGATCCCTCACACCCTGGTCATGTACTGTTTGCCCCCCTCCCCTCTGGTAGAAGACTTCGGTCCATCCAGACTAAAACCTCCCGTCACATGAACAGCTTCTTCCCCTCTGCCATTAGACTGCTGAACACTAAGTGACTCTCGTGCACCATGTACAGCAGCTCAACCAGACTCATGTCAATCATCACTGTTTTCTTCCTGCATTACCGACTGCACTATATAGTTCTCCACAGTATCTGCTGCTGGCTAATATATATTTTAACTGTTGACCAGTATCACTTAATCTTATCCTACACTTTATTACATGTATAGTTTATTTCTCTTATCTTATCATGTTTAATGTTGCAGCATTGTACCGAGACAAATTCCTAGTTTGTGTACTACATGAACAATGGCAATAAACCTGATTCTGATTCTGATTCTGATTCTGTGGACCCAGCTGCCAAGCTGGATTCGGAAGTCAGACTCAATCTCTGTTTTTAAGAATAGGGTTAAAACCTTCCTTTTTGATATAGTCTATAATTAGGGAGGGATCATGTGCCTCTGAACCCTCCCTTAGTTATGCTGCTAATAGGTTTAGTCAGCCGGGGGACCTCCAACAATGCACTGGGCTTCACTCTTTTCTTCACTCTCAATGAAATATTTTTGCTGGTCATTAACATCTGTTTGTTCTCTCCCATAGATTGAGTCCCTGTCATGCTGTTTGCTCTCTACATGTCTGTTCTTTTCTTTTTCTTCTCTATCCCCTCACCCCCCAGCCAGTCACAGCAGATGACTGCCCCTCCCTGAGCCTAGTTCTGCTGGATGTTTCTTCCTGTTAAAAGGAGTTTTTCCTCTCCACCGTTGCCAAGTGCTTGCTCACAGGGGATCGTCTGATTGCTGGGGTCTTTCTGCGATTGTTGTGGTTTCCCCTACAGTTGAAAGTGCTACGAGATGACTGTTGTTGTGAAATGGTGCTATATAAATAAAATTGAATTGAACATATAGTCGCAGGTCTGATGACATGATAACAAAATCGAACATCGATCTACGACCTAAGGTATCCTGGTGCCAGGTGCACATATGGACACCCTTATGTTTGAACATGGTGTTTGTTATGGACAAACTGTGGTTAGCACAGAAGTCCAATAACTGAACACCACTCGGGTTCAGATAGGGCAGGCCTTTCCTCCCAATCACCCCCTCCAGGTTTCACCGTCGTTGCCCACATGCGCATTGAAGTCCCGAAGTAGGACAATGGAGTCTCCAACATTAGCACTCTCCAGCACCCCAGTCAGACACTCCAAAAAAGGTGGTTACTCTGAACCATCATTTGGTGCATAGGCACAAATGATGGTCCTGACCATCATATGTGCCTATGCAGTAGGCAAAGCTCCAGCTTTGCCTACAATACCATGTAGGTCTTGGCAAACCTGGACCTTTGCCTACAAGACCATGTAGGTAAAGCTCCAGCCCCTCCCCAGGAGACTGGTTCTGGAACCAGAGCTCTGTGTTGAAGTGAGGCCAACTGTATCTAGCCAGTTTTTATCAATCTTGTGCACCAGCTCAGGCTCCTTCCCCACCAGAAAGGTGATATTCCACATCCCAAAAGCCAGTTTAGGAAGCTTGGGATCAGACTGCCAATGTCTCCGCCTTCAACCATACCTGCTCCTCAGAGCACCGGACCCCCATGGTCCCTCCTGCAGGTGGTGAGCCCATTGGAGGGCAGACATATGTCATTCCTTTTGGTTGAGCCCGGCCGGGTACCATGGGCAGAAACCCAGCCACCAGGTGCTAGCCATCCAGTCCTTTCCCCAGGCCTGGCTCCAGGGTGGTGCCCCGGTAACCCCACACCTGACGGGGTACACTGAATCCTGGCTCTTACATTCATCATCATCGTATAACTATATAATTATATTCGATAGGCACATCACACCACAGAATGCCTCAAGCATTTCACCTCCAGAGCCTCCCTGAGTCACACTTAAACCCTCTCTCCATAACACTCAGTGATGGTGAGACAAAAGAAATGAGCAGACTAAAGTTTTCGATAGAAATTATTTTAAAAATATCTTTAATTAGATGAAAAAGATTTTATATCATGGAAATCTGAAATATGTTGAGAGAAATGGCAGACAATCAGGTCAATAGAGTTTAGATCAAATCCAAAACCAACATAGAAACTCTTGTTTCAAGTTTATTAGTAGTCTCTTCTGCAGGGACGATATATGCATTTCAGCTTCTTCCCCTCTGCCATCAGACTGCTGAACACTAAGTGACTTATTGACTCTCGTGCACTATGTACAGCAGCTCAACCAGACTCATGTCAATCATCACTGTTTCTGTTGCATTACCGACTGCACTATGTGGTACTCCACAATATCTGCTGCTCGCTAATATATTTAAAAACTTCTTTGACTAGTATTACTCATTCTTATTCTACACTTATTGCATATATAGTTTTTATTCTTTTATCTTATCATGTTTAATGTTGCAGCATTGCACCGAGACAAATTCCTAGTTTGTGTACTACATGAACAATGGCAATAAATCTGATTCTGATTCTGATTCTGCATGAACCACATAGAGCTGCATGTTTGTGTGTTACAGTGGATCATAATGTGTAAGGCTGTCATTATAGGGTTAACTTTAATCCCAAGGAAATTTGTATTTGACATCTTTCATTTTTTCTTGGTAAACAGCATCAAAGTACTCGGCTTCTGCTACTGTCAGCTGATTTTTCCAGTCTCCAGAAATTCCTGAAACACAACATTGACACACAAAGAGGAATTAGATTGAAACTGAATCATTCAAAAAAGTACAAAAGTGTTTGCTTCATTCTGACTGTAACACACCTTTCCTGAGAAACTGAGACTTTGTCTGGTCAATCCTCTCCGAAGGCATCATAGAGTAGTTTGACATGTTGTTCTTCTTCATGTTGTTGAACAAACATCGGTCAGCTATCTTCTCTACCACCTCAGCATCCAGAGGTTTCTCCAGGAACTGAGCGATTCGGCCCACAGAGTCCTTCAGATCCTGGACCAACAGAGGAACAGTCCACAGCTCATATTTCTGATTCATTAAATCTTCTGTGAACTGTTTGGAGAAAAAGTACAGTCTCACCCTAAACATCTCTTCATAGGAGATGTACATGATCTTCTCCTTGTCTTCAGCATTCAGCCAGCCCTTCACATGATCAAACCAGGAACCATACAAAACTGGAAAAAAAAATCAAAAGCATTTTATTGCCAGTATTGCAACTGATATGGAAATACTAAATTACATCATTCAAACAATTAGAATAGGACCTTTTCCATTCAGGAACTTGTGGAGGAACTCGCTCTGTGGGCCTGAACTCACCAAGGCGGGAACACTCTTGTGGAAGTGAATGTAAGAGGTGAACACATCTTTAAGGTTCCTCATGACATAAATGACCTGCAATGACAGTGGTTGGAGAACTTTAACTCTCTTTTCTAACTATCCCACTAACTTTCCTTCACACCATCAGAGATCTTTCAAAGGTTATTTGGCTGAGGTAGTGGGGTAGTGGTGGCGTAATGGATAGGGATGTGGACTGGTGAGGGTAAGATCACTGGTTCAGTCCCTGGACCGGCAGGATCAGATCTGGGTGGGGCAGATAACAGAGCAGGGTTTGCCCCACCCACATTATCCCCACTGTTGGGCCCTTGAGCAAGGCCCTCACCCCAACTGCTCCAGTGGAGCTGCTCAGAGGCCACAGGTCAGTCTGTGGTTGTACCGATCACTTCCAGGTGTGAATGTGTAACTGTGTAAATGTGAACAGGGTATCCTTGAAAAAGAGATGCTGCCTCTCAGAGAAACTCCCCTGTATAAACAAAGGTTAAAATAAAAATAAATAACTGTGTATCATCAGCATAAAAAGTGATGTTTGACATGCTGCAGATTTACCTTTGGTCTGACTGCAAAGAAGGATGCTGGCATCATGTGGTAGTGAAAGTGTGTTGCAAGCATACGTGGAGATGGTCTCTCTTCAAGCTTAAATGTGAGAGTTAGATCCCCTTCCAACCAGGGAACACGTTCCCAATTGGGTACAGTCTCAACAGATTTTGGATCTCCTCCGCTCATGATCAGGGGAACAATCTCCTGTGTCCAGGTAGTGCCTGCAGGAAATACAGGTTTTTCACCAATCTGGAGTGTGTCAGAATATATTTTTGTCATGTTGCACATTAAGAAGTTTAGAACAACAAAAATATTTTCTGAGCCTGACATCATTGAGTTTCTAGTGGCCTAATGGTTAATGGCACATACTGCAAGAGCATGTTACTCCACTGCAGTGACTGCTGATTTGATACCCAGCCAAAGCAATCTTTCCTGAGTGTCTCTCCCCTGTTATATCATACTTTGTTATATGCATGTGACTGTCAACCTTTTTTCACTCTGTAGGTAGAGCCAAGAGCTGCTTGGGGAGAACAGTATAAACATAGATGATGTAGATAGAATTTCAACAGAGCTTCAGAGTTTTTAGATGGAGAGAAGTGCTGCAAATGTGATGCATAACCAGACACCAGCTTCTGGCAGTGTTCCTGAGGAATCTTAGTCCATTCCCCATGGGCAAAGGCTTCCAATTCACTACTATCTTTGGTTTTATGTGCTGAAACCACCTTTTTCAAATCTCACCAGAGATTTTCAATGGGATTTAAGTTGGGAGACTGTGATGGCCACTTTTGTATTTTCCAGAACTTCTTCTAAAACCAAGCCTTAGTGGACTTTGAGGTATGTTTGGAATCATTGTACTGTTGGAAAGGCCAATGATGCCCAAGGTTCACGTTCTTCACAGACAGCATGACTTTTCTCCCAGGATTTCCTGATGCTTGATTGAATCCATCTTGCCCTCCACATGCAGCAGGTTTCCAGTGCCAGATGAAGAAAAGCAGCCCCAGAGCATCAGTGAGCCAGCACCATGCTTCACTGTCGGCAGGGTGTTCTTTTCAGCCTATGCTTCATTCTTCCTTTTTCACACATACCATTGATCCATAGGCCCAAAAAGTTCCAGTTTTGTTTCACTGTTCCACAGAACAGAATCCCAAACCCTTCTGAGCTTACTTATATAGTTTTGAGCAAATTGGAGCAGTCTTTTTGTACAGTGGTTACAGTGGTTAGCATTGTTGCCTCACAGCCAGAAGGTTCCAGATTCGAATCCCCATGTGGGCAGGGTGTAATGTAATTATTTATTGTTCGTGTGTTGTATTTTATGGAGCTCTTGTTTGTGTGGCACGGGGTGGTGGCTCCACCTTCTGGTCCTGCCAACCCCGTGGGTATAAGAAGGGCTTCAAGCAGGGGGGCGGTCTCTTCCACTTTTTTCTCTGCCAGCAGCTGTGGGTGTAGTTGGGTGCACAGCGCCCTGTGTAATAAACTTGTGTTCACCTCTACTGCTGTTCTCCTCCTTGGCTCCGAGTTCAGACATAACATTTGGTGATAAGAATAAAAGCGAGTAATACTGAAGACATGGCAGCATGTGAGACACCAACTCAGCTGTTTTTGGAGGTCCCAGGTGAGCTGCCTGTACCGCTGCCTTGGTGGTACGTCGTCTTTAGAACATATATGGTGGCGTTGGACCTGGGAAGTATGGAGAAGTTAGGGTGCGAGTGTTGCTTGTGCACAACCTGGGAATGGAGGGACAAAGGATTTGGGGCATGCTTGGTGACACGGACAGCTATGAAGAAGTGGTCGAGGTGATGGCGCACCATTTCAGGGCACCGGACAATGTCATCGTCTGAAGGATTAAGTTTCGACAGCGCCGCCAACAGGCTGGCCAACCCATCCAGCAGTTTGTATCGGACTTAAGGCAGCTAGCCGCCGAGTGTCGGTTTAGACTGTTGGAGGAAGAAATGGTTCGTGACCAGTTGGCGGAACACCCCAACTGTGCTGCGATCCGGTCTAAGCTGCTCATATTTCCTGGTGAACTGACGCTATCTAGGGCAGTCAAGTTAAATGGCGAAGGGTCTGGGGGGGCCACGAGTCATCGTCACTGAGCCATGGATGTGCATTTGTTGATAGTTGTTAATATGTATTTATAGTTCTGGGATTGTTTTGGCGTTATGTTTAAGTAGGAGACTCGGCAGTTTTTTTTTTTTTTTAACAGGACTTTTATATATCATAGGGAGCAGAATAACCCGCCTCGCCATGTAGGGGGTAGGACGGCAGTCTACCCGTCCCCCCTAATTTTAGTTATTTTGTGTGAATGCCATAGGCCCCTTTTGTGATTTTAATTTAGTTATGTTTAGTGGATGATTCAGGTTCCAAATTGGGGTGGGCTGATTGTATGTGTGTTTTGGATTTTTCTACAGAGGAGGAAATTTAATGTAGTTATTCATTATTTGTGTGTTGTATTTTATGGAGCTCTTGTTTGTGTGGCACAGGGTGGTGGCTCTGCCTTCTCGTCCCGCCAACCCCATGGGTATAAGAAGGGTTGAAGGCAGTGGGGCGGTCTCTTCCGCATTTTCCTCTGCCAGTGGCTGCGGGTGTAGTTGGGTGCACAGCGCCCTGTGTAATAAACTTGTGTTCACCTCTACTGCTGGTCTCCTCCTTGGCTTCGAGTTCAGACATAACACAGGTGTCGGAACGTTTCTGTGTGGAGTATGCGTGTTCTCCCTCCGTTGTGTGCATTTACTCCGAGGGCTCCGGTTTCCTCTCACAATCCAAAGATATGCATGTTAGGTTTACTGGTCATTCTAAACTGTCCTGAGGTATCTTTCTCCAATAGGCCCTTAGAATAGAGGGTTAGCAGTACTGAAGCACTTGCAGTGATCTTTGAGACTCAAAAAGCAAAGTAAGTACAGGTTCCCTGCGATGGACTGCCAATCTGTTCAGGGTGTACCCTGCCTCTCACCCAAAAGATGCTGGGATAGGCTCCAGCCCCCCCGCAACCCAAAAAGGATTAAGTGGAAGATGGATGGAAGTACAGGTCCTTTTACCTTATAGGGCTGTAGTCCAGACATAGTAACTAAACACTGATTGAACTCTGGGATTTCTTCCCCTTGTAAAGGTGAATCTTTAACAGAAAATTAACCAGACAATTTCTTATCTCATTCTTGACATAGCCATGATCTTGAGATAGCCATCCATGCTTTAATCACTTCTCGAATTGATTACTGCAATGCACTTTATGTTGGCATCTCTCAGTTTTCTCTCGGCCGCCTTCAACTTATGCAAAATGCAGCGGCCCGTCTTTTGACCAACACACCTAGGCGAGAGCACATTACTCCGATCCTTTTTTCACTTCACTGGCTTCCAGTCCATTTTGGAATTCATTTTAAACTTTTGATTTTTGTTTTTAAAGCTCTTAATGGCCTTGCTCCAGTTTATCTGTCTGAGATTTTGACTGTCCGTGACCAAGGCAGGGCTTTGAGGTCATCCAATCAGCTTTTGCTGGATGTGTCAAGGTCAAAGTATAAACACTGGAGTGACCGAGCCTTTTCTGTTGTCGCCCCCAGGCTCTGGAATAATCTCCCCCCTGACCTACGTGCTATCTCTGACCTGGCCCTTTTTAAATCAGAACTTAATTCATATTTGTTTAGGATGGCTTTTAATACCCAGTAGTGGTGATATTTGTCTTGGCATTTGTTTTTATTTTATTCTTATTTTTATTTTCAGATATTTATTCTTATTTCTTTGTTCATGTTATTTGTTTTTAATGCTGTTTAATTTTGTGTAAAGCCCTTTGGTCACCTACGGTTGTTTTAAAGGACTATATAAATAAAGTACATTACATTCTGTCAAAGGTGACTTTGAGCGTCTTTGAAAAGTGCTATATAAATCTGATGGATTATTATTATTGTTGTTAGTGTTGTTGTTGTTATTATTATTATTATTATTATTATTATTATTATTATAGTGAGGTGAAGACTGTTGTCAGCCTCAGGTTGTGTTGGTCAGGCCAGAATGAGCTGCTCCATCTCTGACCATCTGGTCTGGTTGAACCTGACAGTTGTTTGCAGTGTGGCTGCTATTATTGAAATGTTCAGTTAAACATCATGGATTGGCTCTCACTTCTTCATGAACCAAACAGCTATTTGTGACATTTGAACAACAAACAATAAAAACAGGAAAGAAAGTTGGCTTTTCTTTCAGCTCCAGTTAAGGAGCTTAGAACTGGACCAGAATACAAAACATCTGACATCCACATCTATCTGAAGACGTTTTTCTTATTTCTGCAAAATACAGAACTCACCTGACTTTGGATATGTGACAATGAGAATGTCATCTTTGCGAAAAGCAAAGTCCTCGTAGTATCTGAGACTGTCTGGAGGATGAAAAGTTGGAGACAGATAAACTCCCTTGTAAAGTGTGTAGAGGTCTTCTTCAGTCATGGTCCAAGGAAAATTCCTCAGGTTCTACACATGGAAATCTGTTGAATGCTAAGGGACTTGGTTACTCTCAAAGAGTTATGAAACAGTGTTAGACACACAGCTGGGTCATGGAATAAAACTATTTAGCACCTCCCACCTGACAACCTCAGAGAGTTTACTCGATGTTATCAGAGTGATAGGTCACCAACTGAGCACCAGAGTACTGGCTGAAAGAGCTGGGTCATTTTCTCAGAGCTGGTTGGTTTAACACAAACTTGAAGAGTAAGAGGGTGACTGAGGAGTGAAGGAGAAGTGTTTTAGGACCAGTTTTGAAGAACAAGGTTGATGCTCAGAGCTGTAGTAACTACAGAGGCATAAAGTTGATCAGCCACACTATGAAGATATGGGAATAAGTTGTTGAAGCCAGGTTAAGAGGAGAGGTGACAATCAGTGAGCAGTAGTACGGTTTCATGCCAAGAAAGAGTACTACAGATGCAATGTTTGCTCTAAGAGTGTTGATGGGGAATTATAGAGAAGGATAGCAGCTTAGGCAGGTGAGCACAGCAAAATCATTTGTTTGCTCTTGGTTGTGTATATCAGTGTTCCTCAACCATGGTGGGTGATCACTCTCACCTGTGGCTAATTACTTTTCCACTGCTAGACAAGCTTCAATCTGGAGATGAAGCAGTGTGAGAAGATTCTAATTGGCCACCACCCATCAAATTTTGACAGGTGGTGACCTTCGACCTCCCCCTCCACCCCCCCACCCCCACTCCTCTGTCCCACGTGACCTTAAACTTTTTGATCCATCCTCATCCAGTGCGCGATGAGGGAGGGTTTGACAACCTGATGATGAGCTAGAGGCGCACCCTGATGGTCCACCGATGAAACTACACCGTGGCGTGTGTGAAAATTGGCTCATTAAATAAAATCAGAAAATTAAACAATGAAAAAAGAGAAAAAAAAAACTCACCATGACTGTGGTTAGTGAGGTTCATCTAATCAGTGAGACACCTGCCTCCAGCTTTTGCTGCAGACCGGGCTAGGATTAACCGTGAAAAAAGAGTTAATCCCTTTATGTGAAGATTTTCCAGATGGTGTGTTATCTTCTCTGTTTCTTGACACTGTGAAATCTGCCATAATAAGATTTCTGGATGTTACCATCTACAAATACAGAGAAGAACTAGAAAAACACTCGGAGAGCGCAGACCTCCGCCAAGCGCCACAGTTCCCCCCATACAGTGTTTGTGTGTACGTTTTCAGATTGGTTGACCACGAAAACATATGACTAGCAATTGGATTGACAATGATAGGATGAGTGGTTCAGTAGTTATTCACGAAAATGACATTTTCCGTAATGGCGGCCACAGTTCCGCCCATACAGTGTTTGTGTCTACATTTTCAGATTCCTTGACCATGAAAACATATGACTAGCAATTGGATTGACAATGATAGGATTAGTGGTTCAGTGGTTATTCACGAAAATGGCATTTTCCGTAATGGCGGCCACAGTTCCCTCCCATACAGTGTTTGTGTGTACGTTTTCAGATTTCTTGACCATGAAAACATATGACTAGCAATTGGATTGACAATGATAGGATTAGTGGTTCAGTGGTTATTCACGAAAATGGCATTTTCCGTAATGGTGGCCACAGTTCCCCCCATACAGTGTTTGTGTGTACGTTTTCAGATTCCTTAACCATGAAAACATATGACTAGCAATTGGATTGACAATGATAGGATTAGTGGTTCAGTAGTTATTCACGAAAACAGTTGGACAATTGGACAGTTGGACGAGGCAACAGTTGGACGGGAGCCGGATCGGAGTTCGGGTGCAGCGGTGGTGGGAGACGGGGACCAGTGGAGGACCACCAGGCCCCAGCCAGACAATAGCCTGAGTCGGAGCCCAGTTACAGCGGCGGGGCTCAGCGGAGGAACTACTGAGGCAGACGGCGGTAGGTGGCGGGGCTCAGCGGAGGATCTACCGGGACCCCAGCCGGACAGAAGCAGGATCGGAGCTCGGCTACAGCGGCGGTGTGCGGCGGGACTCGGTGGAGTAGCTGCCGGTACCCCGGCTGGACAGGAGCTCGGTTACGGCGGTGGCAAGCAGCGGGACTAGCAGCGGAGGGGGCTAGCTGAGGCCCAGCTGGATTCAAGGTCGGTCAGATCGGATACCGGTGACACCAGCAGAGATTGTTTTACTATCCACAGGTCAGTAAAATGCCACCAAAGAAGGAGGAAATGGAAGAGATCAAAAAATCTCTGAACTTCTTGTCAGAAGAAGTGACCAAAATGGTTAACCAGCAGGCTAAAATAATAGGCCTAATGGAAGAAGTCCGAGAATTAAAATTAACAATTCAGGAAAAAGACAAAAAAAAATTACGGACTTGGAGCGACACGTAGAGGATCTTGAACAATGTTCTCGTATGGATCATGTAATTATAAGTGGACTAGACATCAAATATCAATCATACGCTCATGCTACAACAGGACTGAGAGGTGAGGAGGCTCCCCTGAGTGAATCAGTCTTCCTGGAAAACCAGGTGCTTCAGTTCCTTGACAGTAGAGATATAAAGGTAGAAGCAAATGGAATTTCAGCCTGTTATGCTTTACCCAGAAAAGATAATAAAACAATGAAATCAATTGTGATGAAGGGTAAAGAATGACATACTGAGGCAGGCCAGAAAGCTCCGGGGAACAGAAGCTTACCTAAATGAACACCTAACAAAAACAAATGCTGAAATAGCACAGCAAGCACGGATGCTGAAAAGACAAAATAAGATACAGGCAACATGGACAAGAAATTGTAGAGTTTGGATCAAACTAAATGGAACACCTGAGCAAGCAAAGAGCATAATGATCAGGGATGTTACTGACTTAAATAAATATAGATGAACACTGATTAAGAAAATTAAGAGACAATGATAATCCATATCCACACACACGGCAAGAATAGTTCTTTTGACATACCATGTCAATGTACTTTAAAAAAAAAATAAGCAAAACAAACAAAAAATTTATGACTGACTTGAGTAGACATCAATTATCCCCAGTTGGAGGAAGTCATTTGACACAGAGTGAGGAAACTCAAACTCTGAAAATATGCCATTATGCTGAACATAAACTACAAGAGATGGAGAACGATATTGATCCTGATAACCTCTTTTTCAATAATATTCATAACCATTGTGAATATTACACTGAAAAGCAATCCAAAAGTCAAGTGCAACTAGATGGTAAACTATCAATAATACACTTCAACAGCAGAATCAGGACTACTTAAAACAGCTAGACAGAAAATTTACAGCTATCGCAGTCTCTGAAACTTGGCTTAATGAAGAGTAGGCTCCCCTGATGGCAATAGAGGGATATCAGATGTTTCATATTAACAGATCTCAAAAAAAGGGTGGTGGTGTTGCACTGTATATTGATGACCTGTATAGGTGTAAGCTTGTAAATGGAATGTCCTTTGCACTACCAGGGATTTTCGAATGTGTTACTGTTGAGATTGTCCAAGATAAAACAAAAAATCTAATTATAAGTTGTATATATAGAACGCCAGGAACTTGCATTGAGACATTCAGAGATAAATTAGTCGAGCTGTACAATAATATTACTAGTAAGAAAATGGTAGTAATTTGTGGAGATTTCAATATTGATCTACTAAATCCAAATCAACAAAATGTAATTAAAGAGTTCATGAACTCTATGTACAGCATGAATCTATATCCCACAATAACACATCCCAGTAGAATCACAGTTCACACTGCTACACTTATTGACAACCTGTTTGTTAATATTATTGATAAGAAAATAGAAGATGGATTATTGATAAATGATATAAGTGACCACTTGCCAACCTTTGCACTTATCCATGGCCACACGGGGGCCAATACAGAAAAAAATTTAAATTCGTTCAGATACAAATCACCAAATGCAATCAGTTCTTTTAAAGAGGACTTGCTGAAGCAAGACTGGACAGAAGTCTATGTATCAGATGTAAATGAAGCCTATGGCACATTTATAAACATTGTAACCACTCTTTATGAAAAAAATTGTCCATTAGTAAAGAAAAAGCTTAAACATAAATTTGCCGATAAGCCATGGTTAACCAAAGGATTACAAAAGGCGTGTAAAAAGAAAAATTTATTATATAAAGCTTTCCTAAAGAAAAGGACAAAAGAAGCAGAGCAGCGGTATAAAACATACAAAAATAAGTTAACATATATAATAAGATGTCGTAAGAGAGACTATTACAGTAAAGACTGGAGAAAAACAGAGACAATATTAAAAATACATGGACAATACTTAACAATATTCTTGGAAATAAAAGCAGAAATACAAGCTACCCAACCGATTTTTCAAAAAATAATAAAACGACTCAGAGTGTGAATGCAGCTTCACCTGCAGATGAATTTAATAACTTTTTTGTTAACATTGGTCCTAATTTGGCTCGAGAAATACCCATTACGGCGCCTACAGGTGATACAATAAGCAAAAACACTGCTATAAAAGACTCCATTTTCATAAAGAACACAGTCGAGAGAGAGGTCATTGAAATTGTTAAATTGTTTAAAAGTAAAACATCTACGTACTGTGATGGTATTGACATGCTATTAGTCAAAACTATTATTGAATGCTTAGTGAGACCACTGACATATATCTGTAACCTGTCTCTCCAAACAGGTATATTTCCCAATGCAATGAAAATAGCTACAGTGGGGAAAAAAAGTATTTAGTCAGCCACCAATTGTGCACGTTCTCCCACTTAAAAGATGAGAGAGATCTCCAATTTTCATCATAGATATACGTCAACCATGAGAGACAAAATGAGAAAAAAAAAATCCAGAAAATCACATTGAAGGATTTTTAATGAATTAATTGGTAAATTCCTCGGTAAAATAAGTATTTGGTCAATAACAAAAGTTCATCTCAGTACTTTGTTATATACCCTTTGTTGGCAATGACAGAGGTCAAATGTTTTCTGTAAGTCTTCACAAGGTTTTCACACACTGTTGCTGGTATTTTGGCCCATTCCTCCATGCAGATCTCCTCTAGAGCAGTGATGTTTTGGGGCTGTCACTGGGCAACACAGACTTTCAACTCCCTCCAAAGATTTTCTATAGGGTTGAGCTCTGGAGACTGGCTAGGCCACTCCAGGACCTTGAAATGCTTCTTACGAAGCCACTCCTTCGTTGCCCAGGCGGTGTGTTTGGGATCATTGTCATGCTGAAAGACCCAGCCATGTTTCATCTTCAATGCCCTTGCTGATGGGATGAGGTTTTCACTCAAAATCTCACGATACATGGCCCCATTCATTCTTTCCTTTACACGGATCAGTTGTCCTGGTCCCTTTGCAGAAAAAACAGCCCCAAAGTATGATGTTTTCACCCCCATGCTTCACAGTAGGTATGGTGTTCTTTCTCCTCCAAACACGACAAGTTGAGTTTTTACCAAAAAGTTCTATTTTGGTTTCATCTGACCATATGACATTCTCCCAATCCTCTTCTGGATCATCCAAATGCTCTCTAGCAAACTTCAGATGGGCCTGGACATGTACTGGCTTAAGCAGGGGGACACGTCTGGCACTGCAGGATTTGAGTCCCTGGCGGCGTAGTATGTTACTGATGTAGCCTTTGTTACTTTGGTCCCAGCTCTCTGCAGGTCATTCACTAGGTCCCCCCGTGTGGTTCTGAGATTTTTGCTCACCGTTCTCGTGATCATTTTGACCTCACGGGGTGAGATCTTGCATGGAGCCCCAGATGGAGGGAGATTATCAGTGGTCTTGTATGTCTTCCATTTTCTAATAATTGCTCCCACAGTTGATTTCTTCACACCAAGCTGCTTACCTATTGCAGATTCAGTCTTCCCAGCCTGGTGCAGGTCTACAATTTTGTTTCTGGTATCCTTTGACAGCTCTTTGGTCTTGGCCATAGTGGAGTTTGGAGTCTGACTGTTTGAGGTTATGGACAAGTGTCTTTTATACTGATAATGTGTTCAAACAGATGCCATTAATACAGGTAACAAGTGGAGGACAGAGGAGCCTCTTAAAGAAGAAGTTACAGGTCTGTGAGAGCCAGAAATCTTGCTTGTTTGTAGGTGACCAAATACTTATTTTACCAAGGAATTTACCAATTAATTCATTAAAAATCCTTCAATGTGACTTTCTGGATTTTTTTTTCTCATTTTGTCTCTCATAGTTGAGGTATACCTATGATGAAAATTGGAGACCTCTCTCATCTTTTAAGTGGGAGAACTTGCACAATTAGTGGCTGACTAAATACTTTTTTTCCCCACTGTAAAGTAATTCTGATATACAAGACGGGTGACAGAGGGGAATTCTCAAACTATAGACCAATTTCACTATTGCCGCAATTTTCCAAGATACTTGAAAAAATATTCTATGAGAGAACTGACAACTTCATACTGAAGAATAATTTATTGTGTGAGCAGCAATATGGGTTCAGACACAAGAGGACAACTGCATTTGCTCTAATGGAATTTATAGAAAAAATATCAACTGCCATTGAAAATAAAGAGTATTCAGTTGGGGTATTCCTGGATCTTAAAAAAGCATTTGATACAGTGGATCATAATTTATTATTAAAGAAACTACAAAATTGTGGTATTAGAGGGGTAGCACTGTCCTGGTTATGTAGTTACTTAAAGAATAGATATCAGTATGTATGTGTTGGTAACAAAAACTCACAGCTACTGAAGGTTACTTGTGGAGTCCCACAGGGTTCAGTTTTGGGGCCATTGTTATTCAATATGTATATAAATGATATATGTAAAGTTTCAGAAAAAATTGACTTAATATTGTTTGCCGATGACACTAATCTATTATGCAGTGGAAGCAATTTGGAACAACTTTTGGATACACTCGGAAAGGAATTAGGAAAGCTTAAACTGTGGTTTGATTCAAACAAATTAACGCTCAATTTAAGTAAGACAAAATTTTTAGTCTTTAACAACCATCACAACAAATTAGTATCTAAGCTCAGTGTAAATGGTGTAGAGATTGAAAGGGTATCCGAAACTAAATTTCTTGGAGTAATAATTGATAATAAACTGTGTTGGAAGTCACATATTAATTATATTAAAGGTAAAATATCCAAATCAACTGCAATACTACACAGAGTGAAATATTTGCTGAATCAACCCACACTATATCCCTTGTATCATTCATTAATACTCCCATACATGACATATTGTACTGAAGTATGGGGAAATACATATAAAACAAACATATATCCACTCTTTATGCTTCAGAAGACAGCTATTAGAATAATAAACAAAGCTGCTTACAGGGAACCAACAAACCCACTTTTTCTTAAATTAAAAGCTCTCAAGTTGAAAGATCTGGTTGACTTTAAAACTGCAGTAATAATGTTTAAAGTGAAGAGTCTATCACTGCCCGCAAATATCGAAAAGTTGTTCCAAATAAGGGAGAAACAATATCATTTCAGAGGAACATGTATATTTCAAAAACCTTCAGTGAGAACTACCACCAAGCATCACTGTGTTTCAGTGCAAGGAGTCAGATTATGGAACGATTTTGGACCTGAATTAAAATCATGTACAATGCTTGGACAATTTAAACAAAAACTAAAGGAAGAAATACTCCAAACATATATACAAGATGACATGTAAAATCACATTAGGATTGTCATATCCAGTCTGCGTTGTGTTGTAGCTTAGTTTTTTTTTTGTCACATTTTGTCTTAGCTTTGTTCTGAATTGTAATCGCTCTTGTTTTGTTTTCTTTTGAATACTTGGATGGAATATGGGTGGGCAATATAAGCTGCGGCTTCAGCCATCACCCATTTCGGATAACTTATGTTGAACTGTATAATCAGAGGAGTTATTGTCTAATTTGACCTTGTTGGATTTTCTTTCCCCCTTTGTTATATGATTCAGTTTCTTTTAACCTGTACTTTTAATCTATCCGAAAATAAAGATTCATTCATTCATATCATATCATTCATTCAGAAAATGGCATTTTCCGTAATGGCGGCCACCGGATCATCCCCAAAATTCAGAAAATTCAGACTACATTTGAAACTTGAAAGTTTCATCGAAATCCGTCCAAAACTTTTTGAGTTATCTTGCTAACAAACAGACAAACAAACAGACAGACAGACAAACCCCGGCAAAAACATTGCCTCCTGGCGGAGGTAAAATGGCTGTCGGATAAACCACCCCAATCAAAAGCAACATGAATGTCTGGAGGAGCCAGAATGTTTCTTCCTGGCTCACTTTAACAAGATCATGGAAACACTGTGGAATGAGTGCTTCCTTCCAACAATCATGAGACTGCTCGATTTAAACTGCATCTCAGCCTCCCCAGACAGGGTCTGTGGTGTTGCAGAGGTATTTCTTCATGAACTAAGATAAGCTTTTATTAGTCCCACAATGGGGAAATTCCAGGATTGTCTGTCCCACCTGGAGAAGCCCGGGAATGCAGTGAGGATCATGTTCTTTGACTTCTCCAGTGCTTTCAACACCATCCAACCGATGATCCTGAAGGACAAGCTGCTGTGCGCAGGGGTGGACCAGCACCTGTCATCATGGATCCTGGACTACCTCACTAACCGGCCACAGTTTGTGAGAACCCGGGGCTGTGTGTCCGACACAATCATAGGTAGCACAGGGGCCGCCCAGGGAACGGTTTTGGCTCCCTTCCTGTTCACCCTTTATACTGCGGACTTCTCACACAACACAACACACTGCCATCTACAGAAGTTCTCTGACGACTCTGCGATCGTCGGCCTCATCTCCAACGGAGATGAAGCTGAGTACAGAGGACTTATCCAGGACTTTGTGGACTGGTGCCATCGGAACTGCCTCCAGATCAATGCAAGGAAAACTAAGGAGCTGGTGTTGGACTGCCGCAGGCAAGGACAACCCCTCACAGCACCAGTAAATATACAGGGAACAGACATTGAGATGGTGACATTCTATAAGTACCTGGGTGTTCATCTCAACAATAAACTAGACTGGTCACACAATACCGACGCACTCTACAAGAAGGGACAGTGCAGGTTGTTCCTACTGAGGAGACTCAGGTCTTTTAGTGTACAAGGGGCGCTGCTGAAGACATTCTACGACACGGTGGTGGCATCAGCCATCACTTTTGGAGTGGTCTGCTGGGGCAGTGGCGTTACAGCAGCCGATAGGAAGAGACTGCACAAACTGATCAAGAAAGCTAGCTTTGTCCTGGGGCAGCGCCTTGACCCAGTGGAGGAGATAGGAGAGAGAAGGATGGTGGCTAAACTGTCATCTCTGCTGGAGTCTGAGTCCCACCCTATGCAGGACATACTGAACGCACTGAAGAGCTCATTTAGCAGCAGACTACATCATCCTAGGTACGCAACCAAGAGGTTTCACAGGTCCTTCCTACCTACGGCTGTAGGTTTGTTCATGTCTTCAGCTCCGTCCTCACCTGGGTCTTAGTGAGGGTCAGGTTGGGGGGCTGTGTGTTGGGAGTGGGGGGGTGTTGGTGGAGTGGGGAGTGGGCAGCAGGACTTGATGTCTTTAGAGGCAGCAGTGGTTGTTTTGCAGTCGGGGGGGAGGGCGGTTGGTCAAACCTATTAAAAAACAGGTTCAGATTGTTCGTCCACTCCCTGCCCCCCGTGGCCTGGGGGAGAGGTATTCTGGAACCCAGAGATGGGTTTAAGGTTTCTCCAGACCCCCGTTGATGTCGCTCTGTTGCAGCTTGTCCTCCATCTTCTTCCTGAAGCTGTCCTTGCCTTCTCTGATCTTTCTCCTGATGGCAGGACATCATCCAAGCCTCGTCAGACATTCATCGTTCTGGTCTGGTCAGGTTCGTGTGTATATTCTCCTGCTTTGCTCGTTCATGTCATGCCATGTTTTAGACCGTAAGTGGTTAGCCTTACGGTCCCATGCTCAGTGTTCAGTGTTTTTTCGTCACAGTCATAGTCTTGTATGTGTGTCTCATGTTTTGTAAATAAATCACCATCGTTGCAAACTCATCAGTGGACTCTTGGCGTCTTATGGTGATCCGCGAGGATCACCACATGACACCCACCAGTTGGACTTCATCTCTCTTGTGTACTTCTGTAGCTCACGCTGAGCCTTTGAGTATTTCTTCTTCTTCGGCCTTGTGTTACACTGTAGGTTTTCCTGCCTAGCTGTATTCCTCACTTCTAGTAGTTTCTTCATGTGTTCATCATGCTCATCAAACCAATCTTGATGTTTTCTCTCAGGGTGGCCTAATACATCACTTGCAGTCTGATACACCGCATCCTTCAGTGTTGCCCATTTCTCTTCTATGTCATTCTCTTAATTGTTGCTGTCCCAGTCTTTCAAGTTTTCATTCATTTCCTGTGTAACTTCTTCCTGCTTTTTCGCTCCTTCCTATTGTTCCTCGTATTATTCTTATTCATGCTACTGTACCCACTATCCTGTTGGCAGGCGCATCTCTGATGCTGCCGCGTCACTGGAAATGCAGGTTCATTTTCTGTGTCAAGTCAAATTCTCTCGTATGTTATCAGTGATCTGTTAATGTACATGGCAATAAATCTATTCTGATTCTGATTCTGATTCTGCTTCTTTTGGCCTTTCAGTGCACTAGTGATTAGTTTCCGTGGTGGCTTCGCACCCGTCCTACAGTGCTGTTTCCATCTCCAAATCCTTAATCTAGATCTCAGCATAACATGATCAGTACCACAGTACACGCCTCTCATTGCTCTGGTATCCAATACATCCCTTATGTCTCTCTGCCTGACTATGATGTAGTCTAATAAGTGCCAGTGCTTGTATCTTGGGTGCATCCATGTCTTCTTGTGTGTATCCTTGTGCTTAAATAGAGTGTTGGTTATCACAAGGTTGTACTCTGACCATAGCGCAAGTAGAAGTTCTCCATTAGCATTGCACTTGCCTACTCCATAACTGCCTAGCACTCCTTTCCATTTCTCGATGTCCAAACCAACTCTGGCATTAAAATCTCCAACGAGTATCAGCCTGTCATCAGTCAGTACACGCCTGATAGTCTCACGTATATCATTGTAGAACTCTTCCTTCATTTCCTCTGTGTTGGTCATTTTTGGGGCATATACACTGATGAGTGTGGCATACATCTTCCACTGTAGTGGGAGTCTCATAGTCATTATCCTGTCGTTGATTGGCACCGGTTCCTCATCAAGCATTGCTGCTATCTCCTTTCTAACTGCAAAGCCCACTCCTGCTTCTCTCCTTTCTTGAGTTGATCTCCCACTCCAAAAGAAGATGTACCCATGGTCTTCCAAGCTGTCATATCCAGACAACCTTGTTTCACTAAGTGCAACTATGTCTACATTGTACCTGTTCATTTCCAGGTCAACAAGCGTGGTCTGTCTTTCTGGACACAGTGATGTTGTTCTGTCCAACAGAGTGCGTATATTCTATTCTGATACACACAAGGTGCTGTTTTCCTCTTCTTTTGTCTTCCTGCTCCTAGCTTGCTTTTCGTTGCCTGTCGGAGTGTGAACAGATCAGCGCGGACCTTGTAAGCCCGGGCGACATCCGAGCCGATATGAGTTGCTTTCTGATTGACCATTTCATGAAACTGCTTGCAAAGTATTTGAGTACTGCTAGCTTTTGCTGGACTAGCAGCACATTCTTGGCAGATAAACGTATTATCAGTGGCACAGACAAGCCAAGACAAACTGACTCCAGTATCTGTTGCAGTGACTGACCAGATGATAGGTTTGTTTATCTCTGCTCTTTGTGTAGTGCATGTTACAATGCACCAACTGGCACAGTCAACCACAGACCTTGTGACAGATGTGTTTATCTGCCATGATGTCCAGCCTCACCCCGTGTAACTGGGAGTGGTCCACCACAGACCTGTGGCAGTTATTGTTTTTAGTTCTGCCAGGATGCCCTGTTTCACCCTCCATACCCTCGGAAGGGCAGGGATGCCAGTTGAGTCGCTGGTAGCCCAACCCATGAGAGAGGTAGTACCGGTTTTCATGGTTATCCGGTAGCAAGCAAGCCAATGCCAGAGTACATGTTCTGTGAAACAGAGTTTTTGTACCAACACCTCTTAACCAACTCAAAGCCAATCTTTGCGACATGCAGGCCTTAACTAGCCATAATGAAGGGCTTAATTATTTGATAATGGTTATAGATATATTTTCAAAAAAGCCTTACGCAACACCATTGATAAAAAAAAAAAAACACTGCAGAAGTTTCTAAGGTCTTTGGTAATACTTGAAAAGATAGTCAAACCCAGAGACACTCACAGAGAGTGGTGCTGTTGTGAATACAAACTTTATTACACAAGGTAATAAAATACAGTACAGGTCTGTTTCTAATGTTGAGCAAAATGGGAAAGAGGCCCTAAGATGGCGGCTCTTCCCTTATATGTGGTTCGGTGTGATGACATCACCGTACAGCTGCATCATCATTGCTAATGCCAGTTAACCCATTGTAGTATCCCCATACTACATTCACCCGTCCTCTTGGAAAACACAGAACCCTTTTATCAATTGTAACCCTCACCAATGTGGCATAAACAACAACACTGTGAGCTAGGGTTGGTGGGTGGACCGCCGCTCAACCCGACGGGGCTGAGTTGATTATTCTGCCACTCATTCTGGCAGCCACGCTCCTAACTAAACAGTCTCTCTTGTTTTTCTTACAGTCTTCCAAGGGGAAGGTGGTTCTGCTGGAGGGGCCTTGTAGCAGGCTTGTGGTGGACACGCCCCTGGCGGAACCAATTTCAGCAGGCTCGGATGCTATCCCTCTGGAGCCATGGCACACTCGTCAACACTGTCTCGGCCTGGATTCCACACCAGCTGGATTGGTTCCAACATCGCATCCAAAACAGCAGCAGCTGTCCTCACCTCCTGTGGCCATCTGCCCGCCACCCCGAACCATCCGCCATCTGAATGGCGGCTGTTCCCGCAGACCTGAACCCAGTTCATCATTGTGAGTGGTGCTCTGTACGGCTGCATACGGTGTTGTAGTTACAATGGTGTTGTACTCACATTTGTTGCCCAAGCTGTGGTGGTTCTATTACATCCTATTGGGTCATGGACTCTTCATCCAGCGCTGCAGCAGCAGTCCCTGGCAGCCAAGGCTGGTCATGAATCCTGAAGACGTTAGGCGTCTCTCCTGTGTCATTTACGGTCATGGACTCTTCACCTTTCGGCTCAGCCGTGGCTCCAGTAGACTGGTGCTGAGCGAGGATTCTGAACCAGTCTGGTTCTTTTTCACTTTTGTCTGGTGTTGGTTTAGGTCAGGGTGATTTGTTGCTGTTGTCACATTTAACATCCATATTGTGGTGGTGTGTTTCAAGATCATCTGTGTGCGTGGGCTCCCCTCACCTGCAACTCTGCAGTGGCTCCTGTGGACTCCTGCTGGACAAGGATCTGAGGTGAATCCATCCACTGCCCCCCCCCCCCCCGGCAGCGTTCTTCCTGTGTGCACGGGGCGGCTGTACTCTCGCCATTGCCACTCCAGATAGACGCAGGCTCCCTTTCCTGCAGCTCTGCATCGGTTCTCCGAAGCTCACGCTGGGGGAGGAACTGAGGTGAGTGGGGTCGCTCTTCTCCCTCCGTGTCATCTTCATTCTCCATTCAATTCAATTCAATTCAACTTTATTTATATAGCGCCATTTCACAACAACAGTCATCTCATAGCACTATCAACTGTAGGGGGGAACCCCCACAGTTGCAGAAAGACCCCAGCAATCAGGCGATCCCCTGTGAGCAAGCACTTGGCGACGGTGGAGAGGAAAAACTCCCTTTTAACAGGAAGAAACCTCCAGCAGAACTAGGCTCAGGGAGGGGCAGTCATCTGCTGCGACTGGCTGGGGGATGAGGGGATAGAGAAGAAGAAAAGAACAGACATGTAGAGAGCAAACAGCATGATGGGGACTCAATCTATGGGAGAGAACAAACAAATGTTAATGACCAGCAAAAAAAAAATTCATAGAGAGTGAGGAAAGGAGTGAGGCCCAGTGCATTACTGGAGGTCCCCCGGCTGACTAAACCTATTAGCAGCATAACTAAGGGAGGGTTCAGAAACACACGATCCCTCCCTAATTGTAGGCTATATCAAAAAGGTAGGTTTTAGCCCTATTCTTAAAAACAGAGATCGAGTCTGACTCCCGAATCCAGATTGGCAGCTGATTCCACAGGAGAGGAGCTTGATAACTGAAGGCTCTGCCTCCCATTGTACTTTTGGAGATTCTAGGTATTACAAGTAATCCTGCATTTTGGGAGCGTAGTGCTCTGTTAGGATAATACGGTAGTATCAGATCTTTTAAATAAAAAGGAGCCTGATTGTTTAAAGCTTTGTAAGTAAGAAGAAGGATTTTAAACTTAATTCTAAACTCTATGGGAAGCCAGTGAAGGGAGGCCAGAACCGGAGAGATATGATCTCTCTTTCTAGTACCTGTTAAAACTCTTGCTGCAGCATTTTGGATCAGTTGAAGACTTTTTAAAGATGTTTTAGGACAGCCTGATAATAAAGAATTACAATAATCTAATCTTGAGCTAACAAAAGCGTGGATCAGCTTCTCAGCATCACTGAGCATCACATGTTGTGTTCACTGACAGTGCTGTGGTCACTTTTTGTACTGAATTCTTCTTTTTCACTGTGCTAACTCTCTGTGTTGTGCTCTTTGACTAGCTTGTTGTGGATTAGCTCTATGGTGCCCCGCTGTCCCATCAGTCACAGCGCCACCTGAGCCATTATCTCAAGCTGAAACATCAATTCCAGTGCCTCTGACATCGATAAGAAGCACGCCGCCAGCAGCAGGTTGTCCTCCAGCTCCCTCACCATGCCTGCCTTCGTCTGGTCGTCCGGTTGATCCTCCAGTATGGCCCACATCTCCGAACTCTCCATGAACCACTTCAACTGCAACATTATTAATCTATCCGCAATGCGCCTGAAATCGCACATGCTAGCCAAACAGTGAAGGGTGTCCACATACCGTATAAACGACTCACCCACTCACTGTTGGCACTGGTAGAACATGGACCTCCTGGCCATCACATACGCTGGGACATTGAAGTGTTTGGCTAGCAGACCAACACACACATTGTAGTCGTCGTGGGGTGAAGTGTGGCAGGTAGCTAGCAGCTTGATCACCTCGGCACACGAAACTGTTGGTCTTATTGTCCCATAAAAATGAGCACCCTCCACGTCCAGATAGTAACGCAGTAGAGCTGACTTCCATACCTTGTTCTTCTCGTCCAGGCCAAACGCTATCAAGTAGGTGATGAAAGCGTCAAACCAGCGCACCCACGGGACTGGTGGCTCACCGGGGTTTTCTAGAAATGGTCATGGTGGCGTCACCCACACCTCCATGGTTTACTTCTCATCGCCAAATGTTATGTCTGGAAACCCGGAGAGACTCACATAGAGTGGTGCTGTTGTGAACATGAACTTTATTACACAAAGTAAAAACATACAGTTCAGGTCTGTTATCTAATGTTGAGCAAACCGGGAAAGAGGCCCTAAGATGGCAGCTCTCCCCTTATATGTGGTTTGGTGTGATGACATCACCGTACGGCTGCGTCATCACGCCGATGCCAGTTCACCTCTTGTAGTATCCCTATCATCATCATCATCATCACAGCAGTCTGTTAGGGGCGACAATGACTCATTTAGGTCTGATCAGATTCCTCCACGCAGCTCTGTCCTTCGTCCTCCGCTGCCAGGGACTCCTGACCTTGTTTACCTGGGCGACATCTGTGCCGGTATGAGTTGCTTTCTGACTGACCATTTCATGAAACTGCTTGCAAAGTATTTGAGTACCGCTAGCTTTTGCTGGACTTGGGCTGCACGGTGGCGCAGTGGTTAGCACTGCGGCAGCACAGTTTACCCTTGGCCGGGGGATTGTGGGGATCGTGGGATCGTGGGTTCGATCCCAGCCCCCGACCAACAGTGATCTGTGTGGAGTTTGCATGTTCTCCCCGTGTTGCGTGGGTTTACTCCGGGATTTCTCCGGTTTCCTCCCACATGCCAAAAACATGCATGTTAGGTTAATTGGCTGTTCTAAATTGTCCCTAGATATCTGTTTCCTATAGGCCCTTAGAATAGAGGGTTAGTATTAATGAAAGCGCTTTGAGTGGTCTTTGTGACTAGAAAAGCGCAATATAAGTGCAGGTTAGTTAGTTAGTAGACTAGCGGCACATTCTTGGCAGATAGAGGTATTATCAGTGGCAAGGGCAGGCCAAGACAAACTGACTCCGGTATCTGTTGCAGTGACTGACCAGATGATAGGCTTGTTTTTCTCTGCTCTTTGTGTAGTGCATGTCACGATGCACTGACTGGCAAAAGTCCACCACAGACCTTGCAACAGATGTGCTTATCTGCCAGGATATCTAGTCTCACCCCATGTAACTGGGAGTGGTCCACCACAGACCTGTGACAGATATTGTTTTTAGTTCTGCCAGGATGCCCAGTTTCAACCTCCACACCCTTGGAAGGGCGGGGTTGCCGGTTGAGTTGCCAACGGCCCGGCCCATGAGACGGGTAGTACCGGTTTTCTTAGTTATCTGGTAGCATGCAAACCAATGCCTTACCTGACATGAAGTATCCCTATACTACAACAATATCAATCATTTTTCTACATCGAGTGACCTGAAAACTTTTGTGATTGAAAGATTTAATTGGACTCTGAAAGAGTGGATGTACAGATATTTTACATCTAAAAACACTAGACGCTACATCGATATATTACAGGGTTTGGTTGACAGCTATAACAACAGTTACCATCAATACATTAAGATGGCCTCCAACCAGGTGACATTTGAGAATACACCTCTTGTGTTTCAAAATCTGTACGGGACATTTCCTCGATGTCACAAAGACAAACTAAAAATGAAATTTAGAGTGGGGGATCTTGTCAGAATATGAAAAGTAAAGAGAGTATTTGATGAAAGATATGAACAAACATTTACAGACGAAATGTTTAGGGTGGCTGAATGCATACCATGTTTACCACCTGTTTACAAACTAGTGGACTATGACAACGAACCCATCCAAGGCTCCTTCTAAGCAACAGAGCTACAAAAAGTCAGAGTCAGTAAAGACAAGACCTACTAAGTGGCAGGAATTCTTGGTCAGCGTAAACGACGGGGTGAGAAATATATATTGGTACATTGGAAGAATTGGACTGAGAAATTCAACAGTTGGATCAGAGCTAAGGACCTGGAAAATATATAAAATTATTGACCCATCTTCAATGCTTCCATTACATCATGGATCACATAAGCAGTGAGGGGTTTTATGTTAGCCTACCCTCAGATGCGAGCCTCGATGTATTTAAAAATAATACTAGTTCCAATTTTCGAGTGGCCTTAGCTCACCATATCACTTTAGAAGGTGATTGGGAAGAGACATTGACTGAAATCTCAAAACCCCACACGTGGTTTAATATACCACAGGAAGCAGCTTACTTTGATTGGAGAATGAAAAATACGGAAAATGACCTGTGACCTCAAGAACTCCGTTAGAGGTTTAGAGGGGGGCTTTACTCAGATCTATCTCAACTCGGGAAAGCGTTGAACAGCTTCTTTAGAAAAATTGGTTCTGATATCTATCTACAGTTTAGTGGTATTCAAAAAAGATTTGAATTTCAAGCAGGAGGTCAATACCATGTGCGATTTCATCCACCCCTAGCTTAAATGCTAGGTATGACCCCTGGAGAATGGATTATATTTGACGAACGAATGGCACTGCACCTGGCAGAATTAAAATCAGGTTTTTATCACCTTTATTGTTATAGCAATGTTGTTTCTGTCATAACCTTGGACTCAGGGAACACATGCACATGGGCTCGGGAAGATTTAATGCTTTTATTGATAACCAAAGGTGTGTGAGTGCGTGAATGAGAATGGAGATGTGGTGTGGGTGGACATCGTGCATAGTGGGCGGAACAGCTCGCCGTGCGACCAGGTAACCCTGAGGGGAGAGCAGAGCAGGAGGTTAGTTGTAGCTGACCACACCGTGGGAATAATTTACTACGTTTGCTCACGTGCAGATGGGCAAGTGGCTGGCGTTGGCTTGACTGCTGTGTCCTGGAAGACAGCGCGGCTGTGCGCCCTTGACGCGCCAGAGCCATGCAGGCGGAGATGAGGCGAGGAGAGGAAAAAGCCGCCGCCTGGGAATCCACCTGTGCACAGGGGAAGGACTGGAGAGAAGGTAAGGGTATGGAGAGTTGCTTACGTGCAGTATGCGCTGTCGGTAGAGACCGGATCAGTCGCCATGTAGAAGCTTAGAAGCGAAGACGACTCCAGGCTGAAGCAGAGGGCAGAGGGGTAGATATAGCTCATCGCCGATGAGGCGCAGGTGTGCGCGCAGCTGGTAATGATGACCGGCGAGAGCGAGGTGTAACAGTTTCACATCAAATTATTGGAGATGCCTACACGCCGCTCCTGCCCACAGTTAAAACAGACGAGCAGTTTGGTGACAGGATCACTCTGAGTTTTAACCCCGCTGATTACCTACCTGTGGCTAAAAAACATAAGGACACTATTTATATCAAAATTTCACAGAACCGGTGAAATTCACCTACGGAAGATGCTTATGAAGCTACATTTCAGACCTGTGAAAACTCTCCCTTAGAAGAAGGAGAAATGGCATCTTTAAAGGCAGACCCTAACCGCTTTATTAGCTATTATGAGACACAGGCTGGCTCAGGAATTAATGGGTTCCAAGGTGCCCCCTTGCTTTATGGTAAAGGAATTGGATCCATTTTTTTTTCAGTTATTTAGATTTGTTATCCCCTTATTGAAATCAGGTTTCAATATTGCCCAGCCTCACCTCAAAACAGCGGCTAAAAATATTGCAGCGGAAGTGATAGGAGGGCTGTCAATGAAATATCTACTGCCAATCGTGGGTCTGTGAGCTAAGCTGTCATCTCTGCTGGAGTCCGAGTCCCACCCTATGCAGGACATACTGAAAGCACTGATTTAGCAGTAGGCTACATCATCCTAGGTGCACGACCGAGAGGTTCCGCAGGTCCTTCCTACCTATTTAATTTAATTACCAGCAAATCATCAAAGGACCCACCAGGATAACCAAACAATCCAGAACACTTATTGACATGGTATTTACTAATAAACCAGAACGAATAACCAGAACCTATAATCTTGTAACTGGTCTCTCAGATCATAACATGGTTCTTGCTGTCAGGAAACTTACTAAAAAGTGACTACAGTATTTTGGGGGAGTCGATATTGACAAATCAAATTTTATTATCCCCAAATCAAAAAATGAGGAGTTTGAACATTACTTAGAGAATCAAAATTGGGAGCAGCTCAGGTCAACATGTGAAGTAGATGATTGTTGTAATTTTATAACTGCAACAATCACAAAGTCTATAGAAAAATTTTCAAAGCAAATTAAAAGTAGACAACAGAAGATTAGCCTACCATGGTTAAATAATGAAATAAGAAAACTTATGAAGAGCCGAGACTATGCACTGAAAACATCACTAACCTCCAAACTACAAAATGATCACCTTGTGTACAAAAGTTTAAGAAATAAAGTGGTACATGAGCTGCGAAAATCAAAAATATCTTATTACAATAAACTGATAGATCATGCAAAGGGTAACAACAGTTCCCTATGGAGGCATTTAAATAACTTAACTAATAAAAAAAACGATCAGAAGGGGGTAAAGGAACTTAGAATCAATGGCAAGACCGTCAGTGACAAGGCTACTTTGGCAAATGAATTTAATTCACACTTTGTGGGCTCTGTGGAAGACTTAACAAAAATTTTTGTGCTGCCAAATGTGCTCAACAACACAAATTCCATACTTCCAACAGATACTTTTCACATCAATGAGGTAAATGAGAAGTTAATTGCTGGTATTGTTAAAACCCTGTCAAACTCAAAAACTAATGATATCTACAATATGAGCACCTCCTTTCTCAAAATGCACAGCAAAATATTAATCAAACCACTGACCCATCTCATTAATCTCTCCATTAGGTCTAGTACATTTCCATCTGGCTGGAAAAAAGCTGTCGTCATACCAGTTCATAAATCAGGCAGTAAAGACGATATATGCAATTACCGCCCAATCTCTATCTTACCAGTCCTATCTAAGGTTCTTGAAAAAGTTGTAGCTACACAGCTGATAGACTACTTACAAGACAGTCAACTTCTTCATCCACATCAATTTGGTTTTAGACCAGGATACTCAACAGAAACAGCAAATTGTTGCCTTATTGAAAACGTCAAACAGTCCTTGGACAGGGGTAATGTGGTAGGAGCTGTTTTTCTAGATCTCAAAAAGGCTTTCGATACTGTAAACCACAGTTTGCTTTTATCCAAAATGGTATCTTTTAACTTCTCCCCAAATACATTAGAATGGTTTGCATCTTATCTCCAGAATAGAGAACAGTGTGTAAAAGTTCACCAGGATAAATCATCATTTTTAAACAACCGCATGGGTATCCCACAAGGGTCCATTCTTGGTCCTTTACTTTTCAGCATTTTTATTAATGACTTGCCGTTACACTGCTCAGCTGCAACATGCCAACTTTATGCAGATGATGCAGTTATTTACACAGCTGCCAAGACTCCAGCACAGGCTGCAGATGTACTGTCTACAAGTATGGTTGATGTCCAAGAGTGGCTCCTCAAGAACCATCTATTGCTGAACCTTCAGAAAACAGTCTCAATGTGCTTTTCAATCAAAAAATGTAACCTGCAACATTTTAAAGTTAATATACGTACATGATCATGACATCAGTTTAGCTACAGAATTCAAATACCTTGGCATTGTACTAGATCCTCAACTCAAATTTAATCTTCATATAAAGAAAATTTCAAAAACAGTAAAAAAAAATCTGAACTGCTTTAAATTAATTAGATATTACATACCTTACGAAGCAGCTGCACTGTATATGCATTCTATGGTTTTTTCTCATATATCATACTGTTTGACAGTCTGGGCTCAAGCAGCCCCTTCCACAATAAGACATATAGGTTCATTATATAATCAAACCCTAAAAATCTTGGACAAAAAGCCCATTAGGTGGTATCACTGTAATGTTTTAAAAAAATACAACATATTGAGTTTTGAGAGCTTCATTGACCTCTGTTTTCTGAAATTAACGTTCAAATGTTTCCATAAATCAGCACCCGAGCCACTTGCTGGTTTCGTCCAAAGACAGGACAGCAGCAGAGCCACCAGGAGTTCTGTTAACAATAACTGTAAAATATTCCACCGCAGAACCACATTTGGACAAACAGCTTTCTCTATAAAGGGCAGTTATATCTGGAACACAATGCCAAATGAAATTAAAATAATAACGGACTTTAAAACATTCACTAAAAATGTTAAAAACTGGCTGAAAAATAAACAAGAATGTACTCATGTATGAATTAATTGTCTGCAAAGTGAGAGTGAATGAAGGGAAGGAATAAATGTGTTTGTTTATAGTGAGTGACGGAGGGAGGAAGGCCTGAAATGGGCAAGTGTGAGTTATGTTATATGTGTTGAATGTGAGTCGGGCTGTTATATTTGTGTATTTATAATATTTACAATATTTATAATTGTGTATTTATGGTTTTTCTGCATTGATGTATGTGGTTATTGTGTATATTTTTTTTTCCCATCTTTACTTGATTCTTTTTTCTAAAGCCCATCCAGGGACAAGAGTTGCAAATTAGCTAATAGCTATACACTCTATGTGCAACACATCAGATTGATTGTCTTTGATTAATTGTCTATGTTTATTGCACTGTCCCTGTCAAATAAACTAATCTACTACTACTACTACTACAGCTGTCAGACTTTATATCCTAAGCAGGGCTGCTTGCAGAGATAGCAATAATGGAATGGAGGAGGGAAATCTGTGGCGGCGCCTTGCATGGCAGCGGCCCTCTGATTCTACGCTTGGGGTGTGTGTGATTAACACAGTAGATAGGTAAAGCACAATCTCGTTCTACTGTACATGATTGGTTGTAAGTTGAATGACAATAAAAAGGGTGATTTAATTTAAAAAAGCGTGATGACCTAATAGTATTGAATACAAAACACTCTAACCGGCGTGGTGGCTCAGTTGGTAGAGCATCCGCCCCACACCCGGGAGGCAGGGATTCAAATCCTGGCCGGGTCATGCCAAAGACCATATAAAAATGGTGCTTTCTGCCTTCTAGCGTGGTGCTCCGCATAATGGAATGGGGAAAGTAAAGTTACACACAGAGCTACCAGAGGACTGACCCCCCGCTGTAGCTTTCACTACTTACAGTAGCTGTGTGGCCTAGGGTCAGAGAAACGGAGATAGGCGCCGCCCATATACACCAACTTGGTGTGAAGGGAATTAACTAACTAACTAATCGTGGGTCTGAGGGTCAAGAAGGTTCAGGTATTATGATTTTAGCCCAGAGAAGCAGGAAATGGCCTCCCAGACAGTGTCTATCGGGGTCTAAAAAGTGACCCACAGCAAAAAAATGGAAATCAGTTGTGAAAAGCAAGTCTAAAGGAAGGAGCTCCAAAAGACCACCGTCTCGAGACATATTTTCGAAAACCATGGCTCTTTAACATGAAAAATCAGCCAAGTATGCCATGGCAGAATTGGGTGTATTCTGTGCCTCAATGACACAGTTATCTATCAAGGAAAAGTGATACACCGAAATCCTGTCAGAAATGGCGGTGGATGCAGCAGTTGGGATCATCAGTTACCCATTAAACACAATTTTTTTCACAGGGCGACGTCACATTACGAGACCAATTAATCTCTCAAGCAAGTGCCACTCAGCCATACCAGGCCATCATAGAAATGCTTAACTTTTCTCAAGATACATTAAAAAGCCAGTTTGGTGCCAGTTTATTTTTAAAAGACACACCTGGGAGTCCTGATTTAAGGAGCATCGCCGATGATGGACCAGAGGCCTTGTTCAGAGAGCGCAGTACAGTAAACGATCGAAAGAGTTCCACGTGTTAGGACCCCTCCACACAGACTTATTTTTCTGTGAGAGACTGCTTTCGAACTCCGTGGATCATAGAATCAAGCTGACCAGAGCAAGTGATGCATTTTGCCTCATGGCAGCAGCCGACGCTACTTTCCATTTAAAATTACCAGGTGCATCCATGTTTATCAAGAAAGTGGTTGTTTTCCAGTTGTGCGTCTTGGCCATTCGGCCGCCTTATTAAAGAGCAATGCATTGTATCCATTAACCAGAACAAATATGAAGACGTTTTCCATACCGGCAAATTCAAGAATGTGCAACCAGGAGAATCTTTTCTTAGGGAGAATGCCTAAGACTGTCGTCGTAGCAATGGTTAATCATGACGCTTTCTTTGAAAAATATGATTTATCTCCCTTCAGTTTTATTCACAGCGATGTGGAATATTTAGCTGGCTGTCAGGTTGGGAAACAAATACCCACCAAATTATTTACCTTTTGTTCTTATTAAAGACAAAAATTGAAAGGAGATGTCTTTATCTTCTTAACATGTTTCGACTGTTCACTGCAGCCTTTGTCAGAAGAGTCAGCTGATTGCTGCCAGGTGTCATTTTATCAGCTGACTTTCGTAGGTGGGGCCAGCCCAGCAGATGTCAGATCCACCGAGCTGGCCTCGCTTTCCGCCGTCAGATGGTCTCTAGAGAATGTGGTCCCAGGTGTGGGAAAGCATAAAGGCCCCCTCATCTCGGTTCATGGTATCTTTTTCCCGCTTCCTGATTTCTATGGCCTCCTTGATTCAGCGTTTGTGTCTGTTGCTCTCCGATCCAATAATTTTTGCATTGTCCCAGTCCATGATGTAATTATTTCTTTTGCAGTGATCTGATATTGCTGATTTTAATGTTTCTTGTTCTGCCTTTTCTTTTTGTGATCTTGTGAGTCCTCCTTACGTTTCCTTCTCACATTCCTTCTGGTGTTTTTTTTTCCTTGTGGTGAATGATCTTCCAGTTTCTCCAATGTAGGTTTTGTTGCATGATCTGCATGATAGTTCATATATTACATTGCATTTTTGTCTTGTTCTATTCTGTCCTTGGGGTGTACTAATAACTGTCTTAATTCTTCGTGTGGTTTTACTGCTGTGTTTATTTTGTATTTTTTCATGATCTTTTGAATTGGTTCCGTGATCCTTCACATGTATGGTATAGTTATAGTGTCCTTGTTTTTGATTTCGGCTTTTGTTCTGTGTCTTATTTCCTATTTGTTTTCTTTGTTTTTGACTTGCTGTTTCCCTTTGTTTATGACCCATACTGGATATTTAGGCAGTGTATAAGTGCATGTTTTATGTGGTTTTCCTCCTCCTGTCTGTCTTCTTGGTCTGTGATGATGGTGGCCTGTTCATATAACGTCCTGACAACTGATAGTTTGTGTGCTGTGGGGTGTTCCAATGTCCAAAGTAGGTATTGATCTGTGTGGGGTGGTTTCCTTTAGACTGTGATTTTTATGCTGCCGTCATTGTTGTGATGGATTTTCATGTCCAGAAAGGCTATGGTGCCATTTTCCTCCTCTTCGTATGTGAATTTTACATTCATATTTTTGAGTTCTTGTGCTAGCTCTTCTGAGTTTTTGCAGTGGTATTCTGATAGTCCAAGGGGGGGGGGGGGGGGGGGGGTTGATGATTTCAACCAGGGCTTTCGATAAGTTGTATATGACTGATCCGATACTGTCTATTATTGGCCGCAGTGGGATATCCTTTTTATGCAGTTTTAGGGTTCCATAGATCCGGGGGGTGATGCTGGCTGTGGGAATCAGATTTTTTTTGCTTTCTAATAGGGGTTTGAGAAGGGCTTTTAGCATTTTTTTCTTTTCTTCTGTGGGGTTTGTTTTAATGATTACATATGTGCTCTCATCTGCCAACATGGTTTCCATCTGTTTTTCATATGTTTCCGTGTCCAATATTACTGTCGTTCTGTCTTTATCTGATGGGAGGATTGTAATCGTTTTATCTGTCTTGAGTGAAGTTAATGCTTTTTCTTCTTCTTTTGTAACGTTGCTTTGTGGTAGTTTGGCCGTTTTTAGGATTCCTGCGACTGCGTTCCGGAGTGTTGCTTTTTCCCCTTGGTCCTGGATTTTTTCACATGCGAGTTCTGTTGCGAGGATGTATTCATCATGGGGTATTTTGGCTGGTGTGATGCCGAAGTTCAGTCCTCTGCTCGGCACTGTTTTCTCTGTGCCTGTGAGTGTGCGTTTTGACAAGTTTTTGACCCACTTAGCGTTCATTTCCATGTGTGGTTGTTTCCATCCGTTCTTCCTTTCTGCAAGTTTTTTTAATTGGCAGTTTTTCGTTATAATGAATTCTTGTTTGCGTGCGTGTTTTAATTGTGCTTTTATCTGCTCCTGCATTTCCTGGTCAGTCAGGTAGTGTTTCTTGAAAATGTCCATTTCCTCCTTGATCTGGTTGTTGATTCTGTCCACTTTGTTTGCCGTCATTCTTATCCATTCTTTGATCAGGTCTTTCCGTGCTTCATTGACAATTTTCTCTGCATTTTTGGTCGGGATCAGATTTTTTATGTTGAGGCTTGCTGGTGTGACATCCTCATCTCTGCAACGGAGGTTAAATCTCAGGTGGTTTCTGTAGCGTGCCCGTGTTTTCTCCAATTTCTCCAGCCGGCGGAAGTCTTTGATACAATTTTGACCATGCATATTTCACATTTGTAAAGTCATTGGAACTAGCATTTAAAATGGCTTTATGCTAACGTGGATGTCACCATGGGTTGAGATGCCGTCTCAGCGCTCAGCCCATGTTTTCCCTCATCCCTGCTTCCCATTGAGCAGCGTCTCAGCAGGCTCCCAGCTGGCAGCATTACGGACGGCTGGGGCCAATTAGTCCTCATCAGCTGGGGCGCTGCCAATGAGAATAAATAGGAGCAGCCTCGATGACTCGGGGCTGCGACATAAGCACTGCTAGGCTGAAGCCCCTTCGTCTGGTGTCAGCCTCTACTCCCCTTGCAGCATTCCTGTGATTGTAACCCGCTGTGAGTATGTATGCCTTGTTACCCCTACATCCGGTACGAGCTTCCTGCCCCTGCGCTGTGCAACCTGTGAATGTACATCTGTATGAGTATCTGTGCTCTCCTCATCCCTCATCCCTCACCCTAAATAAAACATCACGACTCACTGGCTCGCCCTTGGCTCTTATTGCGCGGCTCCCTAGAGCCGTGTGTGACAGTATGTCGCAGCCAGGCGAGTTACCGGCGGCCGTGAGTCGCCGTGGAACTGTACCTTTCTGTCCGGGTGTCAGCGCTACTAGCATGCCGTTTCCCAGGAGTCACTCCCGGCGCCAGGGCGACGAGCTGAGGTCCATCTCGGAGGCTGTCGACGGGACGCTCTTCACCCTGTACGACGTCTCCAACGCGAGACGCTGGCATCCGGGCCGTGCTGAGGAACTCCTGGACTGTTACCCTCATTCTGTGTTCCATCTCGAGGACAGTGCCAGGATAGACGCCACAGGTACACAGCGAGAGAAGCTCCGCGGGTTGGATGGAAATCCCGGCAGGAAGCCGAAGTGGGTGACGTTGCCTCCCGCTTCGGGATCCCATTCCTGCCGCCATTCCAGTCCGGGAGTTCGCGCCAACCAGAGGGCTTCCCCAGACCTGCGCCACGTCACTCGGGATTCCCTTCAAGGAGCCGCAGCTGACAGCAGTTATGTCTGGGGTCGAGTGGCTGTCGCGAGCTCCACTGTGTGTCCTGTTACCATCTTCAGGCATGTGGCGGCGGCAGTGAGATTGATGGAGAGGACTCCAGGGCTACGAAGCTTTCCCGTGCTCGACGCCTTCCTCGCCTCGATCTCCGATCAGGAGCGGCGATTCCTGGGTTCCCCCCTCGCTTCGTCCCCTGGGAATGGCCGTCATCACATCGCCGAGTCACCTCTGCACGAACCTCGTCCGGATCCAGTTCTGGGCCGCCGCCAGGACTGTTCCTCCCACACAGCTGTCACCTCTTCGCCTCGTCAGTGTGGAGTTTTCACAGCCTCGTTCCCTGAGCCTCCTTTCCCCGCTGTCATTCCTGGACATTCGGGCTGGCTCACCCCGGCTGTTTTCCCCTCCTCCTCGACGCGCTCCCTGACTGCTGTGTGTGCGCCTGGAATTCCGGCCTGGTGAGCTCTCTGCTGGAGACAACGCGAGCGATCCTCAGACGATTTCCTGGGGGGTCCTCCGTTATCGCCGGGCGGGGAGAGGAAGAAGCAGTATCCACCACAGCAGGCGATACTCAACCTCCAGGAGGCAGGCAAGTCATAGTTTTTTCACACCTGCTTAATGATTTGCTCTGTCACATTCCTGGAGGAGGAGTTCAGGGTTCGCAGCTCCCTGAACTCCCCCCACCTGCTGTAACCTGTGTTCCTAATCCCGCATCCTCTGTGTCTCTCTCCACCGAGCGATCCCCGGCTCCGGGTCAACGTGGTGGGATAAGGAGAGGGCCTGTGGTTCCGCAGCTACGTTGCGGACGGAGGAGGGGGACTGACTGCTGCGTGGAGTCTGCGCCGACGACTGAGCGTCCCTGGGTCTCCATGGAGGAGCGGTTCAGTCCAGCGGGACGAGGTTCTTCTGGCTTCACGCCGAGTGGATCGTCGGCGGGGTTACCGGAGCTGGAGGAACCTCAAGCTGCGCTGACCATCGTGCTGGCTGCGGGGCCCGACGCGGCTGGATGGGAGCCTGACAACGACCTCCTGACGACGGATCCTGGATCTTCGCAGTCCTGGATGGCGTCAGAACCCGAGATCAGGCGAGTGCTCTCCTTTCTTTTCTCCCTTTTTATCTTCGAGCACTTCAGCCTGTCTCTAGGGGAGGCGAGCTGGGTGCAGCCGCCCGCTGCGTCTGAGCTCGTCTCGCCGGGTTCTGGCGCTGCCGGTGATCCTGATCCCGGTTCTGTTTTCTCTTCTGAGCCTTCTTCCAGGGTCACCGGCGAGGAGTTGCTGTTCCTCGTGGTGCTGGAGGGTCCAGGTTCGACATTGGAGGTCGGTTCTGGTGCGGTGTCCAACGTGGGTTCGCCCGAGACCCAATCGGGGTCCAACGTGGGTGCTGCTCCAGCGGCGTCCAACGTGGGTTCGCCCGAGACCCAATCGGGGTCCGACGTGGGTGCTGCTCCAGCGGTGTCCGACGTGGGTTCGTCTTAGGCCCGATCGGGGTCCGACGTGGGTGCTGCCCCAGTGTTGTTCAGGTCCGGTGAGGAGGTGGCCGCTTTCCTGCGGCCTAACGCTCGTCGCCCTCGTCATCGGCTCTCCCCTGTGCCTCTTCCACCGGGACCCGCTCTGACCCTTCGTCCGTCTCAACGGTCCTGGTGGTTGAGTGATGCGGGTCTACGACCCGACCCGCAAGACTTTCGGTTCGGTGATCTGGTTCCCTCCGCTGGTCTGTGTTTGCCTTTGGGTGGCCTGGTTCGGCTGCCGGTGGACTGGATTCCTGGGATCTGGGTCCGGAGTTCGCCGTCCGAACGTTTCCCTTTCCCTGGTTCGCCGACTGGACAATGGGCGGGGAGACCTCCGGAGCCACCTCGGCCATGTTGGACTCTGCCTGCCATACTCCTCGGGTGTCGCTTTTTCTTTTATCATTATTGAGGTCACTCGGGTGTAATATTTTGTCCTGTTGGTGGATGTGTATTTATAGTGCTGTGTGTTTTCCATTCCTCGTACTCAGCATTTTACTTTTTGTACCTTGTTTTTAGCCTTGTCCTTGCATTGTAGAATTATGTGTTTTGTTTCTTATCAGACCATACTCTGCAGTTGTCCGTTCGTTCCAGTCACTTTCGCTTCTTTAGGTGACTGTGTGTATTTTTATATTCGTAGTGCTGTGGGTTTTCCTTTGCCCGTATTCAGCATTTCCTTTTTGTGCCCTGTTTATAATTTTGTCTGTTCATTATAGAGTCATGTGCTTTGTTTTCCTTCAAACCACACTCTGTAATTGCTTTATTCGTTTTTTATCATTCTTTTGGTGGGTTATCTGTTCCCGTGTTCTGTATTCCCCCCATCTGTGCCCTGGTTGTTTTTTTTTCTTTTTTTTTGGTGCGATGTAGAGTACTGTGTTTGGAGTTTTTTGCCCTGTTACCCTACATTGGCCTGTTGGTGTTTCCCTTTGCTTCGTCCCCTCCGGTCCTGCCTCCCCTCCTCCCACCCTAGGTGGAGGGGGGGGGTGCTGGGATGTTTCTGGTCGTTCAGGAGCCCGACCTTGAGGGGGAGGCTCTGTCACCATGGGTTGAGATGCCGTCTCAGCGCTCAGCCCATGTTTTCCCTCATCCCTGCTTCCCATTGAGCAGCGTCTCAGCAGGCTCCCAGCTGGCAGCATTACGGACGGCTGGGGCCAATTAGTCCTCATCAGCTGGGGCGCTGCCAATGAGAATAAATAGGAGCAGCCTCGATGACTCGGGGCTGCGACATAAGCACTGCTAGGCTGAAGCCCCTTCGTCTGGTGTCAGCCTCTACTCCCCTTGCAGCATTCCTGTGATTGTAACCCGCTGTGAGTATGTACGCCTTGTTACCCCTACGTCCGGTACGAGCTTCCTGCCCCTGCGCTGTGCAACCTGTGAATGTACGTCTGTATGAGTATCTGTGCCCTCCTCATCCCTCATCCCTCACCCTAAATAAAACATCACGACTCACTGGCTCGCCCTTGGCTCTTATTGCGCGGCTCCCTAGAGCCGTGTGTGACAGTGGAGGGCTGCTCTTTACCATCTTCAGCAGAGCAAAGTTCCTTTCTTAAATTGCAGACATCTTATTTTTTCTTCGGCAAATAGACACAGACTTGTTCTGTAGGTAGCAGCCCTGATCTTAGTCTCAAGTGAATCAGGAGAAGTAGGGCTTAAGTCTATCATTAGGTAAGTGTGAGGATTTCTTGTTGCATCATCGAAGCTCTCCATAAAAAAGTCTTTCTCCTCCGGGAATATCTGTCGGGCCAACACACTTATCTGCAACTTATCCGTGGAATTTTTAAATAAGATGAGATAATTGCTGTTGGTGCAACTGTATTTCCCTTGATGAAAAATCTTCTGTGATAAAAACATAATGCTCATATTTCTATGATGTCTGTACTGCGTGAAGATTTTTTTCAATTTCTGGATTCTCATTTGCTTCAAAAATAACATCATCCAAAATAACAAGGCAAGACTGATTTGAAGGAAACAGTGATTCATCTTCAAAAGAATCTGGAAGTACACGAACAAACTTTATTTTTTTCATCTGACTTTTGCATTTTCTCAAACATAGGCTGAAATGAAGTGTATATGTACACAATCTTGTCAGGCACAGAGTTTAAAACTTCTTCACAGTTATCCAAGACAGAGCAGACGAAAAAAGTTTTCCCACTCCTGGAACCATCGACAACAAGACAAAAAAAAGGCACTTGCAGCCTTTGATCAAATTCTATATCTTCCATCGCATCAAATTGTGACTTTTTTCTGGCTTTTCTTTCTCTCTCTTTTTTTTTTTTTTGCACTATGGGGAACCCATGCTGTGATATTCATCTCAGACTGGAAGGAAAGGAGAGGCAGTAAATTCCTCTGCAGGAACAACATGGGGGATTAAGCAACTGGGGACAATAGGAATTGTGATGGGCGAAGGTATTGTGATGCAAGACCACAGGCAGCAGGGTTAAGCAGCTGTGGGGACAATAGGAATTGTGATGTGGAAATGTATTGTGATGCAAGACCTCAGGCTGCAGGGGGAGTGAGTGTTGTGATATGAAGGGGAGACCCTGCAGCATGAGAGATCTACTTTTTCTGAGACTGAGAAATGTGAGAGAGTGAAATAAAGTTTGTCTGCTATGAATGCCTGGCCTGTTTATTGCTCTCTCCACACTGGTGACCCTTGACGAATAATGGAACACGAGGCAAACACCCCGGAGACGGCCCGAACGGAAAGCCCTAGCAACGCGTATGCCGTTTCGGTCAAACTACCAGACTTTTGGCTGCACGACCCGAAGTCTTGGTTCCTCCACACCAAGGCCCAGTTTGCGCTCCAGGGAATAACAGCAGATGACACCAGATATTACTATGTGGTTGCAGCGCTGGACGCTCGCACGACTCAGCAAGTAGTGAGCCTGCTCCAACAGCCCCCAGCCCGGGACTCTCAAAGCCACGCTGACCCAGCGCTACACGCTCTCGGACTGCGAGAGAGCAGAGAGGCTACTGACGCGCTCCGAGTTAGGATATGGGTCGGCGGTCGAAAATGATGGAGAAGATGTTGTCGTTGATGGGCACGGACAACGGGCATTTTCTGTTTGCCCACATTTTTCTCCGGAACCTCCCAACGGTGGCCAGAGCGGTCCCTGCCAACTCGCCATTGCTGGCCGTGCGTTACTACCGTACGCTAGCCCAGGAGGCAGATCGGCTCATCATCACCACCAGGGCCCTCACAGTGAACGCAGCAGAGTCAGAACCCAGCGAGATGACCAGCGGAAGCTAGGAGCCAGCGATGGTAGCAGCAGCGGGGGCCAGGAAGAGCCAGAGAGACACGCTCTGCTCCTACCACCGTTGTTTTGGAGAGGACGCACGCTGATGCGTGCCACCGTGCCAATTCAAACGTTCGGGAAAACTCCAAGACCGGCAGTCGGTAGCAGCTGTGACCGCCGGTGAAGAAAGCAAGCTGCTTTACGTGACAGACTCGCGCTCGGGGAGATGGTTCCTCGTGGACTTCGGCTCCCAAAAGAGCCTCATCCTAATGTCTTATGCTGACCGGCTAGTGGGCGCTAGCGGCCCCGAACTGACGGCCACAAACGGCTCGGACATTAAGACTTTTGGTGAAAAGACACTGACTGTATCCCTACATGGCCGTACGTACGAGTGGACATTTGTCATAGCGGCATGCAGTTTCCCAATCTTGGGCGCTGATTTTTTGTGTGCACACAGACTACTAGTCGATGTTGCTAGCAGCCGCCTGATTAATGCAATGTCTTTTGATTCCCTCCCCTGTACAGCTCGAGGAGCCAGGCCAACAACGCTAGCCAGCGTCACAGCTCCAGGTGGTAAGTTCCACACACTGCTCACCCAGTTCCCAATACTCACGGTCCCAACGTTTTTGGCGGCCATCACTAAACACGGGGTGAAGCACTTTATTACCACCACCGGGCCGCCCATTTTCGCATGACCTCAACGCCTGGACACAGCTAAACTGGCCATAGCGCACGAGAAGTTTGCCAGCTTGGAAAGGCTGGGCATCATCAGGCGCTCAAACAGCCCATGGGCATCCCCACTACATACAGTATGGCCCCTAAGGCCGAGGGATCGTGGCGATCGTGCGGAGATTTCCGCAGATTAAACAACGCCACAGCGCACAACCGCTGCCCGATCCCCCGTATTCAGGATTTTTCCATTCACCTCGCCAGGGCACATATTTTTTCTAAGCTAGACCTGGTCCGCGGTTACCACCCGGTCCCGGTGCACGCGGAGGACATACCTAAAACAGCAGTAATAACCCCGTTTGGTCTGTTTGAGTTTTTACGCATGCCCTTTGGATTAAAAGGCGCGGCACACATTCCAACGCATGATGGATGCGGTGTTGCGCAATCTGCCGTTTGTGTTCATCTACCTGGATGACATCCTGGTGGCCAGCACGTCCAAGGACCAACACGTAACCCACCTCAGGATGGTTTTCCGGAGGTTAGAGGAGCATGGGTTAATAATCAACCCGGCGAAATGTCAGTTCGGCGTGACGGGGATTGATTTTTTGGGGCACCGCATCTCACCGGAGGGAGCGATACTCTTGCCGGACAAGGTGCGCGTGATGGCAAATTTTCCCAGGCCTCAGGCGGTCAGGGCGCTGTAAGAGTTTTTGGGGATGGTTAACTTTTATAACCGTTTCCTCCCCCGCACAGCTCAGCTCATGCAGCCACTGTACGCCGCACTCAAGAAACGGAAACCGGTGGACAGAGTCGACTGGACTTCTGAGCGGGAGCAGGTATTCTCTGAGGTTAAAACAGCCCTGGCAAACGCCGCACTGTTGGCGCACCCGGACCCGCAGCTCGGATAGCGCTCACTACCAACGCCTCGGATGTGGCCATAGGGGCCGTCGTGGAGCAATGCGTCGCTGGTTCTTGGCAGCCGCTCACTTTTTTTAGCAGGTCGTTGCGCGACAGTGAGCATAAATACAGCGCGTTTGACAGAGAGTTACTAGCTCTCCACCTGGCCATACGCCACTTCCAGTTCTGGCTGGAAGGGTGCAGCTTCACTGCGTTCATGGACCACAAGCCACTAACGTACACGATAGCCAAGGTTTCGGAACCATGGTCGGGCCGGCAGCTGAGACAGCTGGCCGCATTCTCGGAGTTTACGACCGATATTCAGCATGTGGCCAGTAAACTGAATGTGGTAGCGGACTGCCTCTCGCGCACAGTAGTGGCCCCAGTCTACGCAGGGATAGATTACACAGCAATGGCCGCAGAGCAGATTGGCGATGCAGATGTATGCGCACTTCAGTCTGGACCAACAGGGTTAAGGCTGGAGAGCAGAGTACTGCAAGACGGGGGGCCCCCCCCAATCTGTGACATCTCCACAAGACGCCCGCCCCCGGTGGTCCCAGGTGCTTGGCGCTGCCGCGTGTTTAAGTCCGTTCACGCCTTGGCACACCCAGGAGTGCGTGCATCAGTCAAAATGGTGGGAGCGAAGTTTGTATGGCCAGGCCTGCACAAACAGGTGAAAGAGTGGGCTGTAGCCTGCGTAGCGTGCCAACGAGCCAAAGTTCACAGGCACACAAAGGCCCCTTTAGAGCCGTTTCGTATCCCGGCTAAGAGGTTCAACCACATTCACGTGGACCTCGTGGGCCCCCTCCCGCCATCACAGGGGTTCACGCACCTTCTGACAGTGGTGGACCCGCAACACACGATGGCCAGAAGCAGTCCCGCTAGCTGCTACCGCATCCGCGGACGTGGCGCGTGCCTTTTTGACAACATGGGTGGCACATTTTGGCATCCCTTCGGACATCACGTCCGATCGGGGCCCTCAGTTTGTTTCCGACCTCTGGTCCACGATGGCCCATAGTCTGGGTGTCGCAATTCATCGCACAACTGCGTACAACCCACAGGCCAATGGGTTATGCGAGCGTTTCCATAGGTCACTTTACGCAGCACTCAGGGCTTCGTTTATGGATGCAAATTGGGTGGACCGGCTTCCGTGGGTTCTATTAGGGTTGCGTTCCGCACCAAAAGAGGATTTGGAGGCTTCCCCAGCAGAGCTGTTTTTTTCTCAGCCACTGCGGCTCCCTGGGGAATTTTTACCAGATAACCCCACGCTGAACAACCATCCGTCCCCGCGTTCACGGCATAGTGCAGACACAGGCACGCTACCTGGCCCGACCCACCACTGTTTTCCACACGCTTTTGTGCCGAAAACTTTGAAGAACGTGGCATTCGTGTTTGTCAGGCACGATGCCCACCGGCCCCCATTGCGCCCACCCTACGATGGCCCGTTTAGAGTGCTGGAACCAGGGGACAAACATTTTGTGTTAGACTTGGGAGGTCGCCGGGAGAAAATCTGTATAGACAGGCTTAAGCCCGCCTTTGTGGTGGCAGACAAGCAGGTGATGTTGGCTCGAGCTCCTTGGCGTGGAAGACCCCCACTGAGAACTCCCCAGGTAAACGATTCATGAGAGCAGTCACACGAGCAGGGTGAATGCCCCCCGCCCCGTCATTGTCCACCCACAGACAGACACACCCCCAGGAACCCCCCACCGGCACAGCAGCACCGCGGAGCCAAAGTCCCCTCGTTACAGCAGATATGGGAGGAGGCTGAAGCCAAAAGGAAGTGAGAGTTAACGCTCAGTCTGAGACTCTGGGTGGGGGGTGGTGTAGGGAACCGATGCTGGGATATTCATCTCAGACTGCAAGGAAAGGAGAGACAGTAAATTCCTGTGCCTGAAGAACATGGGGGATTAAGCAACTAGGGTCAATAGGAATTGTGATGGGAGAAGGTATTGTGATGCAAGACCCCAGGCAGCAGGAATAAGCAGCTGTGGGGACAATAGGAATTGTGATGTGTAAATGTATTGTGGTGCAAGACTTCAGGCTGCAGGGGGAGTGAGTGTGGTGATATAAAGGAGAGACCCTGCAGCATGAGAGATCTACTTTTTCCTGAGACTGAGAAATGTGAGAGTGAAATAAAGTTTGTCTGCTATGAAAGCCTGGCCTATTTATTGCTCACTCCACAGCACCAGAGAATAATCAATAACCAAACAGCAGTGTTTTGCCGTCAGCTAGCAGACATCTTTTGTCAAACACCACCTTTATCTTTTTCTGAACTGGTGAGCTTTTCAAACGAAACCTTGTTTTATCCCAAACTATATTTTGTTGCGGGACTGAAAGACCATGTGATAAATGTTCCTTTGGGGCAGGAAAGACAGATCCAAACGCTGAATTGCATCGGTGATATTTATTCACAGGAGAATCCACAGTTGTGCTGAAAAAATACAAATGGGTAACAAATAGCAACTTACAATGATGAGTCTCCGAGCAGTGAGTGCTCGGGAGTAGCGAGATACTTCAGAGGCTGGTAGAACACGAGGGAAAGAATAATGTTCATTGGAGTAGCAACAACACAGGGAAAAGGTAGTCCTTAAATACCAGACAGTCCAATATGACACAGGCGTGGGCAGGCTGCGTGGGCCGGTAACAAAATTAGGCCTAACTGCCCACAGCTGAGACGCTCGGGAGAACCTGTGGGCAGTAGTGGAATTGCCTGGGAAGAGGAGGCTCAGAAGTAAACAATTCCAAAGTAATACAGAAAACTAACAAAATTAAACTAATCATTCATTCATTCATCTTCTTCCGCTTAATCCTTTTTGGGTTGCGGGGGTGCTGGAGCCTATCCCAGCATCTTTGGGCGAGAGGCAGGGTACACCCTGGACAGATCGCCAGTCCATCACAGGGCGAACACAAAGAGACCGACAACCATTCACTCTCACAGTCACACCTAAGGACAATTTAGAATCCCCAGTTTGATGCCAGTTAACCTAACTTGCATGTTTTTTGGCATGTGGGAGGAAACCAGAGAAATCCCGGAGTAAACCCACGCAGACACGGGGAGAACATGCAAACTCCACACAGATCACTGTTGGTCAGGGGCTGGGATCGAACCCAGGATCCTCCGGCCAAGGGTGAGTTGCTGTGCTGCCACAGTGCTAACCACTCCGCCACCGCTTAAACTAATCAGACATACAAAACTCAGAATAAAGGGAGGTTCTGAACTCAGTGAAAACCTGATCTCAGACACGTGATTAGACACGTGACAGATCAGCATTTTCAGAATGTGCAGTGTATCCTTCAACCAGCTGGCTGATGGAATCAAAGTGTCACATGTGGCTCTAAGGAGCCACACACAATAAGAGCCAAGGGCGAGCCAGTAAGTTGTGATGTTTATTGGTGACAGGGGTAAGGGATGAGGAAAGCACAGATGCTCATACACAGTTACACTCATGGGCAGTACAGCAACAGAGTTAACAGTTAACAAGGTGGCGCTCCCAAGTGATTCGGTAAGACAAGTAGAGGGCTAGCGCCGGACATGGGGGCACAGAGGCAGAAATACTTCTTACAGGAAAACACGAGAAATGCTGGATGATGAGACAAGGGCTGGCACCGGACGAAGGGGCTCCAGCCTAGTAGTGCTTATGTCGCAGCCCCGAGTGATCGAGGCTGCTCCTCTTTATCCTCATTAGCAGCACCCCAGCTGATGAGGATTAATTGGCCCCAGCCGTCCCGTGACACTGACAGCTGGGAGCCAGCTGAGACGCTGCTCAATGAGAGGCAGGGATGAGAGGGAGCATGGGCTGAGCGCCGAGCCGGCGTCTCACCCCATGGTGACAGAGCCTCCCCCTCACGGTCGGGCTCCGAACGACCCGGAACATCCCAGCCCCCCCCCCCCCCCCACCTAGGGTGGGCAGCAGGGAGGCAGGACCGGAGGGAGAGAAGCAGAGAGAAAAAAAAAAAAAAGAAAAAACAGACCATGAACAAATACAGAGTACAAGGTAGACAAAACGAAAAACCCAAATACAACACTCTGTATCCACAGAAAATAATAACCAGGGCACAGATGGGGAAAAATACCAGGTGTGGTTGTAGACAACACCCACTACCCAAAACACACAAGTGACGTGAAACTCGGGGCAAAGAAAGAGAGACAAAAACTCACCAAAACGGTGGCAGGAATGAATAAAGCAATCACAGAGTACGGTTAAGGGGAAACAAAACGCACTACTCCATAACGCAAAAACCAGGCCAGGAACAGGACAAAGATGATGAAAAATGCTGAGTATGAATAATAAAGAAAACAAAATACACAGCGCTAGATGTATAAAAGATCACCTAAAGAAACGGTGGTGAAAGGAACAAATGGGCAATTACAAAGTACGGTTGGGTGGGAGACGAAACACATTACTCCATACAAAAACACGTACAGTCAATGTTAAAGTCGGGGCTAGGGAAGGCCCCCCACAAGGATAACAGGAAAAGGTAAGGTGATGACAGCGTACGGTCAAAAAGGGAACCACACACATTACTCCATGATACACCGACTAGGCTAAGGTAAGGATGATGAAACGCTGAGTAAGGATAACAAGAAACCGTAATACACAGCGCTAAATATGAGGAGGGTCACCTAGAGGAACAAAGGTGACAGGACAACAGGATAACAATAAGGCCAAATGCTGAGTATGGTTAATAATAAAAAACACAATTTACAGCACAAAAAACACATATTCCCCTAAGGACAAAAAGCTACACCCGAGTGACCTTAATAATAGCAAAAGATAAGAGACACCCGAGGAGACGGCAGGCAGAGTCCAAAAACGGCTGAATAGTTCTGGTGATCTCCCCGCCCATTGTCCAGTTGGTGAGCCGGAGAAGAGAAAAAGTTCGGACGGCCAACTCCAGACCCAGATCCCAAGAAACCAGTCCGCCGGTAGCCGTGCCAGGCCACCCAGAAGTGAATACAGTTCGTCGGGGGGTTGGATCAGATCGTCGAACGGAAAGTCTTGCAGGTCGACCCGCATCACTCAACCACCAGGACCATTGAGACGGGTGAAGGGTCAAAGCAGACCCCGGTGGAAGAGGCTTAGGGGAGAGCCGATGATGAGGTAGATGAGCGTCAGGACGCTGGGAAACAGCCACCTCCTCACCGGACCTGGACAATACTGGCGTAGCACCGGCGTCGGACCCCGACTGGGCCTTAGGCGAACCCACGTTGGACACCGCTGGGACAGCACCCACGTCGGACCCCAATTGGGTCTCGGGCGAACCTACGTCGGACACCGCTGGAGCAGCACCCACGACGGACCCCAACTGGGTCAGCACCGCACCAGAACCGACCTCCAACATTAAGCCTGGACCCTCCAGCACCACGAGAGACGGCAATTCCTCGCCGGCGACCCTAGAAACAGGCTCAGGAGAGAAAACAGAACCGGGATCAGGATCATCGGCAGCGCCAGAACCCGGCGAGACGAGCTCGGACGCAGCGGGCGGCTGCACCCGGCTCATCTCCCCTAGAGACATGCTGAAGTGCTCCAAGATATAAAGAGAAAAAGGAAAAGAGAGCACTCGCCTGATCTCGGGTTCTGACGCCGTCCAGGACTGCGAAGATCCAGGATCTGTCGTCAGGAGGTCGTTGTCAGGCTCCCACCCAGCTGCGTCGGGCCCCGCAGCCGGCACGATGGTCAGCGCAGCTTGAGGTTCCTCCAGCGCTGGTAACCCCGCCGACGGTCCACGCGGTGTGATGACAGGAGAACCTCGTCCCGCTGGACCGAACCGCACCTCCATGGAGACCCGGGGACACTTGGTCGTCGGCGTAGACTCCACGTAGCAGTCAGTCCTCCTCCTCCGTCCACAACGTAGCTGCGGAGCCGCAGGCCCTCTCCTCGTCCCACAACATGGACCCGAAGCCGGGGACCGCTCGGCGGAGAGAGACACAGAGGGTGCAGGATTTAAGACACGGGTTACAGCAGGTGGTGGGAGTTCAGGGCTCTGCGGACCCTGAACTCTACCTCCAGGAGTGTAACAGAGCAAATCACAAAACTGATGTAAATAAACTAGGACTTGCCTTCCTCCTGGAGGTTGGGTGGTGATGTCCACGATGTCGTGGACATCGCTTCTTCCTCTCCCCGCCGGGCGATAACGGAGGACCCCCTGAGAAGTCGTCTGGGGATCACTCGTGTCGTCTCCAGAAGAGGGCTCGCCAGGTCAGGATTCCAGGCACACACAGCAGTCAGGAAGCACGTCGAGGAGAAGGGGATAACAGCCGGGATGAGCCAGCCCGAATGCCTTGGGATGACAGCGAGGGAAAGAGGCTCGGAGAACGTGGCTGTGAAATCTCCACACTGACGAGACAGAGAGGTGACAGCTGCGTGGGGGAAAAGGTCCTGGCGGCAACCCGGAACTGGATCCAGACGGAGGTCGTGCTGAGGCGCCTGGGCGTTGTGATGACAGCTCTTCCCAGGGGACGAAGCGAGGGGGAAACCCAGGAATCACCACTCCTGATCAGAGATCGAGGCGGGGAAGACATAGAAAACGGGAAGGCTTCGTAGCCCTGGAGTCCTCTCCACCAATCTCACTGCCGCCGCCACATGCCTGAAGATGGTGAATGAATGCACAGCGGAGCTCGCGACAGCCGCTCGGCCCCGGACGTAACTGCTGTCAGCGGCGGCTCCTTCAGGGGAATCCCGAGTGACGTGGTGCAGAACGGAGGAAGCCCTCTGGGTGGCGCGAACTCCCGGGCTGGAATAGAAGCAGGAACGGGGTTCCGAAGCGGGGGGCAACGTCATCCACTTCGGCTTCCTGCCAGGATTTCCTTCCAACCCGCGGAGCTCCTCTCGCAGTGCGGCCATAGCGTCTCTCCTGGCACAGGCCTCAGGATGGTAAAAATGACGAGGCAGGGTGTCCAGGAGGCTCTCAGCATGGTCCGGATTTCTCGCGTTGGAGGCGTCGTGCAGGGTGAAGAACGTCCAGTCGACAGCCTCTGGGATGGACCTCAGCTCGTCGCCCTGGCGTCGGACATGACTTCTGGGAGACGGCATGCTAACGGCGCTGACACCCGGACAGGAAGGTACGAGTTCACACAAACCCACGGCCGCCGGCAACTCATCTGGCTGCGACATACTGTCACGTGTGGCTCTAAGGAGCCACACACAATGAGAGCCAAGGGCGAGCCAGTAAGTTGTGATGTTTATTGGTGACAGGGGTAAGGGATGAGGAAAGCACAGATGCTCATACACAGTTACACTCATGGGCAGTACAGCAACAGAGTTAACAGTTAACAAGGTGGCGCTCCCAAGTGATTCGGTAAGACAAGTAAAGGGCTAGCGCCGGACATGGGGGCACAGAGGCAGAAATACTTCTTACAGGAAAACACGAGAAATGCTGGATGATGAGACAATGGCTGGCACCGGATGAAGGGGCTCCAGCCTAGTAGTGCTTATGTCGCAGCCCCGAGTGATCGAGGCTGCTCCTCTTTATCCTCATTAGCAGCGCCCCAGCTGATGAGGATTAATTGGCCCCAGCCATCCCGTGACATTGACAGCTGGGAGCCAGCTGAGACTCTGCCCAATGAGAGGCAGGGATGAGAGGGAGCGTGGGCTGAGCGCTGAGCCGGCGTCTCACCCCATGGTGACACAAAGTTGATTTCCTTCTGAGTCTCACTGGTTAACGTAATTCCCTTCACCTTTTGAACAACTGTGCTGCCTTTGAATGGATAAATGAATGAATGAATGAATGAATCTTTATTTCGGATATATTAAAAGTAAAGATTAAAAGAAAGGAACAGAATAATACAGCAAAGGGGAAAAAAAACATCTTACAAGGTCAAATTAAACAATAACTCTTCTGATCATACAGTTCAACATAAGATATCCGAAATGGGTGATGGCTGAAGCCGCAGCTTATATTGCCCACCCATGTTCCATCCAAGAATTCAAAAGAAAAACTAAACAAGAGCGATTACAATTCAGAACAAAGCTAAGACAAAATGTGACAAAAAACTAAGCAACAGTACAACACAGACTGGATATGACAATCCTTATGTGATTTTACATGTCATCTTGTATATATGTTTGGAGTATTTCTTCCTTTAGTTTTTGTTTAAATTGTCCAAGCGTTGTACATGATTTTAATTCAGGTCCAAAAGCGTTCCATAATCTGATTCCTTGCACTGAGACACTGTTGCTTGGTGGTAGTTCTCACTGAAGGTTTTTGAAATCTACATGTTCCTCTGAAATGATATTGTTTCTCCCTTATTTGGAGCAACTTTTGGATATTTGCTGGCAGTGATAGATTCTTCACTTTAAACATTATTACTGCAGTTTTAAAGTCAACCAGATCTTTCAACTTGAGAGCTTTTAATTTAAGAAAAAGTGGGTTTGTTGGTTCCCTGTAAGCAGCTTTGTTTATTATTCTAATAGCTCTCTTCTGAAGCATAAAGACTGGATATATGTTTGTTTTATATGTATTTCCTCATACTTCAGTACGATATGTCATGTATGGGAGTATTAATGAATGATACAAAGTATATAGTGTGGGTTGATTCAGCAAATATTTCACTCTGTGTAGTATTGCAATTGATTTAGATATTTTATCTTTAATATAATTAATATGTGACTTCCAACACAGTTTATTATCAATTATTACTCAAAAAAAATTTAGTTTCGGATACCCTTTCAATCTCTACACCATGTACACTGAGTTTAGATACTAAGTTTGTCACACCCGAGCACTATTTTGTCCGCGCTCGGGCCTCACACCATTCTTGTCAGGCTTTGACAGCTGTGCTGTCATTCTGGCTTCCCGGGCTCTGATTGGTCAACGCTCGGGAGTTCCCTGCTGTCCTAGTCTGAGCAGCTGTGCTGCATTTGCGGTCGTTAGCAGCCGACTTTAAATGCCGGCGCCAGTGACTGCATCTTGCGGCTGTCTCGTCAACATTCCCGTCTGACATTCCTCCAAAGTTCTCCCACGATTCCTCCTCATGTAAGTGTGCCTATTGTTGAGGTTATCGTTTGTTTCCCTTGTCCTTTTCCTTGTCTGACGGCGAGCGAGCGTTCCTCATCTCAGCCGTCAATTATCAGTGTTATGTTAATGGATAATCTTGCTGCTCAGCCCACGCGGCTAGTTATCATGTCCTACCCTTGCCTTGAACTTTAAATAAACCTTTGTGCAACTTTACTGGTCTGTGGCATCTTATGCTGGCTCGTGAGGGCCAGACGTGACAGTAGACAGCCGCCAGAAGGAGACGCCGTTCGCAGTAAAGTTGCATTCAGGAGAACTCACCTCTTTCCTGTCTGGGTACGGTGTACTGGAATTATGCCGTCGCGGAGGGGTCGCACTCGGGGTTCCAGCGACCAGCTGACCGAGGTGCTGGAGCAAGTGGATGAAATCATCATCGCCGCCTCCGACCTCGATTTTAATCCTGATACCCTTATCACCCCTCCCCTCTCAGCCCGACGTGCACTGGTACCTAGACCGGGCTGAGGACGTGCTCAACCAACTGCCTCCCCGCTATGACGACCACCCAGAAGTCGACACGAGGAGACTTGACATCGCCGCCCAACGCCAGATACTCCGGATGTACGAGGAAGAAGAAGCCCAGAGGCAGAGGAGACGGAATCCCCACTGTCCGCTTTGGGATCCTGATCCCTTCCTCGATCCAGTCCAGGAGTTCACGCCACCTGTGGCCCGTCGAAGACGTCGGCGTAGTGGCCAGAGATATTCTCAGCAAAACTCCCGTCTGGATCGCTGGTATGACTCCTTTTACCAGACAGCTGTCTCTTCAGTGTCTCGTCAGGAGGGAACCCCCGCAGCCTGTCTCCCTGGGCCGTCTTCCTTCGCTGATTCGCCAGCACGTCATGCCCGGCCCGTCTTGGCTGTCGCCCCCTCCTCTCCGATGTCTTCTCCAGCTGCTGGTTGTATGAGGAGTTCTGCTCCAGCGAGCCCCGCATCGACCCCATCTCGAGTGCCCCCCCCCCCCCCGTCCTTCCAAAGAGCCCTCTGCCACCATCCAACGGGAGGAGAAAGGAGCAACATTCCCTGCAGCAGGCACCATCCTTTCCCCGGGAGACAGGCGAGTACGAGTTCACTCTTTTCCCCTTTACAGTGATTTGTCTTGTCTGACTCCTGGGGGTGAGGTTCGGGGTTCGCAGCCCCCCGAGCCCCCAGCACCTGCTGAGATAATTACTAAACCCGCTGCCTCTGTGTCTCCCCCCGTTGAGCGCTCTTCGACGTCTGTCGAGCGTCATCAGATGAGGAGGGGGCCTGCGGTCCTGGAGCAGAAGATCCCAGCTCCGCAGTCACATCAAGGACAGAGGAAGGGATAGGACTACTGTTTGGAGCCTGCGCCGACGACGGAGCGTCCTCGGGTCTCCACGGCTGAGCAGTCCGACCCAGCGGGCCAGGAGCCCCCCGCCACCACGCCGTATGAGTTGCCAGTGTGGACGATGGCGTCGGAGGGTCCTCAGGCTGTGGAAGCCTCTTTGCCAGAGGCAGATGACGTCACGGCTGAATGGGAGCCAGAAGACGACCTCCTCCCGTCTGAGCCCGGATCGTCGAAGTCCTGGACGGCGTCCGAACTTGAGATCAGGCAAGTGCTCAGTGTTGTCTTTTTCTTTCCTATTATTGAGCATTTTTGCCTGTCTCTTGGGGAGGCGAGCCGGGTGCAGCCGTCCATTGCATCCGAGCTTGTCTCTCCGGGTTCTGACGCTGCCGGTGTCCCTGATCCCTGTTCTTCTTCCTCTTCTTCTGAGCCTTTGCCCATGTGGTCACCGGTGCAGAGCGGATGTCAATCGCTGTACCGGAGGTTCCGGGTTCGGAGTTGGAGGTCGGTACTGGTGTGGCTCGGACCCAATCGGGGTCCGACGCGGGTGCAGCGTCGGCTCAGTCGGAGTTCGTCACCGGAATGGTTCTGACCCAATTGGGGTCCGACGCGGGTGCAGCACCGGCTCAGCCAGAGTTCATCACCAAGGGGGTTCAGACCCAATCAGGGTCCGACGCGAGTGCAGCGTCGGCTCAATCAGAGTTCGTCATCAAAGGGGTTCAGAACCAATCGGGGTCCATCGCGGGTGCAGCATCGGCCCATTCCGAGTTCGTCTCCGGAGGGGTTCTGGCCCAATCTGGGCCCACCGTGGGTGCAGCGTCGGTCCAGTCAGGATTTCCTACCGGATTGGTTCCAGCCCTGCCAGCGCCTGTTTGGGTGGAATCCGGAGATGGTGCTGCAAATCCACCGCTGAATAGCCCCAAATTAAGTCCCTACCCTCGTCACTTTTCTCCCTCCCCCGCATCTGGAACCGCAGGGATTAACCATAGTTGGCCCGGTTCCCCCTGGCTTCTCCCCGCCGTTGGAAGACCGTCACCATTCTCTCTGCAGTCGTCTTGTTGGCAGGTTGATGCGGGCCAACCACCTGGAAACCTGCTCTTCCCGTTTGGCGTCCGGGGCTGGCCTCCCGATAAACAGAACTGTACTTTTGGCGCCCTGGTTCGGCCGCTGGAGGCATGGTCATCCTCAGCCCAGGATTCGGGTAGGCCACCAGAACATGTCCCGCTGCCCCGTTAGCAGTTTGGATGCTGGGGGCTGGGAGGCCCCCTGAACTGTATATTATGACTGTCATCCTGGTGTGCTTTTTTTCCCCTTCTCTCCCCTCAGTAGTTTCTGTGATTTTGTTTTTTCTTTTGGACTGAAATACTCCACAGGTAAGGTCTATGGTGAACTCCGATGTGTGACTTTGACCTTTTGGCCTTGAGGACTACTGAGTTAATTTGATTTTGTTTGCACTTTTCCTCTATTTTTGGATCTACTATGATTATTTTGAACATCATGTTTATTACTCCTACTTTGTGTATAATGAATATATGCATTCTTGTCATGGGAATTCACGTTTTTTTTTTCCTTTTGGACTACTGTTTAGTGAAATGTTGTTTGTCTACTGCATCCCCGATCAAAGAATCCTTAGAGCAGATTTTTTTTCTTCAGACAGAATGCCATTATGATTGCTTTTTTTTTTTTTTTTTTTTTTTGCTGGCCGTTGCTGATACTTGCTGAAATTTCTACAATAGATCTATTCTGCCAGATAGGGTCTAGTTGGTCTGATTTTAAAGAAAATGAATTTGTTCAGCTTCTGCATTCAGAAGTTTGGCCATGTTTTTTTCTAATCACTTTAAATGAGAGTTTGAAGTGTGGCCTTTGAAATTCTCAGCCGCTGAATTTTTGGTAGAGCTTTTGCACTCCGACTGTTTAAAGGTGATGGTCACATCAGACAACTGCTTATCTGAATGGTTTAGACTACTGGGATCTCTAAACTCTCCCAAACCGTTTTTGATATTTCTTCCACGTGTGTAAACTCAAAACAGTCATTTGCATTGTAAACTGGCCTTCAGAAAGGAAAGCTAACTGACGGGGACTCTAGTAGAAACTGTGTGTTTGAGACATACTTCAAACTTAACATCTGTTATTTTTGTATTCGAGGTAACATACTTTATGGGTCATTGGTTTGTTTTTTCATTTTGCTCATGTGCACTGAAGGCTACTGTTCAATCACATCAGTGTTAGGTCCATAACTATTGAGGGTCTTTCTTTTGGTTGCTGTCAGTTCATGAGATTTTTTTTCTTTTCTGTATCGGTCCGGTTATTCACTTTGTGATGTCATTTGTACATGATTTAGCTGTTCTTTGTAATATGTGTTCCTGTGTTGTACAGTTTGTTTATTTTTTTCTTTTCTCTTCTTCTCTGCCCTCCCCTGTGAATGTATCCCCTGGTTGTTTTTTGCCCCTGCCTTGTCGTGATTGTGATTTGTGGTAGGATATCGTGTTTTCTTTTCTGAGGTTGATTCTGTCCCCCCTCTGCCTGCCTCCCCATCGACCCGCCCTGGGGTGGTGTGGGGGGGGTGGATGTTACTGGCGTCTGGGAGTCCACCTTGAGGGGGAGGTCCTGTCACACCCGAGCTATATTTTGTCCGCGCTCGGGCCTCACACCATTCCTGTCAGGCTTTGACTGTCACCATGGGGTGAGACGCCGGCTCGGCGCTCAGCCCATGCTCCTTTTATCCCTGCCTCTCATTGGGCAGTGCCTCAGCTGGTTCCCAGCTGTCAGTGTCACGGGACGGCTGGGGCCAATTAATCCTCATCAGCTGGGGCGCTGTTAATGAGTATAAAGAGGAGCAGCTTCGATCATTCGGGGCTGCGACATAAGCACTGCTAGGCTGAAGCCCCTTCGTCTGGTGTCAGCCTCAACTCCCCTTGCAGCATTCCGGTGTTTGTATCCCGCTGTGAGTATGCACGTCTTGTTACCCCCATGTCCGGTACGAGCTACCTACCCCTGCGCTGTGCAGCCTGAGAATGTACGTCTGTATGAGTGTCTGTGCTCTCCTCATCCCTTATCCCTTACCCAGAATAAAACATCTCGACTCACTGGCTTGTCCCTGGCTCTGATTGCCCGGCTCCCTAGAGCCGGATCTGACAGTATGTCGCAGCCAGAAGAGTTGCCGGCGGCCGTGAGTCGCTGTGGAAATGTACCTTTCTGTCCGGGTGTCAGCGCTGCTAGCATGCCGTTTCCCAGGAGTCACTTCCGGCGCCAGGGCGACGGGCTGAGGTCCATCTCGGAGGCAGTCGACGGGACGTTCTTCACCCTGCACGACGCCTCCAACGCGAGACGCTGGCATCCGGGCCGTGCTGAGGAACTCCTGGACTGTCACCCTCACTCTCTGTACCATCTGGAGGACAGTGCCAGGATAGACGCTGCAGGTACACAGCGAGAGAAGCTCCACGGGGTGGATGGAAATCCCGGCAGGGAGTCGAAGTGGGCGACGTCTTTCCCCGCTTCGGAGTCCCGTTCCTGCCGCGATTCCAGTCCGGGAGTTCGCGCCAACCAGAGGACTTCCCCCGACCTGCGCCACGTCACTCGGGTTTCCCTTCGAGGAGCCGCAGCTGACAGCAGTTATGTCCGGGGTCGAGTGGCTGTCGCGAGCTCTACTGTGTTTCCTGTCACCACCTTCAGGCATGTGGCGGCGGCAGTGAGATTGATGGTGAGGACTTCAGGGCTACGAAGCCTTCCCGTGCTCGACGCCTTCCTCGTCTCGATCTCCGATCTGGAGCGGCGAATCCTGGGTTTCCCCCTCGCTTCGTCCCCTGGGAGTAGTCGTCATCACATCGCCGAGTCACCTCTGCACGAACCTCGTCCGGATCCAGTTCTGGGTCATCGTCAGGACCGTTCCTCCCACGCAGCTGTCATCCCTTCGCCTCGTCAGTGTGGAGATTCTACAGCCTCGTCCCCTGAGCCTCGTTCCCCCGCTGTCATTCCTGGACATTCGGGCTGGCTCACCCCGGCTGTTTCCCCCTCCTCCTCGACGCGCTTCCTGACCGCTGTGTGTGCCTGGAATCCCGGCCTGGTGAGCTCTCTGCTGGAGACAACGCGAGCGATCCTCAGACGAATTCCCGGGGGGTCCTCCGTTATCGCCGGGCGGGGAGAGGAAGAAGCAGAATCCACTACAGCAGGCGATACTCAACCTCCAGGGGGCAGGCAAGTCATTGTTTTTTCACACCTGCTTAATGATTTGCTCTGTCACATCCCTGGAGGAGAAGTTCAGGGTTCGCAGCTCCCTGAACTCTCCCCACCTGCTGTAACCTGTATGCCTAATCCCGCATCCTCTGTGTCTCTCTCCGCCGAGCGGTCCCCGGCTCCGGGTCAACGTGGTGGGATATGGAGAGGGCCTGTGGTTCCGCAGCTACATTGCGGACGGAGGAGGGGGACTGACTGCTGCGTGGAGTCTACGCTGACGACTGAGCGTCCCTGGGTCTCCACGGAGGAGCGGTTCGGTCCAGCGGGACGAGATTCTTCTGGCTTCACGCCGAGTGGGTCGTCGGCGGGGTCACCTGAGCTGGAGGGATCTCAAGCTGCGCTGACCATCGTGCTGGCTGCGGGGCCCGACGCGGCTAGATGGGAGCCTGACAACGACCTCCTGATGACGGATCCTGGATCTTCGCAGTCCTGGACGGCGTCAGAACCCGAGATCAGGCGAGTGCTCTCCTTTCTTTTCTTTCTTTTTATCTTTGAGCACTTCAGCCTATCTCCAGGGGAGACGAGCAGGGTGCAGCCGCCCGCTGCGTCTGAGCTCGTCTCGCCGGGTTCTGGCGCTGCCGGTGATCCTGATCCCGGTTCTGTTTTCTCTTCTGAGCCTTCTTCCAGGGTCACCGGCGAGGAGTTGCTGTTCCTCGTGGTGCTGGAGGGTCCGGGTTCAACGTTGGAGGTCGGTTCTGGTGCAGTGTCCAACGTGGGTTCGCCCGAGACCCAATCGGGGTCCAACGTGGGTTCGCCTGAGGCCCGATCGGGGTCCGACGTGGGTGCTGCCCCAGTGTTGTCTAGGTCCGGTGAGGAGGTGGCCGTTTCCCTGAGGCCCGCCGCCCTCGTCATCGGCTCTCCCCTGAGCCTCTTCCACCGGGATCCGCTCTGACCCTTCGTCCGTCTCAACGGTCCTGGTGGTTGAGTGATGCAGGTTGACGACCCGACCCGCAAAACTTTCGGTTCGGCGATCTGGTTTCCCCCCACTGGTCTGTGTTTGCCTTTGGGCGGCCTGGTTCGGCAGCCGTTGGACTGGATTCCTGGGATCTGGGCCCAGAGTTCGCCGTCCGAACATTTCTCTTCCCCGGGTTGCCAACTGGACAATGGGCGGGGAGATTACCAGAACAATTCCGGCCGTTTTGGACTCTGCCTGCCGTCTCCTCGGGTGTCCTTTACTTCTTTTATTATTGAAGTCACTCGGGTGTAGTTTATTTGTCCATTAGGGGAATATGTTTTTGTGCTGTGTGTTGTTTTTTTTATTAACCATACTCAGCATTTTTATCGTATTGTTATCCTGTTACCCTGTCACCTTTTTTCCTCTTGGTGACTCACCTTATGTATCGCGCTGTGTATTGCATTTTCTTATCTTTACTCAGCGTTTTCATTCATCCTTACCTTAGCCTTGGCCTCGTCGGTGCATCATGGAGTATGCGTGTGGTTTCCTGTTCAACCATACTCTGTGATCACCCCATTCTGTCTTATTATCCTCGTGGGGGGCCTTCCCTGGCCCCGACTTTAACATTGACTGTGTTTGTTATTGTTTGAAGTAATGTGTTTCATTCCCACTTAACCGTACTTCATTATTACCCATTTGTCCTTGTCACCTCTGTTTCTTTAGGTGATCTTTTATATATTCAGTGCTGTGTGTTTTGTTTTCTTTAGTATCCATGCACAGCGTTTTTCATCATTTTTTTTGTCCTGACCTTTGTCTTGTTGGTGCATTATGGAGTAGTGTGTTTTGTTCCCCTTAACTATACTCTGTGATTGCTTTATTCATTCCTGCCACCTTTTTGGTGGGTTTTTGGTTTTCTTTTTTTTGCCCCGATCTATACGTTATTTGTATGCTGTCTGTAGTCATATTTGGTATTTTCCCTACCTGTGTCCTAACTCAGTTTTCTCCCTAACTGTGCTCTGGGTTAATCCTTTTCCCTGTGTTGTAGGGTATTGTATTTGGGTTTTTTTTTCTCTGCCCTGCTGCCCTACATTGGTCTATTGTTTTTTTTGTCCTTCCCTTTGCATCTTCCCCTCCGGTCCTGCCTCCCTTCCGCCCGCCCTAGGTGGGGAGGGGGGGGGGGGGGCTGGGATGTTCCTGGTCGTTCGGGAGCCCGACCGTGAGGGGGAGGCTCTGTCACCATGGGGTGAGACGCCGGCTCGGCGCTCAGCCCATGCTCCTTTTATCCCTGCCTCTCATTGGGCAGTGCCTCAGCTGGTTCCCAGCTGTCAGTGTCACGGGACGGCTGGGGCCAATTAATCCTCATCAGCTGGGGCGCTGTTAATGAGTATAAAGAGGAGCAGCTTCGATCATTCGGGGCTGCGACATAAGCACTGCTAGGCTGAAGCCCCTTCGTCTGGTGTCAGCCTCAACTCCCCTTGCAGCATTCCGGTGTTTGTATCCCGCTGTGAGTATGCACGTCTTGTTACCCCCATGTCCGGTACGAGCTACCTACCCCTGCGCTGTGCAGCCTGAGAATGTACGTCTGTATGAGTGTCTGTGCTCTCCTCATCCCTTATCCCTTACCCAGAATAAAACATCTCGACTCACTGGCTTGTCCCTGGCTCTGATTGCCCGGCTCCCTAGAGCCGGATATGACATTGACAGCTGTGCTGTCATTCTGGCTTCAGAGTCTGAGCAGCTGTGCTGCATTTGCGGTCGTTAGCAGCCGGCTTTAAATGTCGGCGCCAGCGACTGCATCTTGCGACTGTCCCGTCAACATTCCCGTCTGACATTCACCCAAAGTTCTCCCACGATTCCTCATGTAAGTGTGCCTATTGGTGAGGTTATCGTTTGTTTCCCTTGTCCTTTTCCTTGTCTGACGGCAAGCGAGCGTTCCTCGTCTCAGCCGTCAATTATCAGTGTTATGTTAATGGATAATCTTGCTTCTCAGCCCACGTGGCTAGTTTCTCATGTCCTACCCTTGCCTTGAACTTTAAACAAACCTTTGTGCAACTTTACTGGTCTGAGGCGTCTTATGCTGGCTCGTGAGGGCCAGACGTGACAAAGTTGTCATGATGATTGTTAAAAACTATAAATTTTGTCTTACTTAAATTGAGCGTTTATTTGTTTGAATCAAACCACAGTTTAAGCTTTCCTAATTCCTTTCCGAGTGTATCCAAAAGTTGTTCCAAATTGCTTCCACTGCATAATAGTGTCATCGGCAAACAATATTAAATCCATTTTTTCCAAAACTTTACATATATCATTTATATACCTATTGAATAACAGTGACCCCAAAACTGAACCCTGTGGGACTCCACAAGTAACCTTCAGTAACTGTGAGTTTTTACCAACACATACAGTACATACTGATATCTATTCTTTAAGTAACTACATAACCAGGACAGTGCTACCCCCCTAAAACCACAATTTTGTAGTTTCTTTAATAATAAATTATGAGCCACTGCATCAAATGCTTTTTTTAAGATCCAGGAATACCCCAACTGAATACTCTTTATTTTCAACAGCAGTTGATATTTTTTCTATAAATTCCATTAGAGCAAATGCAGTTGTCCTCTTGTGTCTGAACCCATATTGCTGCTCACACAATAAATTATTCTTCATTATGAAGTTGTCAATTCTCTCACAGAATATTTTTTCAAGTATCTTGGAAAATTGCGGCAATAGTGAAATTGGTCTATAGTTTGAGAATTCCCCTCTGTCACCCGTCTTGTATATCGGAATTACTTTAGCTATTTTCATTGCATTGGGAAATATACCTGTTTGGAGAGACAGGTTACAGATATACGTCAGTGGTTTCACTAAGCATTGAATAATAGTTTTGACTAAGAGCATGTCAATACCATCACAGTCCGTAGATGTTTTACTTTTAAACGATTTAACAATTTCAATGATCTCTCTCTCGTCTGTGTTCTTTATGAAAATGGAGTCTTTTATAGCAGTGTTTTTGCTTATTGTATCACCTGTAAGTGCCGTAATGGGTATTTCTCGAGCCAAATTAGGACCAATGTTAACAAAAAAAGTTATTAAATTCATCTGCAGGTGAGACTGCATTCACACTCTGAGTCGTTTTATTTATTTATTTTTTTTTTGAAAGATTGGTTGGGTAGCTTGTGTTTCTGTTTTTATTTCCAAGAATATTGTTAAGTATTGTCCATGTATTTTTAATATTGTCTCTGTTTTTCTCTAGTTCTTTACTGTAATAGTCTCTTTTACTACATCTCATTATATATGTTAACTTATTTTTGTATGTTTTATACCGCTGCGCTGCTTCTTTTGTCCTTTTCTTTAGAAAAGCTTTATATAATAAATTTTTCTTTTTACACGCCTTTTGTAATCCTTTGGTTAACCATGGCTTATCAGCAAATTTGTGTTTAAGCTTTTTCTTTACTAATGGACAATTTTTTTCATAAAGAGCGGTTACAATGTTCATGAATGTGTCATAGGCTTCATTTACATCTGATACAATGACTTTTGTCCAGTCCTGCTTCAGCAAGTCTTCTTTAAAAGAACTGATTGCATTTTGTGATTTGTATCTGAAAGATTTTAAAGTTTTTTTCTGTATTGGCCCCCGTGTGGCCATGGATAAGTGCAAAGACTGACAAATAAGATAAGCCTTTATTAGTCCCACAATGGGGAAATTCCAGGATTGCAACAGCACAGGGATAGCAACACTCAGAGCAACAATCAGAAGGCAAGAAAAAACAACATCTAGTAAACATATGTACATATTACTATAAATATATATATAGACACACAGTGCGGAGCATTATGGTTGGTGAATGTGCAGCAGAAAGTCTAAGCTCTCTCTCCGCGGATGCGGCGGGCCAGCTGGAAGTCTTTGGGCATGATGGTGACCCCCTTAGCGAAGAAGAGACCACCAGGTGGGCCTCGCTAGTCTCCTGCAGAGCCATGACGGCGAAGCTCAGGAAACGCAGGACGGTCTTGAAGTCCTGAGCGATCTCCCTCACCAGGCGCTGGACGGGCAGCTTACGGATGAGCAGCTCCGTAGATTTGTGGTAGCGACGGATCTCTCTCAGAGCCACGGGCCTGTGACGGCGAGGCCTCTTCACTCTGCCGGTGGCCGGAGCGCCTCTCCGAGCAGCCCTGGTGGCTAGCTGTCTCCTGGGGGGCTTCTTCCTCCAGTAGATTTTACGGGCGGTCTGCTTGGTTCTTGCCATCGCTCTTTATTATTCTGTCTTATATTTCTTGCACGCCGCCTAAACTCCAGCCCGGCACCCGCGTCGTTTTCGCTACAGCTCCCAGTATGTCGAGTTTCCCATTAGCACCGGGCGGCGGCCAAGTGCTAGCTAGCACTAGCTCCTCCCCGCTGTAACGTCTCCCGCTGCAAACAGTGGCTCCGTCCGCCGACCCGGGAGACCCCCGGGGCGATCCGTGCGTCCGTGATATATATACAGAGTGAAAGGTGTAGAAAGAAATGGTCCCTTATGTCATTTATCAATAATCCACTTTCTATTTTCTTATCAATAATATTAACAAACAGGCTATCAATAAGTGTAGCAGTGTGAACTGTGATTCTACTGGGATGTGTTATTGTGGGATATAGACTCATACTGTACATAGAATTCATGAACTCTGTAATTACATCTTGTTGAAATGGATTTAGTAAATAACAAATAAGAAAATGGTTGTAATCTGTGGAGACTTCAATATTCATGAAAGTATGTTAAGTATTGTCCATGTATTTTTAATATTGTCTCTGTTTTTCTCTAGTTCTTTACTGTAATAGTCTCTTTTACTACATCTCATTATATATGTTAACTTATTTTTGTATGTTTTATACCGCTGCGCTGCTTCTTTTGTCCTTTTCTTTAGAAAAGCTTTATATAATAAATTTTTCTTTTTACACGCCTTTTGTAATCCTTTGGTTAACCATGGCTTATCAGCAAATTTGTGTTTAAGCTTTTTCTTTACTAATCTATCTATCTATCTATGAATGAATGAATTAATGAATCTTTATTTCGGATAGATTAAAAGTAAAGATTAAAAGAAACAGAATAATATAACAAAGGGGGAAGAAAATCCAACAAGGTCAAATTAGACAATAACTCCTCTGATTATACAGTTCAACATAAGTTATCTGAAATGGGTGATGGCTGAAGCCGCAGCTTATATTGCCCACCCATGTTCCATCCAAGAATTCAAAAGAAAAACCAACAAGAGCGATTACAATTCAGAACAAAGCTAAGACAAAATGTGACAAAAAACTAAGCAACAACACAACGCAGACTGGATATGACAATCCTTATGTGATTTTACATGTCATTTTGTATATATGTTTGGAGTATTTCTTCCTTTAGTTTTTGTTTAAATTGTCCAAGCAATGATAAATTGTCCAATATGATTTTAATTCAGGTCCAAAATTGTTCCATAATCTGACTCCTTGCACTGAAACACAGTGTTGCTTGGTGGTAGTTCTCACTGAAGGTTTTTGAAATATACATGTTCCTCTGAAATGATATTGTTTCTGTTATGACCCGAGCGCGGTTTCTGATCGCGCTCGGGCTAAGTTATGTTTCGCTGCCGGCCTTGACAGTTGCGGGCTGTATTCTGGCCTCACCGGGCTCTTATTGTGAAAGTGCTCGGTGGGGCTTCCGCCTGTCAACGGCCGGTCAGCTGATTGTAATTATCGCCGTTAGTGCTTCGCCTTCTTAAGCCCGGCACTGGCGGCGGTAAGACGCAGCAGTGTCAGTCGTTCTTCGTCTGAGCTACGGATGCTTTGGACTGTTACCTACCTCGTCTGCCTGTGGTTGACCGTCGCTTCCCGTGGACCAGTAAGTGAGCTGTTAGCCTTACCCCTCCCGGTGTGAGTAGACCTCTGTGTGTCTCTGCCTCAGCAGCCTCTGCAGTCATTACTTCATCAACCTTGCCTGTGTATGACCGTCTCCTCCTATGGACCTGTAAGAGAGCTGTTCAGCCTTACGCCTCCGAATGTGTGTAGACTTATGTGTCATTGCCCCTGCATCTTGTGTTGTTACTTTTCACCGTAATAAAACTCACTGAAAATCACTGGTGACTGTGTGGTGTCTTATGGTGGCTCACGAGGGCCACCACATGACAGTTTCTCCCTTATTTGGAACAACTTTTGGATATTTGTGGGCAGAGATAGGTTCTTCACTTTAAACATTATTACTGCAGTTTTAAAGTCAACCAGATCTTTCAACTTGAGAGCTTTTAATTTAAGAAAAAGTGGGTTTGTTGGTTCCCTGTAAGCAGCTTTGTTTATTATTCTAATAGCTCTTCTGAAGCATAAAGACTGGATATATGTTTGTTTTATGTGTATTTCCCCATACTTCAGTAGAATATGTCATGTATGGGAGTATTAATGAATGATACAAGGTATATAGTGTGGGTTGTTTCAGCAAATATTTCACTCTGTGTAGTATTGCAATTGATTTGGATATTTTACCTTTAATATAATTAATATGTGACTTCCAACACAGTTTATTATCAATTATTACTCCAAGAAATTTAGTTTCGGATACCATTTCAATCTCTACACCATTTACACTGAGTTTAGATACTAAGTTGTTGTGATGGTTGTTAAAAACTATAAATTTTGTCTTACTTAAATTGAGCGTTAATTTGTTTGAATCAAACCACAGTTTGAGCTTTCCTAATTCCTTTCCGAGTGTATCCGAAAGTTTTTCCAAATTGCTTCCACTGCATAATAAATTAGTGTCGTCGGCAAACAATATTAAATCCATTTTTTTCTGAAAGTTTACATATATCATTTATATACATATTGAATACCAATGGCCCCAAAACTGAACCCTGTGGGACTCCACAAGTAACCTTCAGTATCTATCTATCTATCTATCTATCTATCTATCTATCTATCTATCTATCTATCTATCTATCTTCATAATACAGTACCCTGTCTTGCAGCTGATCCAGATACCTGTACAAAATGAAATGGCTGTATCACTGACCACAGCATTTTAATCTCTTGTCTTGAACACTGGGTGGGCATAAAAGGTGCTACCATAAATTGGTTTTGTTCCTATTTAGACAAGCAAAGTTTCTGAGTCAAACTGGATGATTTTATGCCTTCAGCTCCTCCACTTCCCTATGGGGTTCCACAGGGCTCAATCCTTGGACCGCTTTTATTTACCCTGTATCTGCTCCCTTTGGGTCTTATTTTAAGGAAACAAGGCATCTTGTTCCACTGTCAGGGTGATGACTGTCAGATTTATGTTCCCTTGGCACAAAATGATTCTGGTTCTGTCCAGCTACTCTTGGTCTGTTTTTCCAATATCAAAGCGTGGATGTCATTACATTTTTTGAGCTTCAATGAGAACAAAACTGAATGATGTTTGGTCCAAGTATGTGTTCTCTCCCCACAAACGTGGACCTTGGCTCTTTAACACCGCATGTTAAACAATCTGTTATTAATCTGGGGGTGAAACCTCATTCTGATTTTAAAATTGACAAGCACATCAGCTGTGTCCTACAGAAAAATTTTTATCAGTTAAGACAAATAGCCAAAGTCAAATCCATTGTGTCAAGGAAAGATCTTTAAAAACTATTGCACGCTTTTATCACGACTCGTTTGGATTACTGTAACGCACTTTTTGTTGGGATTAGCAAAGCTTCTATCGCCCGTCTTCAACTTGTACAAAATGCTGCCACCTGCCTTTTAACAACAGCCCACAGGCGTGAGCACATATAGTTTTTAAATGTCTTAATAGTCTTGCTCCACCCTACCTCTCTGACTTACTTCAGCCATATGTTCCACCATGATCCCTAAGATCAGCTGATCAGCTGCTCTTCGCAGTCCATAAAAGAAGACTGAAGCTCAGAGGGGATCAGGCCTTTGCTGCTGCAGCTCCTAGGCTATGGAACAAGTTGCCATTGAATGTTAGGCAGGCCTCCTCCCTTTGTGTTTTTAAATCTCATTTAAAAGCACACCTGTTTTTCTTGGCTTTTAACTTGCCTTAATTTTATTAATCTAGTGTTTTGGGCATTTTGTTTTTACACTTGTGAGTTGCTTCTTTTTCTGCTGCATGTTATGTTTTTATTGTCTTTTACTTATCTTTTGTCTATATGTACTTTAGGTTATTTATTACTGTGCAGCACTTTGGTCAACTTTGTTGTTTTTAAACGTGCTTTTTAACCTCTTGCACTCCGTTGTACCGCGGGCGGGCAAGTCTCTGCGTCCCAGAGCGCACGAGGGTGCTCTCGTGCACCCTTGTGCGCTCTAGGACGCACGATGGAGCTGCGTCCAAGCGCGCACAGAAAATAAAAGCTGCATTTCCGTTCTTCCACTGCAGACACAGCCACGAACAGATTAGTTCATCTGATTGACCTCTCATTCGACTAATAAGAGCCTTGAATTGGGTTTCTGAAACCTTGAAGAACCAATGACTGAAAACCTAGCAAGAAGGACCCGCCTACCAAAGCTGTGAATGCAGCGAGCCAATTGAAGCAGAGAAGTTCGCGAGCTGGTTTTTGTAAGGCTGGATGAAGACAGACTGCTGCCACAGATAAAAAAAGGACCTGCAGGAAGAACCGTCACAGACCCAGCAGCACGGAGACCACCCACAAGTGCTGCCTGTGTGACAGGGACAGCCATTCGCGCATTGACCTCTTCAGTCACAGGCGGTGCTTTTTTTTTAATTCGAGCAGAATAGACGTTTAGGATTCTCTCCCATGGTCATCATAGACCGACGGAGGTCGACGATGAAGGTCGTAAATCATTCGCCAAAACCGCAATCATGGAATTATGTTTTGACCGGGTCGCGAGACCAGAACCACGAGCGGACCAGCGTCGCGTTCGTCTGACAATGAGGAAGAGAGGTTCGCCAGGACACTGCTGCTGTGAAGAGGTAAGGTGTTATAAGCTAAATTATTCTTTATCCCAAGGGTAGATTAGTTTATTTGACAGGGACAGTGCAATAAACATAGACAATTAATCAAAGACAATTAATCTGATGTGTTGCACATAGAGTGTATAGCTATTAGCTAATTTGCAACTCTTGTCCCTGGATGGGCTTTAGAAAAAAGAATCAAGATAAAAAATATACACAATAATCACATACATCAATGCAGAAAAATTATAAATACACAATTATAAATATTATATTATAAATACACAAATATAACAGCCTGACTCACATTTAACATAAATATTATAAATATTATAAATACACAAATATAACAGCCTGACTCACATTTAACACATATAACATAACTCACATTTGCCTATTTCAGGCCTTCCTCCCTCCGTCACTCACTATAAACAAACACATTTATTCCTTCCCTTCATTCACTCTCACTTTGCAGACAGTTAATTCATACATGAGTACATTCTTGTTTATTTTTCAGCCAGTTTTTAACATTTTTAGTGAATGTTTTAAAGTCCGTTATTATTTTAATTTCATTTGGCATTGTGTTCCAGATGTGACTGCCCTTTATAGAGAAAGCTGTTTGTCCAAATGTGGTTCTGCGGTGGAATATTTTACAGTTATTGTTAACAGAACTCCTGGTGGCTCTGCTGCTGTCCTGTCTTTGGACGAAACCAGCAAGTGGCTCGGGTGCTGATTTATGGAAACATTTGAACGTTAATTTCAGAAGACAGAGGTCAATGAAGCTCTCAAAACTCAATAGGTTGTATTTTTTTAAAACATTACAGTGATGCCACCTAATGGGCTTTTTGTCCAAGATTTTTAGGGTTTGATTATATAATGAACCTATATGTCTTATTGTGGAAGGGGCTGCTTGAGCCCAGACTGTCAAACAGTATGATATATGAGAAAAAACCATAGAATGCATATACAGTGCAGCTGCTTCGTAAGGTATGTAATATCTAATTAATTTAAAGCAGTTCAGATTTTTTTTTACTGTTTTTGAAATTTTCTTTATATGAAGATTAAATCTGAGTTGAGGATCTAGTACAATGCCAAGGTATTTGAATTCTGTAGCTAAACTGATGTCATGATCATGTATATTAACTTTAAAATGTTGCAGGTTACATTTTTTGATTGAAAAGCACATTGAGACTGTTTTCTGAAGGTTCAGCAATAGATGGTTCTTGAGGAACCACTCTTGGACATCAACCATACTTGTAGACAGTACATCTGCAGCCTGTGCTGGAGTCTTGGCAGCTGTGTAAATAACTGCATCATCTGCATAAAGTTGGCATGTTGCAGCTGAGCAGTGTAACGGCAAGTCATTAATAAAAATGCTGAAAAGTAAAGGACCAAGAATGGACCCTTGTGGGATACCCATGCGGTTGTTTAAAAATGATGATTTATCCTGGTGAACTTTTACACACTGTTCTCTATTCTGGAGATAAGATGCAAACCATTCTAATGTATTTGGGGAGAAGTTAAAAGATACCATTTTGGATAAAAGCAAACTGTGGTTTACAGTATCGAAAGCCTTTTTGAGATCTAGAAAAACAGCTCCTACCACATTACCCCTGTCCAAGGACTGTTTGACGTTTTCAATAAGGCAACAATTTGCTGTTTCTGTTGAGTATCCTGGTCTAAAACCAAATTGATGTGGATGAAGAAGTTGACTGTCTTGTAAGTAGTCTATCAGCTGTGTAGCTACAACTTTTTCAAGAACCTTAGATAGGACTGGTAAGATAGAGATTGGGCGGTAATTGCATATTTTTTTTTTATTTTTTTTTTTTTTTTTTTTTGTTACTTATTTGTACCCGTAGGTAGACTTGGTTTGCAGTCTGGTGACAAGCCACCGGCTGCTGGTCGCTGCGTGCGCGAGCGCCCTAAACCTACATGTTTTTGGTGTGCGGGAGGAAACCGGAGAAATCCCGGAGTAAACCCACGCAACACGGGGAGAACATGCAAACTCCACACAGCTCACTGTTGGTCAGGGGCTGGGATCGAACCCACGATCTCATGATCCCCGCGGTCCCCCGGCCGAGGGTAAAACTGTGCTGCCACAGTGCTAAACCACTGCGCCACCGTGCAGCCCATATATCATATATCGTCTTTACTGCCTGATTTATGAACTGGTATGACGACAGCTTTTTTCCAGCCAGATGGAAATGTACTAGACCTAATGGAGAGATTAATGAGATGAGTCAGTGGTTTGATTAATATTTTGCTGTGCATTTTGAGAAAGGAGGTGCTCATATTGTAGATATCATTAGTTTTTGAGTTTGACAGTGTTTTAACAACGCCAGCAATTAACTTCTCATTTACCTCATCGATGTGAAAAGTATCTGTTGGAAGTATGGAATTTGTGTTGTTGAGCACATTTGGCAGCACAAAAATTTTTGTTAAGTCTTCCACAGAGCCCACAAAGTGTGAATTAAATTCATTTGCCAAAGTAGCCTTGTCACTGACGGTCTTGCCATTGATTCTAAGTTCCTTTACCCCCTTCTGATCGTTTTTTTTATTAGTTAAGTTATTTAAATGCCTCCATAGGGAACTGTTGTTACCCTTTGCATGATCTATCAGTTTATTGTAATAAGATATTTTTGATTTTCGCAGCTCATGTACCACTTTATTTCTTAAACTTTTGTACACAAGGTGATCATTTTGTAGTTTGGAGTTAGTGATGTTTTCAGTGCATAGTCTCGCCTCTTCATAAGTTTTCTTATTTCATTATTTAACCATGGTAGGCTAATCTTCTGTTGTCTACTTTTAATTTGCTTTGAAAATTTTTCTATAGACTTTGTGATTGTTGCAGTTATAAAATTACAACAATCATCTACTTCACATGTTGACATGAGCTGCTCCCAATTTTGATTCTCTAAGTAATGTTCAAACTCCTCATTTTTTGATTTGGGGATAATAAAATTTGATTTGTCAATATCGACTCCCCCAAAATACTGTAGTCGCTTTTTAGTAAGTTTCCTGACAGCAAGAACCATGTTATGATCTGAGAGACCAGTTACAAGATTATAGGTTCTGGTTATTCGTTCTGGTTTATTAGTAAATACCATGTCAATAAGTGTTCTGGATTGTTTGGTTATCCTGGTGGGTCCTTTGATGATTTGCTGGTAATTAAATTTAGTCATGAGGCTTTTCAGTTTTTGTTTGTCTTTTTTATCAGACCAGTTGATATTAAAGTCACCATGAATTATTGTTTCTCTGTTCTTCTCAAGTTGTTTAACCAGATCACTTAATTCATTATAAAAGGAAGAGTTGTGTGACGGTGGGTTGTACACTACTGCAATGTTGAAATTCATTACCGGAGAGAGACATACATTAACAGCTAAACATTCAAGTGAAGTATTCAAATCAACCAGTTGACATTTATATTTCTCTTTGATGTAAATTAAAACACCTCCTCCCCTCCCTACCTGCCTGTCTTTTCTAAAACACTGGTAGCCCACAATATCGATCATATTAGTGTCTATGTTCCTGTGTAGCCAGCTTTCTGAGAGACAAAGGTAGTCCAGATTTGAGTCCAACAGCAACACCGAAATCTCATCTCTTTTGGGGATTATGCTCCGTATGTTTAAATGACCGCCGAGGATCCCCTTTGGTTTAGCCTTGGTGTCCCAAAGAACTCGTGCATGATTAACAGTTTGGAAAAATAAATGTTGTTTTTGCTTTTGTACAGCTCGGTTTTGTGCTAACCCAGTGGTCTGCTGTTTAATAGTGGCAGGTCCAGGGTTAAGGTGAATATCTCCTGCCAGAAGTAGCAGAACTAACAGAACTTTAATTGTATATCCTCTTCCATATTGTGATTTTTGCTTAACAGCCATGTTTGCCTTAATTTGGAAGTTTTTGCTCAGGCCTTTTAAAGACCACATAGAGTGTAGGGTGAGATGTCCAAGCCCAAATCCATACAGATAAAACTTTTTAACTTCACCTTTGGTTGAGTTTGTCGGAAAATCCTTCTTGTTGCAGGTCCAGACACACAAAGACAAAACGAAGAGGAAGTAGAGAAGTAGAGAAGGCTTATTAGTGGTGCCCATCAGTCCACTTTTTAATCCGGTGGCAGCCATCTTCGGTCTTTCTTGGAAAGAAGGAAAAAGAAAATCTGTGGATAGTAAAATAAATTCTGCTTATATCGCCAGAATCTGATCCGATCGCCCTCGAATCCAGCTGGGCCTCAGCTAGCCAACTAGCCCCTTCCGTTGCTGGTCTCGTTGCTCATAGTCGCCGTAACTGGTCTCCCATCCCGCTCCTCCAACCGAGTCTCGTCACACACCGCCGCTGCCACCGAGCTCCGCTGAGGTCACGGTAAGTCCTCCGCTAGGCACCGCCACCTACCGTCGTCTGCCTGGGTGAAATCTCTGCTGAGCCCCGTCAACAAATAGCCGCTTGCCTGGTAGTATCTCCGCTGGGCCTCGCAGCTGGGCTTCGATTCAGGCTGGTGTAAGGTGGAATGACTGGCGCCAGCATTAAGCTAACTAGCGTTAGCTTAGCAATCGTTTCGGGTAGTCTCGTCGCACACCGCCGCTGCAGTCACGGTAAGTCCTACGCTGGGCACCGCCGCCTACCGCCGTCTGCCTGGCTGAAATCTCTGCTGAGCCCCGTCAACAAATAGCCGCCTGCCTGGTAGTATCTCCGCTGGGCCTCGCAGCTGGGCTTTGATTCAGGCTGGTGTTAGGTGGAATGGCTGGCGCCAGCATTAAGCTAACTAGCGTTAGCTTAGCAATCGCTAAAATCCCTGAAATCCCTGAAAATTGTAATCAAAAATGACTTTTGACCGATTGGTAAATTACAACTGTGCGGCACATGAAGTCCGAAGTTCGTGCGCCGTGGTACACGGGTCGTGCGCTGCGTCCAGACCGTGAACGCCGCCCCCCCCCGCTACTCTTCTGTAGCGGGGGGGGGGGAAGCCTGCGCTGCTGTCGCCACATGACTATTCCATCATGTAGCGATGGGAAACCCCCCCCACACACACACACGCACACACACAGCCCTGAGTGTCACCTTTCATTAGAGCCCAAGATGAAGCTTCTATATTGAATCATTCAAAAGTTACAGACGTTTTTCCAAACTGTGCCATTTGGCACAGTTCCAAAACGCCTGGGAACTACCTGAGGAAAAAGCTGTGTAATATATTCATTTTTTGTTGTATTGTTACAAAATTTTGACCTCAGCTGGATAACACTTGGTTCTACATTTCTGTTGCATTTTCCAGCCCGGATCTGAAGCTGTGTGTTATTTGCAAGCATTTGTATCCCAAAAAACACCCAGGCCAAATTTATTTTCTTCAAGTTCAGTATGTTTAGATGACTGTAACTCAGTGGCCGGAGCACTTAGAGAGATTATGACTGTGTTGCCAAAAAATTCAAAGTGTTTTCTTTTAAATGAGACCAACCCCATGAAGATGCTGCAAAGGGTTGAAGAACAGCTTTCGATTTACTTTGGGCACGTTATCTTTTGGCGTTTTTAGAGAAATGCAGGGGGTTAAATAAATTTGGTATGGTATGACTGTTTGCTGTTGTGAACGAAGCAATAAATACATTGCTTGTTTTGGATGGAAGAGCCATACGCTCATCGCCATAACACCACTGAATCATGGCAACCTTGTCATTCAGGAATGCAAAGTAATTGACTTTGTATGTGTCACAAAACATGTACTTAAAAATCTCTTCCGCATCTGTTATCAGTTCAGATTTAGTCAGATTGCGTCTTTGAGCAAACTTTCCCCAAAAGGCATTCAAGCAGGCCTTCCTGATTTGTCTTTTTGCTGGATTTCGAGTAATTTTTGTCATAAGTCTGAGCTCCTATTTTCCCCTCTGTGCTCAGACTTAAGTTATTTCTGAGTTTTGTAGATCTGCCATTATTATCAGCCATTATTGTCGGTTCTGTATTTTCTCCTTGTGTATTTTTCTGTGTACTGAGTTCTGATGATTTATTGTCCTGCTTGTTACTTATTTCTGTATTGTTGTGATGCTGTTATTTTTGTAGGTTAGGATTATATTTTGGTTTTCTTGTGACAGGCCCACTATTTTCTTCCCTCCAGACACCCCCATCTCAATAGTTGCCCACTGACTGCTCTCTCTGTCATCTCAGCTGCGAGCACTGCATAATTAGGCCACCAGCCCGCTATTGTTTCCCCACACCTGCTGCTTGTTGTTTGATTGCACTCCCCACTACTTACAGACTGCTCATTCACTTGATCATTGCTGGATTATTGAATGTGCCTCCTGACGTTTAGTCATCTATATTGTTGTAAGATGTGTCTAACTCATGCGTTTAGATAGGGCAGCTCAGTGCGTGAACGTGAGTGAGTGAGTGAGTGCGGACGTGCAGCCAAGGCGCGCCCCCGCCCCTGTGTGAATGGCCCCGCGGAGCGGACGGTGTGTGTGTGAAGTGTGCGGGTGAGTAGAGAGAGAGGCGACCGGAGCAGGTAGCGAGCTAGAATTGCTGCTAATAACAGTGCAGTCTGTTAATAAAGCCCCAACTCTTCAGCAAAACGGCCTGTTCTTCTGGGTACCACCATACTGCTGTTAACAACCATGAGGTTTACTCGGGAGTAAACCCCGGAGGAAAAGCTGCCTCCGGCCCTGGAGAAGACAGATCTCCCCTGTGTCCCCCAACCACAGTTAGGAGACCAAAGCAGGAAAGGTTAACACTGGCGACCACGAAGGGACTCTCACGTTGTTAAGAGGGTTGTGAGTACTGAAAGCAAAGGACAAGAACAACTAGGCCAGGTGACTGTGATAGCAGCTAAGCTAATGCGACTTGGTGGCCCCTCGCTATCCCGCCGATACTTACAAACAAGAAACTAACTACTCAAACTCGTTCATGTCGCTAACTAATAATCAGGAATACAGACAAGGTACTGTGGAAGCTCATGAATGGGCTGCACGGTGGCGCAGTGGTTAGCACTGCGGCAGCACAGTTTACCCTTGGCCGGGGGATTGTGGGGATCGTGGGATCGTGGGTTCGATCCCAGCCCCCGACCAACAGTGATCTGTGTGGAGTTTGCATGTTCTCCCCGTGTTGCGTGGGTTTACTCCGGGATTTCTCCGGTTTCCTCCCACATGCCAAAAACATGCATGTTAGGTTAATTGGCTGTTCTAAATTGTCCCTAGATATCTGTTTCCTATAGGCCCTTAGAATAGAGGGTTAGTATTAATGAAAGCGCTTTGAGTGGTCTTTGTGACTAGAAAAGCGCTATATAAGTGCAGGTTAGTTAGTTAGTTAGAATGTCAGGCTGAGACAAAGTGTGGACATTATAACCCATTTCTGTGTGATGAAAGCTGCGCAAACACACTTGTTGATGGAGAAAATTTGTTCGTGCCATTCGGCAGCCCCGCTCAGTTTGCCCCCACAAATCCCTTTTTCAGAGCCGACAATCAAAGCCACGCCCCCATGGGAGGCCTAGACATTTACGTGCCCCCGAATCCTGCTCCACACGCATCGTTAAAGCTGCATTATGCAGATACAAACCCCTTTGCCACTGCTCACATGAGAAGTTTTGTACACAGCACACCAGCTACTTCCAAGCCCAAAGCAGGTACGCTCCCCATGTCTACTCCATACATCAATTCAGAGGAGACTGATAAACAGGGACATTCACCATTGAGTCATTCCTGTCACTCACATACACATAAGAGCCGCTCTGCGCCCCATCAGCCTCTTACATCGGACAGTGATGAGGACTATGATCCCAAAGAAAGAGTCCCCACTCTACGTCCAGGCCAGTACGATGGCAGCACACCATGGAGAGAGTTCCTGCACAGATTTGAGAGCTACGCAGAGGCAAATCACTGGTCAGAAAAGACAATGGCCATCCAGCTGAAATTCTGCCTTGTTGGAGCTGCAGGCGCCATCATCCACAGAAACCCTCGTTCATCCAAATGGGACTACCGCCACCTGCTGGAGGAACTCGAAACTGCATACGGCCCTTCCTCATATCACTCAGCGGCTGTGGCAGTGGAGCTGAGGCAAAGAGTACGCAAAGTTGGTGAGGCCATTCATGTGTTCAGAGATGACATTTATGGGAAAGTAGCTGTAGCTTATGGGAATTGGTCAGAGGCCGAGCAAGATGCTATAGCTGTTGAAGTTTTCCCAAATGGCCTGGGCGATGCAGAGCTAATCCAAAAACTGCTAGAAGAACGTCCAGCCACACTAGCCAGAGCTTACGAGATAGCCCATCGCCATGAAACCACAAAGACAGCTGCGTCCTATGTCACCAGCGTCATGCAGCCAGGGGCCTGTAACCTCACTGAACGCAGACCCCGGGCCGCTGTTGTCAGAGAAAGAGATGAAAACGAGACTGTAACTGCCACTACACTTGCAGCTAGCTCCTCACCCAATCGCTTTGCCCCACACATGTCTGTAAAAACACCAGGGCAACACAAGATCTTTAAAAAGGGTGACATTCGCTGCCATAACTGTAAGGGCTTGGGTCACAAACAGAGCCAGTGCTCATCCCCTCAAAGAAATGCAAAGACTTTCATTCCGAGCACTCCCCAAGGAAGCCCACAGGCCACTGTGCTCCACTTTAAAGGCCAGAGTCGTGAAATGAATATCCACATGCGCATGAACTGGAGGTGTGTGCAGTCTTGGACAGTGGAGCGCGGAGGAACGTGTTGCCCCTTCACCATTACAATGCCATCCACCAAGACATGAGACCCCCACTACGGTCATCCATCGTAGAGACTCTGCTCGGGGTGGGACCAGGAGACGTGTTTGTGCGTGGTGAGGCCAAAATACCTGTCAGTATTAACAACTGGCAAGTTGAAGTGGACTTCCTCGTGGCGGACATAACGGGCAATGAAGTACTGCTAGGCCACCCGTTCCCCACCCAAGCCGAGGCCCGCCTTGACTTTGGTAAGCGCCGCATAGTGCTGTTTGGAGAAGAAGTGCCATACTTTCACCCAGAGGCTGTCCCAAAGTCGCATGCTGTGAGAGTAGCCAGAACTGTCGTGGTTGAACCTGGACAAGAGTACCTAGTCAAGGGCACTGTACCTTGTGGCAAAGCAGCTCAGGGAGACATGATGCTCAGCCCCACCAAAGGCTTTGTTGAGAAGCACAAAATACTCATTGCCAGGGTCCTAGTCAACGCTCAGCCCACTAATGTTGTTCCACTACGCCTCTTTAACCCTGGCAACAAGGCCGTCACTATTAAAGAAGGTGCCATTGCAGGCCTCTTCCAGCCAGCTGAAGCTCTTCCCCCGCCCAGTGCCTCCACAGCAGCAGACTTCCCAGCTAGCTCCCCTGCGGTCCCAGAGCACCTCCAGGAGCTCTATGCCCAGAGTTCCACCGAGCTTAATGACAATGAAAAACTTGAACTGTCTAACCTGTTGTGTGCCTATGAAAATGTGTTTTCCAGAGGACCCGGTGACCTGGGACGGACCAGTCTTGTGCAACACGACATCATAACCCGGCCTGGAGCTCCCGTGAAGCAGCCCCCTCGCCGCATGGCTGGGGAAAAGCAGCAACACGCAGACCAGCAGATCCGTGAGAGCCTCCAGAACGGCCTCGCCACCCGCAGCCACAGCAGTTGGGCCTCACCGATTGTTATGGCACGTAAAAAGGATGGGACTTACCACCTTTGTATAGACTATAGAACACTCAACGACCGCACCATCACTGACGCGTACCCGCTACCCCGCATCCAAGACACATTAGACACTCTCGCCACCGCCAAATGGTTCAGTACCTTGAACCTTGCTTCAGGTTATTGGCAAGTCAAGCTGACTCCAAGGGCCCGCCGCGCAGCCGTCTTTTGCACCCGAAATGGACTATTTGAATGGAATGTTATGCCGTTTGGGTTATGCAATGTGCCAGCGACGTTCCAATGCCTTATGGACCGCGTCCTTGCCGGCATGCAGTGAGAGACCTGCCTCGTCTACTTGGATGACATCATCGCGCTGGCGAAGGATGTGTCCGGGATGCTGCAGCAGCTGAGTCAGGTGTTCCAGAGACTTAAACACACAAACCTCAAACTAAAACCAGCCAAATGCTGCCTCTTCCGTCGCCAAGTTGCCTATCTGGGTCACATTGTGTCCGAGCACGGTGTAGCCACTGACCCCAATAAAGTCCACAAAGTCCAAGCTTGGCCCACTCCCACATCGGTCCAAGAGGTCAGACGTTTCATTGGCCTCGCCTCCTACTATCGCGGGTTTGTGAAAGACTTTGCCTCCATTGCCGAACCGTTACACAACCTGACAAGGAAAAATGCACATTTCCAGTGGCACGCTGAACACCAAGCTGCTTTCAACACGCTCAAGCACTGCCTCACCACAGCCCCTGTCTTAGGCTACCCACTGGACCATGGTGAAATGATCTTGGACACCCATGCTAGCAACACAGGCATCGGCGCCGTCCTCTCGCAGATGCAGGATGGCACGGAACGTGTGTTGGCATACGGCAGCCACAAACTAGCCAAAGCTGAACAGAACTATTGAACTACAAGACAAGAGCTGCTAGCCATTGTCGATTTCACGTCACATTTCCGGCAGTATCTACTTGGGTGGCCTTTCAAAGTACGTACCGACCACAGCAGCCTGCGTTGGTTAACCTGAATGAAAGAGCCAGAAGGTCAGTTAGCCCGGTGGCTTGAGAAGCTAGCAGAGTACGAGTTTGAGATCATTCATCGCTCAGGTCGCTTACACACTAATGCTGACAGTCTCTCCCACAGGCCTTGCCCTCCAGTCCTGTCCTTGTAAACTGCAGGACCCCTCCTCACAGCCGAGAACCACAAGCCACCAAGCCATCCAGTGTGAATTGGACTCCGACACCAGCTCCCTGTCACTGAGTCCGGTGGGGGTAGAAAGTACAACTACAGCTGTGAGCCCAGTGGGGGTAAGTGCAGACAGCTTTACCAATACAGACACTTTAAAACTAAAAGAGACAATTTACGTGACTAATACAAATGAGACCACACTGTTTCCTGGCTGGACTATGGAGGAGTTGTGCCAGGCCCAAGCTGCTGATACAGACATTGCACCAATAAAAGCTTGGTTAGAGGCCAGCAGTGAGCGCCCTCCCTGGACCACAGTCGCCCCTTGCAGTCTAGCCACCAAAACATACTGGAGTCAATGGAAAAGACTGTATTTCCAAGATGGAGTTCTGGTCCGCCGTTTTTACTGTTTGGGCGACACACAGTACTACCCCCAAAATTATCCTGCCACGCAAAATGCAACCCGACGTCATGCGCCAGATGCACGAGGGGCCAATAGGTGGACATTTTGGTAATGAACGGACTGTGGCCAGACTTCAAACCAGATGCTACTGGTACCACATGAGAGAAGACGTGGCCCTCTGGTGCCGGACTTGTACCAACTGTGCATGCAGAGCCAGACCCCACAAAACGCCTCAAGCGCCCATGGGAACTGTCAGGGTTGGAGCCCTCATGGAGCGCATTGCACTGGACATTATGGGCCCACTCAATGAGACAGAACGCAAAAACAGCTATGTGCTTGTAATACAGGAGTATTTCACAAAATGGGCTGAAGCATTTCCCATCCCAGACGAAAAGGCTGTCACCGTGGCACGCGTTGTTGCAACAGAATGGGTGTGCTGCTTCGGAATGCCTCACTCTTTGCACAGCGACCAAGGGCACAATTTTGAATCAGAGGTGTTTCAAGAAATGTGCCGTCTATTTGGCACTGAGAAAACCCACACTACGCTATTCAGACCACAGTCAGATGGCCAGGTTGAGCGTTTCAATGCCACACTTCAAAAGATCCTGGCCTCTACTGCAGAACGCTGTCACTGGGATTGGGACCTGATGACCCCATATGCAGTTATGGCCTACAGAGCGACCAAGCACAGTGCTACTGGTTTCACCCCCAACTATATGATGTTCGGACGTGAAATAAATGAGCCAGTGGACCTTGTAGCTGGTTTGCCCCCGGACTCTGACCATGCACCTTCAGCCCCAGAGTACGTGCAACAAATACGCGAGCGGCTGGAGCTGGCTCACAACATTACTCGAGAAGCCCTGGGTGAGTCAGTCACACGTGCAAAAAGACAATATGACAAAAACGCTTGCCACACACAGTACAAAGTCGGAGACGCAGTGTGGTACCTCATCAAAGGAACACGGCATGTCAAAAACAGAGTCAAAAAGCTCCTCCCCTCCTACGAAGGACCCTTCTTTGTTATGGGACAGTTGGATGATCTAGTCTACTGGATCTAAAAGAGCCCCAGAGCCAAAGTCAGAGTCATCCACCATGACCAACTGAAACACTACCGCAGCCGTGAGCAACTGGACAACACTTGGGTCCTGGACCAAGCCCAGAACTGGACACCTTCTGAGATCTTGCCACCAGCTGTGGACGGGGACCCAGCAGACCAGGACCTCAGCCTGTACAACTTGTTCGCTACTGCCTCCAGTGATGGCCCCAGCAATTCCCGGCCGTCTACTCTACCTGCTAATGTTCCCAATGTGATCGGGTCTCTTCCACCCACTCCTTCCCATGTGATATTTGACCATGGTGGGGGTGTGGTGGGAGAGCCACACCATCAGGCTCAGCACGTGTCATGGCCCAAACGTCGGCGCAGAGGACCGGACCGTTACGGGGACTGGGTTACTGAGTGAACCAACTGTGGTAGTTCATATTTGCACTAGAGACTCTCCAGTTTACATTTTTGGACTCTAGTCTAGTTATAGTGTTCTATACGTTTGTTTAAAAAAAAAGGCTGAAGAGACAATGCTTTCATATACCTACAAGAACTTTATTTCATTTGAATGTATTGTATTCTGATTAATTGGTCAGTATTACTCCCGGTCGCCAAGGAATAGGTTTTAAAAGTGTAATGTACTCCTTGCTTAATTAGAAACAATTGTATTTCAAAGTATTTGTCCCTCATGTTTTCACTGCTAAATGAGCTAATTTTATCACTGCATAGACACTCGTTATTAAAGTATAACCTACCTACCTGTTTGAATTCATGTTATATATTGGACACTGCTACTGCTAGGCCTACAAATGTAGAGAGTGTATACCAGTTTTGTATTATTTAGATGGAATGGAATTAATGTTAATTGCCAGTCCATGGTGGGGGTAGTGTTGTAAGATGTGTCTAACTCATGTGGTTAGATAGGGCAGCTCAGTGCGTGAACGTGAGTGAGTGAGTGAGTGCGCGCGCGCAGCCGAGGCACACCCCCACCCCTGTGTGAATGGCCCCGCGGAGCGGACGGTGTGTGTGTGTGAAGTGTGCGGGTGAGTAGAGAGAGAGGCGACCGGAGCAGGTAGCGAGCTAGAATTGCTGCTAATAACAGTGCAGTTTGTTAATAAAGCCTCAACTCTTCAGCAAAACGGCCTGTTCTTCTGGGTACCACCATACTGCTGTTAACAACCGTGAGGTTTACTCGGGAGTTAACCCCGGAGGAAAAGCTGCCTCCGGCCCTGGAGAAGACAGATCTCCCCTGTGTCCCCCAACCACAGTTAGGAGACCAAAGCAGGAAAGGTTAACAATATCCTCTTGTTCAACTCTCGCGTCCGCTGGGAGATTTTGGCCCAGGGACGCCAGCTCTAAGTTTTTTCTTTGTTTGCATTTTTGTCTCTCTGCACAGTTTTTTGGGACTTTGTTTCTTTTGTTATTTAATGTACCAGCACAATCCAGCACGTGGGTCTGTCTCTCCCGCCTTGAAGAGGCGAATATGACAATTTTAGAAGCATCCAGCAAAATACCTTGTTTTTTGTGAAATTCCCTGATATACTTATTTGCCTCTGCTCTCCTTGTCAACAGCTTCTGGTGGATAACCAGATGATTCCCGCTTTCCTTTAAGGAAAGTGTGCATGTAGTCAACAACAAAAACAGTCAGATGTTCTGTTAAAATGCCAGATTTCTGTGACTTTTCCAAAGCAGTACCCTTTCTGAAGGGCTTGATTCATCTCAACTTTCACCCAACACACCTGTCAATGCATGTTGTTGGTCATCATGCTCTCACAGCCCTGTCTGAAAATTGAGCTCAGCATAAGTCGCACAGAGAGTAAACACTAACCTTCCGGAAGATGTTTTATAGGGCAGCACAGGAAATAACAATCCCCTGGGATGGTAAACAGTCGCTCTGATGAACCCGAAATAATTTTGAATATGGCCAAAATTGTGTTACAAGGTTTCAGGGTGTCCTAGAGTGTATGGGAAGTTACAGTTAACATAAGGGCAGAGGCTTGTCACATCTACATAATATGCACTCTCACCAGGTTTAGCAGAAAATCTCAACCGCGCCAGGCACGTCTTGCCACCGTACAATGCCTCTCTTGGATCTAATGTGATTATATTGCTTCAGAAATTCCTATACACCTTGATGTGAATTTTTTCCAACCAAATCCAATCATATTCTCTCATGACTATCAGTTTTACACCATGGTCAGATTGCAGTCTGTGTAACTTTTCCTCACTGGCCTGGTGTAACGCTTCAAAGCTAACACCTCTTATCGGACAAACATCTTGCAGTTTGTGACACTTGACGACACAGCCGTGCCAGAAACAACCCAAGTACTCCCACGCATATTTTATTCTGTTCATTTCCACATATCCATCGACATACAATTTCCAACACTGAAATATTTCATTTTAATATACACCCACCCATCAAATACAAAATAACGTCAATGCTATTCCAAAATAAAGGCTAAAATTCATCAGTTCAGAAACTTCTCTTCTCCTGAGTTTAATGCATGATGGATGAAAATGTTTTCTGAAAACATGACGTATTTCAGCCATTGAATACTCATGCTGGAATAAGATTTAAACTGACGTCTGTAATTGACAGGTGAAGCTATAGCCAGTGTGTTAGCAGGGAGGAAATTTGTGAGAAACACTTTGTGACAGGCCGAGGGAAGCATGCATGTACTGAAAGGATCAACTCCCATCTCTTGAATGAATTCGGTTCTAAATTTGGAGCAGGCTGTCATCAAAATGTCTGTATCATTTCCACAGTAGAGTTTAGCCTCTCTGAGTCTTACAGTGTTCTTTTCTTGGTATGCTTCATTTTTGCATCTGTGAACATAGAGCTGATGTGCCTTGCCAAAAAGTTCCAGTTTTGTCTCGTCTGTCCATAGGACATTCTCCCAGAAGCTTTGTGGCTTGTCAACATGCAGTTTGGCAAATTCCAGTCTGGCTTTTTTATGATTTGTTTTCAACAGTGGTGTTCATGGTCATCTCCCATGAAGTCCACTTTGGCTCAAACAACGACGGATGGTGCAATCTGACACTGATGTACTGTACCTTGACCTTGGAGTTCACCATGAATATGTTTAGAGGTTGTTCTGGGCTCTTTTGTTATCATTCGTATTATCCGTCTCCTCCTGCTGCCACGTCCAGGGAGGTTGGCTACAATCCCGTGGATCTTAAATTTCTGAATAATATGTACAACTATAGTCACAGGAACATCAAGCTGCTTGGAGATGGTCTTATAGCCTTTACCTTTAACATGCTTGTCTATAATTTTCTTTCTAATCTCCTGAGACAACTCTCTCCTTTGCTTCCTCTGGTCCATGTTTAGTGTGGTACACACCATGTCACCAAACAGCACAGTGACTACTTGTCACGCTTTAAATAGGCCGACTGACTGATTACAAGTTTGTAGACACCTGTGATGTTAATTGGAGGACACACCTTGGTTAAACATGTCTCTATGGTCACATTATTTTCAGTCTTTTCCAGGGGTACCATCATTTTTGTCCAGGCCTGTTTCATGGGTTTGTTTTTTTAAAATAATTCTGTTGAACCACAATTCAAAAGCATTGTCTGATTTTCACTGGTTAATTTTCATAGAATTTTTATTTATTAGCACTCTTTGTCAGATTCAAGTTATTTCTGTGACCATTGTGGGTTTTTCTTTCATTAACAGAGGGGTACCAACAATTTTGGTCCATGGCTGTACATCAAGGCTCACATCTGATGGTAGGCTAACATAAAACCCCTCACTGCTTATGTTATCCATGATGTAATGGAAGCATTGAAGATGGGTCAATAATTTTATATATTTTCCAGGTCCTTAGCTCTGATCCAACTGTTTTCTCAATTGAATTTCTCGGGGCAAGTCTTCCAACGTACCAATACAAATTTCTCACCCCGTCGTTTATGCTTACCAAGAATCTCTGCCACTTGGTAGGTCTTGTCTTTATCGACTCTGACATTTTGTAGCTCTGTTGAGTAGAAGGAGCCTTGGATGGGTTCGTTGTCATACTCCACTAGTTTCTAAACAGGTGGTAAACATGGTATGCATTCAGCCACCCTAAACATTGCGTCTGTAAAGGTTTGTTCATATCTTTCATCAAATACTGCCTTTACTTTTCATATTCTGACAAGATCTAAATTTAATTTTTAATTAGTCTTTGTGATGTAGAGGAAATATCCCGTACTTCTCAGATGTTACCTGGTTGGAGGTCATCTTAATGTATTTATGGTAACTATTGTTATAGCTGTCAACCAAACCTTGTAATACATTGATGTAGCGTCTAGTGTTTTTAGATGTAAAATATCTGTACATCCACTCTTTCAGAGTTCGATTAAATCTTCCAATCACAGAAGCTTTCAGGTCACTTGCTGTAGAAACATGATTGATATTGTAGTATAGGGATACTACAAGGGGTTAACTGGCATTGGTGTGATGATGCAGCCGTACGGTGACATCATCACACCAAACCACATATAAGGGGAGAGCTGCCATCTTAGGGCCTCTTTCCCGGTTTGCTCAACATTAGATGACAGACGTGTACTGTATGTTATTACTTTATGTAATAAAGTTTGTGTTCAGAACAGCACCACTCTCTGTGAGTCTCTCCAGGTTTCCAGACAAAACATTTGGTGACGAGAAGTAAACCATGGAGGTGTGGTTGAGGCCACCATGACCATTTCTGGAAAACCCCGGTGAGCCACCAGTCCCATGGGTGCGCTGGTTTGATGCTTTCATCACCTACTTGTCAGCGTTCGGCCTGGACAAGAAGAACAAGTTATGGAAGTCAGCTCTACTGTGTCACTATCTGGACATGGAGGATGCTCGTTTTTATGGAACAATAAGACCAACAGTTTTGTGTGCCGAAGTGGTCGAGCTGCTAGCTAGCTGCCACGCTTCACCCCTCAATGACTACGATGTGTGTTGGTCTGGTAGCCAAACACTTCAATGTCCCAGAGTATGTGATGGCCAGGAGGTCCATGTTTTACCAGCGCCAACAGTGAGAGGCTGAGTCGTTGTATGTGGATGCCCTTCACTGTTTGGCTCGCACGTGCGAGTTTGGGCACGTGGAGGACAAATTAATAATGTTGAAGTGGTTCATGGAGAGTTCGGAGATGTGGGCCATACTGGAGGATCAGCCAGACGACCAGACGGAGGCAGGCACGGTGAGGGAGCTGGAGGAGAACCTGCCACTGGTGGCATGCTTCTTATTGATGTCAGAGGCACTGGAATTAGTGTTTCAGCTAGAAATGACGGCTCAGGTGGTGCTGCGACTGATGGGACAGTGGGGCACCATAGAGCTAATCCACGACAAGCTAGTCAAAGTGCACAGCACAGAGAGTTAGCACAGTGAAAAAGAGAATTCAGTACAGAGAGTGACCACAGCACTGTCGGTGAACACGACATGGAGAATGAAGATGACACGGAGGAAGAACAGCGACCAGAGTCGCCTCAGTTCCTCGTCCAGCGTGAGCTTCAGAGAGCTGCTGCGAAGCTGCAGGGAAGGGAGCCTGCATCTAATGGGAGCGACAATAACAAGAGTACAGCCGCCCCGTGCACACAGGAAAAACACTGCCCAGAGGGGGGGCAGTGGCTGGATTTGCCTCAGATCCTCGCCCAGCAGGAGTCCATGGGAGCCGCTGCAGAGTTGCAGGTGAGGGAGCCCACGCACACAGAGAATCCCAAGACACACCACTGCGATACGGATGTTAAATGTGACAACAGCGACACATCACCCTGACCTAAACCAGCACCAGACCAAAGTGAGAAAGAAGCGGACTGCTTCAGAATCCTTGCTCAGCATTAGTCTACCGGAGCCACGGCTGAGCCGACTGCTGAAGAGTCTGTGACCATAAATGACACAGGAGAGATGCCGAACGGCTTCAGGATTCATGACCAGCCTTGGCCTCCAGGGACTGCTGCTGCAGCGTTGGGTGAACGGGATGCAACAGAACCACCACAGCTTGATGGGTGCCCCGCGACAAATGTGAGTACCACACCGTTACAACTACAACACCGTATGCAGCCGTACAGAGCGCCACTCACAATGATGAACTGGGTTCGGGTCCGCAGGAACAGTCGCCGTTCAGATGGCGGATGGTTTGGGTCCAGCTGTCCGCAGGAAGTGAGGACAGCTGCTGCGGATCGGGATGCAGTGTTGGAGCCGATCCAGCAGGTGTGGAATCCAGGCTGGGACAGTGTTGATGAGTGTGCCATGGCTCCAGAGGGATGGCATCCAAGCCTGCTGAAATTAGCGCCGCCAGGGGCACGTCCACCACAAGCCTGCTACAAGGCCACTCCAGCAGAACCGCCTTCCCCTTGGAAGACTGTAAGAAAAACAAGAGAGACTGTTTAGTTAGAAGTGTGGCTGCCAGGATGAGTGGCAGAATAATCCACTCAGCCGTGTCGGGTTGAGCAGCGGTCCACCCGCCAACACTAGTTCACCATGTTGTTGTTTATGCCAAATTGGTGAGGGTTACAATTGGTAAAAGTGTTCTGTGTTTTCCAAGGGAATGTAGTATAGGGATACTACAAGGGGTTAACTGGCATTAACGTGATGATGCAGCTGTACTGTGATGTCATCACGCCGAACCACATATAAGGGGAGAGCCGCCGTCTTAGGGCCTCTTTCCCAGTTGGCTCAACATTAGAAACAGACCTGTACTGTATGTTATTACCTTGTGTAATAATAAAGTTCGTGTTCACAACAGCATCACTCTCTGTGAGTCTCTCTGGGTTTCCAGACATAACAATTGTGTCTCCTCATTAGAGATTCAAAGGTCTTGTTAAAGAATTCTCTTCCTGCATCAGTCTGTAATTTTTCAGTAATTTAACTCTCTTTTAAAATATGACCAAAGACCTTAGTAACTTCTGCAGCATTTTTTTTTCATCAATGGTCTTGTATAAGCCTTTTTTTGAAAATATATCCATAACCACTATCAAATAATTAAGACCATCATGATAGCTACTTAAGGCCTGCATGTCACAAAGGTCGGCTTGGAGTTGGTTTAGAGGTCTTAGTACAAAAACTCTGTTTCTCGGAAAATGTACCCTGGCAGGTTTATGGAGAGTATAAGCATCTTGTTCAAATAAAAAAATCTTTAACATGTTCAACATTTACTTTAGCCCCTACTTTATCTTGTAATGCTCTCTGAAGTCTTTCAACCCCGACAAAACTTCCAGGGTGAGCAGGATCATGATACACATTTTTCATTATAGCTTCGTTTCGTAGACATGTCTCCTCTAGGATGCTCTTCACAACATTTTGGGGGAGAATAAACATTTTATTCATCACAAAGGACAAGATGAAAAAAGTTCATCACATGCAAAGATAGTGTTATGTCAAAGCATCACAGACTGCATGATGTAAAACAGTTTCACTAAGTTCAGGAAAAAAAGAATAAAATGGTGATATGATAACATGTGAGATTACATTTTTTATAATTTTTCTTTTCAAAAACTATCCAAAATGCGTGGAGAAAAATACTATCACAGACTAATTACATTGCAGAATCATTGTCGATATCAGTGTCAGAATCACTCTCAGTGACAGATTCACCATGACAACCCTTCCAAAAGTTCTCAGCTCTTTGCAGATGTTTAAGCTTCTCCTCATCCTTCCCTATCAATATTTCTGAAATCTCAGAAATCTTCACAGTGATGGAAGGTGAATGTTTTAGTTCATGAAGAAATACCTCTGCAACACCACAGACCCTGTCTGGGGAGGCTGAGATGCAGTTTAAATCGAGCAGTCTCATGATCGCTGGAAGGAAGCGCTCGTTCTACAGTCTTTTAATGATCTTGTTAAAGTGAGCCAGGAAGAAACATTCTGGCTCCTCCAGACATTCATGCTGCTTTTGACTGGGGTGGTTTATCCAACAACCATTACATGTTTCTTCCCTGTATTTGTAGATAGTAACAACCAGAAATCTTATTATGGCGGATTTCAGTGTCGAGAAACAGAGAAGATAACACACCATCTGGAAAATCTTCACAATCTTCCCCATATGGCTGATCATCTTCTTTCAAAAACCCATTAGCCATGTTTACATGGACACAAGTAACCAGATTAAAAGCCTGATCGGAATAAAAATGCTTCATGTAAACACGCCAGTCTGAATATTCTGACCCGATCACGCTCATTCAGATCAAAATTTTCTTCCAATTGAGACAGGTGGGTTATGCCAATTGTTAATGCGATTGGTGCGCATATAAACACTTATTCCAAAGTTTATATAGAAAATATGTTTACTGTGCATGTCTGTACGTCAGCCACAAGTTGACGTGACGTATTTCCGCCTTTACAGCAGCTAACGGAAGACATGGCGGAGTAAAACAAATCTGGTCTGTATCGTCCTGCTGTCTCCCTCTGTTCGTCATATGCAAAAGTATGTACTTGTAGCTTCATTACGGAGACCAGCAGAAGCAAAAGTGCAGTCTGAATAACACAATACAGGTCCATTTCAAATAGAGAGACACGAAGCGGGGTTTGTTTACATTGGAAGTTGCTTCTTCTTCTACTGTTTGCGGAATGTCGGATAATTGTGCGCATGTCAAAATGATTTAGTCTGTTCAAACGTATGACACATGGAAATGCACGTCCTAATCGGATCAACTTTTTCAGGATCCATGTAAACAGTAAAGCTCTGATCTGAATTGTAATCAGATTGAAGAAATTTGGCACATGTAACTGTGGCTATTGAGGGCTGTAGAGGGAGTAGCGAGTGGAGGGGCCTGACTTCATTCTTCATCATCTCATTCTTCATCACCCATACAATAGCTCTGTCCCATTGCAGAAACGAGGCTAGGTGAAGACGGTTGAGGAGGATTCTGGTTATCCACAGGCCGTGCGTGTGAAGACAGATGATCATCCTCACTCAATAAATTTTTCCAGAGTTCTTGTTCACAACACTGCTGGAGAGTCACATTGGGGCCGGTCTCCATTTTGGTTTGGGCAAAATGGGTGATTGGCGGTCTTCTTTTAAATCGTTAGGAGGCCAGGGTTAATTGTGGAAGGAACTGTCATCCACAGAGGTCTGGATGCTGCACAGGCAATCCTCTTTTTTCACGGTTAATCCTCGCCCGGTCTGCAGCAAAACCTGGAGGCAGGTGTCTCGCTGATTAGATGAACCTCACTAACCACAGTCACGGTGAGTTTGTTTTTCCCTATTTTCATTGTTTAATTTTCTGATTTTATTTAATGATCTAATTTTTGCACATGCCACAGTGTAGTTTCATTGGTTGACCATCAGGGAGCGCCTCTAGCTCATCATCAGGCTGTCAAACCCTCCCTCACCGCTCATTGGGTGAGGCTGGATCAAAAAGTTTAAGGTCACGTGAGAATGGAGGAGTGGGGGTGGGGGGAGGTCAAAGGTCACCACCTGTCAAAATTTGATGGTTGGTGGCCTATTAGCATCTTCTCACACTGCTTCATCTCCAGGGTGAGGCTTGTCTAGCAGTGGAAAAGTAATTAGCCACAGGTGAGAGTGATCACCCACCATGGTTGAGGAACACTGATTTACACAACCAAGAGCAAACAAATGAAGATTTTGCTGTGCTCACCTACCTAAGCTGCTATCCTTCTCTATACTTCCCCATCAACACTCTTAGAGCTAACATTGCATCTGTAGTTGTCATGTCTGGCCCTCGCGAGCCAGTATAAGACGCCAAGAGTCACCGGTGAGTCTTGCAATGATGTTTTATTTCCAAGACAAGACAGGATAGGATACAAGGCTGTGAGCCGCTAAGGGCAAAAACACACACTAAGAAATATAAGGGCTCGTAGGGCTGACCCCAGCCACTACGAGCTAAACTACGACAAGACAAGAATAAAGACGAACCTGAAATGAAGGTCTTACAGGGTATCACGAGGGTAGGTTGACTTAGGTTGACTTCGGTTGACTTAAGGTCGACTTATGCTCCCGCAATCTAACTGCCGTCAGTGCCCGCCTTATAAAGGCGAACACTAAAGAGCAGTGATGACAGACAGCTGACCAACCTTGACAGGCGGAAGCCCCACCGAGCGCCTTCACAATAAGAGCCCGGTGAGGCCAGAATACAACCCACAGCTGTCAAGGCCGGCAGCGAACTGTGCGTGGCCTGAGCGCGGACAGAACCCAGCGCTCGGGTCATAACAGTAGTACTCTTTCTTAGCATGAAACCATACTGCTGCTCACTGATTGTCACCTCTCCTCTTAACCTGGCTTCAACAACTTATTCCCATATTTTCATAGTGTGGCTGATCAACTTTATGCCTCTGTAGTGACTACAGCTCTGAGCATCAGTCTTGTTCTTGAAAATTGGTACCAAAACACTTCTCCTTCACTCCTCAGCCATCCTCTCACTCTCCAAGTTTGTGTTAAACCAACCAGTTCTGAGAAAATGACTCAGCTCTTTCAGCTAGTACTCTGGTGCTCAGTTGGTGACCTATCACTCTGATAACATTGAGTAAACTCTCTGAGGTTGTCAGGTGGGAGGTGCTAAATAGTTTTATTACATGACCCAGCTGTGTGTCTAACACTGTTTCATAACTCTTTAAGAGTAATCAAGTCCCTTAGCATTCGACAGATTTCCATGTGTGGAACCTAAGGAATTTTCCTTGGACCATGACTGAAGAAGACCTCTACACACTTTACAAGGGGGTTTATCTGTCTCCAACTTTTCATCCTCCAGACAGCCTCAGATCCTATGAGGACTTTGTTTTTCGCAAAGATGACATTCTCATTGTCACATATCCAAAGTCAGGTGAGTTCTGTGTTTTGCAGAAATAAGAAAAACATCTTCAGATAGATGTGGATGTCAAATGTTCTTTATTCTGGTCCAGTTGTAAGCTCCTTAACTGGAGTTGAAAGAAAAGCCAACTTTCTTTACTGTTTTTATTCTTTGTTGTTCAAATGTCACAAATAGTTGTTTGGGTCATGAAGAAGTGAGAGCCAATCCATGATGTTTAACTTAACATTTCAGTAGTAGCATCCACACTGCAAACAACTGTCAGGTTCAACCAGATCAGATGGTCAGAGATGGAGCAGCTCATTCTGGCCTGACCAACACAGCCTGAGGCTGACAACAGTCTTCACCTCACTATAATAATAATAATAATAATAATAATACATCAGATTTATATAGCACTTTTCATAGACACTCAAAGACGCTTTACAATAGATACATTATTCATTCACTCCACAGACAATGGGAGTGGTAAGCTACTACTGTAGCCACAGCTGCCCTGGGGCAGACTGACAGAAACATGGCTGCCAATCCATGCCAACTGCCACTATTGAGCATTTATACACATTCATGAATGCTCTGGTAATAATGCTTCAGATATTAGATGGCCCACTCTACCTCCTGAGCCAATGCCACCCACATTTCCTTTCTCCGTTCCATTTTTGCTGAGCACCAAGCTGCACAGCAGGAAGTTCCATTTTTATATGATCTTTGGCATAACCCGGTTGGGACTTGAACAACGGCCTCCCGGTTGTTGAGCGGATGCTCTACCTCTATACATGTTTATACTCTTGACCCACTTGGAGGTGAAATGAGAAGTCCTCATATCCTGTGACCTTTGATCTTTATCTTTACTTTGAGCACAACTTAGATGCAGGTCTGAGGATTATTGTGTCTGAGTTTTGGTGAGAATCTGGACAAATACCTTGGAGACGCAGTGATTCTCATGAGGTGTGGACAGAGGGATGGGTGATGGACACAGTTTCATGCCATTACTTTATGTCACCTTTGACAGAATGAGATAAGAAATTGTCTGGTTAATTTGCAACAGGCCAAATTATCAAATTAGCCTAATCTGATAAAGATTCACCTTTACAAGGGGAAGAAATCCCAAAGCTCGATCATAGTTTAGTTGCTATGTCTGGACTACAGCCCTATAAGGTAAAAGGACTTGTATTTACTTTGCTTTATCAAGTCTCAAAGATCACTGCAAGTGCTTCAGTACTGCTAACCCTCTATTCTAAGGGCCTATTGGAGAAAGATACTTCAGGACAATTTAGAATGACCATTAAACCTAACATGCATATCTTTGGATTGTGAGAGGAAACCGGAGCCGTCGGAGTAAATGCACCCAGCGCAGGGAGAACACGCATACTCCACACAGAAACGTTCCAACACCTGTATTATGTCTAACTCGGAGCCAAGGAGGAGAAAAGCAGGAGAGCTGAACTCAAATTTATTACATAGGCGCTGTGCACTCATCTACACCCGCAGCCACTGGTCAAGGAAAAAGCGGAAGAAACCGCCCCCCTGCCTGCAGCCCTTCTTATACCCACGGGGTTGGCGGGACCAGAAGGTGGAGCCACCACCCCGTGCCACACAAACAAGAGCTCCATAAAATACAACACACAAATAAAAAATAACTATATTGCATTTCCCCCACTGTAGAAAAATGAATGAATGACTCTTTATTTTGGATAGATTAAAAGTAAAGATTAAAAGAAAAGAACAGAATAATATAACAAAGGGGAAAAAATTAAACAAGGTCAAATTAAACAATAACTCCTCTGATTATACAGTTGAACATAAGTTATCCGAAATGGGTGATGGCTGAAGCCACAGCTTTTATTGCCCACCCATGTTCCATCCAAGAATTCAAAAGAAAAACAAAACAGGAGCAATTACAATTCAGAACAAAACTAAGACAAAACGTGACAAAAAAAGCTAAGCAACAGTACAACACAGACTGAATATGATAATTCTTATGTGATTTTACATGATACTACTCTTGATCTTAGCTAAAATTCCGAGAAGCGATTTTTACATGCCCTCATGGATCGTCACCTTATCGTGGTTAGGAGTTTGCGTGCCCCAGTGATCCTAGGAGCTATTTTGTCCGGGGCAGTTTGCCTCTGATAGGGTCACCGAAGACAAACTGGTCCTAGGTGAAAGGCCAGACTAAGAACGAGCCAACAGACTCTCATGATAAATACTAGATCAAGGAATCAGTGTACCCCGCCCGGAATGGGGTTACCGGGGCCCCACCCTGGAGCCAGGCCTGGGGGAGAGGCTCGATGGCTAGCTGCTGGTGGCCGGGTTTCCACCCATGGGACGCAGCCGGGCTTAGGACTGGGCTCACCACCTGCAGGCGGGATCATGGGGGTCCAGTGCTATGTGAATTAGGTGGCGGTCAAAGGCGGAGACCTTGGCGGACTGATCCCAAGCTTTCTAAACTGGCTTTTGGTACGTGGAATGACACCTCTCTGGTGGGGAAGAAGCCTGAGCTGGTGCATGAGGTTGAGAGATACCGGCTAGATATAGTCTGCCTCACCTCAACACACAGCTCTGGTTCCGGAACCAGTCTCCTGGAGAGGGGCTGGAGCTTGGCCTTTTCTGGAATTGCCCCGGGCGAGAGACGACGAGCAGGGGTGGGTATTCTTCTACTGGGGGGCTATTCTCCCCCCACCTTGCGGCCTCTATGTTGGAGTTTTCCCTGGTGGACAAAAGGGTTGCTTCCCTGCGCCTTCGGGTTGGGAAACGGGTCCTGACCATCATTTGTGCCTATGCAACAAATGATGTTTCAGAGTACCCACCCTTTTTGGAGTCTCTGACTGGGGTGCTGGAGGGTGCTCCTCTTTGAGACTCCATTGTCCTACTGGGGGACTTCGATGCGCACGTGGGCAATGACAGTGAAACCTGGAAGGGGATGATTGGGAGGAACGGCCTGCCCAATCTGAACCCGAGTGGTGTTCAGTTATTGGACTTCTGTGCAAACCACAGTTTGTCCATAACGTACACCATGTTCAAGCATAAGGGTGTCCATATGAACACTTGGCACCAGGACATCCTAGGTCACAGGTCGATGATAGATTTTGTATCATGTCATCAGACCTGCGACCATATGTCTTGGACACTCTGGTAAAGAGAGGTGCAGAGCTGTCAACTGATCACCACCTGGTGGTGAGTTGGAGCCGATGGCAGGGGAGGATGCCATTCAGACCTGGTAGACCGAAACGTATAGTGAGGTTGTGCTGGGAACGTCTGGCTGAGGCCCCTGTCCAGGAGGTCTTCAACTCCCACCTCCGGAAGAACTTCAACCACATTCTGAGGGAGTCTGGAGACATGGAGTCTGAATGGGCCATGTTCTCCACCTCTGTTGTTGAAGCGGCGGCCCAGAGCTGCAGCCGCAAGGTCGTCGGGGCATCTCGTGGTGGCAACCCCCGAACTAAGTGGTGGACACCAGTGGTGAGGGGGGCCATTAAGCCGAAGAAGGAGTCCTATCAGGCTTGGTTGGCTTGTGGGACTCCCGAAGCAGCTGAGGTGTACCGGCAGGCCAAGCGCCAAGCGGAGTGCAGCTCGGGTGGTTGCTGAAGCAAAAACCCGGGTATGGGAAGAGTTCGGTGAGGCCATGGAGCAAGACTTTCAGTTGGCCTCGAAGAGATTCTGGCAAACTGTCCGGCGGCTTAGGTGGGGGAAGCAGCTCCCTGTCTACACTGTGTATGGTGCGGATATGGCGCTGTTGACTTCGACTGGGGATATCATCGGGCGGTGGAAGGAATACTTTGAGGATATCTTCAATCCCACTGATATGCCTTCCACAGAGGAAGCAGGGCTTGTGGACAAGGGGGATGACTCGCCTATCACAGGGGCTGAGGTCGCCAAGGTAGTTAGAAATCTCTTTGGTGGCCGGGCCCCGGGAGTGGACGAGATTCGCCCTGAGTACCTCAAGGCACTGGATGTTGTAGGGCTGTCATGGTTGACACGCCTCTACAACATTGCGTGGAGGTCGGGGGCAGTGCCTTTGGCATGGCAAACCGGGGTGGTGGTTCCTCTCTTCACAAAAGGGGACCGGAGGGTGTGTTCCAACTTTAGAGGGATCACACTTCTCAGCCTCCCTGGGAAGGTCTATGCCAAGGTACTGGAGAGGAGAGTCCGGGCGTTGGTCGAATCTCGGATTCAGGAGCAGCAATGTGGTTTTCATCCTGGCTGTGGCACATCAGACCAGCTCTTTACCCTTTCGAGAATTCTCGAGGGTTCGTGGGAGTTTGCCCAACCAGTTTACATGTGTTTTGTGGACTTGGAGAAGGCATTCGACTGCGTTCCTCGTGGTTTTTTGTGGGGGGTCCTTCGGGAGTATGGGTTATCGGGCTTGTTGTTACGAGCTATTCGGTCCCTGTACGATATGTCCCTGTCTCATCTCTGTTGTTTGCAGATGATGTTGTCCTTTTAGCTTCATCCAGCAATGACCTACAGTTCTTGCTGGGACGGTTTGCCGCTGAGTGTGAAGCGGCTGGGATGAGAATCAGCACCTCCAAGGCCGAGTCCATGGTCCTCAGCTGGAAAAAGGAGGATTGTCCTCTCCGGGTTGGGGACAAGCTCCTTCCCCAAGTGGAGGAGTTTAAGTATCTTGGTGCCTTATTCACGAGTGAGGGGAGAATGGAGCGAGAGATTGACAGACGAATCGGAGCAGCATCTGCAGTGATGTGGACATTGTACCGGTCTGTTGTGGTGAAGAGGGAGCTACGTTCTAAGGCAAAGCTGTCGATTTACCAGTCAATCTACGTTCATACTCTCTCCTATGGTCACGAGCTTTGGGTAATGACCAAAAGAACGAGATCGCGGATACAAGCGACTGAAATGAGCTTTCTCCATAGGATTGCTGGACTCACCCTCAGAGATGGGGTGAGGAGCTCAGTCATCCGGGAGAGGCTCAGAGTAGAACCGCTGCTTCTCCACATTGAAAGGAGCCAGTTGAGGTGGTCTGGGCATCTGATTAGGATACCTCCTGGACACCTCCCACGTGAGGTGTTTCGGGCACATCCCACTGGGAGGAGACCCCGGGGCAGACCTAGGACTCGCTGGAGAGACTATGTCTCCTAGCTGGTCTGGGAACGCCTTGGTATCCTCTCTGAAGAGCTGGAACAGGCGGCTGGGGAGAGCGAAGTCCGGGCTTCTCTGCTTGAACTGCTGCCTCCGCGACCCGGACCTCCGGAAAAGTGGTAGAAGATGGATGGATGGATGGATGGATGATTTTACATGTCATCTTGTTTATATGTTTGGAGTATTTCTTCCTTTAGTTTATGTTTAAATTGTCCAAGCGTTGCACATGATTTTAATTCAGGTCCAAAAGCATTCCACAGTCTGACTCCTTGCACTGAGACACAGTGTTGCTTGGTGGTAGTTCTCACTGAGGGTTTTTGAAATATACTTGTTCCTCTTAAATTATATAGTTTCTCCCTTATTTGGAATAACTTTTGGATGCTGTTGCAATCCTGGAATTTCCCCGTTGTGGGACTAATAAAGGCTTATCTTATCTTATCTTATCTTATATTTGCGGGCAGCGATAGATTCCTTACTTTAAACATTATTACTGCAGTTTTAAAGTCAACCAGATCTTTCAACTTGAGAGCTTTTAATTTAAGAAAAAGTGGATTTGTTGGTTCCCTGTAAGCTGCTTTGTTTATTATTCTAATAGCTCTCTTCTGAAGCATAAAGACTGGATATATGTTTGTTTTATATGTATTTCCCCATACTTCAGGACAATATGTCATGTATGGGAGTATTAATGAATGATACAAAGTACCCTTTCACTTCCGCCCTCCAAAGACAGCAGACGCCTTTTTTCTTCTCTCCTGCTCTGACTTATCTCCTCCTCCCCTAACTAACTGGATCCCAGCTTGCTGTCGTCTGTCTGCGTCTTTACTGCTGATTATCGAAAGAAATTATGGAATTAATAAGCTGGGCTTTGAACGCAATTGACACTATCTTTTCAACGAGGAAAAGTGCCCCGGGGGAGGTTGTTTGCCCCGCAGGAATGGCTGCTGCGGGCTATTTACGGGAAACAAGTAATTGGAAACTCTTGTACCTGACTGATCTTTCCATCGAAGATGTAGAAGATTTGTACGTCTTCGCAGTAATGGTGATTGGGATCGTTCTGATTGGATCTGGGATTGTCCTGATGTACCGCAAATTGATGAAGATGGACACAACCTATCAAAATGGCCAGGCGAGGTTCAACCATCAAATTGAAAAAATGGAGAGGACTCTGATAGTGGCAAATGGAGAACTGTCTCGGAAGGTGGATTACATCATGATTACGCTTAGAGCCATCCATGAAGGATTCAACGTCCAGCAATGAAGGATTAAGTACTGAATCTGTAAGAGAATATAAAGTTTTTTCTCTCTGTGATCAGTACTATTCGACGAAATCTGACTCCCTCACAAAAATCCTCTTGATCATCTGCAGCGTTTTGTTTTCAAAACATGGAGCTCACGGCCTTCGGACAGGCAGCTGCATGGCCAAGGACAATGCCAGCAGCTAGACAAAACATCTCCTGCCAAAGAGTCCTTGTTGTTCTTAACTGATACAAACACCTACATTCAACATTACACTCATACTGATTCACAGAACTGATGATAAAGATGATTCACTCACTGCTCTCTCTGTGTCCTTGTGAACTTTTTTTGTCTGCTGACTGTGCATTGAGGGCTTTTTTTTCTTGTAATCATAATATTGATCATATATGACCACTATTCTGACAATCAATGATTTTTTTGCTCCTTCCTATTGTATTATCCTTTCTTCCCATGCTTCCTGTACCCTTCTGTTGACAGGCGCATTCACAGATGCAGCCGTGTCACCGGAAATGCAGGTCGTTTTCTATGTCAAGTCAAATCCCTCGTATGTTATCAGTGATCTGTCATCAGTTATCTGTTAATGTACTTGGCAATAAATCTTTTCTGAGTTCTGAGTTCATAGTGTGGGTTGATTCAGCAAATATTTCACTCTGTGTAGTATTGCGATTGATTTGGCTATTTTACCTTTAATATAATTAATATGTGACTTCCAACACAGTTTATTATCAATTATTACTCCAAGAAATTTAATTTTGGATACCCTTTCAATCTCTACACCATTTACATTGAGTTTAGATACTGAGTTGTTGTGATGATTGTTAAAAATGATAAATTTTGTCTTACTTAAATTGAGCGTTAATTTGTTTGAATCAAACCACAGTTTAAGCTTTCCTAATTCCGTTCCAAGTGTAACCAAAAGTTGTTCCAAATTGCTTCCACTGCATAATAAATTAGTGTCATCTGCAAACAGTATTAAATCCATTTTTTCCAAAACTTTACATATGTCATTTATGTACATATTGAATAACAATGGCCCCAAAACTGAACCCTGTGGGACTCCGCAAGTAACCTTCAGTAACGGTGAGTTTTTGTTACCAACACATACATACTCATATCTGTTCTTTAAGTAACTACATAACCAGGACAGTGCTACCCCCCCCTAATACCATAATTTTATAGTTTCTTTAATAATAGTGCGGCAGCATGGAAAAATATAATAAGCAGCGATGTAGGTTTTAAGTAGAGTTTAATCATATCATACCGCCGTCACGGGCTCCGCTCCCGGCGCCGTGCATGCGCGCCGGGAGCGAGCCCACGGCTCTCAGAGAAGGAGGACACAATGTCTGTGTCCAGCAGCAGCAGTTGCAGAAGTGGGAATGAGAGTGAGAGAGGGTTTGCGTCACAGAGTTGCAGCATATATACTCGACCACAACAATACATCAAAAGGGCATACCCCAGCAGTTGGTATGATCAAAGAGATAACAGAACAGGCATAAGACATTTGCATTTGAGAGACATATTGATCTCAGTCCCTAGGTCACAGTGAGGACAGGACACATGAGCACAATGCATGAAAGGCAACATTAACATCACAGAAGTGAGCCAGACGAAACGAGTCTGTCTGTAGACATTAATACACATTTCACTGTTCTGTTATTTGCTCTAGCCGAGCGCTGTGTTTGACCAGTCTGTTTGTGGGGGTTACATCAAAGCACATCTACATATTGATCTCAGCCTCCAGGTCACAGTAAGGACAGAACGCATGAACACTATACATGAATGGCACATTACATCACAATACATGCGTGGCACATTGCATCACGATACATGAATGGCACATTACATCTCAGTAGTGCAGCGGAAAAAACCAAGGAGTGCGAGCTGACTGTCTAGTGTTCTGTCTCTGTGTTGTGGGGGTTGAATTCAACCCGCTACACTGCTCCCCCCCAGAGGGCACGGTAGGGGACCGTGACCTCGATGTTGCAGTTTGGGCAGCAAGCAGGGAAAAGCTCTGTGCAGGAGGAGGGGGAGGGGGGGTAGTACATGCTGACCAGGCGCGGGAAAATCGTTCGAGTCGCACCAAAAGTGTTTGCTGCTCCGCGATGTCCCGTCTGAACATGCGGAGGTCAGAAGAAGAAAAATTTGTCTCTGACTCCTCTCGTGGCCATGAAGAAAAGCAGGAGCGGCTGTAAGAAAAAAAAGAAACAAAAGCAGAGGGACTGGCGTGTTGGCTTTAGGTGCAGGAGCAACCCCAAAGCCCCCCGGGAACAGCTGATGGCTGAATTCCCCTTGTGTGCCGTGGCTAAGACCATAAAATCCAGTGAACAAGCTGCGGGCCTCAGGTGTACAAGCAAGCCTGAAGGGCCAGTGTGCGGCAGAAGGAAGGCGGTCTGTGAAGCCATTATTGCCCCGTGCGTGGTGTGCCGTCCTCGTAACTCCCCGGTGCGCGCGCGGGGGTTCCGTGCTTGGGGGGGCTGCTGGAGTGGCGAGTCAGGGTGCAGAATCTTGGCGGAGATCGGCGCAGATGGCGCCGATAAAATCCAGGTTGAGCTGTGGCTGCAGATTGGCCATGGTGCGTTGGAGTGGTGAGAGGAAATAGACAATCTTTTGTCCCTCAGGCTCGTGCAGATGCGTTGGAGCGGTGGGAGGGAATAGACGATCTCTGTTCCTCAGGCTCGGGTAGATGAGAAGGCTCACTGAGCGGGAGGAGTAGCGGTGAGAGGGGAAAAACGTTCTGTGCCCCTCGGCTGGTCCAGCGTGGACGTCCCGATCTCAGGCAAGGGTCGCGCCATGACGTTTTCTGCAGATTTTCCTGGTCATGGGTGATGTCCGGGGAACGGCTCGCCTGTGTTGGCTCCGCGTCGAGGTCTCCCTGAAGCCGAAGGGAGAGCAGCTCGTCAGGCTGCTGTGTTCGCTGGCCGTCGGAGAATCCCCGCCGGGTGTTGCGTTCGCCAGCAGCGTGTTCATTTCAGCGTTGGGTCACCAGTGCGGCAGCATGGAAAAATATAATAAGCAGCGATGTAGGTTTTAAGTAGAGTTTAATCATATCATACCGCCGTCACGGGCTCCGCTCCCGGCGCCGTGCATGCGCGCCGGGAGCGAGCCCACGGCTCTCAGAGAAGGAGGACACGATGTCTGTGTCCAGCTGCAGCAGTTGCAGAAGTGGGAATGAGAGTGAGAGAGGGTTTGCGTTACAGAGTTGCAGCATATATACTCGACTACAACAATACATCAAGGGGCATACCCCAGCAGTTGGTATGATCAAAGAGATAACAGAACAGGCATAAGACATTTGCATTTGAGAGACATATTGATCTCAGCCTCCAGGTCACAGTAAGGACAGAACGCATGAACACTATACATGAATGGCACATTACATCACAATACATGCGTGGCACATTGCATCACAATACATGAATGGCACATTACATCTCAGTAGTGCAGCGGAAAAAACCAAGGAGTGCGAGCTGACTGTCTAGTGTTCTGTCTCTGTGTTGTGGGGGTTGAATTCAACCCGCTACACTAGGATAATAATGGGATAATAGGATGATAACAGGATAATAATAATAATGGAATTTCCCCATTGTGGGACTAATAAAGGCTTATCTTATCTTATCTTAATAATGTATGATCCAATGTATCAAATGCTTTTTTAAGATCCAGGAATACCCCAACTGAATTCTCTTTATTTTCAACGGCAGTTGATATTTTTTCTATAAATTCCATTAGAGCAAATGCAGTTGTCCTCTTATGACAACCCGTATTGCTGCTCACACAATAAATTATTCTTCATTATGAAGTTGTCAGTTCTCTCACAGAATATTTTTTCAAGTATCTTGGAAAATTGTGGCAATAGTGAAATAGGTCTATAGTTTGAAAATTCCCCTCTGTCACCCGTCTTATATATCAGAATTACTTTAGCTATTTTCATTGCATTGGGAAATATACAGTACCTGTTTGGAGACAGGTTACAAATATACGACAGTGGTTTCACTAACCATTCAATGATAGTTTTGACTAAAAGCGTGTCAATACCATCACAATCTGTAGATGTTTTACTTTTAAACGATTTAATTTCAATGACCTCTCTCTCGTCTGTTCTTTATGAAAATGGATTCTTTTATAGCAGTGTTTTTGCTTATTGTATCACCTGTAGATGCCGTAACAGGTATTTCTCGAGCCAAATTAGGACCAATGTTAACAAAAAATGTATTAAATTCATCTGCAGGTGAGACTGCTTTCACACTCTGAGTCGTTTTTTTTTTTTTTTTGTTTTTTTTTTGAAAGATTGGTTGGGTAGCTTATATTTCTGTTTTTATTTCCAAGAATATTGTTCAGTATTGTCCATGTATTTTTAATGTTATCTCTGTTTTTCTCCAGTTATTTACTATAATAGTCTCTTTTCTACATCTCATTATATATATTAACTTATTTTTGAATGTTTTATACTACTGTTCTGCTTCTTTTGTCCTTTTCTTTAGAAAAGCTTTATATAATGAATTTTACTTTTTACACGCTTTTTGTAATCCTTTGGTTAACCATGGCTTGTCGACAAATTTATATTTTAGCTTTTTCTTTACTAATGGACAATTTTTTTCATAAAGAGCGGTTACAATGTTCATGAATGTGTTATAGGCTTCATTTACATCTGATACATAGACTTTTGTCCAGTCTTGCTTCAGCAAGTCCTCTTTAAAAGAACTGATTGCATTTTGTGATTTGTATCTGAAAGATTTTAAAGTTTTTTCTGTATTGGCCCCCGTGTGGCCATGGATAAGTGCAAAGGTTGGCAAGTGGTCACTTATATCATTTATCAATAATCCACTTTCTATTTTCTTATCAATAATATTAACAAACAGGTTATCAATAAGTGTAGCAGTGTGGACTGTGATTCTACTGGGATGTGTTATTGTGGGATATAGACTCATACTGTACATAGAATTTATGAACTCTGTAATTACATCTTGTTGAAATGGATTTAGTAAATAACAAATAAGAAAATGGTTGTAATCTGTGGAGACTTCAATATTCATGAATGAATGAATGAATGAATGAATATTGAAGTCTCCACAGATTACAACCATTTTCTTATTTGTTATATTATTGTACAACTCAACTAACGTATCTCTGAATGTCTCAACGCAAGTTCCCGGTACTCTATATATACAACTTATAATTAGATTTTTTTTTGTTTGTTTTATCTTGGTCAATCTCAACAGTAACACATTCTAGAATCCCTGGTAGTGCAAAGCACATTCCATTTACAAGTTTACACCTATACAGGTCATCAATAGACAGTGCAACACCACCACCCTTTTTTTGAGATCTATTAATATAAAACATCTGATATCCTTCTATTCCCATCACAGAAGCCTGCTCTTCATTGAGCCAAGTTTCAGAGACTGCGATAGCTGTAAATTTTCTGTCTAGCTGTTTTAAATAGTCCTGAATCTGTGGAAAGTTTTTGTTAAGACTTCTGCTGTTGAAGTGTATTATTGATAGTTTACCATCTAATTGCACTTGACTTCTGAATTGCTTTTCAGTATAATATTCAGTGATTATGAATATTGTTGAAGAAGTGGTTATCAGGATCAATATCATTCTCCATCTCTTGTGGTTTATGTTCAGCATAATGGCATATTTTCAGAGTCTGAATTTCCTCACTTTGTGTCAGATGACTTCCTCCAACTGGGGATGATTGATGTCTACTAAAGTCAGTCATAAGATTTTTATTTTGTTTTGTTTTTTAAAGTAAACATTTGTCCTCACTGTGATTTACTTCCTTACATATATTTATCCAGCTCCTCCACATTTCTGATTACCAGCACTTTGGACTCCTCTGGTGTTCCATTCAGTTTTATAAAGACTGTAATTGAAAGTCCATGTTGATTGGATTTTCTTCTGTTTTCACAAGAAACGCGCCTTTTTGTCGATGTCTTCATTTCTCTTGGTGAGGTGCTCATTCAGAAAAACTTCTGTCCCCTTCAGCTTCCTTCCCTGTTTCAGCAGATCCATTTTATACTTTCTATTTGTAAGACGGATGATTATTGCCAATTTTTCACCCTTCCTTCTTTTAGGAAGAGGATGACAAGCCTCTATGTTGTTACTGTCTATCTCTATGCCTTTAGAATGGAGGAAGGTTGTCACCTGTTCTTCCACCGATCTGGCGTCCAGTTCACGAAGGTCCGTATCATCCATTCTTGCCACTGCTTGGGCATAGGATCTGAGCTGTGTTTCTAATCCTGAAACAATAATGTCATTCATTTAAGTGTACTGTTCCAGGTTGTCCACCCTATTTTCCAGAAGAGCAATCTTTTTGTCTTTCTCCTCATTTTTCAGCCTCAAGGCTTTGACCTCTTCCACCAAATCAATTAACTGTTTCTGTTGTTTTCTCACCACAGTTACCTCTTCTGCAAGAAAGTCAAGTGATTTTTTTAAATTCCTCAACCTCATCATATGTTACATTCCTCTTGGGTGGCATTGTGTTGTTATTGGTGCCAATTGATTCAAATAGATTCTGGTTAATATGGATCACTCTTACTCATTAGCTTGTCTGCTGTTACCACCATTTCAACCAAATGCCCATCATATCTGCACAGTACCTTTGGGGAGTTAAGCAGTCTTGCTGTGGACCATTATATTAGAAAAATCCAAAACACACATACAATTATTTGTACACATACAATTATACAATTCAGTCCGCCCCTTGAGGTAGCTCACTTCCCAGGCCACAGCTGGTCACCGCAGTCACGATGCGCCTTCTTCTCCACACCTCCGAGCGCTCCAATCGTCTGGGGCCATGCCCAACTGCCTTCTTCCGGGCACACCGCAACTCATTAGGATGGAGCCACGAGCAATTCGACAGCAGAAGATAGATAGACAATTAGCCCACCCCAATTTGGAATCCGAATCATCCACTAAACATAACTAAACTAAAATCACAAAAGGGGCCTATGGTATTGACACAAAATAACTAAAATTAGGGGGGACGGGTAGACTGCTGTCCTACCCCCCACATGACCAGGCGGGTTCTTCTGCCACCTATGATATACTGTACTGTATAAAAGTCCCACTGGAAAAAAAAAAAAAAATCACTGCCGTGTCTCCTACCTGAAACAGAACACCAAAACAATCCCAGAACTATAAATACATACTGTATGAACAACTACAAACAAATGCACATCCATGGCTCGGTGAGGATGACCTGTGGCCCCCCCCAGACCCTTCACCATTCAGTCCGCCCCTTGAGGTAGCTCACTTCCCAGGCCACAGCTGGTCGCCTCAGTCACGATGCGCCTTCTCCTCCACACCTCCGAGTGCTCCAATCGTCTGGGGCCGTGCCCAACTGCCTTCTTCCGGGCACACCGTAACTCATTAGGATGGCGCCACAAGCAATTCGACAGCAGAAGATAGCCATCATGCCGCTCACCCGTCACCTGCAGCCGGCCATGGTACCGCTCCATCTTCCGCTTTTCTCTCACCCGGCTGGACCTCGCCTCCGCCCAAGCCCGAACTCAGTCCGCAACTCCAAGCGGGGCCCTGCACGGTCTGCGGTGTCTCCGCCTGGCACTCAATCTCCCAGTGTCACTCGCTCCCGGCCTGACTGCTTGTAAATACGCTGCGGACCCTGCTGATGTGGCACTGTGTTCAAAGGCCCGCCACAGCCGTGCTCCAGAAACACCTGGGACCATCTTTTGGGCATCGTTCACCGCCACAAGCTCTCCCCCGTGCTGCCTGGTACCCTTGTCCAGGGCGATTCTGACACTTGCACCTGGGCCTTCCCATGGCGACACTGAGAACGACAAGGCCTGTCCACTCTCCACAGTGCCCAGCAATTGTTCATCCCACACAGCGTCATACCGAACTCTCAGAACCGGTCGGTCCCACAGTCCGCAGTCCAACCACTACCCCCCAGCGCCCCTCCTGATGGAAAACCCGAGGCCATAGAACAGGTTTTAGATCATGTTGTTCATGCCACAGGCTGTAACAACGAACTCCACATTGGCCATCTCCATCGACTTGTACAGAGCCGTCAGTCTAACAGTACCCGCCATGGCCAACCGTCCTCCTCCATTGCAGCAAAGCAGAGCAGAGTCACCTCCAATTCTGTAGTAGGGAAAACATCACCTAACTGTATCCCAGTTCAGCAGAGAACTCTCCACCCCCGTGTTGATCAGCATCAGTACCAGCACTCCATCCAACACCACCGTGCAGTGTGTGCATCCACTGGTACTCAGGGACACAGTATGTATTACCATCGGGGTGGGAGGGGTCGGATTTCTGCGCAGGCTCTCTTGTTCCGCTAACTGGCATACTCTCGCATAGTGGTGAAGACAGCCACACTTGCCGCAACACATCCCTCTTGCTGCACAATCTCTTGCCTTGTAGCTGTGAATCGTGGACCCACAACCCATTCACCTGGGCTTTCCCAGGGCAGACCTCATCCGTACAGCATTGGCACCCTAGGCATCGACCTTGATGCTCCCATTGCTGTCTGGGTCCACTACCTGTGTAGCCATAGGGGATCGTAACTCTCGTGGTGACAGACGCTCGCTCCACTCCTGAGTCAGCTTAGCCGCTGCCTCCAGCTGAAGGACCAACTCGACAGCCCCAGATAGCGTCAATTCACAAGGAAATATGAGCAGCTTAGACCGGACCGCAGCACAGTTGGTGTGTTCTGCCAACTAGTCGCGAACCATTTCTTCCCCCAACAGTCCAAACTGACACTCTGTGGCTAGCTGCCTCAAGTCTGATACAAACTGCTGGAAGGGTTTGCCAACCTGTTGGCAGCGCTGTCCTAACTTAATCCTTCGGACGATGGCATTGTCCGGTGTCTTGAAATGGCGCGCCATCAGTTTGACCACTTCTTCATAGCTGTCCGTGTCACCAAGCGTGCCCAAAATCCTTTGTCCCTCCATTCCAGGTTGTGCACAAGCAATGCACGCGCCCTCAACTTCTCCATCCTTCCCAGGTCTAACGCCACTATATACGTTCTAAAGGCGACATACCACCAAGGCCATGGTACAGGCAGCTCACCTGGGAGCTCCAAAAATGGCCGAGTTGGTGTCCCACATGCTGCCATGTCTTCGGTATTACTCACTTTTATTCTCGTCACCAAATGTTATGTCTGAACTCATAGCCAAGGAGGAGACCAGCAGGAGAGCTGAACACAAGTTTATTACACAGGGCGCTGTGCACCCAACTACACCCGCAGCTGCTGGCAGAGAAGAAGGTGGAAGAGACTGCGCCCCTGCCTGCGGCCCTTCTTATACCCACGGGGTTGGTGGAACCAGAAGGCGGAGCCACCACCCCGTACCACACAACCAAGAGCTCCATAAAATACAACACACGAACAATAAATAACTACATTACACCCTACCCACATGGGGATTCGAACCTGGAACCTTCTGGCTGTGAGGCAACAATGCTAACCACTGTAACCACTGTAACCACTGTACAAACAGTCTGCTCCAATTTGATCAAAACTATATAAATAAGCTCAGAAGGGTTTGGGATTCTGTTCTGTGGAACAGTGACACCAAACGAACCTTTTGGGCCTATGGATCAATGGTATGTGTGAAAAAGGAAGAATGAAGCATAGGCTGAAAAGAACACCCTGCCTACAGTGAAGCATGGTGCTGGCTCACTGATGCTCTGGGGCTGCTTTTCTTCATCTGGCACTGGAAACCTGCTGCATGTGGAGAGCAAGATGGATTCAATCAAGCATCAGGAAATCCTGGGAGAAAAGTCATGCTGTCTGTGAGGAGGCTGAACCTTGGGCATCATTGGACCTTCCAACAGTACAATGATTCCAAGCATACCTCAAAGTCCACCAAGATTTGGTTTCAGAAAAAGTCCTGGAAAATACTAAAGTGGCCATCACAGTCTCCTGACTTAAATCCCACTGAAAATCTCTGAGATTTGAAAAAGGTGTTTACAGCACATAAAACCAAGGATAGTAGTGAATTGGAAGCCTTTGCCCCTGAGGAATGGACTAAGATTCTTCAGGAACACTGCCAGAAGCTGGTGTCTGGTGATGCAACACATTGGCAGCAGTTTTCTCCATCTAAAAACTCTGAAGCTCTGTTGAAATTCTATCTACATCATCTTTGTTTATACTGCTCTACCCAAGCAGCTCTCTGCTCTACCTACAGAGTGAAAAAAGGTTGACAGTCACATGCATATAACAAAGTATGATATAACAGGGGAGAGACACTCAGGAAAGATTGCTTTGGCTGGGTATCAAATCAGCAGTCACTGCAGTGGAGTAACATGCTCTTGCAGTATGTGTCATTAACCATCAGACCACTAGAAACTCAATGTCAGGCTCAGAAAATATTTTTGTTGTTCTAAACTTCTTAATGTGCAAAATGACAAAAATATGTTCTGACAGACTCCAGACTGATGAAAAACCTGTATTTCCTGCAGGCACTACCTGGACACAGGAGATTGTTCCCCTGATCATGAGCGGAGGAGATCCGAAATCTGTTGAGACTGTACCCAATTGGGAACGTGTTCCCTGGTTGGAAGTGGATCTAACTCTCGCATTTAAGCTTGAAGAGAGACCATCTCCACGTATGCTTGCAACACACTTTCACTACCACATGATGCCAGCATCCTTCTTTGCAGTCAGACCAAAGGTAAATCTGCAGCATGTCAAACATCACTTTTTATGCTGATGATACACAGTTATTTATTTTTATTTTAACCTTTGTTTATACAGGGGAGTTTCTCTGAGAGGCAGCATCTCTTTTTCAACGATGCCCTGTTCACATTCCCACATTTACACATTCACATCTGGAAGTGACCAGTATAACCACAGACTGACCTGTGGCCTCTGAGCAGCTCCACTGGAGCAGTTGGGGATAAGGGCCTTGCTCAAGGACGCCACAGTGGGGATAATGTGGGTGGGGCAAACACTGCTCTGTTATCTGTCCCACCCAGATCTGATCCTGCCAGTCCAGGGATTGAACCAGTGATCTTCCCCTCACACTCCTAACCATTAGCCCACCACTACCCCACTGCCTCAGCCAAATAACCTTTGAAAGATCTCTGATGGTGTGAAGGAAAGTTAGTGGGATAGCTAGAAAAGAGAGTTAAAGTTCTCCAACCACTGTCATTGCAGGTCATTTATGTCATGAGGAACCCTAAAGATGTGTTCACCTCTTACATTCACTTCCACAAGAGTGTCCCCGCCTTGGTGAGTTCAGGCCCACAGAGTGAGTTCCTCCCCAAGTTCCTGCATGGAAAAGGTTCAGTTCCGATCATTAGAATAATGTAATTTAGTATTTCCATATCAGTTGCAATACTGGCAATAAAATGCTTTTGATTTTTTTTTTCCAGTTTTGTATGGTTCCTGGTTTGATCATGTGAAGGGCTGGCTGAATGCTGAAGACAAGGAGAAGATCATGTACATCTCCTATGAAGAGATGTTTAGGGTGAGACTCTACTCTTTCTCCAAACAGTTTACAGAAGATTTAATGAATCAGAAATATGAGCTGTGGACTGTTCCTCTGTTGGTCCAGGATCTGAAGGACTCTGTGGGCCGAATCGCTCAGTTCCTGGAGAAACCTCTGGATACTGAGGTGGTAGAGAAGATAGCTGACCGATGTTTGTTCAACAACATGAAGAAGAACAACATGTCAAACTACTCTATGATGCCTTCAGAGAGGATTGACCAGACGAAGTCTCAGTTTTTCAGGAAAGGTGTGTTACAGTCAGAATGAAGCAAACACTTTTGCACTTTTTTAATGATTCAGTTGAAATCTAATTCCTCTTTGTGTGTCTATGTTGTGTTTCAGGGATTTCTGGAGACTGGAAAAATCAGCTGACAGTAGCCGAAGCCGAGTACTTTGATGCTGTTTACCAAGAAAAAATGAAAGATGTCAAATACAAATTTCCTTGGGATTAAAGTTAACCCTATAATGAAAGCCTTACACATTATGATCCACTGTAACACACAGACATGCAGCTCTATGTGGTTCATGCATATATCTTCCGAGACGACTAATAAATTTGAAAAAGAGTTTCTATGTTGGTTTTGGATTTGATCTAAACTCTTTTGACCTGATTGTGTGCCATTTCACTTAACATATTTCAGATTTCCATGACATTAAATATTTTTCAATTTTTTGAATTAAAGATATTTTTAAAATCATTTCTACACAAAACTTTAGTGTACTCATTTCTTTTGTGTCACCATGACTGAGTGTTATGGAGAGAGGGTTTAACTGTGACTCAGGGAGGCTCTGAAGGTGAAGTGCTTGAGGCATTCTGTGGTGTGATGTGCCTAAATAATATAATTATGTATTTATATGATGATGATGAATGTAAGAGCAAGGATTCAGTGTACCCCGTCAGATATGGGGTTACCGGGGCCCCACCCTGGAGCCAGACCTGGGGGAAGGACTCGATGGCTAGCGCCTGGTGGCCGGGTTTCTGCCCATGGGACCCGGCCGGGCTCAGCCTGAAGGAGTTACATGGGTGCCCCCTCCAGTGGGCTCACCACCTGCAGGAGGGACCATGGGGGTCCGGTGCTGTGCAGATCAGGTGGCGGTTGAAGGCAGAGACCTTGGCAGTCTGATCCCAAGCTTCCAAAACTGGCTTTTGGGATGTGGAATGTCACCTTTCTGGTGGGGAAGGAGCCTGAGCTGGTGCACGAGGTTGAGAGAAACTGGCTAGATATAGTCGGCCTCACCTCAACACACAGCTCTGGTCCCAGAACCAGTCTCCTGGGGAGGGGTTGGAGCTTAGCCTACTCTGGAGTTACCCCGGGCGAGAGGCGGTCAGCAGGGGGTGGGTATTCTTGTATCCTCCACCTTGCTGCCTCTATATTGGAGTTTTCCCCAGTGGATGAAAGAGTTGTTTCCCTGCACCTTCGGGTTGGGAGACGGGTCCTGACCATCATTTGTGCCTAGTGACCAAATGATGGTTCAGAGTAACCACCTTTTTTGGAGTCTCTGACTAGGGCGCTGGAGAGTTCTCCTCTTTGAGACTCCATTGTCCTACTTCGGGACTTCAATGTGCATGTGGGCAACGACAGTGAAACGTGGAGGGGGTGACTGGGAGGAACGGCCTGCCCGATCTGAACCCAAGTGGTGTTCAGTTACTGGACGTCTGTGCTAACCACAGTTTGTCCATAACGAACACCATGTTCAAACATAGGGGTGTCCATATGTGCACCTGGCACCAGGACAACCTAGGTCACAGGTCGATGTTTGATTCTGTTATTGTGTCATCAGGCTTGCGACCCTATGTCTTGGACACTCTGGTAAAGAGAGGTGCAGAGCTGTCAACTGATCATCACCTGGTGGTGAGTTGGATCCGATGGCAGGGGAGGATGCCATTCCGACCTGGTAGACCCAAACGTATAGTGAGGGTGTTCTGGAAGCCCCTATCCGGGACGTCTTCAACTCCCACCTCCGGAAGAACTTCGACAACATTCAGAGGGAGTCTGGAGACATGAAGTCTGAATGGACCATGCTCTCCACCTCCATTTTTGAAGCAGCTGCCCAGAGCTGCGGCCGCAAGGTCGTCAGTGCATTTCGTGGTGGCAACCCCCGAACCAAGTGGTGGGCACCAGTGGCGAGAGGGGTCATCAAGCTGAAGGAGTCCTATAGAGCTTGGTTTGGCTTGTGGGACTCCTGAAGCAGCTGAGGTGTACCGGCAGGCCAAGTGGAGTGCAGCTCGGGAGGTTGCTGAAGCAAAAAGTCAGGTGTGGGAGGAGTTTGTTTAGGCCATGGAACAAGCCTTTTGGTCGGCTCCGAAGAGATTCTGGTAAACTGTCAAGCGGCTCAGGAGAGGGAAGCAGCTCCCTCTCCACATGGTGTATGGTGGAGATGGAGAGCTGTTGACTTTGACTGGGGATATCGTCAGGCAGTAGAAGGAATACTTCGAGGATCTCCTCAATCCCACTGACACACCTCCCACAGAGGAAGCAGGGCTTGTGGACGAGGGGGATGACTCGCCCATCACAGGGGCTGAGGTCACTGAAGTGGTTAAAAAACACTTCGGTGGTTGGGCCCTGGGGTGGACAAGATTTGCCCTGAGTACCTCAAGGCCCTGGATGTTCTAGGGCTGCCATGGTTGATATGCCTCTGCAACTGGGTGCAGTTGCAGAGGCAACTGCAACTGCACCCAGTTGCCTCTGGGTCATACATATTCTGGGTGAGAATATGTATGGGTGCATAATCATACCATGTAGGCTAACTAAGGAGACGGTTTTGCTGTTTCATTCCATCTAGCTACAATGCTCCGCACTGTGTGTGTTTATATATTTACATATTTATTCCATCTAGCTACAATGCTCCGTACTGTGTGTTTATATATATATATTTATATATTTATTCCATCTAGCAACAATGCTCCACACTGTGTGTTTATGTATTTACATATTTATTCCATCTAGCTACAATGCTCCGCACTGTGTGTTTATATATATTTATATATTTATTCCATCTAGCAACAATGCTCCACACTGTGTGTGTTTATATATTCACATATTCATTCCATCTAGCTACAATACTCCACACTGTGTTTATATATTTATATACCTATCCCATCTAGCTACAATGCTCCGCACTGTGTGTCTATATATATATATGTACATATGTATACTCGCTGCTCTTGTTTTTTCTCTTGCCTTCTGATTGTTGCTCTGAGTGCTGCTATCCCTGTGCCGTTTCAATCCTGGAATTTCCCCATTGTGGGACTAATAAAGGCTTATCTTATCTTATCTTAACACTGCATGGAGCCCGAGGACCAAGCATTTGCTCAGTTGAGGTGGTTTGAGTGTCTGATCAGGATGCCTCCTGGACGCCTCCCACTTGAGGTATTTTGAGCATGTCCCACTGGGAGGAGATCCCGGGGCAGTCCCAGGACTCGGTGGAGAAACTATGTCTCCAAGTTGGTCTGGGAACACCCTTGGTATCTTCTCTGAAGAGCTGGAGAAGGTGGCTGGAGAAAGGGAAGTCTGGGCTTCTCTGCTTGAACTGCTGCCTCCACAACCCGAACCTCCAGAAAAGCGGGAGAAGATGGATGGATGGATGGATGGTTGGATGGAGTTATATGTACCAGAGTAGTGGCCTAGAGGTAGAGCATCTACCCCACAACCGGGAGGTTGTGGTTCAAGCCCTGGCCGGGTCATGCCAAAGACCATATAAAAATGGAACTTCCTGCCATCCAGCTTGGTGCTCTGCAAAAATGGAATGAGGAGGGAATTGTGGGTGGCAGTGGCTCAGGAGGTAGAGCAGGTCATCCAATAACCAGAGGGTTGGTGGTTCAAATCCCGCTCTCCCCAGCCATCCTGCCCTTGTATCCCTGAGCTAGACACTTTACCCACCTTGCCTCCAGAGTCCATGACACTGAGTATGAATGTGTATAAATGTTCAGTCGTGGTCAGTGAGGCCGTTGGTGTAGACTGGCAGCCATGTTTCCATTGCAGTCTTGAAGCACACTATGCAGGAATTCACAAATGCTCAAAAGTTCCCCATTTCCATTTCACAAGCATCATCACAACTGCAATTTAAGTTCACACTCACTCAGCAACTTGGTGCAGAAAGGTCCACCGTTGTGTCTCCCCCCCTCTGAATTTGCCAAAATGCCCTCAGCTAGCTACAGCTACCTCCTTGCCACGTTGTTCTCCCATCTGACCTGTTCATCGTCTCATGCCAACTGACTCTCACTCCATTAGTCCCACCCTCTCTCAAACCGGACCATGCCAAAAATCTTGATTGTCCCTCCATTGCCTCCATGCCAACTCTGATTGGCGCTCACAGCTAACTAAGATGGACACCTGCTGCATTCATCACACTGAGTGAGTGACACATTCAAGAACAGTTCAAAACATAGGAAAATCCACACCATCCTCAAACAGTACACAGAGGCATAACGACTTTGTAATCAAAAAGGCATTAAGCACACTGAATGCATATAAAGCCATGGTGCTACAAACAGTATGAATATAATTATTAATAACTATAAGTAGTAACATTAGTCATTATTAAATTATCTTGTTCAAACACTTGGAGGCCCACTCATCATGTTTAGGGATATGAGAACTGTGTGAATAAGTAACCAAGTTCAAGAATTTTGTAATTAATCAGCAAAGTTAAACACTTATTGAAGCAATCTTTTAACCTGTGCATGAACTGTTGACACTGAGCAATTCTGAAATCTGGACACAAACACACATTAAACTCAGTTTAGCAATTTAATGAAAGAGCCAAAGTGACAAGAAACATCTGTGAAGCTTTGTCAAATGAAGAAATAGCCAGGTGCTATAGTAACAATGGTAATTTTACATATACAAAGGTGGGGGGAGGGGGGATGAAAGTTCATAGGCTGAAAAGTTCATAGTGGTCAAATTTGACCAAATGTGGTTTATTTTTCAACTGCAGGGATCCAAGTCCTGCAACCCTGATGGAAGAAGTGTGGACCAAAGGGGAGACTATGTTGAAAAATAAACATTTGGTCAAATTTGACCACTATGAACTTTTCAGTCGATGAACTTTTCAGCCCCCCTCATATGAGGAAAGAACAAGCTTTACATATTTATGGGTTTTGCATGTGTGAAATAAAGCTGGAATGTGACTACTTATCTGATTGGGGAATTTGTCATCATGATAGAATAGTTATCTCAAGTGCAGGGATTGCACCAGAGAAAAACTCACGATACACAGATAAGCAAAGTTTGCACAGTTTATTAATTTCAAAAGGTGGAGCACAGTAAAGGAAAACGTCACTCGCTCGAGAAAAACCACACCTGTGGGGAGAGACGAGAGCACGTTAATATGAGGAGGGAGGAAGGGAAGTGGGAGGACAAAACTGCCACTTACGTGAGCGGAACAGAGAGCCTGACAGAGAGACCCAGCAGGGATAGACAAACCAGCAGGGTGAAGCTGGCCAGGAGTAGGAGAGGAGAGGGAGCTGGGTGGAGTCTGACCGGGTGGAGACAGATAGCTGAGTCGGGAGGAAGGTGATGGAGCAGGTGAGCGCACAACAATCCCCAAAGACACACCGCACTGATGGCAGCAACCTGTGAGAAGGGAAAAGAGAGAGAGGTTTAACATAAATTAAATCACCCTTTATTGTCATTCAACTGTACAGCCAATCATGCACAGTAGAACGAGATTGTGTTTTTCCTATCTACTGTGTTAATCACACACACCCCAAGTGCAGAATCAGAGGGCCGCTGCCATGCAAGGCGCCGCCACAAATTTCGGTCCTCTATTCCATTATTGCTGAGCACCAAGCTGGATGGCAGGAAGTTCCACTTTTATATGGTCTTCGGCATGACCCGGCCGGGATTTGAACCCCTGCCTCCCGGGTGTGGGGCGGATGCGCTACCAACTGAGCCACCACTCCGGTAATCTTCTGATAACGGTTTAATCACTCACTTGCAGCGTTGCAGGCAGTATACCCAACGAGCCAGCGCCAAAGCCTACGCTTGGTTGTCCTTTATGCGCTGGCAAGGAAGGTGCAGCTGTCATGCGTGTGCGTTATTTGCACACACACACACACACAAATGAGTTGATGTGAACCCAAAGTGCAGTGAAATAAAAACGTGTTTATTAGCGGATGGAAAATAACATACAAAACGTCCATAAAACTGTCCAACATGAGTAATAATGGGGAGACTGTCATGCATGCCCCTTTCAGGGCATAAATGAGGCACCAGATGCCAACAGTGAGTTTTGTTATTTTATTGAGAAGTACAAAATAATGAGCCACAAGGGGCAAAACACATACGCTAGACACACGACCACAAAGGGTGAGAATAACTAATAATTGCAAAGAGACAAAAGAAACTTACACTTTCGTACAGCAGAACGAAACCAGATACTGAGACTGGAGCTGGACGTGGGGACTCCAGCCTGAATGGGTGAGAGATCGCAGCCCCGAGTGAACTCCACTGCGATCTTAAATAATGCCAAGACTGATGACCAACAGGTGAGGAGAAAAACGTAATCATAGAATAGTGATCCCGCGGCCAGTTGACAGCCAGACATTTGGCCGCGGTGCTGTCAAAGTATAAATATTAACTGGGACTAGGAATACAAAGTAAAGGAGAAATACTGAGTAACTCGAGTGCGGATCTGCTCCGTGCTCAGATCACCACAGTGCCCCCCGTTTAACGGACACATTCCAGGCGTCCCACTGTGACATCCAGGGAAAAGAATCCCCTCCCCAGCCAGAAGAACTAGTAGCTCAACCATGGGAGGAGCGGAGGGGGAAATACAGGCCAGGAGGGCAAGACACAAAAACGCTAGCACTCAACCACCACCCGGTGCTAACGGAGAAACTCGACATACCAGGGAACTGAAGCAAAAACGACGCGGGTGCCGGGCTGGAGTTTAGGCTGTGTGCAAGAAATATAAGACAGAATAATAAAGAGCGATGGCAAGAACCAAGCAGACCGCCCGTAAATCTACTGGAGGAAAAGCCCCCCAGGAAGCAGCTGGCCACCAAGGCTGCTCGAAAAAGCGCTCCGGCCACCGGCGGAGTGAAGAAGCCTCACCGTTACAGGCCCGGTACAGTGGCTCTGAGAGAGATCCGTCGCTACCAGAAATCCACGGAGCTGCTCATCCATAAGCTGCCCTTCCAGCACCTGGTGAGGGAGATCGCTCAGGACTTCAAGACCGACCTGCGCTTCCAGAGCTCCGCCGTCATGGCTCTGCAGGAGGCCAGCAAGGCCTACCTGGTGGGTCTTTTCGAGGACACCAACCTGTGCGCCATCCACGCCAAAAGGGTCACCATCATGCCCAAAGACATCCAGCTGGCCCGCCGCATCCGCGGAGAGCGAGCTTAGACTTTGTGCTGCACATCCACCAACCACAATGCTCCGCACTGTGTGTCTATATATATATATATTTATATTTATAGTAATATGTACATATGTATACTAGCTGCTCTTGTTTTTTCTTGCCTCCTTATTGTTGCTCTGAGTGTTGCTATCCCTGTGCTGTTGCAATCCTGGAATTTCCCCATTGTGGGACTAATAAAGGCTTATCTTATCTTATCTTAGAATATAGGCACAAGCAACCCTGCTACAAGGCAAACAGAGAGAGGAAAAAAAAAACCCAAAACATAAATTCAGAGGTATCTATACAAGACTTCACTTCCAGCGCCACATGAGTTGGCTGCCTTTTTGCAACAGCGGCTCAATTCTGAGTTGTTCTTCCAATTTCTTATTTACTATCTGGCTTCTCTCGCTAAATTTTCTGATCCGGCAACACCTTATCCATCACGGACACACAGATCGCCCCAAATGTCTCCAAAGCCGGCAGACGGAGCCACTGTTTATAGCAGGAGACGGTACAACAGGGACCAGATGTGGGGTAACTAAATAGACTTATGCTGTTTATTCCATCTAGCTACAATGCTCGGCACTTTGTTATATATTTATGCGTACATATGTATATTCACTGCTCTTATTTTCTTATCTTCTAAATTATTGCTTGAAGTGTTGCTATCCCTGTGCTGTTGCAATCCTGGAATTTCCCCATTGTGGGATTAATAAAGGCTTATCTTAAAAAAAAATAATAATAGGCAAGAACAACACAGCGAAGGAACAACAAAGAATACCAGCAGGTAGGACAAAAAGACAGTTCTGGTGGCCTACTGGTATCCAGACCCCAAATGAAGAGAAAATGTTCAGGCGGCCAACCAAAATCCCAGCTCCGGTAATAGAGTCTCACGGGCAGACGGCCAGAGTCTTTAAGCCACCAGGACCGGAGGTACAAACCTGGAGGTGGCTTTCCCATTGGGAGGCTCAATGGCAGGAAGCCGGACCGGGTGGAAGGGATCCCAATGGGGCCTGGTGGAGGGGAAAAGGGGGAGGAGGGAGGGACCACAATGGTGTCGGGCAGTGGGGGATCAGCAGCCCCCACCACAGCCTCAGACAGGATCCTTAAATCCCCTGCTGTGGACCCCAGCAGAGACAATGCCACACCCTCAGTGGACTCGGACAGAGCTGGCGCTGCACCCACGGTGGGCTCGGATAGAGCCGGCACTGCACCTGGGATGACCTCCCGAGACCACCCCGGACCCACAGAAATGGCGGGTGGCGCTGGGTCATCTCCGATGACCATGGAAGGAGGCTCCAAGACAGAGAAAAACATGGGGTCAGGATCACCGGCAGCAGCGGAGCCCGGCGAGGCGAGCGCAGATGCAGCGACCGGCTGCACCCGTCTCTCCTCCCCAAGAGACAGGTAAGAGCGCTCTAATACGGAAAATAGAAAGACAAAATAGAACACTTTCCTGATCTCGAGCTCTGATGCCGTCCAGGACTCCGACGATCCAGGCCCACTCAGAAGGTCGGGTTCAGCCACCCACTCGGCTGCAGCGGCCTCTGCAGCCCGCGTAATGATCTTCACAGTCCTGGAACCCCCTGGCGCTGAAACCCACGTTGATAGTTCACTTGGCATGGAGGCAGGAGATTCGTCACTTGTTGGAGCTGGGAGCTGCTCACTGGAGACCCGGGGATGCTTCATTGTCGGCTCAGGTTCCAATTGGCTGACAGCCCTCCTCCTCTGTCCGTGATGTGGCTGCAGGACCTGGACCAGGTTCTCCAGGACTGCAGGTTCCTCCTCCATCCGGTGGTCTAACCCTGGTACCGGCGGACACTCGTGGGGGATAGGAGGAGACACATGGGCAACAAGTTCAATTTCAAAGGCTGCAGCAGGTGGTGGAGGCTCAGTGGACTGTATGACCTGAGGCCCACCCATGGGAATCAGACAAGGTACTTCATCAAATTGAGAGAATGAATGAAAAAGCACTTGCCTGTCTCACCGGGTTTAGGTGGTTCCTGCTGCAGTGGACTCGATTCTTCCCTCTCCCGTAGACAGGGTGATGGCGGACCCTTCGGGGAGACACGGAGGAGCCGCCCCTCCAGGACCGGACACCATGGAGGAGGGAGGAACAGTTGAGGCAGTCCGGGGATGAGGAGCTGACAAAACAGCGGGAAAAGAAGACCCGGAGGCTGAGGCTGCTGTCTTCACTCTCTGTCAGGTGAGGGAGAAACAGCTGGCTGGGAGACAGGAGAGTTCCTCTGGCGGTCCATAGCAGGATCCAGACGGGAGCCCCGCGGAGGATTAACCCGGTCAGGAAATTCCCTCCCCTTTGGAATAATCGTGTCCCGGGGAGGAGACGGATTTTGAGCAGGGAGGCGACGTCCTTTAGCTGGAGATGAGGCTAAATTTAAATTAGGGAAGTGCTGCTGCTGCGCAGAAACTGAAGCCAGCAGATCGGCAAACTCAGGAAAGCTGCGAAGCTCAAGATTAGCCTCCACCAGTCTGACAGCAGCCACCACGCTCTTAAGGATCTTACTGGGATGGAAGGCAGAGCGTGCTTCAGCCACAAGGCCCCTGATGAGTTCAGCTGCCCACTGTACCTCTTCACTGGGATTTCTGGCTGCCCTCCTCCTCCGTTGTGCTGGAAGACGGTTCTTCGACAAAGCGGAAACGGGAGCTGGAAGTGTAGCAGGAGCCTGATCCCGGGACGAGGAGCAGGAATGCCTTGCCGCCTGCTCTGTCTTTGGCCTCCTGCTGGGACCCTTCACCAGCCCATGATATTCCTGTTTAAGCGCCTCAAGATCAGCCATCCTTTCCCTGCCCTCAGCGTGCTCGGCCAGGTGAAGATGGAGCTTTACTGCTGCCTCTGCAAGGTCCAGGTACCAGCGTGCATTTCTGGAGGTGGCAAACATATGAGTATTGGCCAGGAGACCATCTATCTCCATCAGAGCCTGGACAAGCTTGAAACCCAGGCTCATAGAATATCCTGTCCTAGATGACGCCATAACCCTCAAACAAAACTGGCACCTGGAGAAAGGGAAAATCTAGCCCCAAAACAAACTCACTGAGGCTGGCACCTCGCTTGGCTGCAATCTACCATCATGCATGCCCCTCTCAGGGCATAAATGAGGCACCAGATGCCAACAGTGAGTTTTGTTATTTTATTGAGAAGTACAAAGTAATGAGCCACGGGGAGCAAAACACATACGCTAGACACACGACCACAAAGGGTCAGTATCTGCATGGGTTTACTCCGGGATTTCTCCAGTTTCCTCCCACAGGCCAAAAACATGCAGGTTAGGTTAATTGGAGACTCTAAAGTGGCACTAGGTGTGAATGTGTGTGTGAATGGTTAAGGGATAGCGCCGTACCGTGGCTGCTTCATCCATCCAGGTGGATGCCCTCAATTTCCCCTCTGGGGATCAATAAAGTACACAAAATCAAAAATCAAATCAAAAATCAATAACTAATAATTACAAAGAGACAAAAGAGACTTACACTTAGTCCAGCGGAACAAAACCAGATACTGAGACTGGAGCTGGACGTGGGGACTCCAGCCTGAATGGGTGAGAGATCGCAGCCCCGAGTGAACTCCACTGCAAACTTAAATAATGCAAAGACTGATGACCAACAGGTGAGAAGAAAAACGTCGTCATAGAATAGCGATCAGCTGTGGCAGCCCGCGGCCCGGTTGACAGCCGGAAGTCTGGCCACTGTCAAAGTAAAAGCACCAAGAAAAGATATTATAAATATTAACCGGGACTAGGAATACAAAGAAAAAGGAGAAATACTGAGTGACTCGAGCGTGGATCTGCTCCGCGCTCGGATCACCACGGAGATGACCAGCTACAAACTCTGACGGCAAGCCTCACGCGCTCAAAGGGTGGAACTGGGCAGCGGAGAGAAAAGGCTGAAAATAATACAAAGGGAGACTTCCATGAATGTCGGAGCGGAATGGCTCTGGAAAAAACAGCACTTCTAAGTCAAAACAAAGGAGGAACCACACATGAGCGAGCCTGAACATCCAAGGAAGACTGACACAGACGCACTGAGTGTTTCCACTGCCACCCAGAGATACCCCCAGAGACTAATGAGTGGCAAGTGGAAACAGGTGTGCAGCGACAGCCGGAGAGTGAGTGAATGAGTGAGAATGTGTGTGTGCATGTGCGTAAGTAAGAGAGAATGAATATAAGTGTAAATGCATGCATGTGTATGTGTGGAAACACAAGAAATGATGGCAAACAGCCGGTATGAGAGTGGATGAGTGAGAATGTGTGTCGGCCCCACCAGTTTGTGTTTTTTCTTGTTCCCTGGCGATGGAGCGAGACCGGGCTCATCAGACAGATGCAATCTGGGTGCAGACGGCTGGTGGAGGAAAACAGCTGAGGCCCGGGAACGCCTCTTCTTCGGCGTGTGTCCAGGCTTCTCTGGGCACTTCCTCTCTGCTCCGCCGTTCTCCCGCTGCAACGTGGCGATCAGGGCTATTCTCTCCCTCCCCTCAGCGTGCGTCTTCAGCTGAGGGCAGCCGTGAGCTGCAGCGTCTGCCAGTCCCACATACCACAAAATGTCGTCTGGAGCAGAGTAAATGCATGACGTGGAAACGAGCCCGTCTGTTTCCATCAGGGCTTGGCAGCATTCCCAACCCAGACGCATTGGATAGCCTCTCCTAGAATCAGAAACAGAATCAGAATCAGATTTATTGCCATTGTTCATGTAGTACACAAACTAGGAATTTGTCTCGGTGCAATGCTGCAACATTAAACATGATAAACTAAAAGAAATAAAAAACTATACATGCAATAAAGTATAGAATAAGAATGAGTAATACTAGTCAAAGCAGTTTTTAAATATATTAGTGAGCAGCAGATATTGTGGAGTACCACATAGTGCAGTCAGTAGTGCAACAGAAAACAGTGATGATTGACATGAGTCTGGTTGAGCTGCTGTACATGGTGCACGAGAGTCTAATAAGTCACTTAGTGTTCAGCAGTCTGATGGCAGAGGGGAAGAAGCTGTTCATGTGACGGGAGGTTTTAGTCTGAATGGACCGAAGTCTTCTACCTGAGGGGAGGGGGGCAAACAGTACGTGACCAGGGTGTGAAGGATCGGCTATGATCCGGCCAGCACGCCTCCGGGTCCTGGAGATGTATAGGTCCTGGAGAGATGGGAGCTTGCAGCCGATCACCTTCTCAGCAGGCTGCAGCCTTAGTCTCTCCCTGGCAGTGGCTCCTGCGTACCACACGGTTATGGAGGTGGTGAGGATGGACTCGATGATGGCTGTGTAGAACTGCATTAACATCTTGGTGGGTAGCTTGAGCTTCCTCAGCTGCCGCAGGAAGAACATCCTCTGCTGGGCCTTTTTGATGAGGGAGCTGATGGTCGGCTCCCACTTGAGGTCCCTGGTGATCGTGGTGCCCAGGAAGTGGAAGGAATCTGCAGTGGTGATGGGAGAGCCTGTGAGGGTGAGGGGGGGCAGAGGGGTTGTGACTTTCCTGAAGTCTACAATCATCTCCACTGTCTTCAGAGCGTTCAGCTGCAGGTTGTTGTAGCTGCACCAGGACGCCAGCTGGGCCTCCTACCTGGTAAGTCCATCCTGAATGTAACTCCAGAAAGGGAAAAACACACAGGGAACGGTGAAAAAACACGACACGTTACTCCACTGTTTGGGCTCAATTTGGTGTCGGCGTACTGTCATGTGTATGCGTATTTGCGCACACACAAATGAGTTGATGCAAACCGAAAGTGCAGTGAAGTAAAACTGTTTATTAGCGGATGGAAAATAACATACAAAGTGTTCATGAAACTGTCCAACATGAGTAATAATGGGGAGATGACCGGCTACAAACTCTGATGGCAAGACCACACACTCCCAGGGCGGAACTGGGCAGCAGAGAGAAAGGGATGAAAATAATACAATGGGAGACTTACATGAATGTTGGAGTGGAACGGCTCGGGAAACAACAACACTTCTAAGTCCAAACAGAGGACAGACCACACATGAGCGAGCTTGAACATCCAAGGAAGACTGACGCTGACGCACTGAGTGTTTCCACTGCCACCCGGAAATACCCCCAGAGACTAGCGAGCAGCAACTGGTTGTTGCAGCACCAGTGGCTTTTATTACAGCACTCCGTCTTTTTGGGTAGGAGTCTATCAGCGTGGCACATCTTGATGTGGCAATATTTGCCTACTCTTCTTTGCAAAAATGCTCCAAATCTGTCAGATTGCGAGGGCATCCCCTGTGCACAGCCATCTTCAGATCATCCCACAGATGTTCGATCGGATTCAGGTCTGGCAATTCTGTAGTGACCAAATTTGTCCTTTAGCCACCACAATAACTTCTGGTCCACTCACTACACACTATGTCCAGAATAACCAGGACAAGAGGCTGTTTTCTTTAATAGAGAGTATCCAAGTTTATTAAAACACTAAGCAGGGACTAAGCTGGCACTAAGCATCATTTAAAAGTTAGGCACAGCATAAACAAGGAATGCTAAAATTGTGCAAGACTAAAACCATGGGCACTTTCAGACCTAGATTAAAACCCAACTCATATTAAAAAGCCACACTACAAACCACAGCTTATTATTAAAAATAGCTGGTAAAGAAAACCATATTTACAATACAGTTTACAAGAGGTCATAATATAAAAGTCCAAACCCTCTCAACTGGACAGAGCCCAAATATTGCACATGGCCCGAGCACTATTGCACTATGCCCTAGACAAAATAAAATGTAAAAGAAAAAGGGCCAAACACGATTAAAAAGGGGAAGAAAAAAACGCCTCTACTTTGGCAGTAACATGCTGTGCAATGGAATTACTGTTTAAATATTCAGTTTAAAAATTCAGTAATGTGTTAGTTACTGACATAACGCACGGCTCAGGAGACGCACACACACAGGCTCAGAGTAGTTCAAATAGTTTATTAACAACGGGCGTGAATGAGTGCGTGTCTGCGGGGTGTAAATGTGTTGGTGGCGGTGTCCGCTTCAGACACAGAGGCAGGTGACCGTACAGCCGGGCAACCCTATGGAGAAGACACAGGGAGAGGGTGACAGGCATACACCAACACAGGAGGGATTATGGCAAGAGGAGGACTTACTTGGATGACAGGTCAGCTGGCACAGCAAGGGGCGAAACCCGGGAGACAGCCACCTGGAGAGCTCGGTGCAACAGCGAGGAATGGGCGTTGGAGAGAAGACGTCCGCCGCCGCCGGGAAATCCACCTGTGCACAGGGGAGCAGACTGGAGAGAGAAGGTAAGGCTTCTTACCCAAATAATATTTGCTGAAGAGAAGTAGCTCACAACGGTGAGGGACGAAGTCTGACGGCTTCAGGCCGAGCCTCCGGGCGAGGCGGCTTTTCTCCTTCGCCGCTGATGAGGATCAGGTGTGTGAGCAGGTGGCGCCGCTGATGAACGGCGCGGCGTGACAGTTACTGAAATTTGATCAGATGCATTACTTGTTACTCATTTTATTAATATGGATAGATACAGTATTTTTAGCACAAATAAATGAATATACAAACTGACCCGACATAGCTGAGGCAGCTGTCAGTTGACGTGACTATTATGAAGTTATTGTTCATATACAGTATATATGGTTATACTGTTGGAGCTCTTATTTCTGTGGCACGGGATGGTGGCTCTGCCTTCTGGTTCCGCCAACCTCGTGGGCATATAGGGGACTGCTGGTAGAGGGACGGTCTCTTCCTCCTTACCTCTGCCAGTGGCTGCATGCACGGCAGGTAAGGTAAGATAAGATAAGATAAGATAAGATAAGATAAGCCTTTATTAGTCCCACAATGGGGAAATTCCAGGATTGCAACAGCACAGGGATAGCAGCACTCAGAGCAACAGTCAGAAGGCAAGAAAAAAGAGCAAGAGCAGCTAATATATGTACATATTACTATAAATATATATATATATATATATATATATATATATATATATATATATATATACACAGACACACAGTGCAGAGCATTGTAGCTAGATGGAATAAATATGTAGATATATAAACACACAGTGCGGAGCATTGTAGCTCAGGTGCACTGAGAACGGCTTTATAATAAAGAAGTGTTCAGCTCCACTCCTGGCGTCATCCTCGTCTATGAGTTACGACATAACAGTGACCTGTTGTGGAGAGCCTGTGAGTCTTAATTACTGAGCAGAGGAAAAGATGAAGCTACTTTGTTTTTGTGGAATTAGATTATCTTTCCTTTGTCACGGTTAAAGACAATAGCATATTGGTAGGCTGCAAACTAAAGCCCCTTTTCCACTAGTACCTACTTAGCCCTACTCGCCTCACCTCAACTCGCTTTGTAAAGTTTTCCATTAGGACCTGGTACCTTGTACCAGGTACTTTTTTGGGACCTGCTTCAGTGAGGTTCCAACCATGCTGAGTTGAGTTGAAAATGTGACATCAACAGACTGCAGGCTACTGATTGGTCAGGGCGTAACGTCATGAGAGCGACGTCTTCACCAGAATCTTCAGCTGCCATTTGCAAATTCTCCACCAGCGAGCATGAGTGAGCGAGTGAGCAATAACGATAGAAATGGCTTCGCAAAAATCAACACCGTGGACCAAGGAAGAGGTGCAAACCTTTCTGTGCTTTAGTGGCCAACAATAGAATCCAAAGAGAGAGTTAGACGGAGCGACCCGCAGTGAAAAAGTTTACCAGGAGGTCTCCGAACCGATGGCCGCCCACGGACATCAACCGGACATTAAAGCAATGTAGGGAGAAGCTAAAAATTGAAAAGCGATTGCCGGGCCATCAAGGACCACAACGGTCAAAGTGGGGTGAACAGACAGGACTTGAAGTGGTTCAACCGTATGGATGCCATTTACGACCATCAACCAACCAGCAATGGCAGGGAGATCAGGGTCGACCCAGCCACGGTATTGTTGCAAACCATGGATGGTGAGTGATATTTTGTGATATTATGCATCTTTTTGCTTATTTATCCTATCGGTGGCAAGCTCACTTTTTTGAACAATAACAACGCCGTTCTCTCCTGGCTAATGAGCTAGCTAGTAGCTAGCTAGCTAGCTGGTAGCTAACTCTGCTGATTCACGCTTGCTGTGTGTGACGTATTCACTTCTGACAGCAATGACAAAATAAGCTAATCCCGGTTAAAAAGTTTTGTTTACGTGTTGCTCTTTCATGCTGTGCATTCATGTTGTGCAGAAAGTTGTGTGTATTTTCTTTGCAGAATCTGCTTCAACATGTAGTTGCCAACTTCTTAGTAAGGAAAGTAGCTATTGGCTGTCCTAAAAGTTGACAAAAGTCATTAAATGACATCATCACCTGATTTGCATAATTGATCATTTGCATATAATTGTAATGGATGCTGTAATTGAGAAGTATAATGTCACGGGAGAGACAAAAAGTGAGTTAAAAACACCCTAAATATGTTTAGAACTACAAATTAACTTTCTTCTGTTGATTCTTGGTTTGTTTGTTTTAATTTTGCCATTTAAATAGGTCATCACTGACAGTGAAGAAACATTTACATCCCACTCTGTAAAACAGGGTAGGTTTGGCGGGGGCTTTGTGCATGTACAATTCATTTGCAATCTGGACCCGAGTGGTTCGGATCTCCTCTCTGACTGCAGCTAGGCTAACTGCTGCACAGTGTTGTGTTGCTAGATATACGATAGCTTTAGGGCCTATACAATATACTATCAAACTTTTTAAAAAGGCCAAATATACAATAGTTTTTGCATTTCCAAGCGTTACCCCCCCCAAAAAAAGTTTTGATTTACGTGAACACCAAAATATCACCAAAAACTGAAGCTTCTTCTTCTTCTTCTTCTTCTTCTTCTTCTTCTTCTTCTCTTGGTTACAGGCAGATAGCAAACAACTGAAAGGTGCATACCGCCACCTACTGTACAAGAGTGTGTAACATTATGTCATCTGAGCCCAACCCCTCAATTCTACAACTTAATCCTGTGTTATTTAAAAAAGAGAAACAAGCCCTTCTCTTGATTCTTAGTGCCTCTCCATCTCCATCTTATCCCAGAATTCCAGTTAAATCCCATTCCCTACCAGCCTCTCGAACTTCATTTTTCATTCTCTCTCTTTCATTTCCATACTTGTGACAGTGTAATATGATGTGCTTGACATTTTCTTTTACTCCACATTCTCTACATTTGTCACTTTCACTTTTCCCCATGGTGAATAAAGTGCCATTTAAACCTGTATGATCCAGTCTGAGTCTTGCCATAATGATGTCTTCCCTCCTTTTGGTTGTTATGAAATTCTTTATTGCAATAGATTTTTGTATTTTGTAATACAATCTACCTTTATGATCTTCATCCCATCTTTTTTTGCCATAGCTCAGTTCCTTTTTTCTTGATTACTGCTTTCCATTCACCTTTTCCAAGAGACAATGGTATAGTTATGCCTTTCCCAAGTGCACTTTTTGCTAATTTGTTTGCACAGTCATTCCTTTTCAACCCTTCACGTGCAGGAACCCAACAAAACTGAACTTCTCCACCACTCCTGTGTACCCTAAATAAACTGTGATATATAGCCGTGGACAAAATTGTTGGTACCCCTCTGTAAATGAAAGAAAAACCCACAATGGTTACAGAAATAACTTGAATCTGACAAAAGTGGTAATAAAATTTCTATGAAAATTAACCAATGAAAATCATGGCAATGCTTTTGTATTGTGGTTCAACAGAATTATTTTAAAAAACAAACTCATGAAACAGGCCTGGACAAAAGTGATGGTACCCTTAACTTAATATTTTGTTGCACAACCTTTTGAGCCAATCACTGCAATCAAACGATTTCTGTAACTGTCAATGAGACTTCTGCACCTCTCAGCAGGTATTCTGGCCCACTCCTCATGAGCAAACTGCTCCAGTTGTCTCAGGTTTGAAGGGTGCCTTATCCAGACGGCATGTTTCAGCTCCTTCCACAGATGTTCAATAGGATTCAGATCAGGCCTCATAGAAGGCCACTTTAGAATAGTCCAGTGTTTTGCTCTTAGCCATTCTTGGGTGCTTTTAGCTGTGTGTTTTGGGTCATTATCCTGTTGCAAGACCCATGACCTGTGACTGAGACCAAGCTGTCTGACACTGGGCAGCAAATTTCTCTCTAGATATACCTCGATAGTCTTGAGATTTCATTGTACCCTGCACAGATTCAAGACACCCTGTGCCAGATGCAGCAAAGGAGCCCCAGAACATAACAGAACCTTGTCCATGTTTTACAGTAGGGACAGTGTTCTTTTCTTGGTATGCTTCATTTGTGCGTCTGTGAACATAGTGCTGATGTGCCTTGCCAAAAAGTTGCAGTTTTGTCTCATCTGTCCATAGGACATTCTCCCAGAAGCTTTGTGGCTTGTGAACATGCAGTTTGGCAAATTCCAGTCTGGCTTTTTTATGATTTGTTTTCAACAGTGGTGTCCTCCTTGGTCGTTTCCCATGAATTCCACTTTGGCTCAAACGACGGATGGTGCGATCTGACACTGATGTACCTTGACCTTGGAGTTCACCATGAATGTATTTAGAGGTTGTTCTGGGCTCTTTTGTTTCCATTCATATTGTCAGTCTCCTCCTGCGGCCACGTCCAGGGAGGTTGGCTGCAGTCCCGTGGATCTTAAATTTCTGAATAATATGTGCAACTGTAGTCACAGGAACATCAAGCTGCTTGGAGATGGTCTTATAGCCTTTACCTTTAACATGCTTGTCTATAATTTTCTTTCTAATCTCCTGAGACAACTCTCTCCTTTGCTTCCTCTGGTCCATGTTTAGTGTGGTACACACCATGTCACCAAACAGCACAGTGACTACTTGTCACCCTTTAAATAGGCCGACTGACTGATTACAAGTTTGTAGACACCTGTGATGTTAATTAGAGGACACACCTTGGTTGAACATGTCCCTATGGTCACATTATATTCAATCTTTTCTAGGGGTACCATCATTTTTGTCCAGGCCTGTTTCATGAGTTTGTTTTTTAAAGTAATTATGTTGAACCACAATTCAAAAGCACTGTCTGATTTTCATTGGTTAATTTTCATAGAATTTTTATTTATTACCACTTTTATCAGATTCAAGTTATTTCTGTGACCATTGTGGGTTTTTCTTTCATTAACAGAAGGAAAAAAAAAAAGCCATCATCTGCTTCGGGTAGATGGTGGCTCGCAACCTGGGAAGGTAGCCCATCTAGGGGAAGGTAAACCCTGATTTCAAACCTCTGCTGCCTTGCGGCATACCCGGTCATGGGAAAGGCTTTGGTAGTCAACCCTGAGGAAAAATCTGGAGTCGGAGCCCCTAAGGCAGTTCTATGTTGTGCTCAACATCGTTCTGGCAGCTCCTGCAACGGTGCTGGTGCCAAACTGTAGCAGCCCTGCTGTTCCTTTGGATTCATCAGTGACGTGGAGAGGGGGGACATGCTGCATGGGCAACATCTTGTCCTCCATATCTTCCTGCCCAGGCTTGAATCCTATCAACGCCCAACGCTGGAAGGTAGAACACCGGATCACTGGAGAGGACACTCCAGCTTCGCCTTTGGCGTAGACAAAACACGGGGAATGACAGTTACCAGTTATAAGCTACTGCTCAATTGGCGTAGAGCGCAGCGCCAGGGGTTGTTCCCGATGGTGGGAGGGATCATCAGATCTCACTGGACAGCTACCGCCCGCCTCAAGCTGGGCAGCCCCCAGCCAATAAGGTGTTGTCCCGCCACAGCTTGTTTTCCTCATTGGGTGCATGAGGATAAGGAGAAGTCCAAACAGCAGGCTGAGAACCTTTGCACCAGGTAAGACAATAAAACAAAAGAGACCAACTCTAAAACTGGGAACTTAGAACGTCTGCACTATAATGACAGGACTCGCTGCTAACCTCAAGGACATCAACGACACCAGGAAGACTGCCATCATCAATAATGAGCTGAAGAGACTGGGAGTGGATATCACCACTCTCCAGGAAACACGGTTGGCTGACGCAGGCACACTGAGAGAGAAGGACTACACGCTCTATTGGCAGGGAAAGGGCAGTGACGAACACAGGGAACACGGAGTGGGCTTCGCAGTGAAGAACACCTTGCTGAAGATGGTGGAACCGGGCAGCACTGGCTCTGCATGACTCCTCACCCTCCGCCTGAACACCACTCAAGGCCCAGTCACCCTCGTCAGTGTGTATGCCCCAACACTGACAGCCACACCAGAGGCAAAAGATGAGTTCTACGAGAATCTCGCAACAACTGTCAGGATCATCCTCAACTCTGAAAAACTCATTCTCCTTGGAGACTTCAATGCCAGAGTGGGTGCTGACCACGACTCCTGGCCCTCCTGTCTTGGACCTTTTGGCGTGGGCAGAATGACAACAACGGACAGCGGCTGCTCGAGTTCTGCACATATCACGATCTGTGCATCACAAACTCGTTCTTCAAGACCAAGCCCCAACACAAGGTTTCCTGGCAACATCCGCGCTCAAAGCACTGGCACCAGCTGGACTTGATCCTGACCAGGCGCACCTCACTGAAGAACGTGCTAATCACCCGTTCGTTCCAGAGTGCAGATTGCGACACAGACCATTCATTGGTGTGTTGCAAGGTCAAGCTGCAGCTGAAGAAATTCCATCATGCTAGACAGCCTGGAAAGGCACGGATTGACACCAGCAAGATGGCCTAACCAGAACTTGTTGAGCAGTTTGCCTCCACCTTTGAGAAGGAACTTGGTGTACCACAAGAAGGAGAATCTGCAAAGCAGAAGTGGGAAGAGCTGCGAAACACCATCCACCGCACAGCCTTGGCTACCTTTGGGAGGAAGACCTCAAAGTCACAGGACTGGTTTGATGCCAAGTTGACCGAGATGACCCCCGTCATTGAAGCCAAGCGCTCAGCACTTGCTGAGTACAAGAAGTACCCAAATGAGAAGAATCTCCAGATTCTCAGGGCTGCGAGAAGCAAAGTTCAGCAGACTGCCCGGCGCTGTGCCAACGAGTACTGGACTCAGCTCAGCCAAGACATTCAAACCGCTGCCATAACAGGGAACATCCGTGGTATGTACGATGGCATCAAGAAAGCACTTGGTCCGGCTCAGAGCAAGACGGCCCCCCTCAAATCTTCCACTGGGGAGATAATCACAGAAAAGAACAAGCAGATGGAGAGATGGGTGGAACACTACTCCGACCTCTACTCTAGACAGAACACCGTGACACCGTCAGCCCTTGATGCCATCGACTGCCTGCCATCCATGGATGAAGTTGACGCCGAGCCAACCATCGACGAACTCAGCAAGGCTATTGATAGCTTGGCCGCTGGCAAGGCACCCGGCAACGACGGCATACCCCCTGACCTGATCAAGCACTGCAAGACCACCCTACTGCTGCCATTGCATGACGTCCTCTGCCAGTGCTGGAATGAAGGTGCTTCTAGCGTGGTGCTCCGCATAATGGAATGGGGAAAGTAAAGTTACACACAGAGCTACCAGAGGACTGACCCCCCGCTGTAGCTTTCACTACTTACAGTAGCTGTGTGGCCTAGGGTCAGAGAAACGGAGATAGGCGCCGCCCATATACACCTTCAGGTGTGAAGGGATTAACTAACTAACTAACTAATACCACTATAAAAAACAGGAGACAGTCATTATTTCACAAATTACAGGCCGGTCTCTTTTCTCTCACAATTCTCCAAAATACTTGAAAAAATCTTCACTTTCTGGATGGTTTCATTGAAAAATACAACCTCCTTTCAGACAGCCAGTATGGTTTTAGAGCAGATAAATCTACATCTTTGGCACTGATTGAACTCATAGAAGAAATTACTAGTTGTATAGGTTAATAAAAAAGTTTGCTGTAGGAGTATTTATAGATTTAAAGAAAGCTTTTGGCACCATCGGCCACAGAATTTTACTGAGGAAATTGGAAAGGTATGGGATAAGAGGGGTCAGACTGAGTTGGGTGGAAAGTTATTTAAGTAACAGACAACAATTTTTACAAATTGGTGAGCACAAATCACCCTTCATGAACACCTCTTGTGGTGTGCCCCAGGGGTCAGTTTTGGGACCGAAACTCTTTATCTTATATATAAATGACATATGCCAAGTATCAAAAATTCTGAAATTTATTTTGTTTGCGGATGACACAAATATCCTTTGCACTAGTGAGAATTTGCAGCAGGTTTTAGAGGTGGTCACAACTGAAGCGAAAAGGTTAACACAGTGGTTCATCAAAAATAAATTATCTCTAAATCTGAAAAAAACAAAGATTATGTTGCTTGGAAATTACAAAATAAATCATGAAATAATGGTAGCGATAGATGATACCAGAATAGAAACAGTACAGGAAAATAAGTTTCTGGGGGTGACACTAGACAATAAAATCTGCTGGAAACCTCACATCAGTCACATCCGGGCCAAGTTGGCAAAATGTATAGGAATACTGGGGAAGACAAGACACATTTTGGACTATAAATCATTGTTCTTACTGTTCAGTGTTTCTACCATATCTTAACTACTGTGTAGAGGTCTGTGGAAACACCTACAGAACCAACCTACAGCCAATATGCACATTACAAAAAAAAGCTATAAGGATAATAAATAATGTTGGCTATAGAGACCATACCAACTAGTTGTTTTTAAAGTCACATGTCATAAAGTTCATGGACTGAGTTAAATTTAAAACAGCACAAGTCATGTACAGGGCAATTAATAATCAACTCCCAACTAATATATAAAAATATTTAAAAAAAGAGACAATGATTATAATTTGAGAGGAGACTTAAAGTTGACAAAACCTAAGGGACGAACAACTAAGAAAGGTCTGTGCATATCTGTCTGTGGGGTGAATTTGTGGAACAGTCTGGAGCTTGAACTGAAACTATGTACAAACAGAAATCAATTCAAAAATAGGTATAAACATTATTTGCTGAAAGAATATATGTTAGAGGGGTAGTATTTATATGTACGATTCACTATGCTCACTCTGGGTTACTGTGGAATGGTAGGTGGGACAGTACTGTGTATATCTGTGTTGTTTGGGGCTGGGTTTTAATGTATGGACTGTATGTATGTTGGGATGGATGGGTATCAATGTTGATATGTACAAAATATAGTTAATTGTCTATTTGGGGTCTTAAATGAGGTGATTTGTATATATTTCACATGGGTTGTATTTAGGGAAAAGAGGAGTTGGAGTAAATAAGTGTTCACTTCTTCCTTCTCCCTTTCAAGCATTGTATACTGTCACTTTAATTGCACTTGTCATTTGTTTTGTTTTTTTACTTTTTTGTTTGAAATAAAGTATGTATATATCTATCTACAGTACGTATGTTTGCTTCGAGATTACGCAGCGGACATAACAATATAAATCAATTTGTAATCTAGGACTTAATTTTATTTTGTAATTGCAATATTTTTTGCCACTTTGCTTTGGATGTATCTGATCTGTGGTTTCCAACTAATTTTATCATCTAGTATTACATCCAAATATTTGATCTCAACATTTTCAATTATTACATTTTCTATATGAATATGGATATCATCTTCATTTTTACAATTACCAAATGTCATTACTTTAGTTTTATCTATATTTAGTGATAATTTATTACTGTCATCCATTTTTAGCTTAATTCATTATTTAGAGTATAGATTAGTTCCTTGTAATTATTTCCAGAATAAAATATATTAGCATCATCAGCAAATAATATTATTTTTAATAATTTAGAAACTTGGAATATATCATTTATATATATAAATGTAAATAATGTATAAAATGTATAAATAAATGTGTGTATATGTATGTATGTATGTATATGTACGTGTGTGTGTGTGTGTGTGTGTGTGTATGTATATATATATATATATATATATATATATATATATATATATATATATATATATATATATATATATATATATATATATATATATATATACTGTATGTATATGTATATGTATATGTATATGTATATATGCATATACTGTATATATGTTAATTAATTTGGTGCCAAATTCTGACCCCTGGGGGACTCCACAGGCAGTTTCCATACACCCAGACAGATATTCTCTCATCTTCACAAACTGTTGTCTCTCTAATAACTTGTAACCCAATTCAGTGCCACTCACCTGATACCATACATTTGCAGTTTATTAAGACATATTCAATGATTTATTGTATCAAATGCTTTTTGCAAATGAATTTGCATGCCCCTAGTGGCAGGGCACGGCACTGCACCTGTTTTCTCACTCTGACTTTGTCAAAAGTAAGTGAGAAATTTCTGGGGTTTTGTAAATGTACTGATTTCTTGTTCATATACTTTGAAGATAAGATGATGAGGTACCTTTGTACAAAAATGGTGTCAATAGACTGAACCAATTTTTGTGTAAATATGTCCAAAGTCCAGTTTTGATTGAGTTTTGGAATTTCACCCCTTGCACTCCGGTCAATTTCCCTAAAAACACCAAAAAATAACGTGCCTAAATTAAATCCAAAGCTGTTCTTCAACCCTTTGGAGCATCTTCATGGGGTTGGTCTCATTTAAAAGAAAACCCTTTGAATTTTTTGGCAAAACAGTCATAATCTCTCTAAGTGCTCCGGCCACTGAGTTACAGTCATCTAAACATAGTGAACTTGAAGAAAATAAATTTGGCCTGGGTGTTTTTTTGGATACAAATGCTTGCAAATAATACACAGCTTCAGATCCGGGCTGGAAAATGCAACAGAAATGTAGAACCAAGTGTTATCCAGCTGAGGTCCAAATTTTGTAACAACACCACAAAAAATGAATATATTACACAACTTTTTTCTCAGGTAGTTCCCAGGCGTTTTGGAACTGTGCCAAATTGTGACAAATGTCACAGTTTGGAAAAACTTCTGTAACTTTGGAATGATTCAATGTAGAAGCTTAATTTTGGGCTCTAATGAAAGGTCACACTCAGGGCTGTGTCTCTGTGTGTGTGGGGGGCGGGGTTGTCCCCCCCCCTCGCTACAGAGGACGAACATCGCCCATCGCTACATGACGGATTAGCCTCATGTGGTGATGTGGCAACAGCGGCGCAGTCACCGCGGCTTCCCCCCCCCCCTTCGCTACAGAAGAATAGCGGGGGGGCGGCTTTCATGGTCTGGACGCGGCGAACGACCCGTGTACCGCGGCGCACGAACTTCAGACTTCGTGCGCCGCACAGTTGTAATTTACGGATCGGTCAAAAGTCATTTTTGATTACAATTTTCAGAGATAAAGAATAATTTAGCTTAGAACACCTTACCTCTTCACAGCAGTGTCCTGGTGAACTTCTCTTCCTCATTGTCAGACGAACGCAACGCTGGTCCGCTCGTGGTTCTGGTCTCGTGACCCGATCAAAACATAATTCCATTATTGCGGTTTTGTGCTTCCATGATTGCGGTTTTTGGCGAACGATTTTTCAAAATAAATTACAGTAGTAATTAAAAAAAGACTGGCGAACGCGTGTGTGTCACTCAGCCTTCGTCGTCGGCCTCCGTCGGTCTATGACCATGGAAGTAAATCATAACGTCTACTCTGCTGGAACAAAAACAATATAAGCACCGCCTGTGGCCGAACATGCCGATGCGCGAATGGCAGTCGCTGTCACACAGGTTGCATTTGTGGGTGGTCTCCGTGTTGCTGGGTCTGTGACGGTTCTTCCTGCGGGTCCTTTTTTGATCCGCTGCAGCAGTCTGTCTTCACCCAGCCTTAAAAAAAAACAGCTCGCGAACTTCTCTGCTTCAATTGGCTCGCTGCATTCACAGCCTTGGTAGGCGGGTCCTTCTTGCTAGGTTTTCAGTCATTGGTTCTTCAAGGTTTCAGAAACCCAATTCAAGGCTTTTATTAGTTGAATGAGAGGTCAATCAGATGAACTAATCTGTTCGCAGCTGTGTCTGCAGCTTTTATTTTCAGTGCGCGCTTGGACACATCTCCATCATGCGTCCTAGAGCGCACGAGGGCACACGAGAGTGCCCTCGTGCGCTCTGGGATACAGAGACTTGCCTGCCCGTGGTACAACGGAGTGCAAGAGGTTAAAGAGGTGTCGTGACATTGTGCAAATTAGATGTGTAAATTTATTCCTATCTGAAACTTTGGATCATATTTTACATCTTTCTAATTGACAGTAAGCCATTATCTCTTACCACTTTCAAGTTATAGCCTTGGAAATCTGAACTATTTTATTGACAAAAAATATTTACCACTCTTGACCACTAGGGGGTATGTCACAGTTTGGCAACATACACACTCATAGAGTTAATATGCCATTAACAGTTCTTTTTACTAGTGCCATATCAATACCATCACATCAGAAGATAATTTATTTTTACATTTTTCAACAACAGATTTCACCTCTAGTTCATCCACCGCTGAGAGAAAGATTGACCGAGGGTTATTTCCAATCCGTGTTTCACTCACGGTGTCTCTTTCTTGGTTTGTAATTTTTGCTGCCAACTCTGGTCCAACATTTACAAACAATTTATTCATTCTATTTACCACTATGTTCTTATCATAATTATCACCACAATTATCAGTAAAATACTCTGGATATATCATTTTCTTAGTTTCATTTTTCCTTAATTTATTTTATATGTCACAGACCCCTTTCATATCATCCTTATTTTCATTTAACATTTTCCTATAGTATAATTTTTTACTAGCTCATTATTTCAGTTAATTTATTTTTATGTTTTATATTGTGGAGAGCGTAAATAACGGAGGCAGATTTGCAGCAGATGACTTTATTCACTCTCACATCAGTCATACACAGAAAAAGCATGTCTCAATACACCACGGGTTCTACTTTTATATCAGCCGCCCATCTCACATCTGCGTGACATCTCGCATCACAATACACTCATCCCTTCTCCCCCAACTCCTTCTTCCTGCTACCTCACCATAATCTCCACACCGATTGTCCTTCTCTGTTTAACCTCTGCATCCAGTCTGAGATGATTAACCCAGCCTCTACACCCCCCACCCCCACCCCAGAATCTAATACCGAGTTTCAGTCCTCACGTCCTTTTGGCTTCAGTCTCCTCCCATATCTGCTGTAACAGGAGTTTACCACCTCTGCGGCGCTGCTGTGCCGGCAGGGGGCTCCTGGGGGTGTGTCTGTCTGCGGGTGGGCCATGGCGAGGGGGGGGGGGAAACCTTCAGCTTGCCCGTGTGGCTGCTCTGATGAATCGTTTACCTGGGGAGTTCTCACTGGGGGTCTTCCACGCCGAGGGGCCCGAGCCAACAGCACTTGCTCATCCGCCACTACAAAGGTGGGCTTAAGTCTGTCTATGCATATTTTCTCCCGACGACCCCCAAGTCTAACAAAAAATTATTTTTAGTATACTTTATTGATCCCCAGAGGGGAAATTGAGGGTATCCACCACCTGGATGGATGAGCAGCCACGCTACGGCGCTATCCCTTAACCATTCACACACACATTCACACCTAGGGCCACTTTAGAGTCTCCAATTAACCTAACCTGCATGCTTTTGGCATGTGGGAGGAAACCGGAGATATCCCAGAGTAAACCCACGCAAACAATGGGAGAACATGCAAACTCCACACAGATCACTGTTGGTCGGGGGCTGGGATCGATCCCACGATCCCTGGGTCAAGGGTAAACTGTGCTGCTGCAGTGCTAACCACTGTGAAAATGTTTGTCCCCTGTTTCCAGCACTCTGAACGGGCCATCGTAGGGTGGGTACAATGGAGGGTGGTGGGCATTGTGCCTGACAGACATGAACACCGCATTCTTCAAAGTTTTTGGCACAAAAGTGCGTGGAAAATAGTGGTGGGCCGGGCCGGGCAGCGTGCCTGTATCTGCACTATGCTGCAAACACTGAGACAGGCAGTTGTCCGGCGTGGGATTATCTGGCAAAAATTCCCCGGGCAGCTGCAGTGGCTGAGAAAAAACAAGCTCCGCCGGGGAAACCTCCAAACCCTCTTTTGGTGCGGAATGCAACCCCAATAAAACCCACGGCAACCAGTCTACCCAATTTGCATCCGTCAGCGAAGCCCTGAGCGCTGCTTTCAGTGACCTATGAAAACGCTTGCATAATCCATTGGCCTGTGGGTTGTATGCAGTTGTGCGATGAATTGCAACACTCAGGCTATGGGCCGTCGCGGACTAGAGGTCGGAAACAAAGAGAGGGCCCCTATCGGACGTGATGTCCGACGGGATTCCAAAATGCGCCACCCATGTTGTCAAAAAAGTGCGTGCCACATCCGCGGACGTGGTTGCCGCCAGTGGGACTGCTTCTGGCCAACGTTTGGTAAGGTCCATCACTGTCAGAAGGTGCGTGCACCCCTGCGATGGCGGGAGGGGGCCCACGAGGTCCACGTGAACATGGTCGAACCTCTTTGCCGGTATACAAAACTGCTCCAAAGGAGCCTTCGTGTGTGTGTGTACTTTGGCTCGTTGGTACGCTATGCAGGCTGCAGCCCACTCTTTGCTCTCTGCGCAGACCATTTTGACTGACGCGCGCACTCCTTGGTGCACCAGAGCGTGAATTGACTCAAACACGCGGTAGCACCAAGCAACTGGGACCACCGGCCGCGGGCGTCCTGTGGAGACGTCGCAGATTGGAGGGGGCTGCCGTCTTGCTGTACTTTGCTCTCCAGCCTTAACCCTGTTGGTCCAGACTGGAGCGCGCACACGTCTGCATCGCCAATCTGCTCTGTGGCCATTGCTGTATAATCTATCCCTACGCAGACCGGGGAAACTACTGCGCGCGAGAGGCAGTCCGCCACCACTTTCAGTTTACCCGACATATGCTGAATATCAGTCGTAAACTCCGAGATCGCGGCCAGCTGTCTCTGCTGCCGGCCCGACCATGGTTCCAAAACCTTGGCCATCGTGAACGTTAGCAGCTTGTGGTCCACGAACGCGGTGAAGCTGCGGCCTTCCAGCCAGAACTGGAAGTGGCGTATGGCCAGGTGGAGAGCCAGTAACTCTCTGTCGAACGCGCTGTATTTACACTCACTGTCGCGCAAAGCCCTGCTGAAAAAAGCGAGCGGCTGCCAAGAACCGGCGACACGTTGCTCCACAGCAGCCCCTATGGCCACGTCCAAGGCGTCGGTAGTGAGCGCTATCCGGGCCGCCGGGTCCGGGTGCGCCAACAGTGTGGCGTTTGCCAGTGTCATAATGGTCTGTGCACCGATGTCATCCACGCTCAGACCATATTCCTCCTCAGCCCTGCTCTTACTTTGATAGCGTCTCAGCGGGCTTCCAGCTGTCAAGCTCTATGGACGGCTGGAGGTCAATTACCTCTCATCAGCTGAGGCGCTGTCAACCACTATAAAAGGGAGCGGCCCTGATTACTCAGCGCTGTGACCTCGCATATTATCCATGCTCTTCTCCCGGTGTGGATAGGCTGGAGTCCCTACGTCTGGCTCCAGTCCTCCTCTCATCCATCATCATTATTCGTAAGTGTACTTCTGTATTGTTTGTGTTTTGCCCCATGAGGCTCTTTTCCTTTGTTCCTTTTCCTTTGTCATTAATAAACAACGCAAACTCACCAGTTAGCCCTTGGCTCTCATTTATGGCTCGCAAGAGCCATACGTAAAAGCCAGGGCTGTTTTAACCTCAGAGAATGCCTGCTCCTGCTCCGGAGTCCATTCGACTCTGTCCGCGGGTTTCCGTTTCTTGAGCGCGGCGTACAATGACTGCATGAGTTGAGCTGCACGGGGGGAGGAACCGGTTATAAAAATTAACCATCCCCAAAAATTCTTGCAGTACCCTGACCGTCTGAGGCCGGGGAAAACTCGCCACGGCGCGCACTTTGTCGGGCAAGGGTATTGCTCCCTCCGGTGAGACGCGGTGCCCCAAAAAATCAATCTCCGTCACATTGAACTGGCATTTCACCGGGTTTGATTATTAACCCGTGCTCCTCCAACCTCCGGAAAACTGTCCTGAGGTGGGTTACGTGTTCGTCCTCGGACGTGCTGGTCACCAGGATATCATCCAGGTAGACAAACACAAACGGGAGATCGCGCAACACCGCATCCATCATGCGTTAGAATGTCTGTGCCGCTCCTGTTAATCCGAAGGGCATTCGTAAAAACTCAAAGAAGCCAAACGGAGTTATTACCGCTGTTTTGGGTATGTCCTCCGTGTGCACTGGGACCTGGTGGTAACCACGGACCAGGTGTATTTTAGAAAAAAATATGTGCCCCGGCGAGGTGAATGGAAAAATCCTGAATATGGGGAATCAGGTAGCGGTCATGCGCTGTGGCGTTATTCAACCTGTGGAAGTCTCTGCACGGTCGCCACAATCCCTCGGCCTTAGGGACCATGTGTAGCGGGGATGCCCATGGGCTGTTTGAGCGCCTGATGATGCCCAACCTTTCCAAGTTGGAAAACTCCTTGCGCGCTATGGCCAGTTTAGCTGCGTCCAAGCGCCGAGGTCGTGCGAAAACGGGCGGCCCGGTGGTGGTGACTAAGTGTTCCACCCCGTGTTTAGCGATGGCCGCCGAAAACATCGGGACCGTGAGTGCTGGGAACTGAGTGAGCAGTGTGTGGAACTTACTGCCTGGAGCTGTGACGCTGGCTTGTGTTATTGGCCCGGCCCCTCGAGCTTTACAGGGGAGAGAATCAAAATACATTGCATTAACCAAGCGTTTGTTAGCAACATTGACTAGCAACCCGTGTGCACACAGAAAATCAGCTCCCAGGATTGGGAAACTCAATGCCGCTATGACAAAAGTCCACTCGTACATACGGCCATGTAGGGATAAAGTCAGTGTTCTCTCACCAAAAGTCTTAATGTTCAAGCCGTTTACTGCTACCAGCTCGGGGCCACTAGCTCCCATTAGCTGGTCGGCATAGGACGGCAGGATGATGCTCTTCTGGGTGCCGGTGTCTACGAGGAACCGTCTCCCCGAGCGCGAGACTGTCATGTAGAGCAGCTTGTTCTCTTCACCGGCGGACGCAGCTGCTACCGACTGCCGGCCTTGACGTTTCCCGAATGCTTGAATTGGCAGGGTGGCACACATCTGCGTGCGTTCTCTCCAAAGCGGCGGTGGTAAAAGCAGAGCGTGTCTCTCTGGTGCTCCCTGGCCCCCGTTGCCGCTACCGTCGGCTGCTCCTCGCCTCCGCTGGTCGTCTCGCTGGGTTCCAACGCCGCCGCGTTCACTGTGAGGGCTCTGGTGGTGAGGATGATCCGATCTGCCTCCTGGGCTAGCGCATGGTAGTCACGCGCGGCCAGCAACGGCAAGTTGGCCAGAACCGCTCTGGCCACTGTTGGGAGGTTCTGGAGGAAAAGGTGGGCAAACAGAAAATGCCCATCAACGCCAACATCTTCTCCATTAGTTCGACCGCCGACCCATCTCCTAGCTCGGAGTGCCTCAGGAGCTTCTCTGCTCTCTCACAGTCCGAGAGCATGTAGCACTGGGTCAGCGTGGCCTTGAGAGCCCCGTATTTGTCGTGGACTGGAGGCTGTTGGAGCATGCTCGCTACTTGCTGAGACATGCGAGCGTCCAGAGCTGCGACATAGTAATATTTGGTGTCGTCTGCCGTTATTCCCCGAAGGGCGAACTGAGCCTTGATGTGGTGGAACCAAGACCGCGGGTCGTGCAGCCAAAAGTCCGGTAGTTTGACCGAAACAGCGCACGCGTTGCTGTGGGTTCCCGTCCGGGCTGTCTCTGGGATGCCTGCCGCACTGGTGGGGCTTCCTGTCCGGGCCGAGTCCGGGGTTCTTGCCTCGTGTTCCATAATTCGTCAAAGGGTCACCAGTGTGGAGAGTGTAAATAATGGAGGCAGATTTGCAGCAGACAACTTTATTCACTCTCATATCAGTCATACACAGAAAAAGCATGTCTCAATACACCACGGGTTCTCCTTTTATATCAACCGCCCATCTCACATCTGCATGACATCTCACATCAAAATACATTCATCGCTTCTCCCCCCAACTCCTTCTTCTTGCTACCTCACCATAATCTCCATACCTATTGTCCTTCTCTGTTTACCCTCTGCATCCAGTCTGAGATGATTAACCCAGCCTCTACAATATAATTTTTTCAGATTCTTTAGTTCTTAATTTAAAAAAAGTTTTTATAGAGGTAATTTTTCTTTTTACAAGCATTTTGTAGCCTCCTGGTTAACCATGGGCAATTTTTGTATTTATATTTTTTTATTAATTTCCTTAATTGGATAGTTTTTTATCATACAATGATTTAAATATATCAATAAATTTATCATTAGCCAAGTCCACTTCTTTCTCTCTATAGACAGCATCCCAATTCTATAACATTAAGTCGTCTTTCAAAGCATTGATTGTATCTACTGTTCATATTCTTTTATAAATAACCTTTTTACATGGTTTACAGTGATCCCTCACTTATCGCGTTTAATGGGGACCAGAACCGACCGCGAAAAGTGAAAAACCGCGAAGTAGCGTCACCCCCCGCCCCCCCCCCCCCCCAAGGGCGTCACAAGCACTATTTTGCACAAAAAGGCACAAGAGAACAGCGAAAAGTGCCACTAAGCAACACGAGCGATAAAGAACAATGAATGCGGTCTTCCTTCGCTGGGTATGGGCGTTCGGCAGGGAGAGAAGCTGGGTAAAACGTCTCGGCCAATCAGCTTGCGAGGTAAAATGTCTCGGCCAATCAGCTTGCGAGATTCCCAAGCGGTGAAGAGGTGGGCGGAGAGGAGTGGAGCGGTGGTCAGAGAGGTGGATTTTGAGTTGTGCGGGCTCTCCGTGTTGATACCTGATGTTCTAATGTAGTCTCCCTGCCTTCTGCTAGCACCCGGGCAACTTTCGTGCCATTTTTTCTCAATTTTGAATTTTTGATGAATATTTTTGAAAACTCTGCGATGCACTGAGGGCGCGAAAGGTGAAACGCGAAGTAGCGAGGGATCACTGTATTATTATTTTTACTCTCATTAAAGGGGACCTGTGGTGGTCGTGAAAACGCATTCAACTTGAAAACATTAGGCAAAGTATTCGTTATTTGGGTAAATAATTGTTGCCAGCCATCTACCACCAGAGATATATGCAAATACGGCCGCCAGCATGGCCAGCCAATGAAAACTATTCGTGCCGCCCTGACACATGCGGATGTGACGTCACACCGTTGATACTGAAAAGTCAATACTCAGCGTGTACCAGCGACTAGGGTTTTGTCAGTGTTTTTGTTCTATTATGGCTGAATTGTCGGACTCCGAGGAAGAATTCGGGCAACATGGCTACAGGTTTGAGCCAGAAAGGTCTTCTGAGGGTGAAAGTGACGAAGTGGTCCTCACACACAACGGAATTTCGTCCGAAAGGAAACGTCTGCAGTGTGTGCCCTGTTCCGAGATTGTGCAACCACTTTTCCGCGACGATCTTCCGACAAGGTGTGCTGGGTTTGGGTACACAAAAGAAGTGTTTATCTTTGTTTTTTCGCTTATTATTGAGACATCCAAAGGCTTTACATTCCGCCATATTGCGATATCCATATCACATTGTATGTTTTTGTTGTTACAAGAGCGCTGAGTGTCTACTGATCTGTATATACTTTTATTTATTTATTCATTTTCTACTTGTTTTAGTTCTGCATTTAATATGAACCCTGAGTTTGAAATAAACGTTTGAGTTTGAATTTGAATATCCCGAAAGCCACTGATCAGCCAGGCACTCCAGGCTCAGCCAATATTGATCCAGATTGCGGTATCAACGTTACTACGTCACAGGAAGCGTCCTGGCAGGCCATGTAGCCGCCAGTATGGCTGCGCGCATGTTTTGCTGCCATAGCTGAACCAGCACATCGGCAATGGGTTTATATTGCATTGCCTTGAACTTGAACTTGAACTTGAACTTGAACTAGAAAGTGAGACAGGGGCTCAATATAATATCTTTATTTTCACGACCACCACAGGTACCCTTTAACCCCATAATTAAAGAAACAAATACAGGCAGGTGGTCACTAATGTCATTTATTAGCATACCACTCACCATATTATGTTCAATAACATTGGTAAAAATGTTGTCTATCAAGGTACCACTGTCACAGTTTGTGTGCTGACTTTGTCTGCACTCGGTGTGCGGTAGTCTCCCGTTCTCTCCTCTGGCGCACCTCCAGGCTTCTGTTGTGACAGCGTCTCGGCGGGGTTTCTGGCTGTCAAGAGCGAAGCTGTGCTGTACGGCAGGATTCCAATCAGCTGATGACCCTTCATCAGCTGGTTAATCTGTCAAGCGCTATTTATGGGAGCAGCCCTGATTGCTCAGGGCTGCGACCTCACTTGCTTATGGATAGCGCTGGTCTCCCCAACGTTAGACTGGAGTCCCTACGTTCCGGCTCCAGTCATCCTCTATTTCTATTTATCTATATCTATTTATTTATGAGATGACTGTTGTTGTGAAATGGCGCTATATAAATAAAGTTGAATTGAATTGAATTGAATTGAATTTCCTTGCAACAGTCTGTAAGTTTTTTTCCTTTATCCGTGTGAATTGTCAGTGTATCATTGCCTTAGTCCTCATTTGTGTTTAGCCCCTCGTGGCTCATTATTTTGTACTTTTCGTCATTATTTCATAAATACGCGAACTCACTGGTTGCCTATAGCGTCTCATTTGCGGTCCGTGAAGGCCGCACATGACAAGCACAGTGTGTCGTTATTCTTGTAGGTTTTGTAATCTTTGGAAATAACGTTAAGCTATACATTGTATCTAAGAAATTTTCAGTTGGTTTATGTTGTTTTGTTTTCATTTACTGTATATTAAAGTCACCACAAACAAATATCTTTTTGTGTTATTTTTCTATACATCTTTTCCATTCCATTTCTAAAATTTTCCAAATCAGATCCTGGTGCTCTATATACACAACTTACTATTATGTTTTTTTTTTCTATTTTCCATTGTAATTTCAGTTGTTAAATATTCCATAATTTCATTCACTATCGATGTCATGCTGTCAATTTTTTTTACTTTTTAATTTTCTATCAACATACAGTGCTACCTCCCACCATTTCTACATTTCCTATTTTGTGTGTACATTTCATATCCATGTAGTTCAAAATTTACATATTTTTCTTCATTAATCCATGTTTCAGTTATTGCTATAATCCTAAATGGGGTCTTAAATTGATTTAAAAACTCCTTAATACTATCAAAGTTGGCATAGAGACTCCTACTATTAATATGCATTATTGTCAATGTCTGATCCGAGTTCATAATCCCATTTAATTGTTGTTCACCATAATAAGTACACTTATTGTCAATATGATTAAAGTAGCTGCTATCTGGGTCAACATCGCCTAAAATATCTTGTGGTTGCTGTTCAGTATTAACAAAGGGTTCAGCTTCAATTTGACCCAATCCACTTCCATTATTAAATGAGGAAGGATAATTGGTTGAAGTTCTAATCATAAGTTGTGTCAACAATGTACACTAAAAAGAAAAAATGAGAGAAAAAAAAACAAAACAAGAGGAAAAAAAAATTCCATTCAAAATGGTACTGCGCTATTATTCGTGCATAAAAGCTATGGTTTAAATTTGTCTAATTCCTCCATATATCTGATCATTATTACTTTAGCCTTTTCTGGAGTGCCAAGCAGTTTTATCCACACCTTACAGTTCTTTGTCCATGTCAGTTGTGTTTTTCCCTGTTTTCTGAGAGCCTTGGCTTGTCCAGTTATTTCAGAGTTCTTTTTTGTTAAATGCTCGTTTACATAGACAGCCGTTCCTCTCAGTTTTCTTGCTTGTTGCAGAAGATCAGTTTTTGCTTTCCTGTTGACAACTCGGATGATAATCACTGGTTTTCCTTTACTCTTTTCTAGGTAACGTGTGGCAAACCAAAATAGTCTTACTGTCCACAACAATGTTTTTAGAGTTGGAAAAAAAAATGTGTGATTCTACCAGTGTCTCATCCTCCGCATCCTGGCTATCAACTCCTGTTGTCACACGTGCATAGGAGCGGTGTCTGGTGTGAGACCACTCTCAATGACATCATCCATTCTTGTATATTGTTCTAATTCAGGGGTTCTCAAAGTTTTGATGGGTGAGGGCCAATTTGGGAATCCAAAGTTGAACCGAGGGCCACCAAAGGGACGGAGGCAAAAAAAAAAAAAAAAGACTGAAAATTCAATTCCATTTGTAATCCTTTTAATTATCAGATTTAATTAGTTTGGGTAAAGTCATATTAACAGTAAGAAATTGGGACTGATGAAAATACAATTTTAGTGTCAACATACCTTTTAACTGCAATGTGATTTGTGGTGCTGTTTTCGGTTGGCCACGAGTCCTCTGAAGTCTGGCTCCATCTCCGTCGTCGCGATGCGAAGGACTGCATGTAGGTGGGCATCTGTCATCCTGGATCTCAGCTTAGATTTGTTGATGGCCATGGCGGAGAAGGTCTTTTCACAGATGTAGGTGCTTCCGAATAAAGACGCCATTCTGACAGCATGTTGACGAAGAGCAGGGAATGTGGATGGGGAAAGTCCTTTGTAGAACTCGATCAGACTCTTGTCACGATATGCAGCTCTGGCCTCGGAGCTTTCCTGTAGGTCGATGAGATCAAACTGCATGTCTGCAGGCACTGCCTCGGGCACACATGAGAAGGGATTTTGGAAAAGGTTGAAATCACCCTCGTGGTCCCTGAAGTCAGAGAATCGGTGGTCGAACTCGTCTCGAAGCTTTTCGATGAGGCCATGGTTCTTCTCTGAACGCAGGTGATGCAAAACTTCACTCTCGTCCGTGTCTGGGTCATCTACCAGCGCCCTGCAGGCAGGGAAATGAGCGAGAGCTCCTTCTCTGAGCTGTCCCTGGAGCAGTTGGAGTTTTCACTGGAAAGCTTTCACGTTGTCAAAAAGTGTGGAAATGAGTTTTCCATGGCCTTGCAGCTTCAGATTGAGATCGCTCAGACAATTATTCAGGTCGGCGAGGAAGGCTAGGTCACAGAGCCATTTGCTGTCCGTTAACTCAGTCACGTCTTGTCCTTTTGCCTGCATGAACTCGCAAATTTCTTTTCTCAGGTTAAAAAAACGTTTCAGTGTGGCACCTCTGCTCAGCCACCGGACGGCAGTGAAGTAAATGACGTCTCCAAAATCTGCCTCTGACTGCGCCAAAAAGGTTTTAAATTGGCGATGGTTCAGACCTCTGGACTTCAGGTAATTAACTGTCTTCACAACTACGGCCATGACGTGTTTAATTTCTAGCGTCTGAGCAGCGAGGGCTTCTTGGTGAATTATGCAGTGGTAGCTGACTGGTTTCTTACCACCGCTGTTCACCACTTTCTCAGCCAGCAGCGACACTGCACCTGTCCTACTCCCAATCATTGCTGGTGCTCCGTCTGTCGTGACACCGACCAAGGATGCCAGGTTAACATTGTGTGTGTCCAGACTGCGATACACTGCTTCGCAAATATCCACTCCCTTCGTTGTGTCTTTCATACTCTCCATACTCAGTAGCTCCTCGCCGACGTCAAAATTCTCAGTGACAGTTCGGATGAAAATCAACAGTTGGGCAGTGTCGGAAATATCCGTGCTTTCACCCAGTGCGATGGAAAAGGCTCCCTTTTCTAGCCCCTCCACACGTATCGCCAGTTGGTCCTTCAAATCATTTGCCAGATCTTCGATTCGTCTTGTGACTGTGTCATTCGACAAACTTACGTCACGGAACTTTGTTTTTTGGTCTGGGCATACACGCTCTGCCACTTTTAGCATACAGTCTCGAACAAATTCTCCGTCACTAAACGGCTTGCCCCGTTTAGCTATTTCATGAGCTACCACATAGCTAGCCTCTGTTACTGCTTCGCTGGTTTTTGAAAATTGCGTGAAGACTGACTGTTGTGCTGTGTAGCCCCTTTTAAGTTGTTCCATCTTTGTGGTGCGATCCTTGCCACTGAATTTTTCATAATTTTTGTGTTTTGTTTCGTAATGGCGCCTGATGTTAAAGTCTTTTCGCACTGCGATTACCTGTCTGCAGATGAGGCATACAACTTTATCTGACCCGTGAGGTTCAACGAAGTAGTCCAAAGTCCATTTTCCCTGAAACTGCCTTTTTTCCTCGCTGACAGTTCTCGGTTTCCTCGAGTGAGCGGTCTCCATCTCTGCCTCTTTCTCTCGCTGATCCATCTTTATTTCCACACTTCGACTTCCACAAGCACTAATATTTATTTCTTATTCTTCTTCTGACTCAAAATGGTGCTCCGAAACCGTTGCCAACCAACACTTCTGCACTGTGCGCTGAACGTTCCATCTCCCATAATACAATTGGACTAGCTGCTGCAATGAAGTGATCGCAAGGTCGACAACACATGTAATTACGGCTTGTGCCTACAGATGGCGCCAAAGACCACTAAACGTAGATGTGTATCGGAATTTTTCCAAAGCAATTAGTTCAGATCATATATTGGTTAAAGGCCTCGGACGGTGACATTTTTTTATTGAACCAATAAACTGATTGTATGAAAATATTCCATTCTGGCCATTCCCGTGATTTAAAATGTGTCACCAGCCTCCATAAATGACTTTATTTGTTAATAGCCCATATTTCACTTAGTGATGCTGCAGTACCGCCATCTCTCGATAGGGGCGTGCAGCAGTGACGTCAGGTCAGGGAGAAACAGGAAATGGCTGCAGGAAATGGATGATCACTGGCCTGCAGAAATGGCTGAACGACAGCAGAGTGATTCGGACAGCGATTATTTTATCGAGTATGACGACCGCAATATAAGTGATGATATTGAAACTGACGAATCTGATGATGAAGTAGTTTTGGGTGGTGCTGATGGGGTTATTCAGCCGTATTTGTTCGAGCCCGAGGGTGCGGAGGAAGACACGGACGAAACAGCGACCAGAGCAGAACGAGAGGCAAGAACGAGAGGCTCGCCGATTTATATTGGTAAAATATGCTTTGAATTTTTTTTTTTTAGGCGATATGCATGGTCACACACTTAATTATCAAAATAAAACTGCCAATTTTTCCCTCGCTGCCTTACTTGGCGACTTATAAACATTCTCTTTCTGCTCAAAATTTTTTACATGTTTTAAATATTTTCTAATCAAACTTCATAGACCAATTTATATAGCACTCCCACGAGCCATTAGTTTATTATAAGCATCTGATTATACCATTTTTTTTAACAGGTGCACTTGTGAGAAATGCAACATTATGCCAACATCAACTGAATCTCGGTGCTGCCAGGAGGTATTGAAGGTGAAGAAGTGAGGGTGATGTTGCCTGCCTGTGCTGTGAGCCTCATCAGAGAAACATTCCCATCTGATCACAACAAGGGATTTTGCCTACCAAGATTAGATTTGTGATCAATGTTATTTAAATAAAGTTTTTTAAAATCATATATTGAGTTTATTAATGTGCATGTCAATTTTATAATTCTAATATTTCAGCATTCATCAAAGTCGGATCTCATATACATTAGAGTAATTTTTCTACCATTTTATGGTGTAAAATTCGTGTGCAATTTTTAAAAGCACATTTCTCTAAAAATCTTAGGCTTATATTTTTTTGTCTTAGCAAAATATGTTGCTTCCCTAACAATTGAAAGCTGAACTTTCATTGCTAATTGGAAATTTATTCTACTTTTACATGTTTGATTTTGAAAATCTAGATACATGTTGCTCAACAGCATCAGCTTTGATGGGACGCTGAAATTTGGCACTCAATGTTGCTGGAACTCTGGCTTGTACAGAGTGCCACTGCTCCAATAAGTGGGTTGGACCAACCAAGGTTTTGTCGAAAAGAGTATTCATCAGATCATCCACATATTCTGAAATAAAATTAATTTAATAAAAATTAGAAATCGAAAGCTCCTTGTAAGTGGTCGTGGAAATTCCAACGATACCGGCTGCATTTAGAACTCTGAGGACCTTGACATATGACGCCCCAGTGAAGAGAATGGCGGATGAAAGCTGTATGTTACCAGCTGGCATGTCCCTGATCATCTGCTGGCTGTGCCAGGATAGATCCTCAACACAATGTGGACAATGTTGTTTGATCACCAACAGAGAGCCTTTAGTGTGACTTGTTACCTCACATGGATGACTGCAATGAGGACAATTGCTGAATAATCAAATTCAAAAAAAAAATCCACAGTATTTGAAGGTTGAGTGACAGTGGATAACATTTGCAAAAACAGTAGATCAACATAATTTCATTCCAGAGGTGTCAAATTGGATTACATATATAGAAATATAACTTGAGCAAACAGGCATGTAAAGAACTGAGGTCCACACGAATAGTGGTTTCAACAAAGTTCTCTTTTAAAACTAGGAGCGGGAACATTAACAGGCGGCAACATCAACACATCGCCATTTTCATAACTATATCACCCGGTGAAGGTCAACTCTGACCTGTGACGTCACCACAGTCTTAAAGACACAGCACACACAATTATCACATTATATGACATCTCCCCCTTTTTAGTTTTTTTTTTTCAGAACAAAACAATTTTTCAATTCAAACATTTTTTCATTTCCATTTCACCCTTCCCCACAGCCTATGGCTTAATCATTGAACCACATATAACCACACTTATCACAGTGAACACGTGAATTTCTCTTTTTTCATTCATTCATTTTTTTTTTCTCTCTACAAATCTAGTCTTTGCACAGGTTTAATCATTCTACCAAACCGGGTAAACAACAGTCCTTGCTTTGGGTCTGGCGGTTTGACACTGGATTCTGGTAAAATAGTGTCAGCGGCAGCTGCAGTTTCAGGCTGCTGATCGACAATCTCTGGCTGCAGGTCATTTGGAGCTGAAGAGTGTATCTCTCTGGCTGATTCAGGATCATGTTGCAAGTGACGGCGGTTGCGTCGCAAAGTTGCTCCCTGGGGTGTTTCAATAAGAAAGGAGCGAGGTGTGCTGCTTTCTCCTGTGACAACAGCGGGTGTTTTCCAGGATTTCTGATGGTCCAGCTTTGTGAGGACTGAATCTCCTGGCTTCAACGAAGGTAGGGGTTTAGCTCCATGGCGCTGATTGAAGTAGAATGCTTGTTTCTGTTTCTCCATTGCATCCTTATTCCTGATGACTTCCAGATCAGGCCATCGGGGCTGAAGATTCACTTCGAGTGTAGGAAGAGTTGTTTTGATCTTTCGACCCATAAGTAGCTCTGCAGGACTCACGCCTGTGGTGGTGCAGGGCGTTGATCGAAAGCACATGAGGGCGAGCAAAGGATCTTGCTGCTTTAAGATTCTTTTTGCTGTTTGAACTCCCCTCTCTGCATGTCCGTTTCCTTGGGGGTTATGTGGACTTGAGGTGATGTGCAAAAAGTCAAACTCCCTTGCAAACTTTTTAAATTCTTGGCATGAGAATTGAGGCCCATTGTCAGATACAACCACATCTGGACAACCAAACCTCGCGAACACTGCCTTCAGCTTTAAGATCATCTGAGAAGCAGTGGTTACTGGCAGATGAAGTATCTCGAGGAACCGAGAGAAATAGTCTGACACAACAAGGTAGGTGTGCTTGTTATGCTCACACAGGTCAACAGCAAGTCTCTTCCAGGGTCGATCAGGTAGAGGGGTTGACAAGAGAGGCTCTTTTCGCTGAGCTGGTCTCATCTCACGACACACCTGACAGGACTGGACTTTGCGTTTGATTTCAGATGAGATGCCAGGCCACCACACAGATGTGCAGGCCCGCTCTCTGCATTTTGTCAGACCTTGATGTCCATCATGTATTCGATCCAAGATGTCTGCTCTGAGCACATCCGGAATCAGCATGCGGCTTCCTCTGGTGATAATTCCATCGCATTCAGACAGTTCATTTTTAATGGGAAAATAGTCTCTGATAGCTGCTGGGACATTGCCTATGTATTCTGGCCATCCTGACTTGATGTACCGCAACACCAACTGTAGGTTACAGTCAGCTGCTGTAGCAGTCTTTATGGTGTCTATTTTCCTTAGATAGTTAAACATGCCCAGGACACGCTTGAGGTCATGCACGTTCTGTGGTGGAGGGAGCTCGCGGATTGCCTTGACTTTATCAGGGTCGGGTCTCACGCCTGATTTGTCAATTTCTTGGCCCAAGAAGTTAAGCTTGTTTTGTCTAAACTTACATTTTTCTCTGTTCAGTTTAAGTCCGGCTGACTCGATCCTTTCCAGTACCTTGCTGAGACGCTGGTCGTGCTGTTCAGGAGTGTCGCCGTACACCAGTATGTCATCCATGTAGATAGCCACGCCTTCCAGGCCGTTGAGGGTTTCTGTCATTTTGCGCTGAAAAATTTCAGGAGCGCTTGTGATCCCAAATGGAAGACGTTTGAATGCATATCCCCCAAAGGGTGTGATAAAGGTTGTTAATTTACTGCTTTCTGGATGGAGAGGAATCTGCCAAAACCCGGAGGCAGCATCCAATGATGTGAATGTGGTTGCTCCACTAAGTTTTGCAGTGATTTCCTCTGCAGTAGGAAGAACATACCTCTCTCTTCGTACAGCTTCATTTAACCTCTTTAAATCGACACAGATCCGCACTTTTCCATTTTTCCTTGGGACTGGCACCATTGGCGCGCACCAATCTGTAGGATCAATCACAGCTTCAATCATATTATTCTCCTCCATACGCTGCAATTCCTCTTTAACCTTCTGCAAAAGTGGCAAAGGGACACGACGGGCAGTGTGCACTGTGTATGGCTGAGCGTTCTCTTTTAACAGGATTTTAACTGGTTCTGTTTTAAGTGTTCCATGCTCACCAAATGCTTTGTGTACTTCTTCAACACGCTTCACAAGCCCCATCGACATTGCTGTGTCTCTGCCCAGCAAATTGTTTGCATTATTGCCACTGATGACATACACAGGAAAAGTATATGGTTTTTCTTTGTATTCTGTGA